>OY728165.1:2075857253-2076549753 GCA_963277665.1 Viscum album
ATAATCGCCTCACCTCCTACTCTTTGCGTCATGGAGAATCACTGTTCCTTAGCGTGCGAGGTGTGAGGAATGTAATGAGGAAATGGCCGACTTAGCTCAGCTCCGGGGTACGGTGCGAGGTGGAATCAGGGAGTGTTATTCGTGGCCAGAGGAGGCGTGTATGCATGAGAAGCCCACTTGCAATGCAAATGGCTTCGTTCTGCATGAAGCCCAACATCCCCGCAGGGCTAGTGTAGCAGTGAGAAACTCTTGTCTTTGTAACATTGCCACTGGAAGTGAGGTTATGCCTGCAGCAGTTTTAGGAGTGACAGCACCTGGTTTTCCTTTGGAAGGGGCTGGATTAGAACTGTACTGTTCTCAACTAGCTTTGATTAGCACTGGTGGAGATAATTGCTACATGGAAGCTTTGGAGAATGATTCTGAAGTTAATTGAATTTTTTTCATTATCACCCAGTATGCAACGCCCTCATCTGGTCTTGTTTTCCAAAGGGCGGGGAACTGCATATACATTGGTTCATAATTCTGGTTTTACTCCTCATGAGTGTTTCCATTGGAGGTTGCTGCATTGATTGTGGCTCTGTTCAGTACCCTAAATCTTACTAGCGGGTTTCTTTCCATTCTGGATGCGGCATCCCTAAAGCCTGAAGCTGAATTTTCTGAAAGAACTAGTTGAAGTGCTGGTAGAGCAGGTGGGTATTTTGCTCAGTGACCCCAATGGTACATAGACCACATCAAGTTTCTGCTTCTTCGACAGAGCTTCCAATGAAAAAGAATTGTAACCTCTCCTGACAATAAGCTGAAGATGTTCGGTTTCGTAGCTTCTGTAGTAGCAAATGATTCCCAGAAGCTTGCTCAAGGTGGGACCAAAAAGGAAAGGTAATCTTGTGGGTGTTAAAGATGTTACATGAAGGTATTGTAAGTAGTGGTATAAGATATTTTCACAACGGATTCATTCTGATTTGGGGAGAGACAGCTACAATTTCTTGGGAGGGGCCACCGATCCAGTGCTCAGGAAGCTGTGCCGTGTTTGTGGAAGTCCACCTTGGTGACAAGGTGGTTTTTTAGGGGGGTGAGAATTGTTAGGAATGCGGAGTGAGGGCTGTTTGTATGGGAGCTGTCCGTGTGAAGGGCTTTAGTAGGTTGGGTGTGTGAGCTGCTGGAGCAAGGGCAGTATTGTACTTTTCCTTTATTAGTTGTCAGGGGTTTGTTGGAGTTTGTTGGGGGGGGGGGGTGGCTGGCTGGGCAGCTGGGGTTATTAATGAGGAGTGATGTTGGAGGGAAGGGGGTAAGAATGACTCTTGGCTACAGCTGGCTGTTGGGAGTTGGTCCTTGGGAGGAAGCGGCTTGGCTCTCCGGAAATGGTTTTTCTGTGGAGAACTTCTACCTCATCTTCTTCTTTGTTAGGAACTGCGCCTTGCATACAGGTAACCAGCTGTAATTTGTATAGTAATTGTATGGAAACGAACTTACAGGGGATCAATGGAGAAGAAGTATGCGAAAGGGAAAATTCTCAGGAGACCACCTGGTTCTCCCACCCAAGTCCGCGGGCGAGTCCAAACAAACTGACCTCCTCCTACCTCTTTCCTGCCGTGCTCTTAAAAACAACCTCCCTCTTGCCCCCATGCGACCTGACCCACATACAGACTCACCCTCCCCCGAAAAGTCATTTTTACCCCTCCTCGAGTACACCTGCCAAGTGCTTGGTTGCTCTCGAACTCTATTACTTGCCGGCCCTTGAAATGCAGTTTTGTCTGGAGGACAAACTCATCATCCCAAGTGGCATTTTCAGCTGGTTGGCCTGCCACTGGATCAAATACTGCGGGTGGACGCCCCCCTGGTGCTGGTTGTGATGTCTAGATAACACCTTTTCTGGGACTTTCCAATCAGACAAATCACCTTGTAAGTCCACGGGCAAAAGTGGCTGAAGTGGTCGTTGCCCAATCACTTTCTTCAACTGCGAAACATGAAATACTGGGTGAACATGGGCTGAAGGGGTCAGATCCAGCTGATACACAACAGGACCTATCTGCTTGAGTATAGTAAATGGCCCATAAAAACAATGGGATAATTTCTGGTTGATGCGCCGAGCTAAGTGTGCTGTCTGTGCGGCCGAAGACGAAGATAAATCATATCTCTCACCTGAAGGATACATGTCTGCGATGGCGATCTGCCTGCTGTTGTATAAGCTCCTGAGATAGAGCCAAATGATACTTACGCCGGTTTAATGCTTCGCCATGTTTCAGCAAAGCGTTTGCAACTGCTGCTACCTTAATTTTGGAAGGTAAAAAACTTCAAATTGAAGGAGGTGTCCGACCATACACAACTTCAAAAGGGGTGGCATTAATCGAAGCGTGCCAAGTGGTATTGTAACATAGTTCAGCCCAGGGCAATCAATAAGACCATTCTTTTAGCTGTTCCCCATCAAAACAACGCAAATAAGTTTCGATGCAGCGATCGACTACTTTTGTCCGACCATCGGTCCGTGGGTGGTAAGTCGAACCGATGACTCTGCATAAGGACAACCCCAATTCTCCGTTCAGAAGCGTCACATTCTGCTTCAAATGTCTTGGAAAAATCAGGGAAAGCGAGAGCCAGAGCAGTGGTCATGAGATGTTTCAGATGCTGAAAAGCATGTTGTGCTGCTGGTATCCACTGCAATTCATTTTTCCCTGTCAAAGCGGTGAGAGGTTGAACAATAACACCATAGTTTTGTATAAATTTTTGGTAATAACCCACGAGGCTGAGGAAACCTCGAACTCCCTTGACAGTTGTTGGAATGGGCCAATTGATGACTGCTTGAACTTTGGTAGGCTCCATAGAATCCCCTGCACCAGAAATAACATGGCCCAAATATTCAACGTCACGTTGGGCAAAGTGACATTTCTTCTGGTTAGCAAAGAACTGGTTGGACTATAGTATGTGCAGAGCGGCCTGTAGATGAGATATATGGGTTATCCAGTCCGGACTATCAATCAAAATATCATCAAAGAAAAGCAGAATGAATTTCAAAAGCAGATTATGAAACAAATCATGCACCGTAGCCTGGAAAGTAGAGGAGACATTGGTCAAACCAAATGGCATGATCCGAATTTGATGATACCTCAACTTGAGATCAAGCTTAGTAAAATAAGTCACCTCATATAATTCATCTAATAATTCATCCACCACCAGAATTGGAAATTTATCTGGATTAGTTGCTTTATTAAGAGACCTATAGTCAACACACATAATGCTAAGTAACCATCTTTCTTCTGAACCAGTTGCACAGGATTGGAAAAAGGGCTTGAACTGGCCCCGATTAATCCCAATTTGAGCAGCCCCTGTACTTGCTGCTCAATTTCATTCCTTTGGAAGTGTGGATATCTATACGGGCTAACTGACACAGGACCTTGTCCTGGTGCTAAACGGATAATATGGTCACAAAAACGTTTAGGTGGTAACCCCCGCAAGCCTGCAAACACCCTTTTGATTGCGCGGTTGTCGCAGGCCGCAATCAAACAAAATTTTTATTTTATTGAAACTTGAAATGCGGTACAGGGCTAACCAATATCATTTCCTAGAGAGCGTGTGTGAGTCCGTTCTTCACTATCTCAACCACTTGTTAATATTTATTTTGTTTTCTTAATTTTTTAAGTAGCCAGAAAGGATGAGTGCTTTTTTGGTTTTCTGATTTTTTTGAATGTCAGCAAATGCAATAAGGTCATGAAGAAATGGAGGAGGTCCTAGGGTGAATTCCAGTGGGTTGGATTATCATTTACATTTGTTCTAAATCTTCTAACTCAATGCATAGACTCAATATCATTTGTCCATACATCTTCCACTGTTTTCCTTTAGTATGGAACCACTAATCTGCCCATAGACTTATTGACTCGCCTGACAGCAATCACGTACCATTCTTTCATTTAAATCACACCGCTGGTATGAAGTGTGATCCAATTGGAGGGAGACATTGAAGTGCGACAAGTAGAGGAGTGCAATAATGTAAATGAAGTGCAAAGTGACGATCACCTCCTCTACACATCATCTTCACTGTCGCACCGGAATCAGAGAGAAATAGAGTGAGAAATTGACACGTAAAAATTCAAACGCACTCTTGTGATTTCCCTTGGACCACCCGTAATAGGTTAGTTCTCCATGATCAGGGAGATTGATATCGCCGGGACGTCACGGGGGTGAGAAAACACGAAGAAATTGAGGGAGAAGAGAGCATAACATGATTAACAGAGAACAAAATGAGAATCAGAATTAAAATCAAAGACGAATTACAAAGAAAACCTAGGCTAAAATCAGCAGGTGATGAATATTTTCAAAATGGGGGAGAGGAAAAATATTTACAAGTTATCGTAGCTTCTTCCTCGTTTTTGAGTCAAGTGCCTAGCTGAGCTCTTGCTTCCTTGCACGGGCTCCACGTGTCGGGGCAGAGGGTCGTGATTAATTCAATTGAGAGTGTCCGAGCAATCTTCTTGTTGGAAAAAAAGTCCTCCCACGATCGCACTTGAATGTTTTTTAGAATTTTCTCAGTGATGTTTTACGCTACTTTGCAGGTGCAGTGGAAATCAGATGCTCTGTATGTTCACGCGAGGCATTGCACGTGCCGGGTCATTGATTATGAGTTCTCTGAAACAGGCTTTCGGCCTGCTGTTTGCATGTGGGCTTCCGAATGTTGGGTCTGATTGTTAGTTGGACAAAGCTGGTGCAGCTGGGACTTGGGCATGCAATGTGTTGAAGCTCGTTGGGGGGCAATTCTTCAAGAACTTTGTGTGCGCCCACTTTCGAGATGGCAGCCGGTACATTGGGAGAGAACCTCGGTGATAGGAATCAATTGATGTGAGAGAGAAATTCAGTAGAAACTTCTATAACAGTAGCAGAAATAGAAGAAGAGGCGCTGCTCTCCGAGGCCTGGCCACACAACCACCGATTCTGCAGAGCAGTTCCTCCAAAACCATTGGTACCCCCAACCCCTCTCCCCCAATCAGCTTATAAGAAAGATTCTTTAACAGCTGGAGTCTTCTAGAGAGTCCTCTACAGCTGGAAATAACAGCTGGAACCTACTATCATTCCAGCTAATGCCTTTTATGGTATTTACATTTCTACCCCCGACAGATTGTTAGACCTGCCAACCCCACAAGCCACATCAGCCTCACTCGATTAAACCTTGCAGCAGCACCTTCCACCCTCCAGCCTTATTGGGCTACGCATGCTTCCAACTCACTTTCCTATCATTCATGCCGTCTTGAAAAAAACAGCTTGTCCCGAAAGTGGGCTTCAAAAACACAGTGGGGCCATTTCCATTTGAGCATCGGAAACCGGCTAAATCTATCTGGTTCTGCAGCAGACAAACCGGCCAACAAACAGTGTTATCTTCCGAATTCCCATTCTCTTTCACCATTTGACATCCCACGCTTAATCAGTCCATAAATAGCAGGCCCAACCTTGCAGCCTTGGTAGCGGAAACTGTAAAGACCCGGAAATTCCGTATTTTATTTTAATTATATGGAATTATTACGAGACTGCGAAAATTGACGGCACGTGATTCCGAGGTCCAGAGAGCTCGAAATTGACAGCACGTGCGAGCGAGAATTTATATCTTTTGAACCGGTGCTCGGATTAAAAATTCAAGGGCATCGTTGAATTCACAGCGTCGGGATTCTCTTAGGCGAAGCTTAACTTCGGCCAGCAAGGGTCGGACGGAAAATATAATTTTTTGGATTTTTGGAAAAAAATAATAAAATAACTATACGTTTTTTTATTTTTTTTCTTCCACCATTGACCGGCTGTTGGCAGGACCGCAGTGTAACGACGAACATTAAATAAGAGACATTTAATGACACGTCCCTTTGGATGTGTAACCGCAACGTTCGTGGATTAAACGTTCATTAATTGCGGTTCAATAATTAACCATATTAATGAACGCAACGTGGTGCAGTTTCTTTTATTTAATCAAACCTTTGGCATGAGAATTGGGAACCCACGGGAGGAACCTGACGAAACGCCGACGACTTTCCTCTCCAATGAAGAATGGTGGATGAACGACGACCGTTGGGGGAAATCGATCCGGGGATCGACGAACAACGGCGAACGACTTCGAACGTGCTTTCCTCCCCTCGTCCGCAACGGTTTCCACCGAACCCAGGAAGGGGGTTTAATTGATTTACGTGTTTAATATTCATCTTTCCCCGTTATTGAATAATATGAAGAATGCGGATCAACCGACTAACGGGTTGATCCGCGTTTCGTTCTTTATTGTGGGAGGATGATTCGGGGTTTCATTATGGGGTTTTAATGATTATTTTTCTTCCCCATGTTTAAGCGCTAACGCGGAGGGTGCAGGCCAATCCGAACAAGGCCCGGACCCTTCGCCATTCTTGGTTTATGTGTGTTCTTTGTGCGCGACCGGGCAACGTGGTGACAAGATGAAACTAAGGGCCTCGCAGCGAAGGCGGCAACCCGGGAGGCCCGTAGGCGCAAACGGTAAAGAAAATAGACCACCAGAGCATCTCCGGTGGCCTGCGGAAGCAACCGCCAGAGCGACACCACCGGCGCGGCGGCGGCCGGCTGAGCCGACCGTGTGGAAAAGCGGCGCCCGCAGCTGTGGCCAGCCGGGCCGCGATGGTGGAATGGCGTGGCGCCGCCGCGCTGCGTGGGGAGAGGAGCAACCCACTCGGGCCGCTTGGTTGGACCTAACGGCCGACTCCAGTCGGCCGTTTCGGAAGAAGGGGCGGCGCCCTGCTGACGCCGCCAACTGGCCACACCGGGCGCACCGCGTCCGGTCGGCGCGGCCGGCCCGTGCCGATGTGGGCCGGGTTCTTCCAGGCGGGCCAAACCGGCTGGCCGAGCCGGACCGCCGGGCCGGGCCCCTGCCGAACCCGGACCCTACCGGTCCAGTTTCGCTAATTTGGGCGTATCTCGCACACCAGATATCCGATCGACGCGCCGTCTACGGCGTGAGGACCCTCGTGACGAGGCGGCCTTTTTGAGACACTCTACTTGAGTTTTGGCAGAAGTTGGAGTACGGCCGGGTTGGATTGGACTCAAATCCAACCGGGCCCTATTTACCTTTTCGCCTATATCTTACAGACTGGGTGTCTGATTGACGCGCCGTTTGTCGCGTTGGAACCCTTATGACAAGGCGGTCCTTCGGGTTACTTCTTCGTGAGACTTCGTGGTGGTTGAAATACGACCAGTGGCTTGAGGAGCGGTTTCTTAGGAACTTAAGCGCACCAAGTGCATGAATCCTGTGGCTGACTGTCAAGTGAAGATCTACCCTCTGTGGATCGGTATGAGAGCGACCCTTCTTGTATCGACAATAGTGCGACCCTGTGTGGATCGACAGTAGTCCGACCCTGTGTGGATCGACAGTAGAGCGACTCTATGTGGATCGACAGTAGAGCGACCCTGTGTGGATCGACAGTAGAGCGACCCTGTGTGGATCGACCGTAGAGCGACCTGTGTGGATCGATAGTAGAACAACTCTGTGTGGATCGACAGTAGTGCGACCCTGTGTCGATCGACAGTAGAGCGACCCTGTGTGGATCGACAGTTCAACGACTCTTCGTGGATCAGCAGCAGAACCTCTCAACAGAATAAAATGATCTTGCTGAAGACTAATCATATTTATTCTTGTTCTCTAAGTTGTATACCTGGTGTGAGCTGTCTTTTACTTTGTGGTTTGTGATTGAGATCATGCTTTGTGGTTTTTCCTTTGTGGAATTCTGAGAGACCTTCGGGGGTCTCGGGGTCCCTACTGAGTATTGTTATACTCACCCCTGCACGGGCTTCGCCCGCATCTTGTTGTGTCTTGTGCAAACGACAAACAGCTTGGCTGAGACTCGAGAAGCCAGGGCTAGACGGTGCTCGGAGGTGATTGACAGACGTGGTGAGCGGTAGTGATGGCGGACGACGAGCTGTACCCACCCTTCAGGTAGGATCCTTGGTGGACGACCTCTGGAGCACGTTTTTCCCTTTTTGCTGTACTTTCTTTCCAGTTGGACTTGTATACTGACCCCTTTACATTTAGTACTTACCTTTACTCTCAGTGGTGGTTTTTAGTAGTGGTTATACTTTCCCTTTTTCCATTGTGTTTTACTTGTATGCAGTGTGTACCTAGTCTGTGTGTATAGAGGTTTAAAGACAATGCCTTCCCTTTTTGGGTTATGCCTTCCCTTTTTGGGGTAGTCATGGCAGGGGCCTCGGAGGACGGTTCGTGACAGAAACTTCGTCTGGCTCAAACATTTAAACTTCTTGTGTTCCAGAATTGGAGCAAGTCGCGAAAGACCAAAATCAGCAACCTTCTCTGGGTTTCGGATAACCCGAACAGAAACTAGAAAATCCACTTTAACAGCCTCCCAAAACAACTTCCTCTGCCGAATTTTCAGCCATAAAAAACAACTCCTCCACTCCCTCTAGGAGTCTTTTCCAGCCTGCATTGTAAGCAGCGGGAAGTGATCCCAATATCTCCATGTGCCTGTGTAGTTTTGAGTTGACTGTGTGAAACTCTTCATATCCCTGGCATAGGCCGTAGTGGAAAGTGTAGAAATTTGTCTCAAGCTTTGGAGGTAGTCTCACTTTTACTATATGCCAATCCTCCAGCACAATTTTCACCATTTAATCATTGAAACAGTTGGGGTCGTCCTTCTGAGCTATCTGGACAGCCGAGATCTTTGCCATATCATGAACCTGATGCAAATATTCATCAACACCTGTCGCCTCGACTGGGAAAACATCCTTTGAAGCTGTCCGGACTTCAAAATACTTCAGTTCTTGAGCAAGCTGTTTCAATTCCAATGCTTCACTAGCCAGAACAGTTGCTTGGAAGCAAGCGAGTCTGTTGCTTACAGTTACTTCTATTTTTTTCCCATGGTTAGTACCAGCAGCCTGCACTTCCTCCATTGAGTTTGTATCAGTGGGACGATGTTGCTCCTTTCGGTGGGGTGGCTCCTTAGAGACCCAAGCTTCAACAGCCTCTGTTAACTATTGTTTGTAACTCCCTCCTACAGCTTTACACATTGTTCTGCAAGCTGCAATTTCTATCAGTGTAGACCCTTATTTTTCACTAATATATTCTTCCGCTGGTCTGGTTTGGTATCTCCCCAAAGAGTCCCTGCCTCTTTCCGTCATTTCTGCATTCCTCTTCATCGTTTGTCGGCATCTCAACTCGCCTAGCGACAGTATGTAACCCATTCCACAGCTAGTCTGTATCCTCACCCCCCTCTGCACGCAAGAAGAAATCCACGCAGTAGGGAACCTCTGAGTTTGCAGACCTACACCATCCGCTGGTGTCGTCTGGAGCTGTTGCACTAGATGCCACAGTCTCGAACCAGTCTGCGTATTTACAGCTTTTTCTGTTCACTGAACTCTGATTGGAAACTGTTGGACCCCATTTAAGTATAATGGGTGTTTCCGAGTCCTACATCGGTCTTTCCCTCTTTGTAATTATTTTTACTTATCTATAAAAGAATGCCTCTGCCTCACATTGAGGTAAGACAATTCACCATCAACATGGTATCAGAGGGAAATTAATCCCGAGCCCTCCCTCCCCTGCGGATTCCCGGTTCTGTCCGGCCCTGCCTCTTTCCTCCTCCCGGTTCTGTCCGGTGCGATCACCCACTCGGGTCTGCCCCTCGTGGCCACCCCCTCCCCTCCGCTGCTCCTCCCGGTTGGGCAGGCCTTCCCTCCCGGCGGACCTCTCCTTGCCGGCGTCTCCTTTAGCCGCAGAGCCCTGCCCTTCCGGCGATTCTCCCCTCCAGCGCTACTCCTACCCGCCGGCATCCCTCCTGACCTCGCATCCCGTCATGCCGCCCGCCCTCGGTTCTGCAAAACTTCTCCCCTCCGACGCTCCTCCCGGCCTCGCGTCCTGTCGTGACCCCCGATCGCGGCCTACCTCCCGGCTCCCGCTGCGCCCGCCTCCTCAGCGGCTCCCGCCTTCCCTGGCGGTTGTTCCGTCTCCCGCAATTGCCCGCAATAGCTCCCGCTTCCCCAAGCGCGTGATACGGTCGGCTCCGCCTCTCCCGCAACTGCTCTGCCTCTCCCGCTACGCACGACCCGCGCGTCCCAGGTGACCCTCCTGTGCGTGCAACATCTCTAGCGGATCCCCTGGTGGCCCACCCTCGTGCCGACGCCGCTTCCTCGAGCGCTGGCCCCTCCCTTCCCTGGCGGCTCTATCTCGGACGGCTCCCTGCGCCGGCGCCCTCCCTTCCCCGGCGGCTCCATCCCGGCAGGCTCCCTGCCCCGGCGGCCTCCCTACGCCGGCGACCTCCCTTCCCCAACAAGTTCGGCCGACCTCAGCTCCCGGCAAACCCGCGCCATACGGCGCCCTTCCAGCGGTCTCCCGACCTCTTCCAGAATCTCCCATTCTGCCGGCACCCGCTCTCCGGGCGTCCTTCCAGCACCGAATGACGAGTTCAACAGTAACTTCCGCGGACCTACCGTCGATGGCCGCCTCGGTTCTGCCTCCTCTTATTACCGCCTCCACGCGCTTGGTCGATGAACGCCTCGACTCCACAAATTTCTCCGTCTGGTGGAAGACCGTGCTCATGTCTCTCACCGGCATGGACCTCGATTCCCATCTTGAGGATCCACCACCTCTATCTTCTGATCCAAAATATCGTCCGTGGAAGTTTGCCGACAGTAAAATCTTTGCCTTGCTGGTCAATTCAATGGACCGCTCTGTCAAAGACGTCACCCGGACAACCAACACAGTCAAGGAACTCTGGGATTCCTTGACTCTCATGTACTCCGAGACCAATAATTTGGCTCGGGTATCTGATCTTCTTCAGCGGTTGTCCCTCCTCCGCCAGCAAGCTCGTCCATTTCCCACATACTTCATGGACTGGAAGGCTTTACGAGACGAACTTCTTGAGTTTTGACCCATTCCACAAACACCTGCGGAAGCCTTAGCCCAGTGGGACCAGCTCTGTCTTTTCAGCCTCCTCCATGGTCTCGACCCGGAATATGCGACGACGGCTACAGAGATGCTAGCCAACCCCTCGTCTCTCGAGATTCCGCATGTCTATCATCGCCTTGGGAAGGCTCATCAGGCCCTTGCCCCACTCGTCCCTAGCCTTGATCACACTGCTCTCCTGGGACGTGGTGGTGGCCGCCCTACCGGCACTCGTGGACGCGGCTGTGGAGACAGCCGCCCTCGCCCACTCTGTCAGCACTGTGGCAAGCTCGGCCACCTGGTTGACCGTTGCTGGGTCCTTCATGGTCGTCCCGCTCTGCACCCACGACAGGGCCAGACTGCGGTCCAAGATGCATCCTTGTTTGCTGCCACTCTTCCGTCATCTTTGGATCTCTCCATGGTTGAGATCCAGATGATTCACGATCATAGGACCACCTCCCGCCCGGGCTCTTCATCAGCATCTCTTGCCCACTCAGGGGGTCCCACTGCATATGTCAGTCATCGCTCCCCTGCCTAGATGCTTGACTCATGTGCGTCCGATCATCTTACCGGTGATGCAGGTATGCTCTCCACCTACAGTCCGTATACTGGTTCCTCGGCCATCACTGTTGCTGATGGTTCCACTCTCCCCATTGCCGGTTTTGGTACATGCTCCCTCACCTCCTCCCTTCACCTTTCCTCGGTGGCTCATGTACCACGCAGTCCGTTTAACCTGCTCTCCATTAGTAAGCTGACCAAGGATTTCAATTGTACTTCTATCTTTACCTCATCTTCTGTTATGTTTCAGGAGCGGACGACGAACCGAGAACTTGGTAGAGGCCAGCTTCGAGACGGGGTGTACATGTTCGATGCCCCGACATCCGTCGCCTGCACGCCTGTCTCTGCTCGTACCTTGGACCTCCATTCTCGGTTGGGCCACCCCTCCGCCTCTGCGCTTCATCAGCTCTATCCAGATATGAGTCAGCATTTATCTTTTCATTGTGAGTCTTGTACCTTTGCGAAACACCATCGCACTTCATATTTTCCTCGACGTGACACACGGGCTGCCAAACCCTTTGATTTGGTTCATTCTGATGTACGAGGTCCCTGTGCCACCTCGAGTCAATCAGGGTATAAATATTACATCTCATTCATTGATGATTTTTCACGTATGACGTGGCTTTACTTTTCTTCGAGATCGGACAGAAGTTTTCACCACCTTTCAGACCTTTTACCATGAGATCCGGACACAATTTTCTCTCTGTCAAATGTCTACGCTCCGACAATGGGCGGGAATACTTGTCCACTCTCTTTCAGCAGTTTCTGCAGGCCCACGACATCATCCATCAGACCTCCTGTCCTGATACCCCTCAGCAAAATGGAGTTGGCCGAGCGCAAACACCGGCATATTCTGGAAACTGCTCGTGCCCTCCTCTTCCACCGCAAGGTGCCTCTTCCCTTTTGGGGGGATGCCATCCTCACTGCTACATACCTCCCTCCTTAATAGACTTCCCTCCTCCATCCTTCAGGGGGAGACTTCTTTCCATACTCTGTTCCCCTCTCTTCCTCCTCACTCCCTTCCATTCCGCGTCTTCGGATGTCTCTTCCTCCTCATTGCCTTTGACTTGATGTCTCGTCATGTTGCCTTTGAATGGACGCCTCATTGCGGCATCACTTCTTTCGGAATTCGCAGTCGAGGTACTGCTGTAGCTAAAGGAATGGGGAAACCAAAATGAGGTTGTCGATTGAAAATAACCACTGCCCGTCATACCGGACCAGACTGCTCGCATTGCACTTCCAAAATAGTTCTGCCTGCCCCTCTTCCATCCTCCACTACCTCCTGTTTCCAATCCTTTTCTTCTTCCTCAGTACGCAAACTACTTCCACCATCCTCCGCAATTACAGATTTCCCTCGTTCATCTCCTCATCCCAAACGATCCAACTGATTTGCTACAAGTTGGGACATATTTAATGTCAAGTCCCGCATCTGGATCTCCAGTCGCCAAAGCGCCTCCTGTTGTCGTTGGACTTCGTCTCGTTGAAGTTGCCCTGCCTGCTGGCATCGGTGCTCGTTCTGCATCTCGGCAATCGCCGATTCTATTCTCGATACCCTCACTTACATACGCGTGGGCATACAACAATCCGTAAATTCTTGTTCTCCTTGCAGTGTCTCCTATCTCTCCTCAATAGCAAGTTCTCTCAATAAAAGCACGAATTGATAGGAATCAATTGATGTGAGAGATAAATTCAGTAGAAACTTCTATAATAGCAGCAGAAATAGAAGAAGAAAAGAAGAAGAAAAATCCTCCAGAGGCGCTGCGCTCCAAGGCCTGGCCGCAACCACCGATTCTGCACAATAGTTCCTCCAAAACCATTCATACCCCCTGCCCCTCTCCCCCAATCAGCTTATAAGAAAGATTCTTTTAACAACTGGAGTCTTCTAGAGAGTCCTCTATAGCCGAAAATAACAGACTATCATTCCAACTAATGCCTTTTATAGTATTTACATTTATACCCCCGACAGAGTGTTAGACCTGCCAATCCCACAAGCCACATCAGCCTCACTCGATTAATCCTTGCAGCAACACCCTCCAACCTCCATCTTTATTGGCCTACGCTTCCAACTCACTTTTCTATCACTCGGCCTCTTCTGTCCTCAATATCATCCACCTGCATAGGAAACACAAAATACAACAATTATACTTCATGCGATAAGCTCGGGCTTCATCAGATTCAAATTCGAAGTCTTGCGCAGTCATCTTCATCGCCGGGCGTGGATGAATTCTCCATTGAAGCTTGGTCAAGGTTCTGATCGGTCTCAATAGGTGCGGTGGGACATGACATTTCATTCTCGATGAGCTCGAGAATTCTTCTCGGATCCCCGTCGCGATTCCTTAACTGCTCAGATTCGTGCGACATTGGGTCTTCTTCGAGCTTGGTCGAGCGCGGTTTGGCTTCATCCGAACATGTGACACGACATCCTTGGTTCATTTGGCGCAGCATCCTTCGGCTCAGCTTCGCTAGAGTTCGGCTGGGTGGCAAGATGCGGCGCTTCTAGGGCGGGGCGTCTTTTTCATCCCCGACGAGTTCGGGGGTTCGGCGGTCAAGCTTTTGATCTTCTTCTGCTTTGCCAAGGTTATCGATGATGAGTCGACTACAGGATTCAACCTTGGTTTCTTCAAGTTCGGATGCAGCTTCGTCATTGCTTCCCCTATTCGCGGTGGCGAGCATCGGCAACTGGTCTTCCTTCTTCAAGGTGCTCGGTCAATGTATCACTGCGGATGAAGGAGATGGTGCGGCTGGTTCTTGTGGTAGGTTGAAGGTGGTCGGTTCGCGATCACTTGTTTTTCATTTGCGGTAGGTTGGGTTGCAATAGCTTAAGCTACCGTGAGGAGGCCGGGATCCACGATCCCTTAAGTGACAGTGGAGTGGGGGTGTGGCAGATTGGTTTTAAGAGGCTTGCGATCAATTAACTGACCATGGTTGTCATGCTGTCACTTGAAGAGGACTCATGGTTACTTGATTTTTTTTTTCATTTGCGGCCACTTCCCATGCCATTTTTTTTCATGCACGGTCACTTCAAATTTTTAAGTGTGGTCAGTTCGCATGCGGTCATTTGGTGTTGCACATGCGGTCACTTCGAATTTTTCAAGCACGGTCACTTCATGATTTTGCCGCCTTATTTTGTTTACCAAATTCATTTTTTTTTCAGTGCAGAATTTTTTCTAATCAATTTCAATTAAATTTATCATTTTAAATCATATTCATTTTTGGACAATTAAATTTCACCCTCTTATTTTGTTTACCAATTTAAATTGGATTTTCTTCAAAACGTGATTCATTATTTAAAGTCACATTTTAACCCAAATTGAATATTGAGATTCACAATTCTTTTTTTAAAAACAATTTCAATGTATGGATTTTCAATAAATTCAAAAAAATGAATAAACCATTAAAACTCAATAATAAATCCATTCAAGAATTTTAATTCCAGATTGAATCCACCAATTTTAAATTCACAGTTTAAAATCAAAATCAAAATTTGGCTTCACTATTTAATTCTAAGAATGAACAAGTCAATAAAAACAATGATTTGAGTCAATTAACAATTCAGTCCAGAATTCACAAAAGTCAACAAAAATAACCGATTTACCTGAGAATTGGATTAATATTGAGGTAATTATCAATGAAATACAGACAAAAAAATTGAAATTTCCTGCCCTCATCACCTTCCAAATCGAGGATCGCAGCTCCTCCTGCTGCTGTCTCCCTGCAGAAGATCCCTCTGTCTGGTTCTGTTGCCCAACAACATGCACAGGCTGCCCTGCCCCCTGGATATATTTGTCCATCTTTTCAATGAGAAGGTCGGCTGACAGTGTTGCTTTGCGCCAGTAATGTGACATTCACGTTCTCCAGCCAAAAAGCTCATCGACATCGACTTCCAATTGGTGCGGACAATGCCAAGAGTTCGTAGCCAAGCTATGCCCAAAATTAAATCTAGCCTCCCAATTTCCAAGACATGAGCATCAATCTGACATCCATCGCAGCCCACAGATAAATTCAGTGCCTGACAAATGCCGTGGGACCTAACTTTATGCCCATCACCAAGTTTTACAGCCATTGTTCGTGATTTGTGCACCGCAATTCCAAGTAAATGAAATTGTGAGTGGCCCCACTGTCCAGGAGAATGAGGACAGGGATACTCGACCTTCATTGAAGTCAACTTGTTCTGTCCAGGTGCAGAATCTATATAGCTAGCGTTCAAATTCGGATACTCGACCATTTTACATTCAGCTTCATTGAAGTCAGCTTGCTTTTTTGAATCAGCGCACCGGTGCACGGGAGAGTATGCCAGTCCACACCTAAAACACAACCCCTTTTTCCGCCGCTCTTCCCATTCTTGTGTTGACAGTTGCCGAACGCCCTTTCCATTTCGAGTCACCAGCCGACTAATCTTAGAATTCAGCAGTCCTGGCCCCCTCCAAATTGATGCACAGGTCGCAGAACAACTCCCCTCTGAGGTTGTGAAGCTTGTCGAGACGAAAACTTCCCCCCGCTCGCAGTCCCATATGGGTTTGAGACCCCCCCCCCCCGGTCAGAAAGCTCATGACGAGCTATTCGCGTGGCCTGCAATCTAGTCAAAGGATTGTGTATGTGCACCCAAGAATGGATGTCCTCCCGCAATCCATGCAAAAAGTACCCCACACATTGCTGCTCCGGCTGATGCGACATCAAGAGACCCCAAGTACTTAAACTGCTTGATATAATCCGGAACCGTTCCCCGCTGCTGAAGTGCCGCGATCTTCTCGTATGGTTTCTGGATCTCCAAACCACTAAAACGCTCTAGCAGTTCCTCTTTGAAAACTGGCCTGGTCAAGTCCAGATGTACTTCAGAATCGTAAACCAGTGAATCACAGTTCCCTCCATACTGATTTGAGTGAGCTGAACCTTCAACAGTTTCGGTGTCCGTTGGATTCGGAAATACGATTCCGCTCACTTTAGCCAACTTCTCGAATCCATGCCGTCATATGCTGGAAGCTCAATATGTTTAGCGAACGGAAGCTGATCAGAACTTAGTCCCGGGTCAGATGTCGCCCAAACCATGGCCGGAGCGGCCAACTCGTCCGTGTAGCAAAAGCCTCTGATTGTTAACCGGACGCCGTTTTCTCCACAGTCGGTCTTAGTTCCTCCGTGGCATTTTCTCTAGTCGATGCACTGCGCCAGTGATGTACTTACAGAACTACACCTGCTCAGCCAATTCCTGCTCCCATCGTTGTTGACCTTGTGTGGGGTTGGTCACAGACAAGGTGAGCTCAGACACAACGGTCTCAACTCGTCCCATGTGCTGCTCTAATGCCTCAGACCGAGCTTGATGGCGCATCTCCATGTCAATCTCCCACGGTCGGCCAACGATTATTCGGCAGGCTGGACCAAATGTTAGGAACCGCGCCTTGCAAATAGGTGACCGACTGTAATTTGTATAGAAATTGTATAAAAATGAACTTACAAAGGATCAATGGCGAAGGAGAAGTATGAGCGAGGAAGGGAAAATTCTCATAAGGCCACCTGGTTCTCCCACCCAAGCCCGCAGTCGAGTCTAAACAAACTGACCCCTTCCTAGCTCTCTCCTGCCTGTCACGGGCTGAGCGTTTCAACACAATGGTTCGCCCGTGCGACACCCCAACCCTCTCCAAGGTGGGCGAGGTTCAGCCGTCCAACTCTTCATATGATGTGAGGTTTACTGGTTTCGTCCTGCTATGCACTCATCGGGAGAGTGACCCCAACTCCCAACCAGTGGTGTCCGGACTGACACGCACCATCCTCCACATTGTCGGGGCGACTCTCATCTCTTTGATAGGGACAAACCACATGAACCACAACCTTGATGTTCTTTCTGGTGTGGGACACGACCCCCATGATTGGGTCGTGACATTCTCCCACCACCATTCCATGGACGCCCTCGTGTGTGCATGATTGTGGCCTTCTGTGTGTCCGCGACATGGTCTGCTTCCAACTAACCGGCTACCAAGCATGGCCAAGGGGACGCTCCATCATTGGCACTGTGGTCCACCCTCTTTCTGGGTCGCAAACCACATGTGGTCCACCCTCTTTCTGGGTTGCAAACCATATCCTCGAAACCCACCCTTCATAGTGGCGTCTCTACCTCTGACATCTAATGAGCGCGACCTTCTTTGTCGTGTCACCTCCGACATGACACCCCTGGACTCTGCTCCCACCACCAAAGTCCAACCGACAACATTCCGCAAACATCACGAGACACATTCCCTTTGATACCACTTATCACGGGCTGAGCGTCTCGGCACAGCGGTTAGCCCGTGTGGCACCCCAGCCCCCTCCAAGGCGGGAGAGGTTCAGCCGTTCAGCTCTTCATATGATGCGACGTTCTTTGGTTTTGTCATGCTATGGACTCATCAGGAGAGTGACCCCAACTCCCAACCAGTGGTGTCAGGGCTGACACGCACCATCCTCCACATTGTCGTGGTGACTCTCATCTCTTCGATAGGGACAAATCACATGAACCACAACCTTGATGTTTTTGCTGGTGCGGGATAAGACCCCCATGATTGGGTCGTGATATGCCGCTCCCTTAAAAACAACCTCCTTCTCGCCCCCACGTGACCCCAACTTGCATATAGACTCCCCCTCCCCCGAGAAGACATTTTTACCCCCTTGAGTACACCTGCCAAGTGCCTGGTTGCTCCCGATCTCTATTGTTCTTCTACTATTTTCTTCTCCTACTGAGTTTCTCCTACTGTAATTACTGATTCTGTGTGATTCAGATTGTGTCATTGTTGATGGGTGAATTCCCCTTACCTCAATGTGAGGTGAGGATATTCTTTTATAGATTAGGAAACCAATATACAAGACGGGTAAGTCCGATGTGGGACTCACCCATTTACACTTAAATGGGTTCCAACACTCCCCCTCAAGCTGGACATGCCCAGATTGGATAGAGTCCCACACAGAAAGAATAACAAGACAATCTCAAACTCCCCCTCAAGCTGGGCCATGGAGGCTGTGAACACCCAGCCTGGAAGTGAGAGACTCAAGACGAGCTCCGGGAAGACCTTTGGTGAAGAGATCGGCAAGCTGATCGGCCGTCGGGATATGACCGAAACCGATATGGTGCTGCTCCAGATGGTGGCGGAGAAAGTGACAGTCCACCTCGATATGCTTCGTCCGTTCATGGAAGACGGGATTCGAGGCAATCTTCGTGGCGGCCTGATTGTCACACCAGATATGAGCAGGAGTCGATGCCGGGAAACCGAGCTCCTGGAGAAGATGACGAAGCCAGAGGATCTCAGTAGTGACAGTGGCCATGGCCCGATACTCGGCCTCGGCACTAGAACGGGAGACCACAGTTTGCTTCTTGCTGCGCCAAGAGATGAGATTACCGGCGAAGAATACGGCGAATCCCGAAGTAGACTTGCGGGTAGCGAGACAACTGGCATAGTCCGCATCACAAAAAGCCTCAATATCCATGTGGGCATGATGTGAGTACCGAAGGCCGCGTGCAGGGTCTTTCTTGATGTACTTGGCAATGCGGAGGACAACATCCCACTGAGAGCAGGTGGGATGCTCCATGAACTGGCTGACTTTGCCAACGGCACAGGCAATGTCGGGACGCGTCATGGTGAGGTAGTTGAGTTTACCAACCAAGCGCCGATAGCTCTCAGGATAAGGAAAGAGTTCCGAGTCGGAATGAAGGGAGCGTTCCCCAGGCTCAAGGGGAGTGTCAACGGTGGTGGCGGTGCTCAACCCGGCATCCTGCAATATATCAAGAGCATACTTGCGCTGACAGAGAGAGATAGTGTCCGCAGTGCGGGAGACCTCGATGCCAAGAAAGTACGTGAGGGGACCAAGATCCTTGGTGTGAAAGTGCTGGTGAAGATGCGTCTTGAGGCTGGCGATGCCTCTGGAGTCGCTCCCTGTGATGATGATGTCATCAACATAAACGACAAGCAAGATACAGCCGTGTGCTGTCGTACGAAAGAAGACGGTGTGATCTTTCATACTCCGAGAGAGGCCAAAGGCGGTGACGACAGTGCTGAAGCGGCCAAACCAGGCGCGAGGAGACTGTTTGAGGCCGTAGAGGGAGCGACGGAGACGGCAGACATGGGAGGCGGCACCAGAGGCAGAGAAACCAGGGGGCTGCTGCAGGTAGACCTCCTCGTCAAGAAAGCTATGGAGAAACGCATTCTTAACGTCGAGTTGATGAAGTGGCCAGTGATGATGAGCAGCCAGAGAGATGAAGAGGCGGACCGAGGCCATCTTGGCGACTGGAGAGAAGGTCTCAAAGTAGTCGACGCCATATGTCTGAGCAAATCCCTTGGCGACAAGCCGGGCTTTGAGGCGACAGAGAGAGCCATCGGGATTGAGACGGATCGTGAAGATCCATTTACAGCCGACCGCCTGTTTGTTTGCCGGAAGGGGAACAAGATCCCAAGTACGGTTGGCATCCAAAGCCTGCAATTCATCTCTCATTGCGGCTAGCCACCCGGGGTGAGATTTAGCTTCACCGACCGTTCGAGGAAGCGACACGGTCTCCAGAGCGGACAATCCCCTGTAAGAAGATACAAAGAGAGGAGTATTCTGACACGAGCGAGTACCTTTCCGGAGCGCAATCGGCACATCCTCGGGAGCTGTGTCAGGAACATCAGGCGAAGCGGGAACAATGGTTTCCTCGGCCGGGACGGGAGGTACAGTGGAAGGACGACGAGAGTAGGTCTGTCCAAAGAGATGACCGGTCGGAGGAGACACTAGAGGCGGGTGAACCATGAGCGGAAGGCAGTCATCGATGGTAGTGTCAGGAGAAGGAGAGGGGAGAGTGAAAGGAGAGCTCTCGACAAACGAAACGTCGGCAGAGGTGATATACCGGCGGAGGTCTGGAGAGAAGCATCGGTACCCGCGCTGAGTGCGGGAATAACCGAGAAAAATACAGCGAAGGGATTTGGGTGATAGTTTGGAGAGATTGGGGCGAGTGTCCCGGACATAACAGAGACATCCGAAGACACGGAGTGGAAGGGAGTGAGGAGGGAGAGAGGGAAACAGGGTATGAAAAGGAGTCTCCCCCTGAAGGATGGAGGAGGGAAGACGATTGAGAAGGTAAGTAGCAGTGAGGATGACATCCCCCCAGAAAAGAAGAGGTACCTGGCGGTGGAAGAGGAGGGTACGAGCGGTTTCCAAGATATGTCGGTGTTTCCGCTCGGCCACCCCATTTTGCTGAGGGGTATCAGGACAGGAGGTCTGATGGATGATGCCGTGGGCCCTCATAAACTGCTGAAAATGAGTGGATAAGTATTCTCGCCCATTGTCAGAGCGGAGACATTTCACAGGGAGAGAAAACTGTGTCTGGATTTCCTGAAAAAATGTCTGAAAGGTTGAGAGAACCTCTGTGCGATCGCGAAGAAGATAAAGCCAGGTCATGCGGGAGTAATCATCAATAAAGGTGATATAATAACTGTACCCCGACTGGCTAGGAACCCTGCAAGGACCCCATACATCGGAATGAACAAGAGCGAAAGGAGCCGCTGCACGTGGTTCCGGGCGAGGAGCATACGTCGTCCGATGATGTTTGGCAAACTTGCAGGATTCACAATGGAAGGAGAGGTGAGAACTGAATTGGGGGCAAAGTTTATGGAGGGTGGAAGGTGGGGGATGGCCAAGGCGGGAATGAAGGTCAAGGGCTCGGGCTGTGGTGGAGGAGCAAGCAAGGGATGATGGGGTATCAAACAGGTAAACCCCATCCCGAAGATAACCTCGACCAATTTCCCGATTCGTCTTCTGCTCCTGAAAAACAACACCAGAGGAGCTAAAAGTAGCAACACAATTCAAATCTGTGGTGAGTTTGCTGACAGAGATAAGATTAAAGGGACTTTGAGGAACATGAGCGACCGACATCAGGGGAAGAGACGGGGTCAAGGAACAGGTGCCATATCCGGTAATAGGGATTGTTGAGCCATTAGCAACAGTAATGGCAGAGGTACCTGTGTACGGATGATAGGTAGTGAACATACCAAAGTCTCCAGTGAGATGGTCTGACGCACCGGAGTCAAACATCCAAGCTGTCTGTCGATGAGAAACACAGGCGGTGGAGTTGCCAGTCTGAGCAAGTGGGGCGAGAGAAGAAGATGGTGGCGCAGTCGCTCGATAAGATTTTACCAAAGCAATCTCCTTCGGCGAGAGTGGTGTCCTGTAACGGGTACTGGATGAAGGAGGGCCACGGCGCGGGAGAGCCGATGATGGAGGATGGGAGAGCTGCTCGGCTGAGTGCATAGGTGCTCGGGAAGACCGGCAAGGGAAGTGAGGGTGCGGCCCCGCCGGAATGCTGTCGGCCGGAGGTGATGCCGGAGGGCCGCGGGTGGACACGCCAGCCATTAATGCAGTGGGGGGGGGGGCTGCTGGGGAAGGGAGGCTGGCGGAGACGCCGGGGAGGCGCGGGAGGCAGCGGGAGGCGCTGGAGGCAGCGGGAGGCGCTGGAGCCGAGAGCGCGCCAGGCGAGGGTGAGGGTGCCGGGGCGAAGCGGGGCGAGCCGCCGAGAGCGGGACGTCGAGGGCGGGGTGCACCGCAGCGAGGCACCGGGAGCTGGGGAGGCAGAAGATGGCGCGCGCAGGAGGGAGCGGGCCGGGAGATGCCGCCGGGAGCCGGGAGCCGCGAGGGAGGGCCGGCGAGGGTCTGCTGGGCGAGGTGGCGGGTGAGGGAGCGGCCGGGGCGCGAGCGCCGCTGGGAGGCGGAGGGTGCGGGGGCTAGGGCGCGGGCGAGGGCGAGGGAGCCGCGCTGGCGTGGGCGCGGGGGCCGACGGGGCGAGGGAGCCGCGTCTGGAAGGAGGTCCGCCGGGAGCAGAGGGGCGCCGGGAGTGTCGCGCTCGGGAGGAGCGGCGACGGGATGGGCGCGCGCAGGAGGAGCAGCGCCGGGAAGAGCTGGCGAGAGCCGCCGGGATGGGTCGGCCGCGCGGGAGGAGGAAGTCGCCTGGCGCCGGGTCGAGCCGGGGACGCCGGGATGAGGGCCGCCGGGATGAGAGGGCCTCCGTGAGGGGAGCGCCGGAGAAGGGGCGCCTGGGCGGGGCGCCGGGGCGAGGGCGGCTGGAGCCGCGGGGAGCCGCGGGGAGGGAGCGCCGTCGGGGAGGAAGTCCGCAGGGAGGAGCCGCGGGCGTCGGGAGGTGGAGGCGTAGCGGGAGGGACGACCGCCGGGAGGGTGCAGGCCGGAGAGGAGAGGTGCGCCGGGAGGAGAGGTGCGCCGGGAGGGAGGGCCTGCCGGGAGGGTGCAGGCCGGAGAGGAGCTGCGCAAGGACAGGAGAGGTGGCCGCCGGGAAGGGCAAGGCCAGAGGGGGAAGAAAGGCGGGGCCGGACAGAACCGGGAAGCCGCTGGGAGGGAGGGTCGGGATTAAAATCCCTCTGATACCATGTTGATGGGTGAATTCCCCTTACCTCAATGTGAGGTGAGGATATTCTTTTATAGATTAAGAAACCAATATACAAGACGGGTAAGTCCGATGTGGGACTCACCCATTTACACTTAAATGGGTTCCAACAGTCATCATCTTAATTTTTCTCTCTCGCACCCAGTGACGTAACAAATGTATTCAATAATTTTCTATGTGACATACATTGTGACGTGATGCACAACTATAAATTTCAAAAGATCTGCCTTATTTAATAATTTGAGGCTGCATCTTATACATTTGTATTTCTTAATGTAATATGATATTTTTTATTTTATGAGTGAAAAACTTTTTTTTTCAAGTTAGGGAAATTTGGTGTTGAAACAGTTTGATGTGCATTTTTTATCTCAAAATCGAACTATAAACTGTTAGAATTTATTGTTCTATTTTCATTCTTTTTTACAGGAAGATGGCCCAAAAAAGATTGAGCTGAAGCCTGGGTTCCTGATGGAGCATGATAAAAATGTAGAGCTTTCTACTTTCCATTCTTTCTTCCATTTCATTCTGTAGCCTCTAGCTTAAATTTCTACTGTTTGTCCATGCTTTTCTGTAGCTCTGTATTGTTTAGATGCACAAAAACTACTTTGACTATGCTTTTGAATTAGTCTGATTTGTAAGAAGTTTCTTCCTTTCCATATAGGTTGGGGCTGTGGTGGTTGGATTTGATCGGCATTTCAATTACTATAAAGTTCAGTGAGTTCTCCAGATTATATTTTACTTTCAAATCAAATTTCTTCCAAATTGCATTTTACTACCATCCTCCTTGCTAAAATATTTGTTATTTTCAGTTTTTTATGGTGTTTTTTTCATGGAAAAGAAGAAGAAAAAGAATAAAAAATGAAAAAAGAATGAAGTGGTTGTGTTTTAGACTTAGAAGCGGAAAATGTTCTTAGTTTGGTAATTTTTTGTTTTTTTCCTGTTTGTTGTTATTTCAGATACGGAACACTATGTATACGAGAGAATCCTGGGTGCCTCTTCATTGCAACAAATCGTGATGCTGTCGCTCATCTCACAAATGCTCAGGAGTGGGCTGGTTTGCTTCTCTCATCTCCCGTTTAGTGTCTGTGTTCTGCACATCATTCTCCTTTCATTGTTGTCTTTGCACCCCTATTTATAGGTGTGCTCGAAAGAGAATTGGCGGGAAACCAAATTCATTTTCATGCTCATCCGAAATCTGCTGGATGCTTCTCAACACTCCTAGAATATTCTTGAAGCTTCATGAAATCTCTAGCATCTGCAGCCTTCTTAGAACTTCTTCAACCTCAACATTAAGGAACTTCTTCGAACTTCCTTATCTCAGTTAGATAACAAACTTTTGATAGATCGGCTCAGCACCGTCATTGTAATGAGCTTTACAAAGTTATGTAAAGCTTCTCAAAAACTGTGTCCGGTAGATGTGTGACTGATGACTTTATAAGATCATTTTGTCCGAATCTATTATGTCTGACTTCTTTCTGTCTGATCTGCTTCAACCGATGTGTTGGCAAGTTTCTGTCCGGTGCATCCTGCCTTTGCACAAACTCCATGTGGAAGATGGATCGCAGAACTTAGTCCGGTATAGCTTCCCTGAATCATCCGTCCGATGACATCGTGATTGTTTGTCCGATGCTTGTCCGCCCAATGAAGCCTTCAACGTCCGTGGCACCTCCTTGCATCTGTTTAGATTTCCTCTGTCCGATAGCTTTGACAAGCCATCCTCTGTTGCCTTCTCGGTCCGATGGTTCATCATCCGATGGACTTGAACCAATGCCTTCATAACTTCGAACTTCATACACCTTGTAACATAACCTTTTCAACTTGAACTTCATACAAACCGTTTGTTCGATAACCTCAGCTGCTTTTGTCCGGTGTACTCGAGTCGTTGATGTGTGGAAACTTTGTTGCAACTTCTAAAGACTTTTGTCATGAAAGACTTTCCCCCTTTGGTTACAACATCCCTGCTTCCTCCGCTTTGGACTTCTTGTAGTTTGTTTGATCACAATGTGCTTGGTTCATTCGGTGATATTGTTGTATTTCTCTCCCCTTGGACTTCATGCCGCTACATCTTCGTTTGACTACATCTGTCTGGTTATCTTCGTCTAATGTTCTGTGTCCGACGATCTGCGTCTGGTGACCAAGTTGTACTTCTCTCCCTTTGTATGGAAACATACAACTACAACTTGGATCATGATAATCTTCATAATGTTAGGAACTTTGATGAACGACATAGCATCGTATGTCTTAAGGAAAGTTTTCCTAACATAGTTAAGGAAAGTTTTCCTAACATAGTTGTAGCTGGTGAATTCCCCTTACCTCAATGTGAGGTGAGGATGTTCTTTTATAGATGAGTAAAACTAAATACAGAGAGGGTAAGTCCGATGTGGGACTCAGAAATACCCAATTAAATGAAATGGGGTCCAACACTCCCCCTCAAGCTGGACATGCCCAGATTGGATTGAGTCCCACAAAGAAAAAATAGAAGACAAGACAAACGAACTCATACTCCCCCTCAAGCTGGGCTATGGAGGTTGTGAATACCCAGCCGGGAAGTGAGAGAGTCAAGGCGAGCCCCTGGGAGACCTTTGGTGAAGAGATCGGCAAGTTGATCTGCCGTCGGTACATGGCCAAAGCTGATATGGTGCTGCTCTAAATGGTGGAAGAGGAAGTGACAGTCCACCTCGATATGCTTCGTCCGTTCATGAAAGACGGGATTCGAGGCAATCTTCGTGGCGGCCTGATTATCACACCAGATATAAGCAGGGGTGTGTGCCGGGAAGCCGAGCTCATGTAGGAGATGACGAAGCCAGAGGATCTCAGTGGTGACGGTGGCCATGGCGCAGTATTCAGCCTCGGCACTCGATCTGGAGACGACAGTCTGCTTCTTGCTGCGCCAAGAGATGAGGTTACCGGCGAAGAACACGGCGAACCCCGAAGTAGACTTGCGGGTCGCGAGGCAACCTGCATAGTCGGCATCACAGAAGGCCTCAACATCCAAGTGAGCATGACGGGAATACCGAAGGCCACATGCAGGGTCTCGCTTGATGTATTTGACAATGCGAAGAACAGCATCCCACTGAGATTGGGTGGGATGCTCCATGAACTGGCTGATTTTGCCAACGGTGCAGTAAATGTCGGGTCGCGTCATGGTGAGGTAGTTCAGTTTACCCACCAGACGTCGATAGCGCTCGGGATGAGGAAATGGTTCCGAGTCGGACAGAGGCCGGAGGATCATGAGGCCGCCTGAGGTCGGCCATAGAAAGGGCCAGAGACGGGGAAAGAGAGGTGACAGTCGAGGACGCGTCCTGGACCGCGGGCTGTCCCTGCCGCGGGTGCTGAGATGGGCGTCCATGCAGGACCCAACATCGGGCGATCAGGTGGCCAAACTTGCCACAATGTTGACAGAAGGGACGTGGACGACTTGAAGCACGAGTACGTCCCGAGGAGTCTGCCATGGAAGCGTCGGGTAGCTGATGCAGCGGGCCGGCGGGATGAGCGTGCGCAGGACGTGCGCGTGCTGGAAGGGCCGCCGGAACGAGGGCGCTCTGCCGGGACGAGGGCACGCTGCCGGGACAAGGACGCGCGGCCGGGAGGGTACGCCGGAACGAGGCCGAGGGCGCCTGCTGGGGTGAAGGTGGCAGAAGGGGGGGGGGGGGGGGGGGGCGCAGGGCAAGAGTAGCGGGAGCGCGCGGGAGGCGCGGGGGCAGCGGGAGGCGCGGGAGCAGCGGGAGGCGCCGGGTGAGGGTTGCCGGGGAGCGCGCCAGGCAAAGGTGGCCGGGAGGCGCAGGAGGCGCGGGACGACGGGGAGCCGGCCGAGGGCGGGGCGCCGGGGCGAGGCCGAGGGTGGGGCGTCGGGGCGAGGCCGAGGGTGCGGCGCCGCTGGGCGAGGGGGAGAGCGCCTGGGCGAGGCGCTGGGAGGGAGAGCCGCCGGGAGAGAGGGCCGGGAGGGAGAGCCGCCGGGAGAGAGGGTCGTCGGGAGGAAGGACCGCCGGGAGAGAGGGCCACCAGGGAGGGCCGCCGAGAGATTAGGGCAGAGCCAGAGGGGAAGAGAGGCGGGGCCGGACAGAACCGGGAATCCGCTGGGAGGGAGGTTCGGGATTAAGATCCCTCTGATACCATGTAGGTGGTGAATTCCCCTTACCTCAATGTGAGGTGAGGATGTTCTTTTATAGATGAGTAAAACTAAATACATAGAGGGTAAGTCCGATGTGGGACTCAGAAATACCCAATTAAATGAAATGGGGTCCAACAATAGTTAAGGAAAAACCTCCTTCACCTCCTCTAGCTCTTCATAAGAAGAACTTTTTTAACAACTTTCAACAACTCACAGAACTTGTTACAAAAATACCATAAAGCATCTTCAGAATCATTTCAGGTTGCAATGGTCTCTCTCATGGATATTCATGGCAGCTCCATGCATGATGCTTGTTTCACCCCCCAACTTCACTTAAAGGGGGACAGTTCCCTTAAAAACTTACCCAGTCTCCATGCGTCTCTTGAAAGTTCTAGGGCGTAACGAAAGATATTAGGCCCGGGGCACAACAGAAGATATTAGGCGTGGGCCCAACAATATTTTTTTCATCAGTTTCATCGGATAATTCCTCAGAATTGGATGAATAACAATCTTGGAAGGTTCAAAGAGAGGATCTTTTCACATATAATTTATAATTAATTTATAGTCATGAAATACCTTGACTTGGTTTTCTTTCTTCGTTGACAGATTCGGTTGACCTTCTTTTCGTACCGTTGTTGTGTCGAAGAATCCAAAGTTGAATCTCTCTAACGGTATCCGCACGTGCTCGATGAACCTCGAAACGTCGCCGATGAAACTTTGGGTTCGAGCGTGGAAGTTCCGATCGTATTGCGTCGTTTTCCGTTGATCGTAACAAGAACCCCTTCATGCTTGAAGGATTCTTCTCTTCTTTCGATCTTGGGATGGAGACTCTCGTGTTCTTGGGAGCGTTCTTGAGAGAATCCTCTCAAGAGAGGAAGTTGTGCACAACAAATCCAAATTACTTAATAATATAAGTCGGGTTATATACTTAGGGTTGGATAATTAGTTATTGCACATACATAGGCCCTTAACTAATTTCTATATTCGAAGTAAAACCCACTTCTAATATTATTATTATTCCGTTGACGTGCACTAACTCGCGAATATTAAAATATCATTTATTAAATAAATAAATCAATATTTATTTATGTTAGAGGTTAAGTTGTTTGCAGTATCACATCAGACTTTACATATCATGTTATCTCTTTTATTCATTATAAAATAACCCCAAGGCCTCCCTTAGCGAGTAACCTTGGGTATTCGGTCCTCTCATACATTTCTACATGGTATTAGAGGGTTAGGTTATTTTTTTTTACCCTCCCTCCCGGCGCCTTCAGTGCCCCGAAACCCCGCCGCCCCCCTGCGCTCCGATTTCGTGTGAGCCGGTCCCCCCCTCCTGTGCATGACGCTCCCTATCGGACGACACCGATCTCGCGCACCTCCTTCCCGCTGGATGACCCCGATCCCGATCCCGCTCTCCTCCCTCTTGCCGGACGACCCCGATACCATGTGCCTCCTCCCTGAGCGCCCAACTCGCGACGCTCCACCCCGATGGCCCTCCCAGTTTGGCGCGACGACCCTCCCAGGTCGGCGTGACGACCCTCTCTGTTGCGCCCCACCTGCGCGCGACAAAAATACTTGTCGCGCCCTATCTGCGAGCGACGCCCCTCTGCGCAAACGCGACCCCCCCTCTGCGCAAACCCGACGAACCCCTATTGGCCCTCCCTATGCGCGACGACACCCTGCGCCCCACCCTGTGCGCGCGATGCCCCTCCTGCCGCCCCCCTGTGCGCGCAATGCCTCTTGCCTCCGGCCCTCCCTGCACCACTGCAATGGAACCCTTATGCGCGACGACCCAACCCTACCCCACCGCCATCCATGTGATCATTCCTCAATAACCTAATTCCTGGATAGACTAGCCATGCAATTTCCGCACCTATAATCTATCAACCGTGCACCTTCAACACCGTGTCCCCATGCATTTTCAGCACACTCTATGGCATCCTCAAGCGCGACTATTGCCCATAACAATCCTCTATTTGCACCTTTTGAGTTGTTGACTTTGGTGCCTCCGAGTACATCACCGACGATGCAGGTATTCTACGGTCCTATAGAGCGACCTTGTCTGGAGGTAATATTACTGTAGCCGTCAGACGGTGCATATTGCTGGCTATGAAAGTTGTACAATTATGCCTAGCTTGACTCTATCCGCTGTTGCCTTTGTTCCTCATTGTCCCTTTAATTTACTATCAATTAGTAAACTGACAAGTGTCAGACCATCTTCTCACCTGCTTCGGTTATATTTTAGGAGCATTCGATGACTCAGGTGCTTGGTACTGGACGACTTCAGGGTGGTTTGTATGTGCTTGACTCGACCCTCACTCTCGCCTGTCCTGCCACCTCCGATCATGCTCTCCAGCTTCACTATGGCTTTGGCCATCCACCTGCCCCTATTCTTCAAAAACTTTTTCGAGGATTGGGACCTCTTCGTCTTTTTCAATGTGTGTCATGTCACTGCGCAAAACATCATCGGGTCATCTATGTTCCTCGAGCAGTTCCTCGTGCATCCACTCTTTTTCATTCGGTTCACTCTGATATATGGGGGCCCAATCCTAGACTTTCTAAACTGGGTTATCAGTATTTTGTCACTTTCATCGATGATTTTTCACAGATGAATTGGGTCTATTTGTTGAAAAATCGCTCTGAACTCTTTATCGTGTTCCGCTCTTATTATCAAGAAATCACCACCCAGTTCTCCGCTAAACTCCACTGCCTTCGTTCTGACAATGGTCGTGAATATTTATCTGGACCTTTCCGTTCTTTTCTCAATGACCATGACATTACCCATCAGAATTGTTGTCCTGATACACCTCAACAAAATGGTGTTGTTGAACGGAAAAACCGTCATCTGTTGGAAGTTGCTCAGACACTTCTATTTCAGAAAAAAGTTCTAACCACTTTTTGGAGCGATGCTATTCTCACAGCCACCTATCTTATCATCAAACTTCCCTCGTCCGTTCTTCAGGGGGGGAAACCCTTCCATTCCTTACTTCTAACAACACCCCCTCATTCCCTACCCCTCCACATTTTTGGCTGTGTGTGTTATGTTCGAGACTTTCGCCCCTCGGTTACCAAGTTTGATGCATGTGCTCTAAAATGCATCTTTCTTGGCTATTCCCGTACCCAGCACAGATATCAATGCTTTTCTCCTGATTTGCGTCGCAATGTTGTCTCTGCTGATGTTTCCTTTATCGAATCATCAGTTCTTTCTATTCTCGAGTTCTCACCCCCATTCACTCTTTCTGATTTCAACATTATTTTTCCATATTCTCTTGGTCCACCACCACCTCTTTCTCCTCTTACTAATATTGTTGGCTCACAATTTGGCTAGATATATACTCGCCGACCTCGCACATCTGCCATCCTGCTGCCTCTTGTCACTACCACACCTGTCGACTCATTTGCTCCTGATGCTCCATCACCATAGTTGCCCATTGCACTCCGCAAAGGCTCACACTCCTATCAGTCTTACCAGGGATTATCTGTGTCTACTTCTCAGGTTATTGCAACACTGGTTGATTACTTGACACCACGCATTGTTGCCAAGGCCCTCTCTCATCCAGGTTGGTTGCATGCTACGCAGGATGAACTTCAGGCCTTGGAAACCAACCACACTTGGGATCTTGCCCCTCTCTACAGGTAAACAGATTGTCGGGTGCAAGTGGATCTATACCGTGTGCGTCAATGCCGATGATTCCCTAAATCGTCTCAAAGCACGACTTGTTGCCAATGGTTATGTGCAGACATATGACATTGATTATTTTGACACCTTCTCTCCAGTGGCCAAAATGAGATCAGTTCGCTTATTTATCTCTTTTGTCGCTTCTTATCATTGACCTCTCTATCAGTTGATTGTGAAAAATGCTTTTCTTCATGGTTTTCTTGACGAAGAAGCTTATATGGAGCAACCATCAGGGTTTGTTGCTCAGGGGGAATCTTCCAAGGTATGTCGCCTTCGTCGATCATTGTATGGCCTCAAGCAGTCACCTCGTGCCCGGTTCGGGCGCTTTTGCACCGTTGTGCTTAGCTTTGGCATGTGTCAAAGCATAAAAGATTCCTTTGTTTTCTATCACCAGTCCACAACAGACAACATTCTCTTGGTTGTTTATGTGGATATTGTCATTACTAGAAGTGATACCGACGACATTGATCGACTCAAATCCTTCATCAACATTTTCATACGAAGGATTTGGGTCCACTACGGTATTTCTTGGGGATTGAGGTCTCCATATGTGCCAAAGAAAATTTTTTATCTCAAAGGAAGTATGTTATTGATCTTCTGTAAGTGACTGGAATGAAGCTGACTCGATTGACTCACCTCTCAAACCTGGAGAAAAGTCACTACATTCTGATAGTGAGATGTTTTCATCACCCGATAGATACAGACGACTTGATGGGAAGCTCAACTACTTGACCATGACTTGACCCGATATTGCTTGTGAGGTTAACAAAGTAAGTCAATTTATGGAATCTCCAACAAAAACACAGTGGGAGGCTGTTCTTCGCATTGTTAGATATGTGAAAAAGAAACCGAGTTTGGGTCTTCTATATTCTGATCATGGACATACAAACATTGAGGCATTTTGTAATGCGGATTATGCTGACTGTCTCTCTTCTAGGAGATCTACGTCTGGTTTTGTTGTTTTTGTTGGAGGGAATTTGATCTAATGGTGAAGCAAAAAGCAAACCATTGTCTCCTGCTCAACTGCAGAGTTAGAATATCGTGCCATGGCATATGTGACTGTAGAGATTATTTGGGCACAACAAATTCTTCACGAGATTGGGTATCCGACCATGAAACCAGCGCATATCTGGTGTGACAATCAAGCTGCTATCAAGATTGCCACAAATCCAGTCTTTCATGAGCAGAAAAAGCATATTGAAGTTGATTGCCATTTCGTTCGAGAAAACTTTGATAAAAAGATCGCCTTCGACCATGTTCACACCTCTGATCAACTTGCCGATGTTCTTACAAGTCCAATTTTTATGTAACAAGTTAGGCATGATAAATATTTATGTCCCAGCTTGAGGGGGAGTATTGTGCTTTGTTTTATTATGTATCCAAGTTAGGAACACCTTGAGGGAAAGTGTTAGTGGTTAAGTTGTTTCCACATCGGACTTATATTATGTAATTTCTTTTATTCATTATAAAATAACCCCAATGCCTTTCTTAGTAACCTTGGGTATTCGGTCCTCTCATACATTTCTACAATTTAAATGATATTAAATAAAATATATCATTTCTATTTGGGACTTTAACTCGGTCCGTCAATCTTCCTCGATATTTATCGAACCTTGAATAATAAATATTTATTTAATAAATAATTATCTTTATATTATTCTTTCAATAAATAAGTAAATAATTATCTTTATATTATTCGTTCAATTTCCCTTTGCCACTTTAGCCGACACTCGGTTTAGTGTGTACAATGCAATTTGTAATGCATATCTCCAAAAAGATAATGAAAGACTCATGATTTATCATTGATCTCACCATATCAATTAAAGTGCAGTTTTTACTTTCACTGACAGCCATACATGCTGTAATGTCCCGACCCGGAAGCTACTAAACTGGTGCTCCGAGCCGGTTCTCCACAAGGCCTCAAGCGCGCCTCCCCGTACGCTAGAGGCTGCCGACTAGCAGCGAGGGCCTAGGGTGTGATAGTGGGGATACTATGCCCTCATACCTGAGTAAGCAAACAACGGAAATAACTAAGTATAATACACAGCGGAAAGTAAACAGAGTGCGGAAGCAGTAAACAACTGAAATTGAACTAGCTGTAATAGTAAAATGCTGTAAAAGCCCGAACAGCTATGCAATTCAATACAACACTGGTCACCCACCGGGCCGACCATACAGATACAAGTACAAAAGGAACTGAAAGTAAAAGTACAGGGCTCTGCTACTAACTCCAAGCCAATCCACGTACCCGATCTCCAAACACTGTCGAACTGCAGCAGCCCGATCAGTAGAACCACTCGAGCAGCTCCGCTCGATCATGCAACACTGGGCCTCAGCCCTATCCACCATGCAACTCGTGCTCAACCTGAAAAGCAGAAATAAGGTCTACACGTACACCGAGTTGCACGTGCAGGGGTGAGAAATAATCTCAGCAGGGCACCCCGACAAGCAACCTATAACTGTGCTGCTAAAAGTGTAAGCAACAACAACGTGCTCAGTCTAGCTGGAACACAACAAAAGGAAGTAAACCAAACATGCAACCACAGTTGAACTCAGGGTATGCAATCCCTGTCAACTGGGCAAGTGCCACCATGAATGTCCATATCTATATCCGTACACATGTATAGTCCCATACCTATACACATATACATAAATATGAATATTCATGATTAGGTGATTCAAATAACAAGAAACCACACCAGCAGTCGATCCTTGGGACCATAAGCCCGATCTCCTGGACATCCTGTGCAAGGGCATTGAGCTGGACGTTGTGCCACTCAAGCCGTGTATCATTAAGTCGATCTCTGGGTCCATAATCCCATCGACATGTACCTGCTTCGGCCAACGTTGAAAAATATATCTCTGAACAAGTTAACCAACAACAAGTAACCATTGTCCTCAGACATATAAGAATCTTGCCCTCAGGCACGAAAGCTACTGCCCTCAGGCATAAGTACGTTGCCCTCAGGCGAAACAGAACCTTGCCCTCAGGCTAGATGTAACCATGCCCTCAGGCTAATATAGTAACCTTGCCCTCAGGCCTTGCCCTCATGCTAAATATCAACATGCCCTCAGGCTAATATAACCACGCCCTCAAGCTATTCAAAACCACGCCCTCATGCTAAATATAACCACGCCCTTAGGCTTGCCCTCATGCTATCGAATATTGCCCTCAGGCATATGGAATCTCGCCCTCAGGCATACCGAATATTGCCCTCAGGCACAAGATGCGTTGCCCTCAGGCTGAACAACTACTGCCCTCGGGCTAAGAAAACAACGCCCTCAGGCTAAAGTAAAACACTGCACTCAGGCGCATGTAACCGGACCAAGCCCAAAGCATAACAAGCAATTTTTATATACAATTCCTTTCAAGGAAAAAGTAATGCTCAATATAAACATGGCATACCCTCGGGTATCCGGTCCAAACGGCTAAACAGAGGAACGCACCCCTAGGTGGTCCTGGATCCAAGCAGTGATCCCATACAACAGTTTAATTTATCATTAGATTATTTAAGCAATTCTAGATATCTTTCAGCAAAGGCCTCAGCCATACGACACCCCAACCATGGGTTCGTAGCACAACGATACACAAATTCAACTCAACAGTTGGAAATAAACATCGGACCACCTACTACTCAGGCACACAAGGCAAAGTAGGCATCCCAATCAAACAAGAAGAAGCCTCACGTCAGGCTCGACAACCACCAACCAGGAAGTACCTCTGGTAACTACTACAACATCAACAACCCAAGTCAGATATAAACAAACAAGTGAGGGTGGCTGAACGCCCAACCCAACACTAAAAACATAACCCCATAGGATTACTAGTTTGGCACGGGTTCTAGATGACACCCGAACACCTTCTCTACCCAAACCCGACGTAACAACTCAGGTCGGTCAAACAACGGGCACCCGCCGGGTCCTACAAGTCAAACACCAAGGAGTCATCCTACTCGGGATCCTCCAGATAACCAGAGAGAAGGAATCCTACACGGGATCCTTAGCAAAGAGGAATCCTACACGGGATCCTTAGCAAAGAGGAATCCTACATGGGATCCTCAGCAAAGAGGAATCCTACATGGGATCCTCGAATGAAGAACAAAAGAGGCAACCCATAACAGGGGTCCTCTCAAAGAAAACAAGAGAGAGTTCCTACAAGGACTCCCTAGTTCAGCACACAAGCAAGGCATCCCTCAGGGGACCCTTAAAAGCATCCGGTCTCACGGCCTCTTAGGCCAGAAGGGCACGTCTCAAAGGGGAACGTCCTCTAAAGAATAGGTTACGGAAGATAGCTCACAGCTCATCTCCTATTAAAGGTCTCAACTAAGTTGGTCCGAACACCCAACTTATCATACCCGCCAAGTCTCACTCTCAGGTGACAACTGAACTCGATAACTGGAGGAAGAACCCCTCCATTTAGATAAAAACCACAAAAACCCCTTTTATATGACCTCTAAATGTCAAAAGGATTCCACCATCGCGATCTACGCTGAAAAACGCTCAGAATCGACTATCACACGCCCAATTCTGACTTCCAGAGCATAAGATATCCCAAAATTACCAAACTGAAGTAGTACATGGCCAGAGTACATGGTCAGAACCCATTGAGCCTGCCTGTGTAATAGTACACGACATGTACTTTACTGTACACGGCGTGTACTGTTCACAAAAAGTTACGCCGTGTCCGTTTTCACCCGAACACATGTCCATGTACTACTACACGGCGTGTACTTTACTGTACACGACGTGTACTTCAAAAAACCCCTAAAACCGTGTTCGATTTCACACGGCCGGTTACACGGCCACCACTACACGACGTGTACTCAAAGTACACGGCGTGTACTTAAAAAAACTTCGTCTTCCCCAAACGAGAAGAACACACGGCGTGTTCCCCTGGAACACACGCCGTGTCTACTGGGTTTTCTGACGGGAAATCCCTAAAAACACCTGATTCGCCCGTTTTCGCCCCCGAAACAACAGATCAAGCCCCATGGGCATACAAGCAAGCAATATAAGGTTTTAAAAACTTAAAACAACTTGTTTAAAGGGGATCTATGGCGAAAACACAAACGACCCTACCTTCGGGCGGAAACCGCTGACGCTTCGGTTGATTTCACGGTCCACGGATGTCGCACGCCGACTCAGCGCGTCGAAGGCTTCGAATCAGTACCCCTCTCGCCTTCTGTCTCTCCCTATTTCTCGATCTCCAAAATCTCCCATGGGACACGACCAAGGAGGAGCCACACAAGGAGCGTGCGCAAGGAGGAGGAAGGAAGAGAGAGAAAGAAAAGAAAAGAAGAAAAGAAAAGGAAGAAAAAGGGGCTCGGGCCGGCCCCGGCGCCCGACATGAGTTTATGCCTCCCCTAGGCTAAACTCCCCATTCCGAACTCAACGGCGCAGACGGAATCTAAATCCGACGCTCCGTTTAAAAGTTATCGCCAAACGAACTTGCGTGAATAAATTAATATTTAATTTAATAATATTAAATATTAAATATTCCGTCAAAATTCGAACAGCTCAGATTTCCACCAAACTCCTATCCTAGGGTAAACACCCTATTTCGGGACCAACGGAGTTGTCAGAAAAATTATCTGAGATTAGCTGGTAGGGTAAAATGACCATTCTACCCCTCACGAGCGTCCAACATCAAAAATTCAAATTTCTGCTCAAAACTGCAGTCCAGAAAAACACGGGTTCTTACACATGCATATGTGACAACACGAGTTTCATTCCACTCCATAACTCGAATAGAATTTCGTTTGCTATTTTAGGTTACACTCAATTTAGTGTGTACAATGCAATTTGTAATGCATATCCCCAAAAGGATAATGAAAGATTCGTATGATTTATCATTGATCCCACCATATCCAAAAAGCTGCGGTTTCTCATTTCATCAACACCATTCCACTGTGGTGTATAAGAGGTGAGTTGAGATAGAATCCAAATCCCCATAGATAATCAATGAACTCTTGGTTAAGATATTCTCTGCCATGGTCTGAGCAGAGTTTCTTTATCTTCTTACCAAGTTTGATTCTCTACTTGATTCTTGAACTCTTTAAATTTCTCAGAGGATTTAGACTTAACTTCATTAAGTAAGCATATCCATATCTACTAAAGTTCTCAGTAAAAGTTATGATGTACGGACATCCATCCCTAGATTCAATTGGAAATGGTTGACACACTTCCGTATGAATAAATTTGAGAAGCTCTGCGACCCTTTTACCCTCTCCACTAAATGAAGTTTTGGTCATTTTGCCTTGAAAACAAGTGTGACATATATCGAAGGGTTTTAGTTCAAAAGAATCTAAATATCCTCGTTGACATAGATGTGTCAAGTGCTTATGGTTTACATGCCTGACAAAAGCCATAAATTCATTATATTTTATTAAAATCTCATACATCTCATTCCCTCACATTCATTAATTTATTGATTTTTTGGTTGTTTTGGAATTAAAGAGTCATTTCATTAGAAGGAAATGGGGCAAAGGCATGAAGCAGTTCCCTGTGCACAGAAGGTTGAATTACCCTGAGAATGGAAAATTTGACAAAAAAAACTCATTTTGGAAGGTTAACCTGTTGTGGAAGGTTAGAAGAGTTTTCGAAAGGTTAAAAAAAATGGAAAAGGCAATCTTAGAAGGTTAACTTTATAGCCATAGAAGGTTAACTTTATAGCCACAGAAGGTTAACCTTGTGCCACGGAAGGTTAACATACTTACGGAAGGTTATCAGACATTTCGCAAGGTTCCCACAGTTTGTGAAATCTGAGCACAAGGAACCACAAAAGGTTAAAGCATCCTCCCAGATTGTACAATGCCTAGAATTTGGCATTCAGGAGGTAGCTCCAGGGAAGATCGGAAGGTTCATCTGCGCGTCAACCTGAATCCCTACAGTGCCACATCATCATGCATGCAGGCCAATCACAGTTGGCCACGTGGATTAAATTAAATAATATCAATCGCAATTAATGATTGGTGCTTCGACCAAAATAAGGAAACATGCAGCGGCAAAAAGGAAAGCTGCAGATTTTGTGGAGAATTAAAGACTGATTCAAGGGGAGATATTCGAAAATCAAAAGTGCAAGAATCCTGGAGGGTTTGACTGACCAAAGATGGAGGGAAGGAAGAAGCTTTAAAAGGAGCAGCGGTTGAGAAGGAAAGGAGTTCGTCGTCGGGCACTGCTGCTGCCTTTAAAACTCTCTCTTCTGTTAATTGATTTCGGTATTTAATGATTTAATACTTTTAATGCGATTGTGTTTGAGGTTTTGAACTTGTTCATTGTTTAGTGCCTCGGTTGATAATCTATATTTTTCCTCCACTTAGATTATCTTATTTACGATAAAATAGGCTAGGTTGAGTGATGAGTGTATGGTGATTGCTGACACGTGTGTGAAGAGTAGCAAATTGCTCTTTGATTGTTTAAGAGTTTCGAGGCCCGATTCGGACTTGCTTGGGTAATTGAGGAGTAGTGAACTGTTTGCTATCTTAGATACTTTTCACTGGCACAAGAAGGGAGACGAACCAATTAGGTTAGCCTTCACAATAACCATCAATCGTGGGTGATTGAGGAATCAATTGACGACTCTTTCATTTATTAATTAATAAGAAGTGTGGAATTGTTTTAAAAGACCATGATGGCGTTACAATCTAAGAACCAAACCGAAACCCATTAGCTCTTTCAATTTCCTTTAAAGATTAAGCAACAAAACCTCCCCCTTTAATAATCAATTGTGACAATTAATTTCTTTCACCCTATCTGGAGATAGCCCAAAGTTAACCACTATACTATATATTTATCATAATCTGGGGTTATAAATAGCTTTTTGTACCACCCTGCGACAAGCGTGTCAATGATCAAATCGATGATGCCATAACTGGGTGTGATATGAGTCACGTGAACTTGATTTATTATCGATTGCCAACACTTGGTTTTCATATTTGAGTATAAACACCTTTTTTCATATGTACCATACTATAACGTATGTTGTCTTTATAAAAGCAGCTAATTCTTATTTTCAAACTTGAAAATAAAGCCATTCATGTTAAGACTGGACATAGAATTAATGTTTCTGGCAATACCGAGCACATAATAAGAATTCTTTAAAACTAAAATTAAACCCGTCGATAGAGTAAGATGGTAGTCTCTGATATCTAGTGCAACCGGTCTTGCCCCATTGGTAGTCTCTGATATCCAGTGCAACCGGTCTTGCCCCGTTGGTAGCTCAAAGATCCACCTCACATTTGACAACCTTTCTGAATCTACTTAGTTCTTGTATTTGAATATTGTTGGAGTCTTGCATCCAACATCGGACTTGTGGTCCGATGTGGTCTTTAGTATTCATTATAAAAGAACCTCAAAGCCTCCTTTAGAGAGGACCTTGGGGGTGTTTGGGTCTCTCTCATTTTATCATTTAACATGGTATCAGAGGGAACCTAATCCCGAGCCCTCCCTCCCATTTTTATTTTTCCCCGTCTAGGGTTTCTCAATTATTTCTCCCTCGTGGGGGGCGGCGGCCCCCCATGTAGGGCTGGGTTTATTTTCTACCGTCGCCCCTCCGGGCTCGTTTCCCAGCCGGCCTCCCGGTTTTGTTCGGCCTCTTGGTTTTGTGTGGCGGATCCCTCCCTCACGGCGACTACTTCCCCGGCGTCCCATTCCCCAGCGTCCCCTACCCGCTGTGCGCGACGTCTCTGCCCTAGGTCGCGGCTCCCCTCCCGCCTCTCGATCCCAACGCTGTCACCCACCTTCCTTGCGGCGACTCCCGACTCCCGTCGGCATCCCCTACTCCCCATCCCGACGAGGCTCCTCCCACAGTGCTGTTCCGCGCAGGCCTTCTTCCGGATCGCGCTACGCTCTTCCAGCGGGATCCCGCTGGCCAGCCTCCCTGTGCGACGGCTCCTCCGTCGCGTCTCCCCGCTCAGCCCGGCCCCGCCTCCCTCTCCCGCGGCTCCTTCCTTCCGCCCGATCCCGGCGGCCCCTTCCTCCCGTCGCGATCCCGACGGCTCTCCCTCCCTCCAGGCGATCCCAACGGCCTTCCCTCCCGACGGCGCCCCTCTCGCTCGAGGATCCTCCTTCCGCGGATCTCTCTAATAATTCCCGCCGGCTCTCTCTAATAGTTCCAGACGGTCGGCCTTCTTCTCCCCTGTGACGACCTTCTGTTGCCGCGCCTCTAGTGCCCCTTCAGTCTCCCTCGCCTGCTCTCCTGGGAAGGAGCCCTCCTGCGCTGCTCTACCGGCAGCCGCCTCCCTGTCTGCCGGCACACCCTCGTGCTTCCTTTACCGTGGTGCAGCACCTCGACCGCCTCGGACCGGGCCCTTTGGCGCCGCCAGATCCCGCAATGATTTTGCGGAATCCCCGCCTCCCGTCGCCGGCCCCGCAAGTGCAGCTTTCTCGGCGTATCATCGACTGACCCCACTAGTGCGGCATTCCTGGCGCTCCGTCAACCGGCCCGATTTGTATGGTTCCTCTGCTGTGCCCGCGACATCTTCTTTCATCCATCATCCTGAGGGGGAGCTGCGATCTTGTGGGGGAGCTACGATCGTCGTTTTTTTTTTTATTTCGTCTTTTTTTGTAATCAAGCTGGGTATGTCCAGCTTGAGGGGGAGTGTTTGCAGTCTGTTGATTGCTTTGTCTTTTCTTTATGTGTCCAAGCTAGGTACACCTAGCTTGAGGGGGAGTGTTGGAGTATGCATCCCACATTGGACTTGTGGTGGTCTTTAGTATTCATTATTAAAGAACCTCAAGTCTTCCTTTAGAGAGGACCTTGGGGGTTTGGGTTTATCTCATTTTATCATTTAACAAATATAAATGTGAGCACCACAAGCTGTATCTAATGCGTAATTTGTAGAAACAGAAAGATTACATTTGATAATGAACGCACCTGATGCTTCCCTTTACTTATTCACTGAGGTGCAGTTCCTTTTTCAGCGACCCTTCTTGCCACATGTAAAACATACCGCATCTTGTTCCTTAACCTGCCGCTCCTTCTCTTGGTTGGGCGGTGCAAAGGTGCCTTAGACTTGGAGTTAGTTTTGGGGCCTTTCGCCTTTCCTTTTCTCTTGTTCATTATAAGAACCGAAGGTTTTTCATGCCTTGTATCCTTATCCGCCTGGCGGATCAGGGTAAGGTGTTCCGGGAGCAACTTTTCAATATTGTTCATATTAAAATTCACAATAAAACTGGAGAAGCTCGAAGGAAGTGAGGTGAGCACGTGGTCAGTGCACAATTCCTTACATAGCTTGAAACCCAAAATGTCCAAACTTTCAATATAGCCAATCATCTTGACCACATGAGGTTTGGTTGACGCACTTTCTCCAAGCTTGCATGTAAAGAGTGCCTTGAAAATCTCGTTTCTCTACCGTCTCGCCTTCTCCTGATAAAGATCACGAAGATGAGACAACATGGTGTATGCGTCCATGTTTTCGTGCGGCTTTGGGAGCTCATTAGTCATGAATGATAGCATGAGGCATTGGACATCCAATGCATCGTCCAAGTGTCTTAGGAAGACAAAGAGCTCCTCCTCACTTGCCTCCTTAGAAGGCTCATTAGGAACTGGGGAATTCGGCATGTAAGACTTCCGCTCTTGGCGTAGTATGATGCACAAGCACCTGTACCACTCCTGAAAGTTACTGCTGGCTATAAGATTATCGTTCTCCAATATCGATTATAGGGATAATGTCAAGGTTGTATTATTTTCCATTTTCTACGACAAAAAAAAAACACAGGTTCTAGTACTTTATCTTGATCATCCGAAGTGTGATGCAATAAATTTTATTTTATTAGTTTTCCACTATTTTATCAAATCCCAATAGCCCTCACCATTGGATTCGGAATGTCTTGTCACTTGAACATTCTAGTGGCAAAGATCCATATTTTTTCAACACTTGCTTCTTAGTCATACCAAGTCCTGTTTGGGTAGACAACCCTTGATGCTAACTTGGTTAAGTTGACCCAAAACTTCAATTAGAACTTCCCGATAATTGCAAGGCACCTTGACTTGGGTCAGACAAACACTTTGAACTATGATTGCATTCTCATCTCAAATAATGGAAGACTTTTACGATTTAATATTTCCTCAAGATTTTGTTCACTTTTCGTAAATTTTCTTTATTTTATGTTTTACATGCCTTAATAATATTATGTGGATTTTATATAATTAATTAACCATGTGTGATACGCAGAATTCATTTATTTTATTCAATCTAAGCATGTTTATTTTTTCAATTACTTATGTGATCGTGTTTAAACATCAAATAATCATGCATCTTTGACAAATCAATAAATAACTATGCACTGGACATAACAAAATAAATATGTGGCATTGATAAACCAACCTTTGAGCCTAGGGGAATAATTCCTTGAGCTGGGCTTGACTCGAGTTGTAGCATTCCACCTTCGACCTTTGTATTTCCTTAGTTGGTTTCACCTCGACTCTTGAATAGTCTCCAATAGTTGGGAGCTTCTTGCTTTACACGCGGTTACTCATACACATGTGAGGGGAATTAGTGGTTTGGGGTTATATAAATAAACGGACACGCAGAGCCGTACATAATAAGGAAGAAGGAATAATACACATATCATCATATTTAATTTAATAATAAATTTATCACAAAAACTAATGTATATCATCATATTTAATTTAATAATAAATTTATCACAAAAACCCATGCAATAAATGATTTAATTAAATAGAAACCCAACACATACATTGGTCGGTCAAACTCATAATCATCCATGCATACAGTGACTGCATTTAAACTAGCTGACATTCATTTCAATTTGTTGGAGTCTGCATCCCATATCGGACTCGTGGTCTAATGTGGTCTTTATTAAAATAACCTTAAGGTCTCCTTTAGAGAGGTACCTTGGGTATTGAGATTCACCCCTGTTTAACATTTTACATGGTTTCAGAGGGGGTTTTCTAAACCCGAGCCCTTCCTCCTATTTTTTTTCCAACCCTAGGTTTTCCAGATTTCCCCCTTGGGGGGCGGCATCCCCCCATTGCTAGTACGGCTGGTTTTTTCTGCCGTCGCCCCTCCAGGCTTGTTTTTCCAAGCCAAGCGACGACATCCTCCCGACGGGCCACTCCTCCCGTCGCTCTCCCGTGTGACGACACCTCCCTGTGCGATGCCTCTCCTGTGCGGTGTCCTCCTCCTCCCGACACTCTCCTGTGTGACGACCAGTCTACGCTGCCCTGATGCGCTCGACGGCGGCTCCCTCCCATGCAGTCTTCCTCTGCGCGCGACGGACCAGACGGTCCTTTGTTCTTCCTGATGGAACCCTCCCGCCCGAGGCCTTCCCTCCCGCTCGCGACGACACTGACCGACCGTCCGCCTCTTTCGCGCACGACGGCCCTCAGACGAACATCTCCTCTGCGCGCGACAGAACCATGCCCCCCTCCCAGATCCGGCCAGATCCGACTGGATCCCGTCCGCTACGCGCGCCTCCTCCCGCCGTAGGCTGCCTCTTCTGCTTTCGCTCTGGTCTTCTGCACAGGCATTCCCGGCCCGATGCTCCTGCGCCGACTCCCTCACTGCGTGTCGATCCACTTCCGCCTCCAGATCTGAGCCCCTGCGTGACGCCTCCACCGCTACCCCCTCCACACCGGCGCCTTCCTGTGGAAGCCCTGCCTCTATGCCAGCCTCCTCCCTGCGGCTTCCCGGCTCCGCTCGGTCCTGTCGGATCCAACTCCCCGACGACCTCCTCCCGACGACCTCCTCCGCTCACCCGTGACTGTGCTTGGCCCCGCCTCCCAGCAAGTTGGCATCCGCCGTTGCAGGACCTCCCGCGTGCATACCTCTCCCACGCGACGGTCGACAACCCCCTTCCCTTCACACCTTCTGCTCCTACGCTGCATTGCTCCCCTATGTGCGATGGCTCCCGCAGCGTCCCCCAGATCTAGCGCACTCCTCCCTGTCACTGGCCCTCCCAGCACCAGTGTCATTCTCTCTCGCTGGCTGGCACCTCCCTGCGTCCGAGCAGCCTCCCTGCTCCGGCCAGATCTGTGTGCCACTCCCTCGCCACCTTCCTTCCTGCATAACGAATCCTGCAGCGCTGGCTCTCGCTGTTGCGGCCCTTCCTGCACCGAGGAGTCCTGATCCCACCGTCTGTTGCTCCTCTGCGAGGCTGCCCTCCCCGTCGGTTTCATTCGCCTCCACCAGCTTCTCCGACTTCCCTCCCTGTGCAGTACTCCCGGCACCTCCGTCGATTGGCCTGCCCGTGCGGATTTCTCGACGCTTCGTCGACCAGCCCCGCCCGTGTGGCATTCTTAGTGCCTTCGACGATCGGCCCGCCCGTGCGGCTTTCCCGGCGCTCCAACGACCGGCCCACCATTGTGGATTTCCCTACGCTCCGTCGTTCGGCCCTGCCTATGCGGCTTTTCCGACGCCTCGTTGGCACATGCTTTTCAAAGGCTTTCCTGACGCCTTGTTGGCACATCCTTTTCAGCGGCTTCTTCCATCATCCATCACCTTCCTGAGGGGGAGCAGCAGTCATGGCAGTTTATCTTTTCTTTGTTTTGTTTTGTTGTGTAATCAAGCTGGGTATGTCCAGCTTGAGGGGGAATGTTTGCAGTGTTTGTTGATTGTTTTGTTTTTCTTTATGTGTTCAATCTAGATACACCTAGGTTGAGGGGGAGTGTTGGAGTCTGCATCCCACATCGGACTAGTGGTCTGATGTGGTCTTTATTATTCATTATAAAATAACTTCAAGACCTCCTTTAGAGTGGTACCTTGGGTATTGGGATTCACCCCTGTTTATCATTCTACACAATTCGTTCTTTATTAAGATAAAATCCGTCAAATTAATAGTTGATCATCTTATTAGTTAATCAATTCATTCTTTTATCTTAATTGTCCATCCAAATAGTCCTTGAGAATATCCATCCTCTGGAGGCAACACGTCATGTGCCATTTTGCTTTACTTACACGATGTGTACTATCATGAGACACTGTGACCGACCTACACTATGTATAGTTTTGGTCGTGTACTGTGTAATTAAATGATATGAAAGCATACACGATGTCATAATATTACACGGCGTGTTGTTTCGTGGGTCAACTCGTGCAATCTGCATGGCATGTATGACCACACTGACACGCCATTAATACACGCGGCATATACTGCTGGCTCTGCCCGTGAAGTATACAACGTATAAGCTAACTATACATGGTGTACTTTCAAAATAACACGGAAAATAATTAATAAAACATTTAATATTGAACATGACCTGCCAAAGTCACTCGGCGTGTGATCAGTGTGAAAAACCCTATCACACGCTGTGTACACCCAGCTACACGTCATGTAGTTCGGTTCCGCTTTAATCAATTATTTTTCCTCCACATTTTTGACTCACACGAGACCTTAGCATTATTAAAATTAGTGTACAATTGCATAATGAGAATGGATTGGTGTAGCGGTATGGTATGCATGATCCAACTTCTATGATGGCGGTCACAACTTTCTGTTGGTATGCCCCAGGTGGTGGTTCTATGGTTGGTGCAATCTGTGGGTCCACTCAACGCGAACCCATGGTTGTGGGGAAGCCCTCAACTTTTATGATGGACTATCTGGCAAAAAAGTAAGCGATCTCATTTTCTCCTACAAAGCATCTAGCATGCAATTGCATATGCATTTTTAGGCACTTGTTTTGGAATTCTTTTATCATAATGGAGTTATGAGCTTTGAATGATGTTCATCATGAAATCAGTATGAAAACGATCATTCCCATCACAGCATGAGGCCCTAAAATATGGGAAATGAGCATCCCTTCATATAAGCTCATCTTACTGGATATTTTAAAGCACAATTGGAATGCTGATCCCCGCACTCATTTTATGAAGCCCATTTTACCTCTTCCATTCCATTATGTTTTATTTTATCATGCCAAACGGATCCCAAATTTGACGTGGTAAAGGATTCATGGTTTCATGAAATTGATCCAAGCCAGGTTCGGCATCCTGAAGTCACAGATATGTATGGTTGGGGATCGGCTGGACACAGATATCCTGTTTGGACAAAATGGTGGCTGCAAAACCCTTCTTGTGCTCTCAGGTGACCCTTGCTAGCCCTATCTTCTCTCTATCTGATATAAAGTTCATCTAGTGTTCTGGATCTGTTTTGTCTGGATTCCCACTGATTCGGATTAAGTTGGCAAAGCTTAGAAGAACAATAACACTCACCTCAGGCAGTTGATGCGATTGCATTATTGAAATTCAAATTCTAGACATTTAATTAAGCCTAATTCGTCTCTTACCAGTGATCCAAGTGTTCAATGATTTTGGTTTTTCTTTGGTGATCTAATGGAGATTTTTGTTTTCTGCATTAGGCGTGACTTCGTTGTCAATGCTCCAAAATCCCCAAAACACCATAAAACCAGACTTTTATGCCAGTAAAATTTCAGATTTTCTCTCTCTCAAGGCTGCACCTGTGTGATCCTGCTTGCATTCTTTGGGAATAATCCACCCTCTATCTCAGAGGTATTCGCACTTTTTTTAATTAAATTAATGTGCATTATTTTTGGTTTTGACAAATGATTTTTTAAAACCATTGTTCTTATTAAACAGTGAAAAAAATAAAAAGAATGCGTTTTGCAATCATTTTTTTAAACATTGTTTTTGCATGTTGGTGATCCCATTTAATTGAGTTTAATACTTGTTTGTTGTAATGAATTTAGTTTTTTTTTGGTAGAGCCCATGATGATACGGGTATAATGGATGAACGATGATATATTATTGATAATTGTTTGTAAATATTGTGAGACCTCGATTGTTGTGTATATGAATTTAATAAAGTTTGTAGTTGGGATATAAAATGTTTTCTGAAGAGAATTATGTTTTATTTTATTGATATACATTGTCAGTTGATGCTTATTGATGTTGAGGTTTTGGATAATATATTTCTGACTAGAATTAGCATTTCATATATATGCACTTCAAAAAATTAATGTTATTTTGGACAATGTGGTTGATTTGCAATTGGATGAAAGAAAAGTTATCAAAAAATTTTTACCTCAACAAATGACTGGCTTTGTAATCAATGGAACGGCAAATTGTTAAAATTTGTCAAATTTTTGAAGGAGATGTGAACTGGCTCTATAATTTTGTGTACATATGCTATTAATAAATCACATTTTTTGTGATATTATTAGGGAATTCATTTGTGAACTTTGTTAAATTAATTCACATTTCACAATGTTGATCTTGCATGGAGAAGCCGTGGAAAAGGTAAAAGATATAGTATTATAGGATGATTTTTCTTCGTTTTATGATTTGTATATTGATAATGTAATTAAGATGAATTCAGGGAAATCACTTTGTGTCTGTGTTAGAGATAAATCCTAAATATTAATTATTTTAAAATATTATTTGTATTGTTTTAAACTTGCGTACATGGTTTTATTTTTTGTTGTCATGTGTTGTTTTTTGATGGGACATTTTTAAAATGAATGTTTAAATATCATTTGTCAACTCTTATTAAATATGTGAATCAATATATGTTGGAAATTGTTTCTGTGTCATATACAGACACATGAATTAAAGGGAGCATAATTTTTGTTTTTGTTTTTGTTTGGGGGGGGTGTGCATGCTTCAATGTTAAAAAAATACTGGATGTTTTAAAAGTGGTGGTGGAATTTCTTATTGGCCTTTCATTTTTAGAATCGAGTAAATGTATATTTAATGGATTAATGCTAAGATGAAATATCATATAATATTGTCGAATTGTTTCTTTCACAAATCTGTAACGTTTGACATTTATTGATTACAAGTTTGATTCAATCAGTATAATTTTGAAGTAACAAATGCCTTATAAAAGTTTTATTTCTAATTGTTGCAAAAGTTTGTTATATAGGAGGTTGGGTGATTATTTGTTTCAAAGCAGGACTTGAGCATTAGGATTTGAGTTCTCATTTGTGTTCATGTCACTAGTGGGAAATTAATAGACTTCTTATTCTCATGCATTTGCAGGAGGTCTTGTTGGACCCGTGACACTTCCGACAATGGATCCATTAATTTGGGACTGTGCTAAACTGGGCGAGTCAATTGGGTCGAGTATTAGGCACTGTCCCTTGCTCGATGGGAATTTAATCTCGCCTTAGAGATTTGAACATGGGACCAACAAGCTTAATAGCAACCGGGGAGCATCTTTGCTACCACCACGCTATACTCGACCCAGTTTAGTGGCCCAGTTGAGCGCAGTCCCGAGTTAGTGGGTTGCAGGGTATCTGGTCCAGTGTCGGGAGTGTCACGGGTCCAATAAAAAAGCATCTTTTATCGGACCTTTGCCACAACTGGGTCATAGTCTGGATACACTGCAACCCACTAACTCAGGACTGCGCTCAACTGAGCCACTATCTTAGGTTGTGTATTTGGTATTATCCCCAACCCGATAGGGATTTAATATGCCTCCCTTGCAATTTGAACCTAAGACCTCAGGCTTAACAGTCACCGAAGAGCGTCACGAGTACCTCCACTAGCTATCAATTTTTCACCCACTCAAAAGGCATTTTTGAATAAATTAGAGTAATCAAAGTAAACAAGCACAACAAAATTTAAGAATTCGAAAGTTAAATTAACTTAACCAATAACAAAATATACCATATGTAAATAAAACTTAAGTAATATAAACAACAGAGTATTTTATAATTACATATGTGCTCTTATAAATGGGTATTATTACCGGAAACAATATTAAGGGAACTCTTTAGTTTTATCCAAATTGGTGGGTGAATTGATAACTCGATTCAAGGTATCTAAGTCCCAAGTTAGGAACTTCTTTGACAAATTGTCCGAAGGTACATGATCAACTTTAGGAGCTTTGTCTATACAAGAACCCCCGATTCTTTAAGGTCCTCAATGAACCGACAAATAGGTCTTCAATCGTCAAATTATGATGATCAATACTCCATGTTAGTTGGCCTTGTTCTGTAACTCAATCTCATTGTGATCTTTAATCACAATGGATCTTCATTCTCTAAGAGTCTTAACACAAGAATGAACAACAATAACAATCGATCTCTCAGTCTTAGTTGTCTTTTACGATTTAAGAGTATTGTATGATTCTTCTTTTTCTTCTTAAACGCACAGGTGCACTCCTAGGTGTGTCATAAGGAACTTGGTACTACTGCTTTGATATCAGTGATGAGTTTTAGGTGCTCATCATATGAACTTGGGAGTGGAAGAAAACCCACATTTGTGCAATTTATTATCACCACCATCAACATGTACATGAACTTTGAAGAGTATAAAAATGCACACATGTATATCGTAAGAAATGGTTCCCATCTTTTAACACTTTGTTTTATACTTGATAAAGGCCACCTTAGCTGTAGACAACAACAACCAACCTCTAAGGGGATTACACCAACCAAAGGATTACTAACTGTTTCTTGAGGATCCCTAAACGCAAAAAGGGTGTTAGCGCTTTCACCTAATGATAAACTGTGTTTTGGGAGGAAGAGAGAGTATCTGAAGGTTTGCATATAATCAATCATACACAACAGGAGGGATCATATCCCTTTTACATACCCATCCTCCACACGTTTCATTTAATGAAATGCATTATCCATGTTCAAAATATTAGCATATGTTTATTCCCATTGTCATCTATTCAATGAATTTGAAAGCCATTTAATCCATTCATAATGGATTATAATCGATAAAACTGTGTGGGAAGATGCGTACACCTAAAGCCACATGGGGAGATGCATGTACCTAAATTATATGCTTTTAGTGCACACTCAACAATCTCTCACTTGCACTAAAATCTTATAAGGACTCTGTCAAACTTTGCAACGATTTGTGAATCGATCCAAAAGTCTTTTGGATACAATTTTATCAAACTCTCTTCATTTAAGAATAAATACTTCATCCAAAACTTAAATCCTTATCTAGATGCCTAACCATGTGACCTTGCGGGCCTTAGTAGCATTGATAAAAAAATATGAAATCCTAATTCCATAGATCTAAGTAAAGTGCGACCTCTAACAAAATATCAGTGCTACTCAAGTTAATAAGGGGTTTGGTGTGATCTCTATCAAACATACTCATATCGCTATATGAACATGTCCACCACAAGATGAATCATAAACATCATATGTATACCTATATAATCCCTTTGTCCATGACACATAACGACTACCATACATGGGACATGTCGATCTAGTATATGTCAACTCATCCTTTCTTGATTCTTTGAAATAGACTGACCAAGTTGATGAGTACATCACATGTCATTTATCTATGGATGAGTACATCACATGTACCTCATCTAAGTAACTGGTCACATCATATGTGACTTAACTAAGCATGACCATACATTTTCTCAATCTAGTTCAATCAAAGGCCAGATGTCTTAAATCATGATACAAGTGGACAAATCAAATCTTAGTTGTGCTCCAACCAATGACATGATCAACGACATACCCAACTACCCCGATTAGCTAAGTTGTAATGATTTGTGTAAGAAAGGTATCAAAGTATGAAGATTCTCATGCTAGGTATCTCACCAATCTTAGGTAAGAAGGATTGATAATAAACATACACTCCTAAGTATATTGATGACTGTACGACATTTCATGAGATATATTTTGGTGGGTCAATCCAAGTAATAAGTCCTTACTTATCACCTCATGTTAATCTTAACATATCATCACAACCTATAATACTTCACGATGATCATTGATTAAGGACAACTCATAACTGTACTTTATGGGGATATTATAATTTGACCATTCATTTAAAGTAAATTGCAGCACACATGAATGAATAATAAATAGAGATTGCCTTTATTATAATAACATAATACATTATTCAATTGTTACATCAATATCATAATTATTGCAAAGCAAGAGACTCTACATAACCCTTATGCTTCTACTATGATAATGATTTCATCAATGGATCTTTTATATTGTCACATATAACCACACAACAAATCTTCACATCGCTTCTCTCAACAATCTCCTATATGACATGGTACTTGTGATGAATGTGTTTGGTCCTTTGGCGAGCCTGAGGTTCCTTAACTTGAACAATGGCTCCATTGTTGTCACAATACAGTTCAATTGCTCCCTCAATGCTATGAACCACTTCAAGTACAATAATAAACTTCTTGATCCAAACAACTTCCTTTACAACATCTGATGCAGCGATTTACTCTGCCACTGTTGTCGAGTTTGTTATGGTGACTTGTTTGGAATTCTTCTAACAGATACCTCCACCATTTAGGAAAAACATGAAACTAGATTGACATTTCATATCATCTTTATCATATTAGAAACTATCATTTGTGTAACCTTTTACATAATGCTCATCCTCTCCTCCAAAGATCAATATCATGCCCTTAGTTTTTTCTCAAGTACCTAAGGATGTTCTTTACAGATATCCAGTGACTTTCACTGAGATTAGATTGGTGTCTATTAGTTATACATAGAGCATAGGGGATATAAGGTTGAGTACACAACATGACATACATGATAAAACCTATGGAGGATGCCCATTTTTTATCCATCCTCACTAACTCTTTAAAAGAGTCTTGAATCTTCATAAGATTCATGCCATGTAACACTGGTAATGACCCTTTTTAAGAGTTCTCCATGATAAACCTCTTTAAAACTTTTCCAATTTAAGTGTCTTGATCGAGTCTAAGCAGCCTCTTAGATGTATCTCTATAGATCTTTATACTCAGTATTCTGACAGCTTCACCCATGTCTTTCATTGAGAAACACTTACCCAACCACATTTTTACAGAGTGAAGTGTTGGGATGTCATTTCTGATATGTAGTATGTCATCCACATATAATATCAGAAACACTACTACACTCCCACTAATTCACTTATATACACCAGAATCATCCACACTCTTGATGAAATCAAATTCTTTGATTGCATCGTCAAAATCAAAATTCCTACTCTAAGAAGCTTGCTTTAGTCCATAAATGCACCGTTATAGTTTTCATACCTTAGTAGTCTCATTTGGTATTTCAAAACCTTCGGGTAGTATTACACACACAACCTCAACTAAATTTTTGTTAATTAAAGCAGTTTTAACATCCATTCGACATATTTTATAATCAAATTAAGCCACCACAGAAAACTAAATCCGAATGGATTTTATCATCAAAATAGGTGAAAATGTTTCTTTATAGTTAATACCATGAATTTGCTTATAAGATTTTGCTACCAAGCATGCTTTATAGGTGGACACTCTACCACCCATGCCCGTTTCCTTATAAAAAACATACTTGGTTAGTGTGTATGGTGTCTATTTCAGATTCCATGGATTTTAACCATTTCTCACAATCAAAACTCTCAATGGCCTCCTGATAGGTGGTGGGTTCATTTCCTATGAACATTACCTTATCATCATTTTCTATGAGAAATGCATATCTCTCAGGTTATTAATAAATCCCACTAGACCTTAGAGTTTCTTGTATAACTTGAGATGGTTGTTCTTCCGCAACTCTGTGGAACCGACTCAATCTTCACATCAAGAACATTTTCTGTTTGTTGGTCTTGAACTTCTCTATGTTCAAATTTCCTCCCACTAAATACTCGATCCCCGTGTTGTCTCTTAAAGAAAACACCATCTCGATCCACAAACACTTTGTGTTCAGTAGGGTTATAGAAATAATATCACTTTATTTCTTTGAGATAACCAAAAAACAAGAATGTTTCTAACTTTGGGACAAAGTTATCAAAAGAAAAATGTTGTACGAGTGTTTCACAACCCCAAATCCTAATAAAAGACATAATGGGATGTTTCCCGATCCATATATCATATGATGTCTTTATGACTGCTTTAGATGGAACACAATTTAGTAGGAATGCAACATTCTTTAGAGAATAACTCCAGAATAAAATAAATTGGTTACACTGACTTATCATTGATTGAACCATGTCTAACATAGTGTGATTCCTCCTCTTAGACATACTATTCCACTATGGTGTTCTTAGTGGAGTAAGCTGTGGAACAATTCCACAATCTCTCAAATGTTCAGTGAATTCCTAGCTCAAGTATTCACCACCTGGATCCAATAAGAGAATTTTAATAGTTTTACCTAGTTGATTATGTACTTCATTATGAAACTCTTTGAAATTTTGAAAGGTTTCGTACTTTTGTTTCATTAGAAACACATACCCACACCAACTATAGTCATTAGTAAAGGTAACAAAGTATCTAAAACCTCCATTTGCTCGAGTACTCATTGGTTGACATACATTACTATGTATGAGATCTAAAAGTCAAATAGCCCTTTCACCTTTTCTACTAAAAGGTGTTTGTAATTTTTCCCAATAAAAAAAGATTCACAATTCTCAAACAATTCATAATCGAATGAATCTAATAATGTGTCTTTATGGAGTCTTTGTATGTATTTCTCATTTATATGTCTAAGGCGACACTGCTCAAGGTAGGTAGGATTAGAATTGACCCTAACCTTCTTATTCTGAATGTTATAAATAGGATTATCCATATCTAGAATGTATAAACTATTTAACATATTCCCAATGCCATAAAAATTTCATTCTAATATACAGAATAACTTTTGTTCTTAATAATGAATGAGAATTACATCTTTTCCAAACAAGATACCGAAATCAAATTTCTGTTTATGATAGGAACATAATAACAGTTCTCTAACACTGGGTAGACTTAGATCATAAGTGTCAATTTCTAATGCAAAAACTCTCGCTCTGTTTCTGACATGAAGATTTACTTCTCCCTTCATCAATTCCCTCATACCTCCGACTCTATGTTTATCAGCACATATGTGTGATGCACACCAAATATCTAATACCCATGAGCCATAATTGGTTGAATTGATCTCTATAACATTCACATTCAGATGCTTATAATTTTTTTCTTTGACAATGCTTCTCAACCCTATGTACTAATTTCTAACCATTTTATAGGTCATACCTATTAAGGATCTCAATATAATTATCATGAAGTATGTCATGATCTACAACAAAGACATATCCATGAGTGAGTATCATGTTTTAAATCTTTTCATCAAGGACTTTTAATAAAAGTCCTCCCATTGAAAATGATCTCATACATCTTAATCATTTAGTGAACCAAGATCCATATTTTACCACGAAACAACCCCTCTTTGGTGTGAAACTCACCACTTTAGTTATTTAGCTAGACAATCAAGCCAATAACAACAGTTGTGATTCTTGGATAGTTGAATGGAAAAATCTTTGTCCATATCCCTCATTTTAATAATACTTAACTCTATTCCTATGGTATTCCAACCCTTAAGTTTTCCCAACTAATATAACCCAAAGAAAACATAAAAAATGAGCTAACATAAGACAATCCAAGGGCACCCTATTTTGGCATGAAACTACCCAGTTTGATAATCTAGAGTCACCCATTACTTTCTTGCCTTACACATGATAATCCATGGGCACTGCACTTTGGCATGAAACTACCCGGTTGGATGACCGTGGTCTTAGAAAGTGCCGTTTGGATGGAATCTCACACTTGGCGTTTGAGAGGTTTTCTTCCTAAGTGTCACCAACTTAATATACATCATATGTATATTAAGTTCATAACTATTGAATTGTTTTCTTCCTTTGTATTTGCATTCTTCCAATGATTTAGTTTTGGAATCCCTATTCCATACAACAAATTAATGTGTTCATGCCATATTAACGTGTAACCATTTACACAACCCGCAAGTTTGTGTTACTCACAAAAAAGCAGAAGCCAAGTATATTCATACATATTTGAATACATCTTATGCATAAGGTACATGAACTTTTCATGTAAATGCATAAAGATATATGAGATTGAAAATCTCCACATGAGTAAGTATGGAGTGAAAGATAGATAACCCCTCACCTTTCTAGAACAAGACATAACCCTCCAGGCTTGTGGGTAGTTTGACCCCAAGTCCCTCTCCTTGGGGAGAGTGAATTCAATTAATGATATCTCTAATACCTAATATGGAAAAACTATATTAAATAACAATTCTTAAGCTCGTAACTCTAAAAACAAAATGAGGTCAAGTTAGATGAAAAACCAAACTTTATGAAGTCACACCTAGTGTTGGGTTTCATGGGATCATCTTATGATCATTGTAAGTGGAAAAAAACCCAAAAACAAATCATAAAACAAATCATACCTTGTTTTTGTTTGCAGTGATTATATTCTTCCTCTTACCATGGAGAATGTTTGAAGATCATGGGTAATAGCTCATTAGTGTCTACTGCCTCCAAGGGGGGTACACTGACCACTGGATCCATGATCGTATCATGAGGAATCTCAAAAACTGAAAGGATGTTATCGCCTTCACTGCAGAATGATGAATGATGTTTAGGTAAGAAGGATCTTATAGAAATATTTGTATGAAACTAATGATCACCAATAACGTTGTACGAGTAATCATCCACACACAAATGAGGAGAACCTTTTCTCATTTTATAGGCGATATCTAACGCTTCTTCATAAATGAAGAATGTGTCTGTAATGCTTAGGTATTATCAAATAATAATCATGATACGAGCCTTGTTAATGTGTACATTGAACTCATTAAATGACCAAATGCAAAGATTTTAATCCGTTCATACTGGATTAAAACAAATGGAAACCACGTGGGAATGGTGTTGTTACCATGAGAGAATGCACAAGTTGCATTGCGTGTGTACATGCATCGTATGCATGTGTGCTACATGAAATAATCCACAAATATACATGCATCACATGCATGTATTCTTCATGCATCATATGCATGATAATATACATGCATCATATGCATGTACTGTATGCACACTTTATACAGTATCACATACTATATATTAGCATGATTTCAATGTACATGAATCATATGCATGCATATTTTTTGCACACATATAACAATCTTCCACTTTCTCATTGATACTTAGTACTAAACCTTACAACACTTTGTGAATCTATCCAAACCCTTTTGGATGTGGTTTCATCAAGCTCTCTTCATTTTGAAAAAAACACTTTGACCAAAATTTTATCCTTATCCAAGTGCCTAACTATGTAAACCTATGGACCTTAACAAAATTGATAAAATATATTGAATCCATATTTTATTGATGTAAGCAAAGAACAACCTCTAGCAAAGAATCAGTGCCACTCAAGCTACCAAGGGGTATGATGCGTTCTCCATCAAACATACTCATATCTCTATATGAACATGTCCACCACAAGATGTATCATATACATCGTATGTATAATTATATAATCATTTTTTCCATGACATCGAGTGACCACTAGAAATGGAACATGTCAATCTAGTATATGGCAACTCATTTTTTCTTGATTATCAGAAATAGACTGATCAAGTTAAGGAATACATTTTATATCATTCATCTTATGGATAAGCACATCACATGTCCCTTATCCAAGTAGACGGACACATTATATGTGACTCAACTAATCATGACCATACATTTTATTAGTCTAATTCTATTAAGGTCCAAATGTCTTAACTTTTCATAAAATTGGACAAATCCAATCTTGGCTGTGCTCCAACTGATGACATGATCAACAACACACCCAACCACCCTAGTATTAGCTAAGTCAATATTTAGACTTGTGTAAGCAGGGTATCAAAGTACGAAGGTTCTCATGCTAGGCATCTCACCAACTTCAGGTAATAAAGATTGATAATAATATTACACCCTAAGTATATCGATGATTGTATGACATTCCAAGAGATATACCTTGGTGGGTTAGTCCAAGTAATAAGTCTTTACTAATCACCTCATGAATCTATTCTTTGCATTTCATATACAAACCTTTGTAATGAGTATAAGAATATAGTCAATATAATCTTATCATATCATCACAACCCATAATACTCCATGATGATTATTGATTAGGGACAACTCAAAGTCATACTTTGAGGGGATATGATCATTCTACCATTCATGTAAAGTAAATTTTAGGATACAAGAATGAATGATAAATGGATATTGCCTTTATAATAATAACATGATATGTTTGAAACCATTATAACACATCTCTTTGATATGTTTAACACCTAGAGATTCTACATGACTCTCTTGTTGTTTTTGTGGTAATGGTTTCATTATTTGATTACATCTATATCTAATTTATGTCACATCACTATGTGACCATATGATAAAATACTCTCACTAAATCCTTTTAATGAGTAACATCTATGAAGTAGGCCAATTTGAATAATGAAGAGACTTAGGAATCCTATTCTTAATGTTCAACTCTTTGAACATATTCAAATGCCTTATCTTCATCACATCAAATGTTAACCTCCATTGTATTCTTACAACTCTTTCTAAGATTAACATCACCATCATCATATCACCAAATAATGAAACTATTTACATTGTTACCAATCAACATATCTTAAACTATTTTATGACAAATTGATATTTTCTTTAATGCTTTTCTTAAAAAATAATGTGACTGATTACATTATTGCTTTACCAGCACATCTTATGCTCTTTTAGAATAAAATGATATCTACTTTGTAATGGTAACTAATGTAACCTTTTACATTTATCTTTACCATTGTACCCTAAACTCTTTTAAGATATCAGGACTAATTCACTTTGTAGTTTGACTGGCATAATTATTTAGGAAATTATGATATTCACTTTCTAAATGCAACCTTTTTACATTAACATCACACATCCTAAACCTTTTAGAATATAAGTGAAAATCATATTAACTTTAGAGTGGTATAACCTTTTATTTGTTAACCTTGAACTTCTCTAAGTTTAAATATTCTCTCACTAGAATCTTAGTCATTATATCCTTCTCTGAATATCTTACTAAGATTCAATGTAAACTTCTTTGTGTTAGGAAATAAAAATTATTTATTTCTAATGGGAATATTTTAACATATATATAGTTTCCATATCATATATGGTATTCTATGTGTTTAGAGATTTTCCTTCTAAAATAAGATTCTATTCATTAAAATATACCATAGATGGGAGGAAATCACATTTCCTATATTTTAAAAAATATCTGGATAAACATTGTATCCTGGATAAAACTATTTTTATCCTTATATTCTTTTAATAATGTTATAGAATTAATGGAATCATATTTGTATCAAAACATCATTTCATTCATCCAAAAAACCATTGTTTATGAACCCACAACGAGATAAATTAATACACATCCAAATAAAGATTCAACCAGGCTTGAAGTGTTATTGGCATAAACTACTCGCTCTTTACCTTCAAGATCCAACCTTCAATTATCCTTCTATTTATAAACTCCTGTATATTTACAACATTTGTAAAATATACAGTTGGTATCATACACCTTTCAAAATCTAAGAATTAATTTCTATAACATCCATACTTAAGGTGGACTCACCAGTTGGATTTTTTATGACCTTTGAGGTACTTAGGACAATTCCTTCTCCAATGGACAGTTTGGACACAATGATAACATTTTCCTTTATTCTTATTTGATTTAAGTGGAGGTGTGAACTTTTCATGACCACTTTTCTTACCTAACTTTCCAAAACCTTTACCCTCCTCTTATACCATCATCATAACACTTGATCCTGAACCTCCCATGCCCTGCTCAGCTATCCTTGATATATTGAGGAGATCAGGTAAGGGTTTACATAATTCATTCATGTTGTAATTAATAATAATATTTCAGAACCTTTTTGACAATGATTGTAGAATGAAATATGTGGAAAATTCAAGCTTAAGAGGTGAACCCATCCTTTCCAAAATCTTTAACGTACCCAATCATATTGAGTACATGAGTGGAAACTAAAATTACTTCCACTATCTTACATCTAAAAAGTGATTTTGACACATCATACCGTTCATTCCTAGATTTCTCTTGACAGAGCCTATTCAAATTATCTATTATGCTATAGGAATCCATGGTATCATGTTTCTTTTTTCCATTTTGACTCAATGGTAACAAGCATAAGCATCAAAACCTCATGCGAGTCCTTCAAGTTCATATTTTAGGCATCTAGTTCCTTTTTTGGAATTTCTTCATTAGTGGAATTCTTTGGTAGTGTCTATTCCAACACATATAATTTACCTTCCTGCTTGACAGTAATTTTCAAGTTTTGGTACCAGTTAAGAAATTTTCTCCCATTATGTTTTTCTTATCCAAAATTGATCTCAACTGGATGATGATGATTCCATTATCTAAAAAGGATATTTTTATCAGATGAGTATCATGTTTTATATTTCTTTAATTTAGGACTTCTAATGAAAGCGCTCCCACTAAAATCGATGAACCTGTACATCATACCCTGTCACGAACCAGGCTGGGTCGCCATCCAACCCGGTCTGCGACAAGGCCCGAAGTGCGTTCCCGATCCCCACGGGTTGGCACAAGTGCCCGGGTATCATAAGTAACAAAAGGGAATAGTTTACCTGAAATAAAAGATAAAAAGACAACTCACAATATAAACAACTGAAACTGGAAACAGACAACCAAACAACTGAAACTGGAAATAGACAACCAAACATGCCTTTAAACTATAAAACAACCTAAAGGCTCACAAATTAAACCAACATCCAAAATTAAATGACAGTAAAAGAAACTAAAACTCTAAGTCGAACCTCCAAGCAACAAGAGAGGTGCAACATCCACACACCACAAACACCAACCTGCCCAAGAAGACAATCAATGACCAAAACCACCATCTCTAGGCTCAACGCTTCGACCTGAAATACAAAAGAAACAGAATCTACATACACCCAAAGGTGTATGTAGGGTGTGATCCAAAAGCCCAGTAGGACGTCACCCAATAAAAAGGTTCCACGCAAAAATTATTAAAAGACAAATACATTTTCAATTTTAAATCAAAGCAAAGAAGTAAATGCTGGAACAATTTTAAAGAAAATGGGATTAAGGGAAATAGTTTCAAATAGAACTACTTAAATTAAAACGCACACACCCTTACTTTTAAAAATAACCAAAGTGTCACACCGACGAGCGTAAAGTAACCAATGAGCACTAACATGGGAGAGGCCGCATGGGTGTTAGCTAGCTTGGGTCCCTAGATCTTCATGTCTCGGTGAAACGTGGCTTAGAAGGCCACAACCCTCAGAAAATGTGGCTTAGAAGGCCACGACCCTCAGAAAACGTGGCTTAGAAGGCCACGACCCTCAGAAAAGCATATGTTTAGTTAGTGTTGCAGTCGTCAGTCCTGCCAGTGAAACCAGGTCGAGTCACCTCCGGAACACTAGGTTACTAGTCTAGTCTACCCTCCTAGCTACCTAGGCTTCCCAGTTTGTGCTCAAACAAGTTTCAAGTTCCTGTCACCTGTCACAATAATGCATAAAAGCCAAACAGGGTACTTACACACGCAAAATCACAATTTGGATATCCAAACCCAATTTTAAAACCACACGCACACCAAAATCTTTTTAAAACTTAATCTGCACTGCTTACACATTAAATTAAACTAGATGCATAATTTAACAAAACACTTTGATGATTAAGCAAACCCCTAAAAGTGTTTAGTAAACAATTTTCAAACATGTCGCAAAACTCTTAAAGGGAAAAAAAGACATTCAAAACCCCTTTTCAAAATAAAACATATTCTGACACATGCCAAAATATAAACCACGTCATCCTCACTCCCTAACTCACACCCTGCACAAATTACAAAACAATAATAAACAATCCAAAAGTAAAAGCTTATAAAACAATTTAAAATAAATCACTTGAAGTTACCCACTAAACCCACGCCAACCCCTCTTTTACGACTTAACATACCCGACGTCATGACACAGATACAATTTGCATCACTTGCACAAGTTAATAAGCTAACCGCATAATTCAAAATCACTAATAGAGTTCTTATCAGAAAAACACACTCTTAATATAACCAACCTACTAAATAATTTCCAATGCAAATCAAAATTCAAATAAATACAACTTCGCACAATGAAGATTAATTGAATAATATGTCAAAGAAATTAAGCATTGCAAATTAATTCATCAAATAATAACTTGGACATGGAACCACTTACCTTTGACGCCGAGACTTCCAAACTTGGGTGCGAAACTCCAATCATAACCAATTCGCATCACAACCAAGTCAAATTATACCCTAAAAACAAAATCAGACCAAAGATAACATCTAAACCAAACCAAAAACCACATAAACTCTAATCGAGCCCCACTAAATTGAAAGAAAGCAACTAGAACAATGAAGGGGGGTTTACCCAAGGTGTTGGTAGGGGGTAGGGGTGCGGCGTGAATCCGATTCCAAGGGGAAAATGGTGCGACGGCAGGGCGGCGGGTTCTTGAAGGGGAGAGGGGGACGCCGGCGGTCTGTGATGGAGGGTCGACCAGAGCATGAGGCACGTGCAGGGGTCCGAGCGACTATGAAAGTCTATTGGCCGGGAGCAGCGGTGCGGCACAGAGTCTTCGAGGGGGATCGCGCGACGGCGCGAGCCAGGCAAGCCGGCGGACAGCGCATGCGAGGGGACCAGTAGATGGCGCGACGAGCATGCCGGCAAGGGGGGTGTCGCGCGATCCATGAGAGGCGAGAGAGGGTTTCGACGGGAGAAAAAAAAGAAGAAGAAAAGGAGAAATGAGGGAGGAAGGGGGCGCGACCTTCAGCGCGCAGGCATGGGGTCCGAACCCTAGAAATAATAATAATAATAATAGATATAAGTTAATAATAAAATAAAAATTATAATAATAATAGTTATAATAATGATAATGGTTATTATTTTTATGAGGTTAATAATAACAATAACTAAATGGAATTCATTTCCTTAACACTTATAATAATAATAACATTAATGATATTGATAATTTTATAATAACAATAATAATAAAAGTGATAATAACTTGATAAAATATTAACCATAATAATAATAATATTCTTAAATAATAACAATATCGTTATTATTATCAAAACCATTCTTACTTCATTTTATTTATTAATTAATTGATTAATTAATCGTGCACCAGGCAGATCACAAGGTGAGTTAGCGAAATTGCATGGCTCCACTCGTGTCCTGCCCGTGCGTTGAGCGATGAAAAACCCCAAAACCATCATTTACCAGCAAAAACACAAGATATCAATCAAATTCTGCCCGCACCTCATCAAAATATTTGAAGCCAAATAAAATAAAATACATTGACTTTTTGATACTAACAATAATAATTATTATTACAATATTAATAACTTAATTATATATATATATATATATATCCTCAACACTGTTAATAATAATAATAATATTCTCAAGTGAAATTAATATTATTACTATTATGAAAACCATTCTTAATACATCTTGTTTCATTAGTTGACCATTGGGCAGGGCGTGCGGTGAACCGGGCGAGGTCGCGCGGCGACTCAGGTGAGGCCGCGCGACTTCAACTGCAGTGCGCTGAATGCAATCAAGGCCAAAACACATGTTTTTAAAAAAAGAACTCAGAAATTTTTAAGTCGATCCTCAACCCGGAATACCCGATACCCAGAAAATTAATAAAGTAAACAAATTAGAAATGACGGGTGTGACAATTCTCCCCACCATAAAGCTTTCCGTCCCCGGAAATCCACAACTAGGATCCAACCCCAAAGTAGAAAACCACACTCCCTTAAGATTCGAAGGGGATCCCCACAAACATCAAGCAAAGAGAGGCAAAAACATCATACTCAGAGAGAGTGACTCAAAGACAAACTTCAAGAAATGCGCAAAAAGAAATTCTAACACGTTTCACCCACCCCAATGAGCTAGAACACCTCCATTTGACTGATCAAAGAAAGGAACTCTTTCACCCACGTAAACCAACTTCACAAGCCAAAACACCTCGAGCACCATTGCATGAAAACCACGTTGTTTGACTGGAACAAACAAACAAGACCAACCACGTCCAAAGAATACTCTTATCAACTACCACCAAGTCATCTCTGGAAATATAAATAAAATTCATCATGGGAAAGCCTGAAGGGGGCTCCCCACCATTAGAAACTTACCGACGCTCGAGACGAGACTAGAAAAAAACCAACCCGGGGAGGCTCGAGTGGACTCCCCACCATTATGAAAAAGACCAACACCGACTCATTCCAGAGACAATTGAGCGAGACCCGTCATGGGTCTCCCCACCATTAGAACTGACAAAAGGTACAAAACTTTGAAAAAAAAATTCGACGATGACCAAACACCCCACCACAAGGGGCGGGGAGGGAGGGGTCCGTCTACCGGGGTGTCAAAAGCATGACCCAAGACAAACCAACATCTCCACATTCCTGGATGATCATTATTCAAATTTGAGACAGATCTACCCAATATAATCCCATAAGGACCACTAAAGTGATTACATCTAGTGGGACGTAACCCCCTAAGGCTTTAAGGCAACGAGACGAACACGCCTCCACATGGTCACGAAAACCTTATGCAACCAGACGGTTCGTTCGGAATAGAACAAACATAGAAAATAATTTAAGCAGCTTTACTTTCAACACTGATGACAGAAATAAAGTTGGGGTCCCATACACTCTTGGGATTCCTGACCATGCACCAGCTTCACTCCGAAGCCTATGGCTGGAGCTCTGATGTTTGAAGCATCCCCTGCCTCACAGTCAGGCATTGAAGACTCCTGAACGAAGCTTCTCCTTTTGGTGTCACACACAACCACACCGCAACCAAGACAACACCAGCAAACACAACCCATCATGACATCCAACTCATACACGGAACATTCACCAACACAATAGCTGAAATGGTGCATGCACATCACCCTTTGTCACACTGAAAGAGAACACGACACCACAAATGTCACCCAAACATGAACATTACTATTGATAGGAACATTATATGGAGAGGGACTTCAAACTGAGTCTTTAACAACATGTGATTCCTTCAATCGACTGTAGCATCCCCATGTGACTAGGTCTGCCACACTAGTGGCCTAACGTAGACCCTTTCTTAAACGAAACCAACGAAGGACCAAAGGTAATTTAGAATAGTGGCCTGCACCAACCATTCTAGGTTGCCTCCACCTTTTCCCCACTGGAATCTCCTTCACCGTTTCCAAACAGAACTTTCAATTTATTGAGGTCAAACTTCACCCTTGACAATCAAAGAGAACTCACACTGTAAGACGTCACCAAACATGACCCTTGCAACCGATGAAAATACTACAAAGCCCTTCAAGACACTAGTGAACAATGATAATTCTGAATTGCCTTCACCCATTCCCACTAGAATTTCCTTTCACTGTTTCCAGGGGGAACCTTTAAACACAACAGTGTCAAACTTCATATCCGACGAGTCAGACACTCAAAAGACCAAAACCCCCTTCAACTCCCCTCGCGGCTATCATCCCGCTGCGAGAGGATTCACTTAGTTGTAAAAATGAGAGGTGGGTTCAATTCTATAATTCAAGAAGAGATTCCTCTGATCAACTGGAGGGTCAGACAATGGCGAATTAACCGTAGCCACACTTCAATCACATGTCAACGCTTTATGGGGGGCATACACTAGTCAAGAAAGAAAACCATGGACCCAACCAAACTAGTCCAACAGTCAAGACATACCAAAAGAGAACACCGAATGTGTAGGGGGAACCACTGTAAGGGATCCCTGATGTAATTTTCAAAAGAATTAACTAACTACACGCTTGCATACTAACTTACAAATAAGAATTCAAACTTGGGACACAAACCAGTCAAAAGGATTCTCGGCTCGAAACGCCTCGCATCCAACCTTTCAAAAAAAACAAGGACACACCACAATCACTGGTTATTTAAAAAATTTTCCTTTAATGAAACATTTTGAAAATAAGCAAAGCCAGTGGGTTGCACAAACACCAATGGTGTCCCATGGGCCTCGTACATGCATGTTCCCGTGCCACACCAGCACCCACCTCATATCCATCCAGGCACTCATCCGCTCATGCCATTAACCCTTTCTCTTCCCATATACACTCATGCATGTGGTTTCCCATGAGAACACCAAGGATCAAAACCAAACCTTTCCATTTTTCAAAACCAAAACATCCAACCCACACTTTTCAAACTTCATACCTCATTTCCTTTTTCAAGTGCTCTATTTCGAAACATTTTCCAAAACATTTTCCAAAACCAAATCATTTTTACTAAAACACCAAATGTCCACAATTCTGAAACAAAGAAACGAGAAATGGTGTAAGAGAAAACTAGTGTCAGCGGGTGACTGGAACATATGGTTGACGGCCATACGACAATCATGCCACTGGCACATAGGGTATTCTAGGACAGCGTCCCCGGCTCCACAAGGCTTGCCAGACCCTGGGAGCTCACTAAGACCACTGACCCTACTCCCTTTTCATTTCCCCTAGACAAGATTAACTGCAAGGACCAAAGACTCAGATAAACCTCAACTTACTTCAGTAACTTGAGTTCTGCAATGAGGTGTGCTGGCCAGGCACCTTACTCGTAACCATAACGTCGAGTTTCCGATGCCCTTAACTTTTGTGTACTCTGACTCTATCTCAAAAGAACATGACCCATGAGGGAAAACCTGCCTCTAATACCATTTTGTCACGAACCAGGCCGAGTCGCCATCCGAACCGGTCCACAACAAGGCCTGAAGGGCGTTCCCGATCCCCACGGGATGGCACAAGTGCCCGAGTATCATAAGTAACAAAAGGGAACGGTTTACCCGAAATAAAAGATAAAAAGACAACTCACAATATAAACAACTAAAACTAGAAACAGACAACCAAACAACTGAAACTGGAAACAGACAACCAAACACACCTTTAAACTATAAAACAACCTAAAGGCTCACAAATTAAACCAACATCCAAAATTAAATGACAGCAAAAGAAACTAAAACTCTAAGTCGAACCTCCAAGCAACAAGAGAGGTGCAACATCCATACGCCACAAACACTAACCTGCCCAAGAAGACAATCAACGACCAAAACCACCATCGCTAGGCTCAACGCTTCGACCTGAAATACAAAAGAAACAGAATCTACATACACCCAAAGGTGTATGTAGGGTGTGAGCCAAAAGGCCCAGTAGGACGTCACCCAATAAAAAGGTTCCACGCAAAAATTATTAAAAGACAAATACATTTGCAATTTTAAATAAAAGCAAAGAAGTAAATGATGAAACAATTTTAAAGAAAATGGGATTAAGGGAAACAGTTTCAAATAGAACTACTTAAATTAAAACGCACACACCCTTACTTTTAAAAATAACCAAAGTGTCACACCGACGAGCGTAAAGTAACCAATGAGCACTAACATGGGAGAGGCCACATGGGTGTTAGCTAGCTTGGGTCCCTAGATCTTCGTGTCTCGGTGAAACGTGGCTTAGAAGGCAACGACCCTCAGAAAAAGTGGCTTAGAAGGCCACGAACCTCAGAAAAAGTGGCTTAGAAGGCCACAACCCTCAGAAAAACATATGTTTAGTTAGTGTTGCAATCATCAGTCCTGCTAGTGAAACCGGGTCGAGTCACCTCCTGAACACTAGGTCACTAGTCTAGTCTACCCTCCTAGCTACCCGGGCTTCCCGGTTTGTGCTCAAACAAGTTTCAAGTTCCTGTCACCTGTCACAATAATGCATAAAATCCAAATAGGGTATTTTCACACGCAAAATCACAATTTGCATACGCAAACCTGATTTTAAAACCACACGCACACCAAAATCTTTTTAAAACTTAATCTGCGCTGCTTACACATTAAATTAAACTAGATGCATAATTTAACAAAACACTTTGATGATTAAGAAAACCCCTAAAAGTGTTTAGTAAACAGTTTTCAAACATGTTGCAAAACTCTTAAAGGGAAAAAAAGACATTCAAAACCCCTTTTCAAAATAAAACATATTCTGACACATGCCAAAATATAAACCACGTCATCCTCACTCCCTAACTCACACCCTGCACAAATTACAAAACAATAATAAACAATCCAAAAGTAAAAGCTTATAAAACAATTTAAAATAAATCACTTGAAGTTACCCACTAAACCCACGCCAACCCCTCTTTTAAGACTTAACACACCCGACGTCATGACACAAATACAATTTGCATCACTTACACAAGTTAATAAGATAACCGCATAATTCAAAATCACTAACAGAGTTCTTAGCAGAAAAACACACTCCTAATATAACCAACCTACTAAATAATTTCCAATGAAAATCAAACTTCAAATAAATCCAACTTCGCACAATGAAAATTAATTGAATAATATGTCAAAGAAATTAAGCATTGCAAATTAATTCATCAAATAATAACTTGGATGTGGAACCACCTACCTTTGATGCCGAGACTTCCAAACTTGGGTACGAAACTCCAATCACAACCAATTCTCATCACAACCAACTCAAATTATACCCTAGAAACAAAATCGGACCAAAGATAACATCTAAACCAAACCAAAAACCACATAAACTCTAATCGATCCCCACTAAATTGAAAGAAAGAAACTAGAACAACGAAGGGGGGTTTACCCAAGGTGTTGGTCGGGGGTAGGGGTGCGGCGCGAATCCGATTCCAAGGGGAAAATGGTGCGATGACCGGGAAACAGGTTCTTGAAGGGGAGAGGGGGACGTCGGCGGTCTATGATGGAGGGTCAACCAGAGCATGAGGCCCGCGCAGGGGTCCGAGCGACTGTGAAAGTCTACTGGTCGGGAGCAGCGGTGCGGCGCAGAGTCTTCGAGGGGGATCGCGCGACGGTGCGAGCGAGGCAAGCCGGCGGACAACACGGGCGAGGGGACCAGTAGACGGCGCGACGAGCATGCCGGCAGGGGGGGTGTCGCACGATCCATGAGAGGCGATAGAGGGTTTTGACGGGAGAAAAAAGAAGAAGAAGAAAAGGAGAAACAGGGGAGGAAGGGGGCGCGAACTTCAGCGCGCAGGCATGGGGTCCGAACCCTAGAAAGAAATAATAATAATAATAATAGATATAAGTTAATAATAAAATAAAAATAATAAAAATAATAGTTATAATAATGATAATGGTTATTATTTTTATGAGGTTAATAATAACAATAACTTAATGGAATTCATTTTTTTAACACTTATAATAATAATAACATTAATGATATTGATAATTTTATAATAACAATAATAATAAAAGTGATAATAACTTGATAAAATATTAACCATAATAATAATAATATTCTTAAATAATAACAATATCGTTATTATTATCAAAACCATTCTTACTTCATTTTATTTATTAATTAATTGATTAATTAATCATGCACCAGGTAGATCACAAGGTGAGTTAGCAAAACCGCGCGGCTCCACTCGTGTCCTGCCCGTGCGTTGAGCGATGACAAACCCCAAAACCATCATTTACTAGAAAAAACACAAGATATCAATCAAACTCTACCTGAACCTCATCAAAATATTTGAAGACAAATAAAATAAAATACATTGACTTTTTGATACTAACAATAATAATAATTATTACAATATTAATAACTTAATTAATTATATATATATATATATCCTCAACACTATTAATAATAATAATAATAATATTCTCAAGTGACATTAATATTATTACTATTATTAAAACCATTCTTAATACATCTTGTTTCATTAGTTGACCATTGGGCAGGGCGTGCGGTGAACAGGGTGAGGTCGCGCGACGACTCAGGTGAGGCTGCGCGACTTCAACTACGGTGCACTAAACGCAATCAATGCCAAAACACGCGTTTTTAAAAAAATAACTCATAAATTTTTAAGTCGATCCTCAACCCGGAATACCCGATACCCATAAAATTAATAAAGTAAACAAATTAGAAATGACGAGTGTGACATACCCAGTTAGTGAGACAAGATCTATATTTCACTAAGCAATAAACTTGCTTTGGAATGAAACTCATCACTTTAGTTTTTAGGTAGGGATTTATCCTAATCACAATAGTTGTGATTTTTGGATAGTTGAGTGAACAACACTATCCATATCCATCATATGGATAATATTTAACTTTATTCCTCTGGTATCCCAACCCTTGAGGTTTCCCAGCTAAGTGTAACACTAGACAATCCAAGGGCACCTTGCTTTGGCATGAAACTACCTGGTTGGATAATCTAGAGACACTCACTGTTTTCTTTCCCTATACAAAATGATCCATGGACACCCCACTTTGGTGTGAAACTATCCCATTGGATGATCGAGGTCTTGATAAGTGCCATTTTGGATGGAATCTCTCACATTATATTTGAAGGGGTTTTTCTTATAAAGTCTCACCAATTTAATATACACTATATGCATATTAAATCTATAATTAGTGCATTTTATGCAATCTTTATCTTCTCTTGTTTTATTCTTATGTATATGCATTTTTTTAACGATTTAGTTTTGAAATCCCTATTCCAACCACCAAATTAATGTGTTCACACCACATTAATGTGAAACTCTTTACACAACCCACAAGTTTTCATTACATACACAAAAACAAAATTCAAGTATTTTACACATATTCAAATGCATCATATGCATAAGGTACATCAACATTTCATGTAAAGAAAGAGTTATATGAGATTGAAAAACTCCACATGAGTAAGCCTGAAGTGACAAATAGCCAACCCCTTCACTTTTCTAGATAAGGAATAACCTTCAGGATGATGGGTAGTCCGACCCCAAGTCCCTCTCCCTAGAGTGACTTTAATCAAGAAAGAATTCAATTCACGATATATCTAAAACCCAATATGCAAAAACTATATCTAACAACTATTCTTAAGCTCATAACTCAAATAAAAAACCGAGGTCAAGGTATATGAAAATTAAATTTCATGGGATCGAACCTAACATGTAATACAATGCTCTATCTCTCAGAAGCAATTCATCATATAGATTTAAGAATTCATATTATTTATATTCTATAAACAATTTATAAACTTGAATAAATCAATGAATAATTATCAATAAATGAACATTTTAAAAATTCAATCACCAGAAAAACATTTATGAACAATTCATAAATAAAAGCTAACTATAAATTTTTTATATTTTAGCTAATCTCATGGACATTCCTAACCATGAATATAAACACATTACATTCACTTTTAATATGAATTATTTCATATTTTACATTATATGGCATCTATATGTACATGATATTTTATGAATCATAAATATTTTATAATTCAATTTATAATATATAAACATTTTATATAATCTAAATATCATATACTTAACATTATTTAAACCTTTGATCAAATCAATTATCAAAACCCTTCAGACGTGGTCTAAATAATATCTAAAATAAGACCCCTTTTAATTTGAATAGTTCAAATTAATTAATTATGAACTATTCATAATTATAAATATAATTTATTTATATTTTAGCCTTATTTTTCAATTTAAAAACATTTTATAAATTACCTTTATGATTTCTAAATAAATTTTTTATTTTATGATTATTAGGTATGTATTATAATGACCAAAGGGTATTTTTCAAATATTAACATTTAATATTTCAGAATATTTTTATTAATAAATGTTTCATAAACATTCATTTAATTAATTACAAACTATTTTATAATTATTTAATTTATAAACCCTTTTATAAATTGAAATATTCACAAAAATATATTTTTCTATGATTTACAATCACTTTATAAAACATATAAATATTAAAAATATATTCTTAACACTAATTATTTAATATTATGGAATATTTATAAAAAATGTTTTAAAAAAATTTAATTAATTAACCATAAATTTTTTATAGTTAATCAATTTATTAAACCCCTTTTATAAATTTTATAAATATTCCCAAATATCTTTTCATTATTTATAAACTATTTATAAATAATTTAATTCAATTCATAATTGATTTTTTCTTAATAAATTAACATTTTATTTATTTTTATCTTAAAAAAACCCCATTTTAAAAGTCTAACTCTTATCATTTATAAACTTTTTTTATAAACAATAAGAAAACTTGACAAAAAATAAGTTTTTTAAATTATTCCATTTACCCTTACATAGAATACCTATTCTGTATAAGGGTAATCACTATGTCCTTTATACATACCCATCCGTGTAAAGGTACTCTATCTCACAAAACATTTCTATGTAAGGGTAGGGGAATTCATAACAACCTTTACACAGAATATTTCTATATAAAGGTAATGTGTTTCACAAAAATATTTCTTTGTAAAGGTAAATCATATTAACCTTTATGTAGAACCATCTACACAAAGGTAAGATGAGACAAATTTTACATATACACAAGGATCTTTATGCAGAACTATCTGCATAAAGGTGAAACAATTTTACCTTTATGTAGATCTATCTGTATAAAAGTAATCTTCCATTACCTTTATACAAGTTGGGTGGGCATCTACATAATGGTAATAGTTTACGATATGGAACAATGCATTTTACAATTTAATTTTCTTTAAATCTAGTGATTTAAACACATTAATTACTTGAAGAAACCTAGATTTGATAATAATTTTAGGTTTTATGGGATCATCTTATGATCATTAGAAATAGAAAAAACCCTAAAAATAGACCAATCTATCTTTAATAAATCGAAGTGTTGTAAATGTTAAAAAATAGAGCATTAATTGTTTTTTTAAGATTTATCTTATTCCTCTTACTAGGGAGAATGCTTGAAGAATATCACATAGAGTAATTGATTAGTGCATACTACCTTCAAGGGATGTACACGGACTGCTGGATCCATTATTGTATAACGAGTACTCCCAAATACCGAAGGGGTGCTAGTGCCTTTTCTAGAGAATGATGAATGGTGTTTCAGGAAGAATGATTTTATAGAAATAATTTCATGGAACTGATGATCACAAACAGCGTCGAATGAATGATCATCCACACATAAACGAGGATAACATTTTCTCCTTTTATAGGCAATATCTAATGCTTCTTCATAAATGAAGAAAATTTTTCTAATACTCAAGTATTATCAAATAATACCCATTATATGAGCATTGTTAATGTATGCATTGAAATTTTAACATCTCACCACCCGGACCACTAATCGGTGCCCGGGCTGGCAGTCACCAGATCACCTCAGGTGCACCTCCCCATACGTTAAAGGTTTCTGACTAGTATCAAGAATGTAAGGTGATACAATGGAGAGTCTATAACCTTTGGTTAGAGTAGCAACAATAGTAAAAATAATAAGCAATAACATAAACCAAAACAAAAGAAAATCATAGACAAGTCAAGGAAAGGGCCATAATGACGATGATATCAAAATCAAATAACAATGGAGTATTCCATATATGTCACAAAAAATCCCCCATGGGCAGATCATATACATAGAATAATAAAAGAACAAAATAAATTAGATGTACAACTCATCCCCAATTGGTCCTGAGGCCGGCTCGATACCATCAACATACTCCATCCTAACATGCCAAGAAAATCATCATGAAATTGACATTTCCCTAAACCTGTAACATGTGACCAAATATTGATATCTGCTTGGGTACCCAAGTGCCATGATGGTCTGAGTAAGGTGTGGGTACAACATAGTTTTCCACCACCAACGATGTCCCAAAATATAACCAATATGAAATAAAAGTGCACGCATAAGTGCTATAATTAAACAATTTAAGCAATTTAAAAATTTAAATAAAAAGAAGTAAATAATCACCGATGCTCGGGCTCCATGATGACACCTAATATTGGACTATACCATCATCGATCCTCAGGTTCATGACCATGATCGACCATACCTTCTTTATCTAGTGTTAAGGTGTCTCTGAGCATGTCATGGTGACCGTGCCAACCATAGTATCACGACCGCCCTTGCGAGTGTTTTATTTAGTATCTCAAGACTGTCTATAGGGGTGTTTTCATGGAGTAAGTCGACACCTCCCATGAGGGAATTTTCTTTTAGTGACCCAACACCACTTATGAGGGTGTTTTACATAAGAGTATCATGACCTTGTCGAGGGGAGTTTTCACAACTTCCAAAATGAGAGTATTCAAAACCTCCCAATAGGGAGTATTCACAACATCCCTAGAGGGAGTATTCATAACCTCCCCATAGGGAGTATTCAAAAACTCTACAATGAAAGTATTCATGACCACCCCATAGGGAGATTTCTATATGAGTCCAAGAACAAGTCAAAAAAATTCATAAAGGCCATTCAAATTTACCATTTACAATATTGGTCCCATTCCACATTTAGCACTCATCAATTCACTTAATAATTCATTTCAATTTACACACCATTAATTCACATCACAACATCCAATACCCACTTCATTGAAAATGAATACCAATTCGCTAAGTCATTAACATTTCAAGACTCTTTAATTCCATTTACAACACCAATGATTGTGAAATCCCATTTCAAAACCATCGATTTAATCCAAAATTACCTTTTAAACCATTTTAAACATAGTTGTCCATTTAATGAAATTAAACCAAAACAAGGTCAAGGGTTCAAGTAGAACAACACCTTTAACATTATCAATTTACTTTTTAGAAAACATAGCTTACCATTTGGTTGGCCAATTCCAAGGTCAATTACATCACCAAGGAATTCCACTAGGAATCAACATTTTTTATGGTTCATGACACATCAAGGGGAATTAAAATATATAAAACGTCATTTAAAACATTCAATTTAAATTAGGTCGATGCATGGTAGAGTCAACATGATCACACAATGCATCACTTGAGAAAACTAAGGCAAGACTATAGGTTAAATTTAGGTATCACCTGTCTTGTGCTTAGAGAAGTATAGTCACCCAATATTGGCTTCCAATTTCACTTAAAATGAGAGAAATTGAGAAACTAGAAACAAATCCTGGAAATAGGGAATATTAGACTTAACAACTAGTGAAATTTAGATAGCGTAATAAAAGAATAAAGGAGGAAGGAGGACTCATAGAACCACTTTAGGCTCTTGAACACACTTGATAGTAATCCAAATGCCTAGGATCGAGGGAGGTTCATCAAGAACCAAGAGAGAAGAGAGGATGTTCATGAGAGGAGATTCTGGTCAAGAAGGAAGTAAAAATTAGGTTAAAATCCTAAAGGGTCATAATGGATTTTTTATAAAATCCCACTTTTTAAAGGGGCACATGGTTTGGCCGCACAGTTGGCCAAACCTTGAACCAACCATGCTTACCTCACTACCCAGTTCATACCATTTCACATAGTTATGTTGCATGGTTAAAAAACCATGCTCCAACCATGCAAAATGCCTCTGTAACTTTATCCAAACATTTGCATGGTTTTCCGAAGCCCCATGCCGATAATCATTTTTTTATAGATTTTCAAAAAGCCGGTTTGAGGGTAGCCGGTTCCCATGCTGCCCGGTTTGAGGAAAACCGTGAACCACACCCAAATTCAAACAATTACAGCGATTAACAGATTCAAATTTCAAACATCAGGTCCAACCACGTTTTCCGAAGCCCCATGCACAGTTAAAAAACTATGTGCATATACAATCCATGTCACATGGTTGGGTTTCATGGTTAACACTAATCGTGCGCTAACTGTGCACCCCTGACTTCTTTCTAAAAAACTAAAATTTCAAACCCCTAACCCATGAGAGTCTCCCAATACCTCCCCTACTCTTGAAAACACACACAACCAAGGTCTCACACGAGGTCTGGAAAAAATTTAAACAAGTACATGCCTGAAGGCAGGGGAGGGATCTTATAACCTATCCATTATATAACAGATAATCCTTGATTTGAAAACTCTAGCATCATTGATCCCCAGTTCCCGAACCAAAACACACATCCCATTGGTTGTGCTTATGCTAATACGATAGCCTGAACCAACTTTTCCACTTAAACCATCATCAAACCATACATCATGAAACTGATCGATTCATCCAAAACCACCACAAAGATCCACTCCTAGAGGTGTAACTCAAATTAAAGTTACCAACATCATGTATATCAGGTTGTTTCCACAAGTCTGAACTAGACCACTCTCATTCAGAAGCTGAACCTTGAAACATAACCTCACCTTAAAATGCAACCTCACCCTCAACTCAAAACTCTAGTTGTGATGACGCTCTAGATTATCAAAGTCCTACCTACTCCACTATCACACTTCTACTTCCATATAGACGCATCTAGTTATGTCACTTAAATGTCACATGTACCTAGAAATCATAAACATAAACCATACACGAGGACACCAGTTAAGATTCCATCATTGTCCCAACACAGGGCCTGAACTCACTGCCTTTCTACCGAAAATCCCTGGCTAAGCACAAACCACATTCGCCGCATCCAAAACCACCTGCCCAAAGTGGTTTTCAATCCACCACATTAGGTTCTATGTAAGAAAATAGGTCAAATATCCTCCGACTAGCCTATCTCAAATGTCTGACATCCACTGCCGACACACCATTCAACAATCAATCTTATTACACTCACTACCCTTCCACATGAGGGCCATAACACCGTAACCCATATGATATTAACTTCCATAGGAATGTTCTAACCTTCTTATCACTAAAATGAAAAACCAACCTCCACAGATCATGTCATGTTCATCATTAAACACAATGACCATACATAGTTGTCCTCCCACTTTAATGCACCAAAAGAAACATCAAAATGGCCCCTTCTGGTTCATAGGGATATCATCATTTTCATAGCCCATAATTTATTTTCAAAATGTGGGTTACACCCCTCATGACTAATGGTGTACTCCCCACCACAGGGCTTTACAAAAACTGCTAAAAGAGCACAATCTGAATAGGTTCCTTCATCTAACTATGCATGTCACTCCTCCCAAGCCATGATCATCTATCAGAACACTGACATCTATAACAAGGGCAATATGGTTCAACCAAGTCATTGCACATTGGTCTGCACATCGATATCAACCATTGGAAAAATGGATTTTCAAACTCCCCTCAAGATCCCCAATCATCCCACCTGCAAGTATTTCACTCCTTATCTAGGTCACCTTACTCTGAGAGGGGCCTACCAAACAAAAATTATTATAGAATCATGACTCTCTAGTGAGCATTCATGAATTTAGGCTCATTATAGCACCAAAACCATCACATTACTTAACCGACCACTTTATAAACCAATAGGCTCCACATGTAAGCAACACATATGACCACATTATCATTGAAACCCAGGGGTCGCACACTCCCATGTGATCAAACATAGAGCTTGACTCGTGATCCCATCCATATTATCTCATTGAGGGTAGTCTTACACACCTAAAATGACTATGATTTTACAACATGCTAGTCCTATAAATCTAAGAGAACCCTTGGTGCATCCTTTTCAACACCAGGAATATCACCATTCTAAAGGAAAAATACATGATTTCCCTATAATCATCATCATTCCAGAATCAAAAGCACCTATCCATGCCCTCACTGCATACTGAAGTGCACCCGAGATCAATAGGTCAAGACACTCAATGGGCCTTTCCCTTCAAATCCCAACATCAATACCCCAAAAAAACACTATCAAAGAAGGTGATTTACATCACTAAGCACTTGGAAACTCACATGCCCTTCCTCAACCCTTTTAAGGGTGTCCACTTGTGTAGGGTGCCTCACGCCCAATCCAATCATTCTCAACAGACCTTTCTTGCCTGTATTAACATCATTAAGAAATTTCTCCATGCATAAGACACAAACCCCAAGGATCTTCCCATGATTAAACCTTAAATACAAGCATTTACCCATGCTTTCCACCTCTAAGGTACTCTCATAATCGGTCTAACCCCTATCATAGGTCACCCTCACACATCACAAGGCACTGACTCACTAAACCTGAGTTGTATCAAAGGGAACTAGGATCTCCCACATAGACCACACATCCTATTTCACATAGGTCATATCCCATAAGAAACCTTATCATACCCATTTTATACTCAAATGACATCCAATGTTCCTAAACACCCATATCAAGGGTTCTTTGACCCATACATAGTGACAACACCTACCAGAACACCATCCTACAAGGGATATGAAAATTGTGATATACCACAGTCCTTGGGGTTATATATTAATAAGAGGCCAAGTAAGACATACCACTCTAATTATAGATTTTCACAAAATCACATTTAAAGGGAAATGATAACATACTTAAAGCTCATTATTCACCACCTTGTGTCATAGGAACCTCATAACTTGGGTGCTCTAAATGGTCCCACTAACCATACACTGGGTTAAGCAGATCACATAAGGGCTCTAGTTCACTACATTCATTTAATGTTCATCATTTCACAAGGTTAAAATTCTAAACTTATCATCATTCAAAGGGTTCACATTTTTAACCTTTTTTACTTCTCATTCTTTATCAAGACTCTTGTTACAAAGCTTAGTTAAATAAAATTTCATTAAAAAGATATGAGGGAAAACACCTGATAATTTTCTTACTAGAATTTTATTTAACCAAAACTATCATCTAATAATCTATTTATATTTTCTTATTTAATAATAATCCACTCAGGGAGTTGGTTAAGTAAGATTACACCATAGACTTATATGGGAAAACACCATATAAATCATTGTTGGAACTTTAAATAACCAAACCCTCTCAATAATTTTAATCCATAAGATGATATAAATGACTGATATAAATAATCACAGATAGTATATAGATCACCGACATGTGTAAATCATAGGAAACTATGAATCATAGGGAACATATAGATGACATATAAATCCTATGTGTCTAGCATGATACATGAATGTAAACACACTCTATTATCTAACCAAGCCAAGAGTAAAAACACCATGAATCATAACAGCATAAATGAAGTGTATCACTCAATATGAAAATAAAATATAACTGTAACAAATGAATTCCAAGAGCAATAAGTCCTATCCTTGGAAACTTGGGTTTTCACCTGTGCATGGGTTGATGACTCCCATGCATGAGCTCATTACCAATCCACAACACATTATATACTCTTATCAACCACCCCCTCAATAGTAAGACAAAATAAAACTCTCTAATACCACTTTGTAACATCCCGCTACCTTACACCACTAATCAATGCTTAGACCATAGGTCAACACATCACCTCAGGCGCACCTCCTTGTAAGCCAGAGGTTACTGACTAGTGGCAAAGGTGTAAGGTCTTATAGTGGGGATACTATATATAACGACCCACACTTTACATACATTGTTAATACTTCAAAATTGAAGCACACTTATTACAACATATGACAAAACCACAAAGGACCGTATAGGTATAGTGTCTTTAGAAACTGGGAAACATAAACAACTGGTTCATAAATCTTCTACAGTGTCTCCCATTTATTTCATCATATCTAGGGTCCCTTTTAGCATATTCTACTTAATATCCATCTTCCTGACCTGGGGAAAAGAAAACATAAAAGGGTGAGCTCAAATGCTCAGCAAGGGCAAATAAAGGAAATAAAAATCATATCATATCTTTATGAAAATCAAAACCTGCAAAAGAGATCATAATATCTTAACATGGAATAAATCATAGAAGTGAAAATGAGATCCCCAAAATCATAACATAAAACTTGAAACTTTGTGGCATGCACACATAATCATGGAGATCATTTCTTGTTAGTCATGACTCATTGCCAAGACTATCTTAGTGGACAAAGTCCCTTTCTGAACCGAGTTCACTCCTCGTTTCAGTCCTGTATCACTGAACCGAAATAACCTTCCGTTCCAGCCATGTCTATCTCATGAGATATAAAATCTTTACCCAATGCATTGGAGGGAGATATAGGTCCCACCCATCTTATAATGAATCCTTTCTTATGTGTGCCACATAATCATACATCATCGCATAACACATGTAACAAAAATGGGATTCTTGAAACATCATGACATCATAAATCAATTCATATATGATAAAGGAATTCATAAACATAATTCCATCACAACATAGTCAAACCAATGTAAAAATATGGATAGAAACAGAACCCTTTATTATCTTAGATGGAAAATAATTTTGATAAAACACTTGAATTGAATTCTTGAGGAAAATATCCTTTCTTCTTCAAAAACATTTTTCCTTTCATAACATGTCATACAACTTTAAAATAAAAGAAGTTGATTAAAAATAAACTTGAAAACTTGTAAAGGAAGCTTCTTTGAAGTAATGTTTTAAAAATCCATTCATGCCGTATAAGTTAAAAAACATTCTTCGTACTTTTGTCGGAAAAGTCAAAAAGTACCTCGTACGGAAAAACAACAAAAGATTCCTTTCATATTCTTTACTAAAAACTCACCTAAGGGTAAAATTGGATTTAAACTATTTCAAGTGGATGGAAACAATATTACATATTGAGGGAACATGGATGTGGATGATAAAATACACCCCAGTAAATACTTACGAATAAACAATCTCGGATAAAAATGAGATTGTGATATTTCCCTTACCTTAGGTCCGATTAGCTTTGTACGTGTCCGAAGCTCCTGTATAATGGTTTAAATAATGTTATTGACTTATTCCAGAATCATACATATTGATATGAGATCATATATGGTCATATTATTAGCTTCTTGTTAGTAATATTTCATTGTTACTTGTTACTCGGGTCTTTATAACTTTTTGTTCTTATGCGTGTTTTGTCGAATAAATTCTTATTCTTATATTTAGGTTATAGATAATTCATTTCCAGAACGGTATTAGTGTAGTATATACCATATTCATTCATTCAATTCATTTATACAATCATTATGAAATGAAGATCATGTAGAACGAGTCGCATCACATCGTGGAGACGGTATTCCGTACGTACGCACGAGTGATGATATCGTTCCTATGATCGTGGAATTGTATTGGAGTTTATATATATATTATTTCAGTATCAATATTACTTAATAATAATCATATATAGTTACTTATTACACCATTATACCCATCCTTGTAAGGTGATGGTGGAAAATAGATTACACCACGGCGTGGAGACGGTATTCCGTACGTACGCACGCGCGGTGATTTCATTTTTTCCGTAGGATGGATAGAAGGTGAATTAGGGTTGTTTCATATTTATAATAACATATCAGTATGTAAGTAATACTGATGTTATTACTTTATCATGAAACAACTAAAGAAGAAGAAGTTGAAGAAGAAAGAAATTGAAAAGATCGGTAATGGATATTACCTCTTCTTTGGAACGCCTTTTTGAATCCTCCACTTAAGGAACTAAGATTGGTCTTTGGAGAAGACCAGGACCTCTAGGATTATTCTAGGGAAGTGGAGAATGGAAAATGGCAGGGGTTGGACGAGCTTGAGTGCTCAAATTGGTGTGAGGAGGAGGGGGAGGAGGTGCCCTTTTATAAGGGAGGAGAGGGGCACCTTAGGAATATCTCAAAATATTATTTTATATTAAAGTCAAAATCGGTTTATAATGGTTCCAAAGGGTCTTATTTCGAAGCTAAAGTGGGGATGGGTCGAAATCCTATCAACCAATAGAATTTAGACAAGTTTAGGATATTATTTTAACCTTATCAATTAAATTTAACTCTAAGTTAAATAATTTAACTTTTACCATGTCTTTTTGTTTTCTTTCACTATATGGTTAATACACTTACTATAACATGCCAAACGAACCCCAAATTGTTTATTATTAATATATATATCCTTATCTAAGTCATTTGGACGAACCTTAGATTTTTAGGAATAAAATAACAATTAATAATATAATATTTGATTTAAAAACTATTTTGTGTCAATTTTGACACTATTTGATATATGATTTGTTTGAAAGTCATAACAGAATTATATGTTCGAACCAAGTTGATTAAATCAATACTAATATATCATAGTAACCTAGAAAATTAGTGGAATTCATAAAAAGTCTCAAATTATATTTATTTTGGTGTTTATAACATCAATTATGTCAATATTTCATTAATAAGATAATTACTGCATCATCATTATGTCATAAATAAATTAAATTATTTAATGTCTAAAAATTACAAATAAAATATCATCATGTAGGAAATCATTTTAGCTTTCTAATGAATATTTACAATTGAATTTATCTTATGTATAAACCCATATTAAAAATGATTTACTTATTAAACTTTGATTTTAACTATTTTAACCCTTCTTTAAATAAATTAATAATAAATGTCCTAATCTAATCCAAGTGGGCCTAAATGGTCATATTTTATTCCTAAGTTTGTTTTTGGTCGAATTACACTTGTCCAATAGAATTAGGACATGTGTTAGGGTAATATTAATATCATATTTACCCTTAGTTACCCTATTTACTATTAACCGCGGTAAAATAGTAAAAAGTTACTATTCACCAAAAAATTATTTTCATCTCATTGAACCACATTTTAGTCCTTGATATTAACCGTGTCTCTCGGATTTTTGAAATTCCATTCACAGAAGCGGTAAAATTAAGTTTTATGCAAAATTCAGTTTTTAACCTACCACTTAGTGGTTTCACTATTCATCAAAAATTGAAAGTTTTCAGAAAAAATACCAAAATTTCACCCTAGGCTAATTTCGATATTCTGAGTCCGAAAATGAAGTCCATTTTGAAAAATAAAATTTATAAAATTTCAAAAAGTGGTTATTACTATTCATAACGACTAGTTTTAATAGCATATTGTTGTTTAGTGAAACTCAGTATTGCGTACGACGCAAGCTATCGAGGAAGGTTGCGATTGCGTGTAAAGCAAGCCAAGCAAGTGTTGTGTAGAAAAAGATTCCTTTGATGATTTATATAACATAAAAGTCTCGGGTGTTACATTCTACCCCCCTTAAAAAGAATTTCGCCCTCGAAATTCGTCACTTTGCAACAAACAAATGAGGATACTTCTCCCTCATCATATCCTCAAGCTCCCATGTAGCTTCTTCAAGTTGGTGGTTTCTCCATAAAACTTTCACCAAGCGAGTGGTCTTGTTTCGTAGGACTTTTTCGCTACGATCCAGAATCTCTATCGGCTGTTCTTCATAAGAAAGATCTTGCTCCAGCGGTACAACTTCCGAGCTGAGTACATGTGAAGGATCTGGTATGTACTTTCTCAGGAGAGATACATGGAACACATCGTGAACTTGAGAGAGATTCGGTGGAAGCGCCAATCGGTAAGCTACCTTCCCAACACGATCCAGTATTTCAAAAGGACCGATATATCTAGGGCTCAACTTCCCCTTCTTTCCAAATCTCATAACCCTCTTCCAGGGAGATATTCGTAAGAACACTTTATCACCCACTTCAAACTCTAGGTCTCTTCTTCGATTGTCGGCATAACTTTTCTGTCGACTCTGAGCTGCTCTTATGTGTTGTTGAATAGATCTGACCTTTTCTGCCATTTCATCAACGAGATCAGGTCCTAATAGCTTTCTTTCCCCAACTTCATCCCAGCAAGTTGGAGTCCTGCATTTCTTTCCATAGAGAGCTTCATAAGGAGCCATTTGAATACTGGAGTGAAAGCTATTATTATAAGAAAATTCCACCAAAGGTAGGTGTTGATCCCAACCTCCTTTGAAATCCATAGAGCAAGCTCTCAACATATCTTCTAGGGTTTGAATTGTTCTCTCAGACTGACCGTCTGTCTGGGGATGATAAGCAGTGCTGAAACTCAACTCTGTATCCAGAGTATGCTGAAGACTTCGCCAGAACTTCGAGGTAAATCTCGGATCCCGATCAGATATAATAGAAAGTGGTACTCCATGCAATCTTACCACTTCCTTTACATATATCCTGGCAAGCTGATCTAGAGAGAAATCCTCTCTAATAGCAATGAAGTGTGCAGACTTTGTAAGACGATCAACTATGACCCAGATAGCATTATTGCCTTTGGATGTTTTAGGAAGTCCTGTGACAAAGTCCATAGTGATGTTTTCCCATTTCTATTCGGGTATGGGTAATGGTTGTAACATCCCCTTAGACTTCTGTCTCTCAGCTTTAACTTGTTGACAAACCAAGCATCGAGAGACATATTCAGCAACATCTCTTTTCATGCCATCCCACCAGAAGTACTCTTTCAGGTCCCTATACATCTTCGTGCTTCCAGGATGAATAGAGAATGAAGAACTATGAGCCTCATCCAGCAGCTCTTTCTTTAATTCGGGGATGGGAGGAACACAAACCCGATTCCTGAACTTTATTATCCCATCACAATCAAGGTTGAATTCAGGAACATTTCTCACCTTCTTTTGTAACTCGACATCTTCTTTCTGTGCCTCTTTAATCTTCACATGTATAGATGGTTGAACATTCATTTGAGAAAGATAAGATTTTTCCCCTTCCATTATAATTCCAAGATCCATCCTTTGTAAATCCATAAATATTGGATCTTTTTTGATCCTCATCATGGATAAACTAGCATGGTCTTGTCGACTTAATGCATCTGCCACCTTGTTTGCTTTCCCAGGGTGGTAATGGATTGAGCAGTCATAATCCTTAATCAGCTCCAACCATCTTCTTTGACGCATATTCAACTCCTTTTGTGTGAAAATATACTTTAAACTTTTATGATCAGTATAAATATCACACCTTTCACCATAAAGGTAATGCCTCCAAATCTTTAATGCAAAGATTACCGCAGCCAACTCCAAATCATGTGTTGGGTAATTTTGCTCATGGATTTTCAACTGTCGTGAGGCATAAGCTATCACCATATCATTTTGCATAAGAACACACCCCAATCCATTCTTGGATGCATCACTGTAGATCACAAACCTTTCTCCACTACAAGGCAGTGTGAGAACAGGTGCACTGGATAACCTTCTTTTCAACTCCTTGAAATTCTCTTCACATTCCTCTGTCCAGACAAACTTAACTCCTTTCCGAGTCAACTTGGTGAGTGGATTAGATAATCGTGAAAAATCTTTTACAAAACGTCGATAATATCCAGCCAAACCAAGAAAACTTCGGATCTCAGTTACTGTGGTTGGTCTCGACCATCTTTCGATAACCTCTGTTTTTGCTGGATCCACAGATATCCCCTCTTTTGAGATTATATGACCCAAAAATGCAACTTTTTGAAGCCAAAATTCACACTTGGTAAATTTGGCATAAAGCTTCTCTTTTCTCAGGGTCTTCAATATAATTCTCAAGTGATCTTCATGCTCTTCCTTGCTCTTTGAATAGACAAGAATATCGTCTATAAAGACTACCACAAATTGATCAAGATAGTCTCTAAAGACTCTATTCATTAGATCCATGAAGATAGCAGGGGCATTAGTAAGACCAAATGGCATCACTATAAATTCATAGTGTCCATACCTTGTACGGAAAGCCGTCTTTGGTATATCCTCCCTTTTGACCCTTAATTGATGATACCCTGAACGAAGATCAATCTTGGAAAAGTATTGAGCTCCGCGTAGTTGGTCAAATAAGTCATCAATGCGTGGGAGAGGATATTTGTTCTTGATAGTGATCTTGTTAAGTTCTCGATAATCAATGCAGAGTCTCATTGATCCATATTTCTTCTTAACAAATAGAACAGGTGCTCCCCAAGGTGACGCACTAGGGCGTATGAATCCCTTATCAAGATTCTCTTGGAGTTGCTTCTTCAATTCCTGCAACTCAATTGGGGCCATTCTATAAGGTGTCTTTGAAATAGGCAAAGCACCCGGTACGAGTTCTATTGAAAACTCAACTTCACGATTTGGTGGAAGACCCGGCAATTCCTCCGGAAAGACATCATCAAACTCCCGTACAATGGGCATATTCTTAATCGTGAGTTTCTCACCAACCATTTGAGATAAATAACCTTCATTTAGTGGAATCAATACCCATAAGATGGAAGAAATTTCCACTGGAAGGTTATGTTCATCCTTGCATTGATAGACGATCGTAGATTGATCTGGAATATGAAATGTGACTTCCCTTCTTTGGCAATTGATATGAGCTCCATGTAGAGAAAGCCAATCCATGCCAAGAATCACATCAAATTCCACTAAAGGAAGGATCACAAGATTTGCAGGAAGCACTTTCCCACAAACTTCGATCGGAGAAGAATTATAAACTTTTGATGCGATTGATGTGCCATTAGGTGTTGTCACGGCTAACTCAACATCTAATTGTTGAGGTAATACGGTGATACCCTTAGAAAAGTCTTCAGAAATAAAAGAGTGGGTGGATCCAGAATCAAATAAAACATTTGCTACTTTAGAATGGATGGTAAGTGTACCTTTCACCACATCGTTATCGTACTCCACATCGCTGATAGAAATTGCATGTGACTTTCCTTTGTCTTTAGCCTTAAGATTTTGTTGACGTCGACCATCATCATCAACCCTTGGATTTGGGCATTGATTGGCATAATGCCCCATCTCCTTGCACTTGAAACATTGAAGTGTAGTAGGTTCATTCTGTGTATCCCTTCCTTTGTTTGCATCATTAGACATCTTCTTCCCATTATCACGGCATTCAAATGCCCGATGACCTTCCTTTCCACATTTAAAACATTTACTTGTCCCTTTAAGACAACTCCCTCCATGTTTCTTTCCACACTTTGAGCATAAGGGAAAGTTCATCTTCTTTTCCGTGTGCTCTTTAGATTTTTCTTTGAATTCCATCTTCCTCTTCTTATCAAACCCATGTGACTGATGGGTTACTCCAATCTCCATCTCGACTTTGAGAGCACATCGAACGATTTCCTCGTAGCTATTGAAGTCCCTTATGGCTAACGCCCTTCGAAGACTTGGTTTTAAGCCACTAAAGAATCGATCGATCTTACTCTCAGGTTGGATAATAATACCAGAAGCGTACCTTGCAAGTCTTGTAAAATTTGCTTCATAGGTACTAACAGATTCATCATCCCTTTGCTTCAGTTCAAGGAACTCTTTCTCCATCTTTGTTCGGAGAATACGAGGGAAGTACTTATTGAAAAATAAGTTCTTGAACTCGTCCCATTCCATAGACTCAATTTCATCCCTTTGCCTCGTATTCTTAACAAGATTCCACCATTGATCCGCATCTCCTTCCAAACGATACACTGCTAGGATGACTTTATCATGCTCAAAACATTGAAGAACTGAAAATATCTTTTCAGTAGTACTAATCCATTGTTCAGCAACTAATGGATCAGTAGACCCGCTGAAAGATGGTGGACGCTGCCTCATGAAGGATTCAACAGAATGTTGCTCCCTCCTTTGTTTGTTTGGAAATCCTGCATGATTCATAGCTTGAGAAAGTTGCGTGAGCATGGCTACAAGATTTTGCATTCCAGCTCCCATATCGTTTGGTTGCTCAGGGGGACAATCATTGCATTGCCCATCGCATTCCGCATTAACACGGTTCCTTTGGGTTCCAGCCATTGACTAAAACCAAGAAGAATAGTGTGAGCAACACTAATTATAATAGGAAACCACATAATTCAAGAATAAAATTTTCATGCTTATGGTCTTATCCTAGGTTATTCATGGCCATTTCTAAGATTGTGTTCTATGCTTAGACTTATTCTTAGGGTTCTTACTAAGGCTTTCACATCCTAGTTTCCAAAGGTTGACTATACCTTTCCTCTGATACCAACTATAACGACCCACACTTTACATACATTGTTAATACTTCAAAATTGAAGCACACTTATTACAACATATGACAAAACCACAAAGGACCGTATAGGTATAGTGTCTTTAGAAACTGGGAAACATAAACAACTGGTTCATAAATCTTCTACAGTGTCTCCCATTTATTTCATCATATCTAGGGTCCCTTTTAGCATATTCTACTTAATATCCATCTTCCTGACCTGGGGAAAAGAAAACATAAAAGGGTGAGCTCAAATGCTCAGCAAGGGCAAATAAAGGAAATAAAAATCATATCATATCTTTATGAAAATCAAAACCTGCAAAAGAGATCATAATATCTTAACATGGAATAAATCATAGAAGTGAAAATGAGATCCCCAAAATCATAACATAAAACTTGAAACTTTGTGGCATGCACACATAATCATGGAGATCATTTCTTGTTAGTCATGACTCATTGCCAAGACTATCTTAGTGGACAAAGTCCCTTTCTGAACCGAGTTCACTCCTCGTTTCAGTCCTGTATCACTGAACCGAAATAACCTTCCGTTCCAGCCATGTCTATCTCATGAGATATAAAATCTTTACCCAATGCATTGGAGGGAGATATAGGTCCCACCCATCTTATAATGAATCCTTTCTTATGTGTGCCACATAATCATACATCATCGCATAACACATGTAACAAAAATGGGATTCTTGAAACATCATGACATCATAAATCAATTCATATATGATAAAGGAATTCATAAACATAATTCCATCACAACATAGTCAAACCAATGTAAAAATATGGATAGAAACAGAACCCTTTATTATCTTAGATGGAAAATAATTTTGATAAAACACTTGAATTGAATTCTTGAGGAAAATATCCTTTCTTCTTCAAAAACATTTTTCCTTTCATAACATGTCATACAACTTTAAAATAAAAGAAGTTGATTAAAAATAAACTTGAAAACTTGTAAAGGAAGCTTCTTTGAAGTAATGTTTTAAAAATCCATTCATGCCGTATAAGTTAAAAAACATTCTTCGTACTTTTGTCGGAAAAGTCAAAAAGTACCTCGTACGGAAAAACAACAAAAGATTCCTTTCATATTCTTTACTAAAAACTCACCTAAGGGTAAAATTGGATTTAAACTATTTCAAGTGGATGGAAACAATATTACATATTGAGGGAACATGGATGTGGATGATAAAATACACCCCAGTAAATACTTACGAATAAACAATCTCGGATAAAAATGAGATTGTGATATTTCCCTTACCTTAGGTCCGATTAGCTTTGTACGTGTCCGAAGCTCCTGTATAATGGTTTAAATAATGTTATTGACTTATTCCAGAATCATACATATTGATATGAGATCATATATGGTCATATTATTAGCTTCTTGTTAGTAATATTTCATTGTTACTTGTTACTCGGGTCTTTATAACTTTTTGTTCTTATGCGTGTTTTGTCGAATAAATTCTTATTCTTATATTTAGGTTATAGATAATTCATTTCCAGAATGGTATTAGTGTAGTATATACCATATTCATTCATTCAATTCATTTATACAATCATTATGAAATGAAGATCATGTAGAACGAGTCGCATCACATCGTGGAGACGGTATTCCGTACGTACGCACGAGTGATGATATCGTTCATATGATCGTGGAATTGTATTGGAGTTTATATATATATTATTTCAGTATCAATATTACTTAATAATAATCATATATAGTTACTTATTACACCATTATACCCATCCTTGTAAGGTGATGGTGGAAAATAGATTACACCACGGCGTGGAGACGGTATTCCGTACGTACGCACGCGCGGTGATTTCATTTTTTCCGTAGGATGGATAGAAGGTGAATTAGGGTTGTTTCATATTTATAATAACATATCAGTATGTAAGTAATACTGATGTTATTACTTTATCATGAAACAACTAAAGAAGAAGAAGTTGAAGAAGAAAGAAATTGAAAAGATCGGTAATGGATATTACCTCTTCTTTGGAACGCCTTTTTGAATCCTCCACTTAAGGAACTAAGATTGGTCTTTGGAGAAGACCAGGACCTCTAGGATTATTCTAGGGAAGTGGAGAATGGAAAATGGCAGGGGTTGGCCGAGCTTGAGTGCTCAAATTGGTGTGAGGAGGAGGGGGAGGAGGTGCCCTTTTATAAGGGAGGAGAGGGGCACCTTAGGAATATCTCAAAATATTATTTTATATTAAAGTCAAAATCGGTTTATAATGGTTCCAAAGGGTCTTATTTCGAAGCTAAAGTGGGGATGGGTCGAAATCCTATCAACCAATAGAATTTAGACAAGTTTAGGATATTATTTTAACCTTATCAATTAAATTTAACTCTAAGTTAAATAATTTAACTTTTACCATGTCTTTTTGTTTTCTTTCACTATATGGTTAATACACTTACTATAACATGCCAAACGAACCCCAAATTGTTTATTATTAATATATATATCCTTATCTAAGTCATTTGGACGAACCTTAGATTTTTAGGAATAAAATAACAATTAATAATATAATATTTGATTTAAAAACTATTTTGTGTCAATTTTGACACTATTTGATATATGATTTGTTTGAAAGTCATAACAGAATTATATGTTCGAACCAAGTTGATTAAATCAATACTAATATATCATAGTAACCTAGAAAATTAGTGGAATTCATAAAAAGTCTCAAATTATATTTATTTTGGTGTTTATAACATCAATTATGTCAATATTTCATTAATAAGATAATTACTGCATCATCATTATGTCATAAATAAATTAAATTATTTAATGTCTAAAAATTACAAATAAAATATCATCATGTAGGAAATCTTTTTAGCTTTCTAATGAATATTTACAATTGAATTTATCTTATGTATAACCCCATATTAAAAATGATTTACTTATTAAACTTTGATTTTAACTATTTTAACCCTTCTTTAAATAAATTAATAATAAATGTCCTAATCTAATCCAAGTGGGCCTAAATGGTCATATTTTATTCCTAAGTTTGTTTTTGGTCGAATTACACTTGTCCAATAGAATTAGGACATGTGTTAGGGTAATATTAATATCATATTTACCCTTAGTTACCCTATTTACTATTAACCGCGGTAAAATAGTAAAAAGTTACTATTCACCAAAAAATTATTTTCATCTCATTGAACCACATTTTAGTCCTTGATATTAACCGTGTCTCTCGGATTTTTGAAATTCCATTCACAGAAGCGGTAAAATTAAGTTTTATGCAAAATTCAGTTTTTAACCTACCACTTAGTGGTTTCACTATTCATCAAAAATTGAAAGTTTTCAGAAAAAATACCAAAATTTCACCCTAGGCTAATTTCGATATTCTGAGTCCGAAAATGAAGTCCATTTTGAAAAATAAAATTTATAAAATTTCAAAAAGTGGTTATTACTATTCATAACGACTAGTTTTAATAGCATATTGTTGTTTAGTGAAACTCGGTATTGCGTACGACGCAAGCTATCGAGGAAGGTTGCGATTGCGTGTAAAGCAAGCCAAGCAAGTGTTGTGTAGAAAAAGATTCCTTTGATGATTTATATAACATAAAAGTCTCGGGTGTTACACTATACCCTTTGGTCAGAGTATAAACAATAGTTGAAATAATAAGCAATCACATAAACCAAAATAAAATAACATCACAAAAAAGTCAAGGAAAGTGCTAAAAATGATTACAGTATTGAAATGATATAACAAAAAATTATTCCATAAATTTTATAATAAATCCAAGGGAATATCATATACATCGAATAACAAAAGAATATAATAAAATATATTTAAAACTTATCCCCAACTGGTCATGATTTTGACTTGGTACCATCACCATACTCCATCCTAGAATGCCAAGTAAATCATCATACAATGAACCTTTCCCTAAACTTATAACCTACAACTAAATAGTGATATTTTCTAAGGTACCCATGTTCCATCATTTCCTCAGTTTTGTGTGAGTAAAATTTAGTAGGCCACCACCAACTACATCCTAAAATATGAAATGTCTGAAATTAAAGTGTATGCAGAAGTGCTACAATTAAAAAATTTAAAAAATTTATGGTGTATGGTTACATTATAAGAATATAATTGATCAATCATAATATATTTAAAAGGATGTTGATTTATATAAAAGCTAATTTTAGGAGAATTAGGAAAAATCGATTTAGGAATAAGAAACATCCATGATTTTTTGAAAAAATATAGATATAAATATTTTATAAATAAAGGAGAATAATATTTTTTAGAAAACCATTAATTATTATAAATTAAGTATTATAGAAAACAGAAAATATGGAATAAAGAGGTATTCACATAGAAAATGTTAAAAAGAGATTCTTTTTACACTTGAAAATGACCCATATGAAAAATGTAAAAAAATTATTTAATTTTTTTTGAAGAATATAAAGTAATAGAAAAATAACTTAGTAAATTATTGAGGTATAGATATGGAAATTTTCAAAATTATCCAATGAATTAGGACACGAAAGAAGGGAGGTTCCCAACTAAGAAGAAGAGACAAGGTCCGTTTCACTTACAAGAAACACTTTAGGTAAAATATGAGTCAAGGGGAAATAAAATATTGATTGAACATATAAAACCTCATGAATATAAAAGGAAATTATGAGAAGTTTTATAAATAATGAAAATTCCCCATATGTATTATCTTTAAAAAACAATCTTGATTTGAAAATAATATTGACAACGAAACCCTTACGGTTTGAGTAACATTTTGATCAGAATAACTTTCAAGTTGGGTATCTTTTGAATCAATGACCATTTAAAGAAAGTACATGATATAGATATTAAAACCCCATGAATATGTTAAAATACATTCATTAGGTATTAATCACACCATATTAAAGGTATCATGGCGTACATTAAGATATAAGTATCAAGAAATTTAAAAATGAGAGAAAGAAACCCTTACCTTTATTCCCTCTTAGTTCAATGTAATCGAAAATCTTATAAAAAGTCATAAATATATAAATATATAATTTTAGAACCTTATTCATAAACAATACCCACTCATTACTTCATTTATTTTCATTTATTATGAATATATTAGTTAGTTATCTCTTATTTTTACCATTGGTCATTTGAACTTTTGATTTTTTATTTCATAAAAAATTCATGAAGATGAGATCAATTAATACTAAGTGGTTTAAATTTAATCATTCATATACCATTAAAGATATAATAATCATTATTTTTCAATGATTACTTAGGTACCATTTTCATTAGGTGAAATACATGAATATGTCTTATGAAAATGGAAATCACGATGAACTAGTTTTTGATGTGTTTAACGATCAAAAGGTGATATATTAATAAATATTTTAAATATCAACAAAAACTTTCCAAAATCATTAAAAAATATTAAATATATAATTATTATATTTTATTAACATTATATTACATAATCGTTATAACATCATTTACGTAGGCGATTGACCCAAATGGTAACACGTTTTAATGATTTAATGAGTAAGGGGATGTATTTAGATAATGATAATGCAATGTATAAAAAATATTAAAAATTTAATAAACATAATATATCCTCATTAAATCAATTATAGTAACTATCAATGATGGGCTGTGAAGAAAAATGAATTTCATTGCTCATGGAGGTGGTAGTTCGCACATACGTATGAACGATAATTTTGTTTTTCTTAATGGATGAGATAAATGAATAGATAATGATAATACCCTAATATAATAAAATTATATTATATAAATGATACTAATATCAACATGTCTAAAATAATTTTTAATGAAGATAATTAAAAAGAAAAGCTAATTAGTTGATAATACTCACATCAGGGACTTTGAATTTTTCTTGGAATTCTCCTTGGAAATGGAGGCCTTATGCTAACTAATGGTGACCAAAATATTTTTATTGATGGATAGGGTTATATTAGAATTAATGTGGAATTATTTAAAGAATAAATTCAAAGGATAGGTGAGTTTTGAATTTGTGGAAGTGTTACCCTTTTATAATTGAAGGGAAGTGTAGTTTTGGAAGTAACAATTACATTTTTAATAATGTAATGATTCTATTCGAAGGTCAATGGATCAAAAATGGAAAAAAGTAGAGGGTAAGTGTGAATGGGTTGAGATTTTACTCATAAAATCATTTTTAAACAACCTAGAGTGTTTTAGACGTTTTGTTTTAACTTTTCTTCTTTTACCCTAATTTACTTTTACCTTGGTAATTAATTTTTAACCTTAGTAATTAATATTATTGAAAAAAATTAAGTTCAAACCTTTTAATTAATTTGAAAATTATAATTTAAAATTTTTAAATCATTTTACCAAATAAAAATTTTAAGGCTTTGAAATTTTAATTCTAAAATAAACGCACATAACATGTAAAATAGTTTTTTAGGAAAAGTGTGTTAATAAGTTTAAATTTTTTTATATATGATAAGATTATCACAGATACTATTTTTTATGAAGTAAATTGGTTTATTATAAAAAAATAAAAGGTAGGTGGATTTAAAATCAACCCAAAACCTAATTTTACCATCAAAACACTTAATTAGAATAAAATATTGAAAATAGTTTTTTTATTAAAGTAACATTTTAATTTAGTTCTAAAAATATTGGACATAGGATTTATAAGTTTAAAGAATATTTTAAAATGTATAATTTTATTCATTAATTATACATTTTATTTATTAATTTTTTTTTTAAATATTCTAGGATATGCTTACAAAATGATAAAATCATAAAAATTATAATTTTCGCAAAAACCGTATTTTTCAACTAAAAGTCAACCTTTTTAGAAAAAACTAAAAAATTCATACTAAGAAAATTTTGATGTCATAAATAAAAACATGAAGTTGGTTTTATCTAATTTTAATTAAAAAAATTATAAATTTATTTTTAAATGAAAATACAAAAAATATTAAGAAAAAATTCTTTTATTGAAAAACGACATTTTTTAAACATTAATTATTATTAAAATTATTCCATATAAATTTATAATTTAAGAGATTTTAATATATTTGTATATATATAATAATATTTTGAAAGTGTTTAATTTAATCTATTAGGATAAAATATACAATACCTAACAAAATAATTCTTTGAAAAAAATTACTTTATACTAAATACACTTTAATAAATACCATTAAAATTATTTATTAATATTATAAAATTTATTTTTATTACTCCATTGATATTAAAATAATTATTTAAATTTTATCATATCATATTTTAAAAATAATATTAATATCTATATATAACACCCCCCCGCAGATATATATATATATATATAATATTTTAATATAATATTTTTATTTCATTGCGAGGGTGGTAAGGGTTGGGGGGGGGGTAAGGGGAAGGTCATGGGGTAAAGTCCCTAGGTCTGTGATTTACTACAATTTTCTTACTTGTGTTGTGTTCCACAGTGGTGGTTGTAATCGACCTAGTATTTTTATTTCACTATGACTTATATTATTTTAAATTTAATACTTATCAATACACGACATTAGTATACCTGTTAGATATATAACCAATGACCATATTTGTAGCATCCATATTTTCAACTACCATATTTACAATGGCTATATTTTTTTCATATATATATATATATATACTTATTAAATCATTTTTTCATTCCACCCTCACTTCGCAAGGCATAGTTATTATTTCATGTTATAAATTTTGCATAACATTTTCTCCTTCCATGGTGATCTTTCTCATTATAGGTTTTTTGGCTATTGGTGATTCTAAAGGTTGAAGATGATCCAAGGGATTTCCTAGTCATGTATATTTTATTATTTTCTATTTATTTCCCCTATTGATTTATGAAATTTTAATGGATGTATTTTATCCATGGTGAGTAATAATCCATGGTGTACAATACTTAGTTTTATGTGCTTTTGTTTTAACATTCCACTTACAAATGAATAAAGTGTTGTTAGTTTTAATTCATATCTTTTATAAATTATTTCCTAATTAATTTCACTTCCTTTAAAAAAATAGAAAAATATTTTTTAATTATAAACATATAGTTTGTGGAAATAATATGCTTTCTAAAAACCTATGGCTTTAGATTCTCCCCGCTTAAATAAATTGTGTCCTCACAATTTTAATTATCACATACCAACCAAAATAGCTAATGGAATCTATATTATAGAGATGAAACTAGATATAATTTCTAGTGATATATCAACCTTACAAATTTAGGAAACATATCCATTTCCGTAGAATAGGCTTATCCATAATATTGAGTTTTTCTCCAACTATTTAGGCCAATATTCTACCATTATTTAGTGTTAAGAACCAAATTATATAATTTATTTCTAAAGGGTTTTTATTATTATAATTTCATTGATAAAATATCATAGTTTAATATTAAATGTGTTTTCCTTAATCCATATAATTTTCCCTCTAAGTGGATGGAACTAATCCATCACTAAAATCGTGTTAAATTTATCTAAATGAAGGATAATAAGATTTATAGAATACATATTCCTATAAAATTCAAATTGGAATTCAATAATCATACCAATAAAATATTTATTCAAAAATAAAATCATTGGGGTGGAGATTTAATTATTTTAAAAATATTATTAGATATATTAGATTTCCTAAAATCAAATTACAACAAGACATCTAAAAATCCAAATTTTAGGGTACCTGCACCTTAAATATTAGGATACACAATAGGATTAGTGCTTACATAGGTATTCCATTGTCCTCTTGGTCTTTGAGGTTAGTGATGCTCATTGTCTTGGTTAGTCCTTAAATAAGAGAATTGACTTAGATAATGCCCAAGATCCCCATACATAAGACATTGAATTATTAATGGTACCTTAGGATGAACTATATTTATTTCAATTGTGTTAGCCAAACTCTTCATTTCCATATGGAATTTTAATGATTGATTCCCTCCTTTACCATAGGTAAATCATTTTCCTATCCCTTTGAGATAATTCCCTTGGTGATTCTTCCCACATATTTGACATATAGAAGGTTTAATATTCCTTCCTTTATTATCTCCATCATCTAAATTTTCATTAGAATCTATCCTTCTCTTATTTGGTGTATTTTGGAGTCTAAAAAAGTTCACTTTGTTAATCATAATTCAAAATAGATGTTTTGGAATAATCATAAGATTCCCCACTCTATCTTTTATCTCATTAGATTGATCATGGGTATAATCTTCGCAATGTCCATGGATTCCATTGTTAACTTTTTTTCTTCAGGATTTAGTCATTACTAAAACCAAAAGGAGTTATCATGAGTGATTAAAACCATAAGAGAATTATTGTAAGATAATTAATTGAAAAATTAAACATTGAAATGTCCTACTATAACACTAATTTTCTATTTAACCTAAATCACTATCAGTTTATTCTAGGGTTCTTTAGGTTGGGTTTTCTCTCACTTCTTATCCAAATTACTTAAAATAATATATCACTCATAATGGATTATAAATATAATATAATCAACCAAATCATATCCTACGAGAGTGTCAAACCAGATGTCCAGTTAGGCCTCTTTATCATGCACCAGGTGACGATTAGGTTAATACCCAACACTCACTTTTAGGGGTTATTACCCCTAGGTACAATGTTTCATAGATTTCATCTAATTATGATATTTAGATTGGGATGTTGTTTCCTGGAAAACCACACAATATAAACTTTACCAAAATTTCAGGATACTATACTATACTTAGACATATCACTTATAATTATACCTAGAGTTTTTATTAAATTTATCTTATCCTAATCCCCAAAATAACTACATTAATCCTAAAAAATAACTAAACCCTACTCTGATACCAACTATAGTGACCCAAGATAGACATGCCTTTATTTTATAACATTTTATAAGATGATCATTACATCTCACAAATAATCACACAATACTAAGAATGGAAGGTTTAGTGTCTTTGAGGACTAGTTACAAAAGCAACTTATTTTACAATCCCTATGAACATTTATCTATAATTAGGCCACACTAAACTCCCTCCTATACTTTTTATACATTATACTCATCTTCATAACCCAGGGAAATAGAAAAGAATAAAGGGGTGAGATTATATTCTTAGTAAGGGTAAACATAAGTGATAAAAATCAAATATCATATGTGAACATAAGATGATCATATGGGTATAATTAAGATAAATAATAAAATTAAAACCCAATAAAGCATAAATCATAAATCATGGCATATGACTTGGTATGACAAAAGGAATGAATCAAAACAGTCTAGAATCATGAGTCAATAAAAATATTCCAATAGATATTAACACAATCATGAGAATAAAAATAAAACAATGAAACATATTTTAACTTTGGCACAAACATTAGTATAGGGAACATTACTTTCATGATCCACACCATAAGTTCACACACTTATGAGCAACTAAAATGTACTTGAAAATACTTATCATATGAGATATGAACTTTTAACCAATGCATTAAAGGGAGATATATGAACCTATCCATCATCATATATACTTTTGAGTGACACTTGATATTAATAACTTACCACAGCATAAAGAACCCATATAAATAAAATGGATTTCATAAAACATTCCAAATAAAAATCATTCAATTTTATAGAAAAAATAACCCATAGAAAGAAAATGGGTTTCATTCAAAACATCATAAAGAACCCATGAAAAAGAAAATTGGTTTCATATGTATTCATATAATGTAATCATTAATAATTCCATAAATAATCATAACATGATAAACCCATGGAAAATAAAGGGGTATCTAATAACATCAAGTATCTTTCTAGATAAATACCATTCAATCAAGATAATAAATTATATGGTATTTATACCATATAGATAAAGTGTATACAATTAATTCAATAATTTAAAAAAATAAATCAATGTATAGCATCTTGGTGAACACCCTAAAATCAAATGAATCAAAAAATAGGACATTCACAAAGGAAATTGGGTGAAGAGTTGGGATCATACATAGTGGATCATTAGGTAAGAAAAAGTCCACAATAGACCATTCATTCAAAAGGGAAGTATATTACATAGTCCATCCATAGAAATATAGTGGATTTTTATGTTATAAGAATATATTTGATTAATCATAATGTATGTCAAAGCATGCAGATTTAGATGAAAACCTTTTTTAAGAGCATTAGGAAAAATCACTTTGTAAATAAAAAACATCCATGATCCTTTTGACATTTTTTGGATATAAATATTTTAAAAATAAATAAGAATAAGATTTTATTTTATAAAATCATTAAATCTTAGAAAATAAGTTTCATAGAAAATGAAAAAGGTGGTAGAAAGAGGTGTTTTTACAAAAAACATTATAAAGAGATTCTTTTTACACTTTGATGAAAAAGACCCATACAAAAAACATTAAATATTTCTTTAAAACATTTTTAAGAAGATAAATTAGTAGAAAATGAAATTAATTAATTTTTTATTTATATATAAGGATATTTTCAAAATCATCTAATGAATTTGGATAAGGAGAAAGGGAGGTTCTTGGATGAAAAGAATACAAAGGCTAGTTTCACTTACAAGAAACACTTTGAAAAAAAAAACGAGTTAAGGAAAAAAGAAATATAGAGTAAACATATAAATCCCTAAGAATATAAAATTAAATGGTGAGTGGTTTTATAAAGAATAAAAATTCCTCTGATGGATTTTCTTTTAAAAAAAACTTTGATTTAAAAATAACATTTTCAACAAAACCCTTACAATTTGAGTAACATTTTGATCAAAACCACTTTCAAGTTGGGTATATTTCAAATTGAAGACCATTTAAATAAAGTTAATGTTAAAAATATTCAAACCCCATGAATATGGTAAAATAAATTCATTAGGCAGTAATAAAACCATATTAACGGTATCATGGTGCACATTAAGAAATAAGTCTCAAGAAATTAAATATGAGACAAAGAACGCCTTACCTTTACTCCCACTTACTCAAATGCGATATAAAATCCTGTAAAAAAGACATAAATATATTAATATACTATTTAATATCCTTATTTATAAACATTTACCTCTAATATAATTCTTTTATTATCATTTATTATGAATATATTAGTTAGCTTTCACTTATTTTTACCATCATTTTTTAGAACTTTCAGTTGTTTATTTCCTATAAAATTCATGAAGATGGGATTGATTATCACTAAGTGGTCTCAATTTTATCATTATTAGATAATTAAATATAGATTAATCATTTTTTTCAATGATTCCTCAAGTCCAATTTTCATTAAGTTAAATACATGAATATGGATTGTGATAATAGAAATCGCGATGAACTAGTTTTTGACGTGTTTAACGGTTGAAAGGTGATATATCAATAAATATTTTAAATATTAATAAAAAAATTTAAGTATCATTAAAAATATTAAATATATCATTATTACATGTTATTAACATTATATTGAATCCCATAATCATTTATAACATAATTTTTATAACATCATTTACATAGGTAGTTAAATCGACCCAAATGGTAATGTGTTTTAATGATTTAATAAGTAATGAGATGTATTTAAATAATGATAATGCGACATATAAATAATATTAAACATGTAATAAATAATATATAAGCTCATTAAATTTATTCTAGGAAGAATCAATGATGGGTGGTGAGTAAAAATGAATTTCTTTTCTCATGGAGGTAGTAGTCCACACATGCTCACAAACGATGATTTAGTTTTTCTTAATGGAAAAGATAGATGAATATATAATGCTAATAACATTAATATAATAACATTATCATATATAAATTATAATAATATAATATTATGGTGTATAAAATAAATTTTAATGTATATAATTAATAAGAAAATCTAATTAATTGATAATACTTGCGTTGGGGACTTGAATTTTAATTGGAATACTCCTTAGAAATGAAGGCCCTATTCTAACTAATTGTGACCATAAGATTTTGAAATAGGGATAGGGTTCTAGGTAGAGTAATTTTTCATATTTTTAAGAAGAAATTCTAGGGATAAGTGAGCATTTAAGTAGTGGCAGTTTTACCCTTTTATAATTGAAGGGAAGGGTAGTTTTGGAAGTAACCACTAAATTTTCGATAATGTAATTTTACTATTCAAAGATCAATGGATCTGAAATGGGAAAAAAATTGAGGGTAAGTGTGTGTGGGTTAATATTCTCCTCATAAAATCATTTTAGAGACAAACTAGAGTGTTTTTAGGATTTTTCTTTTAACATTTTAACTTTTACCCTAATTTACTTTTACCTTTGTAATTAATTTTTAACCTTAGTGATTATTATTAATGAAAAAAAATTAAGATTTTAAATTATAAATAATTTGAAACTTATGATTTAAATTTGTTAATATTTTTACCAAATAAATTTTTTGAGTATTTGAAATGTTAATTTTAAAATAAATGCACACAAAAAATAAAAACATTTTTTTAGGAAAAATGCGTTATTATGTTTAAAAATTTATGTACAAGATAATATTTTAAAAGATACTATTTTTATGACATAATTTGGTTTATTATAAAAAAATAAAAGTTAGGTGGATCTTAAAGTAATATAAAACTGAATTTCACCATCAAAACTGTCACGAACCATCTTGGGTACCCTAGTAACCCGATAACCGAGATGATAGTGACATAGCCTGAAGGGATTTCCCAATCCCCACGGGTTGGAAACTAACGCATGACATCATACAAAAAGGAAAGTGAGAACGATTTTTCCACTACCACTATAGACACGAGAAAAGAAATTAGTATGCATGCAAAAGAAACTCCACTGGGAGAAGTGAACCGTAAGTTAAATAGGTAAACAACCCAAAGTACTATAAGAAAGTACCAGTAAAACAAGAAAATAACCCAAGTCTAAACTCCTATGCAACTCTCCAAGTCCAAGAATCAATAGCTAAATCCACCTCCAAGAAGAGATTTTCCCCTACTCTAACATGGAAGAAGAAAATCTACAAACACCTGAAGGCATAGGTAAGGTGTGATCTAAAAGCCCAGTAGGGTCTCATCAAGGATTCCATAATAAGATGTCAATAATTTATAAAAAAAATAAGAGATTTCAATTTTAAATAAACATATTTGACATTTCAAAATAATATTTAAACAAATCATGCTATATATTTCAAAGGATGAAAAATTTAAACAAAATATTTACATTTAAATTGATGGAATATTTCTTAAACAATGGATTAAAAAATAATTTTATATAAGGTAGTTTATATAAATTCATAAGGTCTGTAAAACAATTTCCAACAATAATGGAATATATTTAAAAAAAAAGATATACATGGTCATATTACTAAAAGGTATGATAGTTCTAGGATAAAGGACTCCACACACTCAAGGTGACATGACTATATGTGTATAAAAATGCCCCTATGACATAATAAAAATGAATTCATCACCATCATATCAAGGATGTGATGTGATGTATTATTATTTTGGAACTTTGTAGAATCATAGAGTGCCATCCAAATAACTCACTAATTACCAATGTATTTCTTGTTCTCTAGTAAAAAATCAATGAATGAAAATTAATTTTAAAACAAAAATTCAATTCATCTCATTTTACATTTAAAATAATACAATTTTCTATTTAAAAACCATAACATAGGTTTTTAATAAAAAACATTCCTTTTTACAAGATAAAACCTCAAGGATTCTATCAAAACCATTTTAAGAGATTTATATAAAATATAATTTTGAAATCAATTCTATCAATAAATTTCCACAAATTAAATTATACAATTTAATTTTAAACAAATTCCAACCAAATTTACAATCCATTCAATTACACAAAATAACCCAAATTCAAAGGAATTGGGGTTTTTTTCCTAATTCCATGCCAATTTCAACCAAATAACTAATCTAATGGAAATAGAGTTTTTAATAAAACACTTGAAAACAATTTCAATCAATTGATTTTAAAAAAATTGAATTTAAATAAAGAAATTAGGGTTAATAAAAATTGGGTATCACGACAGAACCACCTACCTTGGGATAAATGAATCTCAAAACACCGAACCCTAAATGGGATTCACCAATGAAGAATTATGATGAAGGAATTTGGGAATCAAATCTAGGTTTAAGATCCCAAAACAAAGGTTATTAGATCCACAAATCAATATGGGGATCCACAGAACCCTAGGGAGGAGAAGAGAGATAGTTAGAGAATGATAACGAGAATAGGAAACTAACCAAGAGAGGATCGACTTACATTTACCAAGCTTCAGTCCACTTCCGAGAGGGTTTTGAGGGGTCAAAAACTGCTCTTGGGAGTCTCCAAGGTAGAAGAAAGTTATATGGGGTTGTACAGTCATTTTTGGGTCTAAAAAGATGGGTTTGGGAATTTTAAAATCAAAACCCTGATTAAAAAATCCCGTACGCACATTTTCCTGGACAGGGCCGCATGGTTAGACCTAACTGTGCGCCCTAGCACTACAACTGTTTTAAATGGGCTACACAGTTTCTCCTAATTGGGTGCATGGTTTTTCAAACCATGAACAATCTGTGAAAAACCTCACTATCTGGGTTTGCATGGTTTTCCAAAATATGGAACACGGTTTGGGCAAATTATTTTCCAACTTTGCACTAGCCCAAATTTTTTCATTTTTTTTAAATTTCACCCGAATAACCCTTAAATGAAACCCAACCAAAGAATGATTAAAAGAGGGGTTTTTAAATACCTAAAAATAGTAACAATATGTTACAACCTCCCAACCATAGAGACTTTATGTCCCCAGAAAGCCTACTAAGAAGCTTCCATGCCAAAAAGATGAGGTCACTGCTCTCTCATCAGTGCCTCCCTCTCCCACGTATCATGAGAATCCAAACCATGATACCATAAAACATAAAAAAAGTTATCATCCTACCATGAAGTACCTTAGTTTCTGAATCAAGTATCTTGACTAGCCATTCATTCACAGATAATTTAGGTTTGACCTCAAGATCACTTCAGCTCAGAACATGAGATGGATCAGATAAATACTTTCAGAGATGAGATACATGAAACACATTATGTATCGATGTTAGCTGTGGTGGAAGTGATAAAGGATAATAAAATTTTACCACCTTCTCAACAACCTCAAAAGTTCCCACAAAATTAGGAGCAAGTTCCCTTTCCTCCTAAGATGTTGATGACCCAACCGAGGTGAAACCTTTAGAAACACCTGATCACCAACTGATAATTACAAAGGTCTGTGATGGCGATCAACATAATATTTATACTAGATCTGTGTATTCAACATTCTCTAACTAATCAATTGAATCATTTTCATCATATCTTGGACCAAGCTTGGTCTAACCAAGGAACTTTCACCAATATCCGAGCAACACAACAAAGATCTACATGGCCGAACATACAAGGAATCAAACGGAGAAATTATGATCATGGATTGGTAACTATTGTTATAAGAAAACTCAACCAACCCCAATTGATCATCCCAAGCCTCACCAAAATTCAGAACACAAGCACAAAGCATATCCTCAAGAATATGTATAACACTTTCTATTAGGCCATCCGATTGTGGATGGTATGCCACGGTCAAACAGACTTGAGATCCTAGTGCCTCTTGAAAGCCTGTATAAAAGAGAGAAGTGAACCAAATATTTCTATTAGAAACTATAGCATATGAAACTCCATGTAAATGAAAAATATATTTCACATAGAGATTTACCAACTCTTTAACTTTGGTTGTATCAATAATGGATATAAAGTGAGATAATTTAGTCAGCTGATTGATCATAACCCATATCACATTCTTCTTTCTCTGGGTTTGTGGAAACCCAAAAAAAATTCCATTTAGATCTCATCCCACTTCCAAGTAGGCACTGGAAGTGGCTGAATCAAACCCGAAGGTTTCTGGTGCTTAGCCTTGACCTGTTCTCACATATAAAAATGAGAGACAAATTTAGAAATACTCCATCTCACATATGGCCACCAGAATATATGCTTCATGTCATAGAACATTTTAATAGTTCTTTGGTGAACTTCCCATCAGGAATTATGAAAATCCCCCATCAAAGATATCCTTATCACTAACGTAACAAAAAAGAGATTCTTATAGCATAAAATTACCTATTTAGATAATGACTACTCAGAAAAGGTCTCCCCACCATAAAGAGAGTCTATAATTCCATGGAACTCAACATCAAGGTGTTGTTCCTGAAGAATCATCTCGAGAAGAGTGGATGTCAACTGAAAACTGTCCAAGGAAATATTATCCCCTGATTCCTAGATTCCAATATGAAATTGTGAAAAGAGATCCATCAAGTTACACTCTTTCATAGATTATTTCATGGCCTGGGTCAGAAGTTTTCTGCTCAAAGAATCTACAATGACATTCCCTTTCCTCGAGGTGTAGAAGATGTCAAAATTGAAATACTGTAGGTATTCCACCCAATTCCTATGGCGGAGATTCAAATATTTTTGAGATAAGATATGACTCAAGCTATTGTGGTCTGAAATTTTTTTAAACCATTCTCCATAAAGGTAATGCCTCCAACTCTTAAGCGCATGCATCATAACTACAAGTTCAAGGCCATGGGTTGGATAGTTCTTCTCATGTGGACTAATTTGATGAGATACATGAGCAATGAAATGATTACCATACATAAGAACGCAACCCAAACATGAACCCGATGCTTCACAGAAGACCACATAGCCCTGCCCGACCTCTAGAATATTCAACACCGATGCAGTAGTCTAAAGAAGTTTCAGCCTAACAAAAGAACTCTGAAATTTTTCATCCCAAGAAAACTTTACTCCTTTCCAAGTTAGGGTCATTAGAGAATCCAACATTGAGAAGTCATTTATGAAACCATCAACAATACCCATCTAGAACCAAGAATCTCAAAATCTCAAAAATATTATGTGGTTTCTCCCATTTCCTAACATCCTTTACCTTCTCATGATCAACTGATATACCATGTTCTGACACAACATACCCCAAGAACTTCACTTACTGAATTAATAAATCACATTTTGAAATCTAGGAATAAAGTCAGTTATTTCTCAACAAACTCATAAATACTCTTAGATGATGCACATGATCCTCCCCATACTTAGAGTAAATGAGTATGTCATCCAAAAATACTTCCACAAAAGTATCAAGATACTCTTGGAAAATCTTGTTCATTAAATCCATGAAAAATGTAGGAGAATTTTTTAGACCAAAGGGCATGACCAGAAACTTATAATGGTCATACCTGCTCTGAAAGGCAGTTTTATGAATGTCAGACTCTTTTATCCTTAGCTGATGGTAACCAGATCGAAGGTCGATCTTCGAGGACCACTTTTCCCCTTTAAACTGATCAAATGGATCATAAATACATGGTAATAAATACTTTTTATTTATCATAAATAGATTGAGTTTTCGATAATCCACATAGAGGTGAAGTGAACCATCATCTTTCTTAGCAAAGAGAACTGGCACCGCCCAAGGTGACACACTTAGGCGTATAAATCATTTCTCTATAATATCATCCAACTGAATCTTCAGATCTTTAATTTTAGTTGATTCCATGTAGTAAGAGGGAATAAAAACTAGTTGAGTATCAGACACTAAATTGATAGAAAACTCTAACTCCATTACCGGTGGGAAACTAGAGAAGTTAGAAGGAAACACATTGGGAAACTCAAGGAAAACTAGAGGGAGATCACCGCTCAAATATTCTCACTCAAAATTAAAATAAAACACATATATTACTTTTCCCAAATCCTGATAAGAAGGTCCGACTCTGCTCGACCTTGGGTCCCATTATCCTTGTAAGACACATCACACACCATCAGGTGTATTGAAGGGGACCCATCAAAGATAACAATAAATTTAGGATTTATTGGAAATGAGCCAATCCATCACAAAAATGAGGTCAAGAAATTTCATCTTGATAACTAGAAAACTCCAAGAAAGCTCAACATCTGACAGAGAGAAAACAAAAGCGAGACTATAGATACGCTTCTCTCTCTTTGTACCAAGGGGTGTAGTAATATCCATTTCATAGGATAAAATCTCCATAAAAATATTTAGTAGATTAACAATAGGGGTTGAAATAAATGAATGAGATGCACCAATATCAAATAGAGAAGTAACTAATGATGAATCTATACTAATGGTACCTCTCATGGTTGTTAAACCTATATCCACTTCATATGGAGACTCTTCCACTGTGTGAAGAAGCTTCGTTTTGGATGTATATAGCTGGAACCCTTTTACACATGAAGCATCTAATTTCACTACAGTTTTAGGAGGTACATATGATCTTTTTCCATAGCGTGAAGTGGAGTAGATATGGAAGAACTTATGCAGGTGACCTGAGAATCCAAAAGAAGAACATACCTTGGGTGCCTCAATACAAACCTTCTTAGAATTCCTAAGATTACCACACTGGTATCAAATTAACATGCCTATTCCAAGAACTTTAGGAGGTTTAGAAAAACCATTTTATTGAGAACCACCAAGAGAATCATCATGCTTATTTTTTTCTTTTGAAGGAACTTTACCCACCAATGGGAGAAAATAAAACTCCCAACAACCCTGAATTTCCATACAGGTCCATTTCTACCATCAGTGCTCTATCCATAACATCAATATAAGAAGGAGGATTCAACAAGAAAACCTGAGAATGAATATCAGATCATATTCCCAACTCGAACCTTCGAGACTTCATCTTATAATTTGATACCACATCAGGTGAAAACTAAAAAATCTCAGTAAAATAGTTTTTATTCTCAATCATGGTCTTTTAAACCTACTCAAATTTGAAAAACTCAATATCCTTTTCCAACTACATCGACTCAAGATAGAACTGGTTGGTGAAAAAAACTTTGAAGTATTTCCACTCTAAGCCCTCATGTTTCTTTGCCGTCACCATAGTGTCCCACCATCTCCTACTCGGTCTTTCTAGTACAAAGGTGGAACACTTCACCTTGATTTCATCGGGTGTCTACAAGAACCCAAACAAGCACTCCATCTTTCTGAACCATTCCTCATCCTCTTGAGGATCATTTGAGCCTTTGAATGGTGTTGAATTATGGTGAAGGAACTATTGAGAACTAATTTAGAGAATGTCTATCTGAGGTTCCACAGCTGGATCCTAAATGAGAGTTGGTGGTGGTGCCTATCCCAAATCTTGGACCATATGCATCGATCAGGTTCAGGTCCACCGGATGATTCCATCACTGAGGTTCAACAACACCTTCCTCCTAGATCTGATTTGAATGTCTTCTCGGAGGCATGATGGTACATAACATCAACATAAAACAATGAATACATCAGATTAACACTCAAACAGAGCAAAAAGGGAAATCAATCCCAATAGGTAGAAAAATAGGATTTGGATTTCAATATATCAAAATCAAAAGTAGTGAAAAGACTAGAAATAATCCCTAAGATGTATTCTCCAAATCACCCCTAGTGACTTAAGGTTTATTTCAGGAATAATTGTCCAGAAACTCAATCACAACTATCTCCCAATTTCTAAAAATATTACACAATACATAATAACTTCAAGACAAGAAGCTCAACCTAGAGATCTAATACCACTTTGTTATGAACCAGCCCAGCTACCCTAGTAACCTGATAACCGAGATGACACTGAAATGGACTGAAGGGTGTTCCCAATCCCCACAGGTTGAAAATTAGCACCTAGAATCATACAAAAAGGAAAGTGGGAACAATTTCTTCACTTCCATTGCATAAACGAGACAAATAAATTAGTATGCATGCAAAAGAAACTCCACTGGGAGAAGTGTACTAGAATTCAAACAAGTAAACAAACCAAATTACTACATCAAAGTACCATAAAAATAGGAAAATAACCCAAGTCCCAACTCCTACATAACTCTCCAAGTCCATGGATCAATAGATAAAGCCACCTACAAGTGGTTATTTTCCCCTGTTCGAACCTAGAAGGAGGAAATCTACATCAAACCGAAGGCATAGGTAGGGTGTGAGCTAAAATATAAGCGGGGTCTCACCAAGGATTCCATAATAAGATGCCAACAATATATAAACCAAATAAGAGCTTTCAATTTTAAATAAATAGATTTTAAATTTCAAAATCATATTTAAATAAATCATGATTTACATTTCAAAGGATGGAAACTTTAAACAAAATCTTTACATTTCAATTTAAGGAATATTTAGAAAACAATGGATTAAATAAACATTTTATATAAAACAGTTTATATAAATTTATAAGGCATGTAAAATGGTTTCCAACAAAAATGATATATATTTTAAATACAAACAAGCGATCCACATGGTCATATGCCTAAAAGGTATGATAGTTCTAGGCTAAAGGAATCCAAAAAAACAAGGTCACATGAAAATAAGTGTATACAAACACTGCTATGACACAATGAAAATAACTTTATCACCATCCTATCAGGGATGTGATGTGATGCATTATTATTTTGGAACATTGTAGAATCGTAGAGTGTTGTCCAAATAAATCACTAACTACCTATGAATTGAATGTGATATAGTAAAAAACCAATGATGGTCAATTAATTTTAAAACAAAAATTTAATTCTTCCCATTCTCCATTTCAAATATGAAAATTTTCCATTTAACAACCATAACATGGGTTTTTAATAAAAAACATGCCTTTTTCCAAGATAAAACCCGAAGGTTTATATCAAATTTCTTAATCCATTTATATCAAATAAAACTTTGAAATCAATTTCATCAATAAATTTATACAAATAAAATCCCACAATTTAAATTTTAAACAAATTCCTACCAATTTCATAATACATCCAATTTCACAAACCAATCACTATTCAAAGGAATTGGGAATTTTTTCCAATTCCATGCCAATTTCAACCAAATACCCAATCCAATGGAAATAGGGTTTTAATAAAACAAAAAAAAATTAATTTAAATTAATTTAATTTAAATCAAAAAATTTAATTTAAATAAGGAAATTAGGGTTAATAAAAATTGGGCATCATGATGGAACCACCTACCTCAGGATCAACAGATCTCAAAACACCAAACCCTAGATGGGATTTGCCAATGAAGAACAATGATAATAGAATCTGGGAATGAATCCTAGGTTGGGATCCAAAAAAAGAGGTTATTAGATCCAAAAAAAATACAGGGATCCAAAAAACCCTAGGGAGGAGAATAGAAATAGTGGGATAACAGGAATGAGAAGAGGAAACTAACTAGGAGAGGATCGACCGCTGTTCGCCAAGATTCAATCTGTTTCTAAGAGGGTTATAAGAGAAAAACTACTCTTGGGAGCCTCCAAGGAAGAAGAAAATTATATGGGGTCATACAAGCCTTTCAGGGGTCTAAAAATAGGGGTTTGGGAATTTTAAAATTAAAATTCGGATTAAAAAATCTCGTATGCATGGTTTCTTGGGCAGGGCCACATGATTAAACCAAACCATGCACCTTAGATGTTCACCTATTTTAAATGAAATAAACGGTTTATATTAAGTGGTAACATGGTTTTTCAAACATTTTTCAAGCCGTTTAAAACCCCACTTCCTAGGTTTTCATGGTTTTTCCTAAGAGGGTGCATGGTTTGGGAAAATCGTGCACCAATCATGCACTAGCCCAGAAATTTTCAAAACTTTTAAAATTTCACCTGAATGACCGCTAATCATTTTTTTCATTTTCAAAATCCAGTTTATGGGTTCCCAGTACCCCACTACATGATTCCAATACAACCACTTTTACCATTACACAAAAACATCATAAACCAATGAAAATGTCCAAGAAACCACGAACCAGGGCACAAGAACATTGGAAATGCTAGCCAAACCTCAGAAAGGGTTACCTTGAACGTCCCATGGCACGACCATAGACACCGGCCCAAATCCTCCCATCGGAAAACTCCAGCGTAATTCACCCAGCCTTCAACCAAAATGAAATGGACCTCCAGGAAGAATCCATCCACAAAGGACATCAAAGAAACCAAAATGAAGATGACCAGATCCTGACGCCGTTAACACCCTGATCCACAGACAACTCAAAAGTTCTACCTTGCCCTTAAACTACAATTCTTCATTCACCATCATCTCATAACCATCCCTCACATCCCAACAAGCCAAAATTCCAAACTAATACATAAAATTCATCAAACCCTCGCATAGAAAATGCAAGAAGTGCAGCTGAACACCGGCACAGAAATCACCATACTAGAAATCATCCAAAAAAGAGAACTTTTCCAAAACAAACAGCCAGAAAAGAACAATACCAAATCTCCGGGAGAAAGCCTAACCTCAATCTCGGATGAGTTCCCATCACCGCCATCCCAAAGATCCATGAAGACCACTCTCAACCACCAAACACCTAGATCCGTGGACGAAGAGTCGTTCTCAAACCGTCGATGCTGAAACTTGAACGCCACACCTTGTCGCTCATCCGAGTCAGACAGGCCAGAGCAATGAGGCAACAAGATCTACCACAATAGAGAACAATCGAATTGAGCTGCCGAACAAGGGAGAAGATGGTGATTCAATCCGAAGTGGAGGGAGGCGGTGCGGGAGGAACCCTAGCAGTGCTGTGCCCCTTACGGGCTCATTTGTGATCCTATAATGACCATTAAAGGAAACTAAACTAAATAAATATTAAAATTTGGGTTTAGGAATACATAAAAATAGTAATAGTACATTAAAAAAACACTCAATTAGAAGAAAATATTGAAAATAATTTTTTTTAAGGCAACATTTTAATTTTGTTCTAAAAATGTTAGATATATGATTTATAAGTTCAAAGAATATTTTAAAATGAATTATGTTATTCCTTAAATAAATATTTTATTACTTAAAATGTTTTTTAATCTTCCAGGACACACTTACATAATGATAAAATCATAAAAATTATATTTTTTTTTCAAAAATTTATTTTTTTGATTAAAAATAAATCTTTTTAGAAAAAACTCAAAAATTCATACTAAGAAAATTTTGAAATGATAATTCAAAAGAATGATTTATTTTTATATAATTTATATTTTAAAATTTATAAATTTATTTTTTAAATTAAAATAAAAAATATGAAGAAAAACCGCTTATATTGAAAAATGTTTTTTTAAATATTAAGTGTTCTTGATATTATTTCATATAAATTTATAATATAAGAGATATTAATATATTATTTCATATATAATAATATTTTAAAAAAATTAAATTTAATGTTTTAGGATAAAATATACAATACTTAACAAAACAATTATTTTAAAAAAAGTAATAATACTTTTATACTAAATACGCTTTAACAAGTACCATTAAAATTATTTATTAATATTCTATAATTTATTTTACTACTCCATTGATATTAAAATATTTATTTTAATTTTATCATATTTTATTTTAATAATAATATTAGTATCTATACATAACACACACATATATATTTATAATGTTTTAATTTCACATTTTTTTTATTTTTAGTTATTATTTTAAATTTATTTCTTATCAATACACGAATTTAGTATACCTATTAGATATATGACCAATGAACATATTTGAAATAACTATATTTGCAATGTCCATATTTACAACGACCAGATTTTGTTCCTATATATTTACATACTAAATCATTCGTTCATTCCACTCTCACTTCACAAGGAATAATTGTTATTTAATGTTATAGATTTTGCATAATTATTTCTCATTTCATGGTGATCTTCCTCATTATATTTTTTTTGTATATTGATGACCCTCAATGTTCAAGATGATATAGAGAATTTTCTATTCATGAGGATTATATTATTTTCTATCTATTATCTCTTATTTATTCATGTACTTTTAATGGATGTATTTTATCCATAGCGAGTAATAATCCATAGTTTAAAATACTTAGTTTTATGTGAATTTGTTACAGCATTCCACTTATGAATGGATAAAGTGTTATTATTTTTAATTCATATCTTGTATAAATTATTTCCTAATCAATTTAAATTCTTTTAAACAAGTAGAAAAAATATAGCTATAATTATAAACATATAGTTTATAGAAATAATATGCTTCTTAAAAACCCAAGGAATTACAATTTTTAACTGTTTTTAGTTTATACATATTAAGGACCTCAATATGATTTCCATGATTTATTCCATAATATATAACAAATATATATTCCTGGGTGAGTATTATGTTTTAAATATCTTCATCAATGACTTTTGATAAAATTTCTCCTACTAAAAATGATAACACCATACATCTTATCCATTTAGTGATCTAAGATCCATATTTTACTAATAAATGAACCCTCTTTGGAATGCAACTCATCACTTTAGTTATTTAGGTAGATAATCAATCCAATCAAAACATCTATGATTCCTGGGTAGTTGAGTTGATAACTCTTTGTCCATATCCATAATATGGATAAAAATAAAAAATATTCCTCTGGTATCTCAACCCCTGTGGTTTTCTAGACAAGTGTAAACCAAAAGAAAACATCAAAAAATGATCTAACATAAGACAATCCAGGGTCACTCCTCTTTGGCATGAAACTACCCAGTTAGATAATTCAGAGTCACTCATTACATTCTTTACTTACATAGGATAATCCTATGGCACCCGAATTTGGTGTGAAACTACCCAGTTGGATGATCAAGGTCATGAAAGGCTCTATTTTGAAAGGGATATCAACCTAGTATTTTATATGGTTTTTCTTTTAAAATTCTCACTAACTTAGTATACTTCATATAAAAATTAAATTTATAATAATTTATATCAAATGAAATATTTATATTCTCATGTTTGATTCCCTTATGTATACATACTTCTAACGATTTAGTTTTGGAATCCCTATTTCATCTACTAAATTAATGTTCTCACACCACATTAATGCGTAACTTTTACACAACCCATAATTTTTTATTATTCACCCTAAAATAGAAGACAATTATATTCATACATATCCGAATGCATATTATTCATAAGTTACATGAAATTTTCATGAAAAGTAATAAATATATATTAGATAGGAAATATCCATATGAGTAATCCAAAAGTGATATATATCCACCCCCACCTTTATAGAATAAGGCATAAGCCTCCAAGCTAGTCCGTAGTCTAACCCCAAGTCCCTCTCCCCGATGAGACTTTACTCAATATATAATTCAATTCATGATTTCTCTAATACCTAATATAAAAAAATATTCAAAAATAATTATTAATGTCATAACTATAAAAAATGGAGGTCAAGGTAGATGAAAAACTAAATTTATATAGATGTATGCAACATGTAATGTAAGGATTTATCTCTTAGAATAAATTTTTAATATAAATTTAAGTATAAAAATTATTCATATTCTATAAAAAATTTATAAACATGAATAAAAAAGGAATAATGAGGTGAACCAAGAATTTAATACATTAATATTTTATCAATTTAGATGGATATTCAATACATATCATAATAATACACACTCTAGAACTGTGAAATATTAGTTTCCTTAGAGACTAGATACACCACAAACTTATTTCATGAAATATATTCAATATCTCTCATGAATTTCTTCTCTCATAGTACCCTTATTAGGCACACCATACTTAATACATTTCTTCATAACTTGGGAAAAATGAAACATAATAAAGTGTTAGCTCAGATAATTAGTAAGGGTAAACATGAGAGATATCAATTTATAATCATAAGTGAGCATAATATAATCATAAAGTGTATGAGAACATGATCATGAATTATGAAAACATACCCAAAAAATCATAGACCATAAATTACAAGTCATGGAATAAGGCTTTGTTATAACATAAGACACAATCCATAAGATTAAGAAACCATCAATAATAAATCATGATCCATGAGAACATATAATTAGAATAAAACATAAGTTTTTGGAATGAAAATAAGTGTAGAAAATCATTTCATTAGTTAAGGATCACTACCGCAACTATCATAGTGGAAAGATCCCCTTACTGGACTGGGTTCGCAGCCAATTCCACTTCATATTATCTCAAGAGACATAAATAATTATCCAAAGAATTTTAGTTCTACATAATTCTGGTTTCACCTGAAATATAATGAAAACCATACATAAGTGTTCTAAAATATCATAAAAATAATCACTGTTTCATCATAACTTAATTAACCGATGAAAAAGAAACGGGTTTCATGAAATCATCCTTAAAAAATCATCATCACAAGCCATAAAAATAGATAAATTGGATGGTATCATAAAAAAATATCACCAATTAAGCATAAAAATAATTAAAGTATGTTTACATAGATGAAAAATATCTTTTATAAAATCATTTAAAATATTATTTTAAAATAAATAGAAAACATCCATTTTCTTTTAGTAACTTTTAAAAACTAAAATTCCCAACAAAATGGGAATAAAATTTTCTTTGTAAAACCTTTGAAACTTATAAAATAATATTCATAGTGAAGGAAATACATGATGGTGGAAAAATATAGTCATTATTTATACATTAAAATAAAATATTCTTCTCACACTTTCATAAAAAGTCAAAAGCGAGTCATATGAAAAACCGTTGAAAAGATTCATTTTAACTATTTGTAAATAAATTAAAATTTATTGAAAATAAAATTTTTAAAAAATTTAATTATATTTAAAAACCTTCATAAATCAATTTTTAGAACATGTATATGGAATAGAAACATTCATGACTAAAAATAAGAAAATAAGGTTGGATTTTCTTAAAAAACTTTCTCAATCGTATTAAATACCAAAGAGAGAATAATAAAATGAAAACTTGAAAACATGAAAACCCTAGAAATAACCATAGTAGAAGAAAATATATTGGGTTTAAAATATAAGTATCATATAATTTCCATCAATGGGAATTTAATATAGACATCCCTAAAATAAATGAGATTGTATCATAAAACCTTCCATAGGTCCTGAACTTCTTCATACACACTCTTAACCTCATGTATAATAAATTTATATTTATTATAAATATATAAAAACATAGTCATAATTATCATACAATATTTCCTTCCCTTATAATTTTTATTTACCCATTTTTTAACAATTCTTTATTAAAATTAACATTCAAGGTGTTAACAGTTCTGTTTCCCATGCATATTTTGGTTTGACGATTCTGACCCTTAAATCTTGGTCAAGGTTTAATTATATAAAAAATATTAATAATTTCATAAGTATAATATTTATTCATTAAATACACTTTTATAACCATTAATATAATGTGGTTATGAAAAATAAATTACATTACTTTGTGGTGATGGTATCTCGTACGTACGCATGTTTTCATTTTCTAATGAATGGAAAGAAAGAAAATAAAATGATAATATATCTTTATAAAATAATAATAATATCATAAATATAATATATATTTATTAAATATATTCTTATTACCATCCATTTTAATAAAAAATGATAAATTAATTACATTTATTTGTTGAGGTGGTAGTCCACATGTACGCATGATCAACATTATCATTTTCCAATAGATGGGAGGGTAATAAGGTTGATAATATTTTACCTTTATAGAATACTAATAATTAAAAAAAAATCACACACAAACACAAACACAAACATATATACATATATATCCACTAAATCATCTTTATAACTTGAAGTGTGAGGTGGTGATGAAAAATGTAACACATTGAATTATGGAGGCGGTATTCCTTACATATGCACAAGTAAGGTTTTCATTTCCCATAGGATGGAAATCAGGTAGAAAATGGTTGTAAAATTAACATAAAGAATTTTAGTATATAAAATATAATGGTTTCATTACGTTAACATGGTTATGTAATATTTATAGGAAATTTAAGAGGAAGAAACTTGAAATAGATCGGTAAAGACAATTACATCTTCTTCGGGTTTCTTCCTTTTTCCTTACACATCAATCCCTATTGAGCTAGTATTTTTCTGAGAGTAAATATTATAGATCATAGGGATGATATTTGGGAAGATATTTATATAGGTATTGTCTGAAATTAAGTTCTAAATTGGCATGGATAATATAGAATAGGAGGTTCCCTTTTATAAATGAGGTGTGTGGTAAACTTATAAATACTTGAAACTTTATTATATAATATATGTATTACTAAATTAAAGTGGGTAAAAATATTAAAATTTTAGAATATAATGTGAGCGTGGTAAAAATAAAATCAACCAAAGGGATTTAATCAAGTGTTTTGTGTTATTTTAATCCTTATCACTTAGGTTAACCCCCTTTTAACCCTTTTAACCCTTATCGTGCTAACAAGATTTTTACCATGGTTACAATTCGTTATGGATAAAAATTAAATTGAAATTATTACCTAATTTAATTACAATGATTATAAATAATTAATCCATTTTATAATATTCGTTTCCTAGATGTGGCAACAATTAATTCACATATCTACAAAAAATGTGTTAAAACTATTTTATAGAAAATGTATTTTTAAGAAAATAATTATTTTATTCTCATTACTTTCCTAGTAAAATACATTAGATAAATGTTAATATATTTTATTGAATATATTATCCAAAAATTTCATTATAAACATTAATCAATAGTTATTACTTCAATTTATTAATATAAAAAATAGTTTTATGAGAAATATCACTTTTACTTCAAATTCTTTTATCTTCATTTATAACAAATTAATAATCAATGTATATATGATTATTAATTTTGGTTATATAAATTATCAATAAAATTCATCATTGATTAGTAGTGATCAATATATTTTATTTAGATAAAAATATATAATATGTAGAAAATAAAATTCTTAAAAATTTAGGTCTTATATGATTTTATTCTTGTTATTAAAATTTGAGTACTTATTTACTAAGAATTAATCAATAAATTTATATTAAGGAAAACCTTTCATAAAAATATTTTTTAACGAGGTTACTTCTATTTATACCTATTAATTTAATGGCTAGGTTATAAAAATCAATTTTTATAATAAAATATATCATAATTCATATAAGCTTAGTGTTTCATGTAAATCAATCTATGGAACAATTTAAATTTATTAAAGAGAAAAAATATATATTCTAAAATCTTAGGGAATTACATTATACCATATTATAAAAATTTCACCCTTGAAATTCTATTACTCTAATATAAAAAACTTAGGATACTTCTACCACATCACATCCTCCGGTTCCCATGAAGCTTCCTAAAACTTATAGTTTCACCACAGAACTTTGACAAGATGAGTGGTCTTGTTTCATATCACTTTATCTCTTCAGTCAAGAATCTCCAATGATTTATCCCTATAAGAAAGATCATGCTCCAACAGTACAACATCTGAGTACAGTACATATGAAGGATATATATACACTTACTTAAAATAGATATATGGAAAACATTGTGAACTTAGGATAGGTTCTATGGAATAGCTAAGTGATAGGACACCATCCTGATATGATCAATAATCTCAAAGGTACTAATATATCTAGGGATTATATTTCCATTATTTATAAATATCATAACCTTATTACAAAAAGAAATTTAAGGGGATACTTCATCACCAAGTTTGAACTCTAGATCTCACCAATGATTTTCAGCATAACTTTTATGTAGAACATGAGTTTCCCTAATGTGCTACTAAATGGATCTAACCTTATCTACCATTACCTTAGAAATATCAGGTCCTAATAGCTTACATTATCTAACTTTATCCTATAATATTAGAATTTTGTACTTATTTCCATAGAGGGATTCATAAGGATACATCTAAATTCTTGAGTGAAATCTATTGTTATAAGAAAATTCAACCAAAGGAAGTTTTTGATACCAAACACGCACATGAGCCTCAACCCAGTTGGTAAGGTATCCTTAAGTGAATCCATAAGACCCAGGTTCAATAACTAGGTAGAGGCATATTTTTGGGGGTACTGTAGCAGTATTGTAGCAGTACTGTAGCAGGTATTGTAGCAGTACTATACACTGTGTGGTACTATAGTAGGCACTATAGCAGTTACTGTATCAGGTATTGTTCGGTATTGTAGTAACAGGAACTATTAACCTTGGGCCACCGGTTTGGGCTTGGAGTCCTTAAGGCTTTTGGGCCACCCAGGCCTTTGGGTCAGTAGGTATTTCAGGCCACCTTTAAGGCCTTCATGCCATATTTAGTTTCCCTAGACACACTACAAAAAAGGAGCAGCCCCAAAAGAGGATTCAGAGCTGGTGCACTCACCAGAGTAGAGCCAAATGGATTTGTTAGAATGAGAGGGTATATCTATGCCATCGATACCAGTCTGTTCTTGCACGAGAAGCCTAGCCAGACGATCATGCGAATGTGGAGAGCTACTATCATGATGCAGATATTGGGGAGGGGCAGTCCCTTGTAGATAGTCTGGTTGAATTACCTAAGACCTTTGGGTCATGTAATCTCCCAAGCCTATGGGCCATGTAATCTCTGAGCCTATGGGTCTTGTAAGGGTTACCCCTCATCCCTTGAAAGGGGGGTTATCAAAAATCAATAAAAATGAAGGCCTTTGGGCCATTCAAGCTCAGGATACCAAACACCTTTGAAATATATAGATAAAACTCTCAGTATTTATTCTATAGTTTGGATGGTCATCTCAGACTGACCATCTGTCTGAGGATGATATACAGTGCTAAAGCTCAACTCTATATCGATAGTTTGTTGAATAATTCTATAGAACTTTGAGGTAAACCTTGAATCTTGATCATAAACAATATAATATGGAACTCCATGATTCCTTACAAATTCTTTAATGAATATCCTATAAATTTGATCAAGAGAGAAATATTCTCTGATAGTAATGAAATGAGATGAATTTATAAGGTGATCGACCATAACCCAAATGAGTTTATGGAATTTAGGTGTCTTTAGGAGTCCTATGATGAAATATATAGTGATTTTTTCTCATTTCCATTTGAGTATGGGTAATGGTTATAACATCCCCTTAGATTTATTACATTTAGACTTAACTTTCTGACATACCAAGAATTGAGATACATACTCTGTAATATCAATTTTCATTTTATACCACAAAAAACTCTTTTTGATCTTTATAAATCTTCATTATTTCAAAATAAATAGAGAATGATGACCAATGTGCTTCATCCAACAACCCCTTATTTAATTATAGTATTTTGGGGACATATGCCTAGTTTTTGAATCTGATTATTCCATCATAGTTAAGGTTAAAATCTAAAAAAATCCTTACCTTATTTTGTAGCTCCATATATTCCACTTATGCCTCTTTAATATTCACATAGATGAATGGTTGAAAATAAATCTAATAATGATAGTATCTTTCTCCTTTCCTTATGGTTTCATGGTCTATTCTCTATAAATTCATTAGTATTCAATCTCTATCAATCCTTATCATGGTCAAACTAGCATGGTCCTTTCAACTTAGAGAATCTTCCACCTTGTTCACCTTACTAGGGTGGTAATTTATCAGGCAATCATAATATTTAATCAACTCCAGGAATATAATTTGGAATATGTTAAACTATTTTTATGTGAATATATACTTCAAGATTTTATGATCAATATATATATTACACCTTTCACTATGACACCATGTAACTTAAACAACCCATAATTATAAGATATATTACGAGGATTTCACTTTATTACATTTAGTGTATATTTTTAGTTTATATTTTTAGATAATTATGGAAAAAATTACATTATAAATTGGGAATTTCCACACAGTATTCATTTTCCCCACAAAACAAGATACTTAAATTTAAACTCTAATTTCATTGAAAACATGTTTTCTACTTTAAATTTTAATCCCAATAATGGAAATTTGGACATTGATATAGTTCCTAATCATCCTTAGGCCCTATTAAAGAAATTTTAAAACTTGGTATAAGGAAAAAAATATCAGTAATGTATACAAAAATAAATAAACTCACTAATCTATTTTGAAAATTATGTAATCCCATAAGAAAATTTTCCCTTTTTACATAATAAACCATGAGCTCAAATATCCATTTTATTACTTATAAAATAATATTCATTTCCCAAATATTTTCACAAAATATATTATAATAAATATTAAAGGAAAATTCATAAGCATGATGGTTTCTTGTAAAACATGGGTACTCATGAAAACATTTTCTTGAAAAACATACTTTTTATGCTAAAAAGGTGCATAAACATTCCTAAAAACATAAGATCATTATATTAATTTATGAAATCAAGAGGCTTAATTGAAAAATAATTTTTAAGCATAAAAAATTCATATAGGTACCTTGGGACATCATATTCATATCACTCTTACAATCACTCTTACAAGCACTTTTATAAATGGAATAACTTACTCGGTTAATTCCAATATAATTCTTCTAGAGAAAATAATCATTACCCAATTAATTGAAGAGATATATTGACCTCAACTATCATCATGAATAATTTAAAAGGACTATAGAATAAATAAAAAATATAATATTTAATTTCAATCATAAAATATTATAAAATATTCCATTTAACACATATGGAGAAGCACTTTTAGGCTTCATGTAAAAACAAGGATAAAAATATTTTTATTTGAAAAATATTTAAAAAAGTCCCAAAAGAATGAAAAATGCGATATTATTTTGAAAAACCATGAGAAAATGAATAGTAATATTCTTAAAGAATAATAATCATGATAATGAGAAATTTATCTCATGCTGTATACATGAAAAAATATTCCATTTACACTTATAAAAAATATAAAAAAAAATCCATTTGGAAAAAATTTAAAAGAATTATTTTAAAACCTTTATAAATAAATTCAAACATAGTTTAAAATTAATTTGAACATAAATTTAATTATATTAATAACATACTTGAAACATTTTAAAGAAAATGGATATATTGGGAAAATAGAAGAAAATGTTTAAAACTTGTTAAACAAGGTTTTAAAGAAAAATCCATTACCTTGAGTCCTCCAATGGCCCGAAGGCCTTTTTTTATTGATTTTTGATATTACACCTTTAAAGGGGTGAGGTAGAGCCCTTACAAGGCCCATAGGTGTAAGTATTTTATGGCCCATAGGCCTTAGAGAAATTCATTGCCCATAAGCTTCAAACATTACATAAAAACTAGAATAACTACTTGGAACTGCTCCTCCCCAGAATCTTCATTGTGAAATCACCTCTCCACCTTCACATGGATGTTCAGATAGGCTTTCCCATGCATTCACAGGCTTTTCCCGATGGCAGGTGCCATACCCTCTCATTCTTGCAATCCGTTTAGCTTCTGCTATGGTGAAAGCTCATTGCTCATCCTCCTTCTATAGATTCTTCCTTATAGGTTGTATGTTTTGTATCTAAACTTAAGGTGGCCCGAAGGCCTTACTGACCCAAAGGCCTAGGTGGCCTGAAGGCCTTAAATGACTCGGGGACCAAATCAGTGGCCCAAAGGCCCAAATGGGGGAATAGTCTCAACTGCTACAGTGCCGAACAATACCTACTACAGTTCCCGCTACAGTACTGATATAGTTACTCTATAGTACTACTACAGTACTGGAAATATGCCTCCACTTGGATTTGATCCCGAGTCTCCTGGATGCACTTAAGGAGCCCTCACCAACCGGACTGCGGCTCATGTGCACCTTGAGTCCAATTTTCCATGTATGTACTTTAAATCCCGTATAATAAAATTATAATTATTTTAAACTTACTTAATAACCCTTTTTAGGTGTATTACATTATTATTATCCCTTTTATTTCATTTATTATCATGTTATATATAATAATTAAATTAGTTATGTTCATGTTGGATGTCTTGGGGATGTTAAGTTCATAATCAGAAAAAAACTTTGGTGGGTTGACTATGGTCAAAATGGGTCATTATTACATCATATACAGAATATTAATAATGAAAAAATTATTATAATTATGTATTTAATATATTTTTAAAACCACCCATGTAATTTTTAATGGAAAAAACGAGTCATATCACTTTGTGGAGGTGGTAATCAACACACATGCATGAATGATGTTATAATTTTTCAATGGATAAAAAGGTATGAAAATATATTTCATATTATATTTACATAATGATAACTATGTAATAAATATAATATATATAAATTAAATCTATCACTATAGCCATCCTTGTACGGTGGTGATGAAAAATGAAACACATCGCTTCATAGAGTTGGTAGTCCACACATACACACGAACAATGTTTTCATTCCCCATAGAATGGAAAAGAAGATGAATAAGGGTCATAAAATAAACATAATAAAATTTAAGTATATTATAGATACTTATTTTATTATATCATCATGGTTTAAGAATATTTTAAGGAGGTATAAGAAGAAATAAAATGATCGTGCTCGGTTAAGAGTTATACCTCTTATCTGGAAAACCGCCTTTGGATTACACATTAAACCTTTCAGGTTGGTCTTTTGATGAGGAAAAAGTCTATAGGTCATGGGGAGTAAGTTTAGTAAGGTATTTGGGTAGGTATTTATCTATATAAGCGGCTCAAGAGGTGTGAAGAAGATATGGGAAGTGGTGCCCTTTTAGAAGTGAGGGGAGTGACACTCTTGTAATTATTCAAAGTTTTAAATAATATATAGTCTTATTTATGGTCACGTGGTACCAAGTCACCCCAAATTAATATATAATGTTTTATATAGAAAAAATAAACTCAAAAAATCACATTTAGACAAGTTTTTAGTACATTTTAATCCTTATATTATAGTTAAACCCCATTCAACCCAATTTAACTTTAACCGCAACAACTTAATTTTTTACCACGATAACATAATTATATGCATAAAAATAAAAGAGAAATTCTAACCGTATTTTAAAATTATGATTCAAAATTTTGAATCCATTTTATCATATTAAAAATATATAGATTATATAAATTAAAATTAATATAAGTACGTAAATCGTATAAAAAACATTTTTTAGGAAAATACCCGATTTAAGTATAAAAAAATTTCAGCTTGAAATCAATTAATAAGTTGATTTACATTATTTTTTGTTTAAATAATAAAAAATGAAGTTATTTATACTTTTATATCAAGAAAAAAAATTGAACCATCCAACCATACCATTAAAGGCAAAGACCCAAGAAGAGTTATTAATTTGAATAAAATATAATTTATATTCATAAAAGTCAAGCATGGGTTCTAAAATTCAAAATAATATTTTAAAATACATTATTTAAATTCTTTAACATACATTTTTTTGAGGAAATTTTTTCAAAGTTTATTAAGTCATGCTTACATCATAATAATGTCAGAAAAGTGACAGTACTTGAAAAATCTGTATTTTCACTTTTCACCCAAAAATCTACTATTTCAAAAAAAAACTCAAAAATTAACCCTAAAATAAATTTGATATGATAGTAAAAAATATTAATTATATTTTATAAAATCAAATTTAAAAACTTGAAAAAATTAATTATGATATTCATGCACAAAATGCAATAAAAACCATTTTTGAAGCATAAAATGAATTTATTTTCATTCCTTTCCTAATAACCATATTTAAATGAATTTACATTAATTAAATTGTATATATAATATAATTATTTAATTATAATCATTTATCAATAGTTATTAGTTTAATCTGTTAATATAAAAATATATTGTGCACATAAAAACAGTTTTATGAAAAAAATATGTCTTTTACCTTCAAAATATTTTATCTTCATTTACAACCAATTAATAATCAATGTATGATTTATTATTAATTTTATTAAATAATATATATATATATATATCATAATATGTTTATTCCTATTCATAACCACAAAACCAATGAGTATGTTATAATAGTCATGTTCAAATAATAATATTTCTATAGTATATCATAGTTCATTTAAGTTTGGTGTTGTGTATACCACATGATATCAAATATATTATTTCAAGAAAATAAAATCTAAAATATTGGTGTGTTATATTCACTATATATATAATGACTCCATATTTTTAATTCAAAAATTACCACTTTTAGTTTAAATCATGAGTCAGGTAATTTTATTTGTGAATTTTCAATTTGCATGAGGCATAAGCTAACACCAGATCATTCAATATAAGAACTAATCCTAGACCCTTCTTTGACACATCACTATATATTAAAAACCCTTTTCCCCTATATGGTAGTGTATTAATAAGATCATTGAACAACCTTCTCTTAAACTCCTTAAAATTTTATTCACATTCCTCTATCTAAAGGAACTTGGCACCCTTCTACATCAATTGGTTATTGGATTTGATAACCATGGGAAATTTCTCACAAAGTGTTGGTAGTATTCAGATAACCCAATAAAATAACAGATCTCATCCACCATGGTTGGTTTAGGACCTTTTTCAATAAATTAAATCTTTTAGGTATCAAAAAATATACCCTAAATTTTAATTATGTAACATAATAATGATACTTTCTGTATCTAGAATTCACACCTACTAAATTTGGAAAACAAATTATCCTTTATAAAGATCTTCAAAAAAAATCATCAAATGATATTCATCATCTTCCTTAATCTTAGAATATATAATAATATCATCTATAAATACTACCTCAAAAAAATCAAGGTAATCTTTTAAGACTATTCATTAGATCCATGAAGATAGTAGGGGAATTGGTAAGTCCAAATGGAATTACTATAAATTCATAATGAACATACCTCATATGAAAGATTTTATTGGGTATATCCTACTTATTGAACCTCAATTGATGATATCCATAATAATGATAGCTCTTGTAAAGTATTTATCTCTGTGCAGTTGATCAAAAAAGTCATCAATATAGGGTAGATGATACTTGTTATTGATACTAATTTTATTTATTTCTTGATATTTAATGAAAATATACATTGAACCATATTTTTTCTTAACAAAAAGAAAAAGTTTATCCCATAATGATTCACTTGGGAACATGCATACCTTTTTTATATTTTTAGACCTTCTTCTTCAATTACTATAACTCAATTGGTTTTATTCTGTAAGAATTATTTAAAATTCCTATAACACAAGGTATAAGTTCTATTGAAAACTTAAATTCATGATTTGGAGGAAGAATAGAAAATCTTCATAAAATAAATCCACATATTCCTAAAAAATAGGAATATATTCAATGTTGATTTTATCCTCAACAATTTGAGATAAGTATTCCACATGAATAGGTAATAATACCCATATAATGGAAGTAATTTACATTGTTATTTCATGTTCATTCTTGCACCGATAAAAAATCATAGGTTGAATTTAAATATAAAATGTGACTTAACTTACTCAAAAATTGATATGGGATCTATATAAATACACCCAATACTTTCCCAATATCACATTAAATTCAACTATAGGGAGAATAATAAGGTTTATAGGAAGCAAATTCCCAAAAAATTCTATTATAGAGGAGATATAGAAATGAGATGTGATCCTAATACCATTATAAGTTTTCACCAATAATTCAACATATAATCATTGAGGTTGTGATATGACACCCTTATAAAATTATTCAGATATAAAATAGTGGTTATAGACTTAAATAAGATAATAATAATTTATAAAGGTAAAATAAGCACACCTTTATCTATTTTATTAAGGTTCTCATCATTTTCTTACACAAAAATATTAGTGTGAGTATATATCAACATCAATCAAAGTAAGGAATCACATAATAATGAAAATAATTACTAAGATGTCCTAAATTATTTCACCTTATTATCAACCCATGCCAATTTAGGTTCATCCTATATCACTTTTAGTTCATCATAGGTTGTGTTATGTTCATTCCTCATATTCTTCATAAACTAATCTCTAAAAATAACTAAACCATTCTCTAATAACAACTAAGGTTACCCAAGCATTTCAAACATAAATATTAAATCATTTTATATGGATATTAAATACATATCACAATAATAAATACCCAAAAACCATAATGGTTTAGTGTATTTGAATACTAGATACATCATTAACTTATTTCATGAAAGATCTTCAATATCTCCCACAAGGTTCTTCTCACATAGTACCCTTCTTTGACATAACCTACATAATACCTTTATTCAAAACTTGGGGAAAATGAAACATAGGAAAGTGTGATATAAAATGATTAGTAAGGGTAAACATGAGAGATATTAATCAATAATCATAAGTGAGCATAACATAATAATAAGGGTATTATACCATGGTAATAAGTTAAAAAAGATATCCAAAAAATCATAGAACATAAATCATGATTCATGGAATAAGTTTTTTTCATAAAAAAACATAAGTAATAAGAGGGAATACAATATCCTATTACCAAATTTTAGGTAATTCTAATCCATTGTTTTGATATTCCTTTTTTAGATCATATATTGGGTTGTTTCTGGATCTTTTTGGAAAATTTTGGATTTTTTTTGGGGTTGTGCACAGTTAGCACAGGGTTATGGAAAACCATGCGGGTTGGCCCAAGAAACTGCATGCCTTTTCTTGAGTTTATGGAGGGGGGAGTAAAATTAGAACAAACCATGTGTAATGGGACAATGGTTATTTTGATGGTTGGTGCACGATCTCCAAATCATAAATCCAAATTGTGCACCTTTATCCAGTAGCCTAGGAGCGAGCACATGATCAGTGCATGATTTGTTTAACCATACATATCTATCTAGTAACCCAATAAGGGTGAATAGTTAGGTGTACAATTAGTTCCAACCATGTGGCGTAACCCATGAAACCATGTGAGCGGGTTTGTAATCCCCACAAAATTGAAATTTAAGTCATGAACCCCCCGTTATAAATTCTAAACTCCTCCCATAAAACCTAACACGAACCTTTGAATTTTGGAGGCTCTCTATAGAGTTTTTTATCTTATCCTACCCCTTTACTCTTATATTAAAGTTATGGTGGATGCAATTGATCCCTCTCTAGGTAGTGTTAGCACTTTGATTTTGAATCCTCCTTCTGTCTCTTCTCTCCCTATTTTAGAGTGATGGATCCTCATGTTTTTGGTGGATACAAACCTTGATTTTATGGGTTGTAATTATAATGATTTCTCCTTAATATTCTTTTCCTTTGACTCTTCATTGGAGGTTACCATTTCAGGAGATTTCTTAATTATGTGACTAAAGGTTGGTGGTTTTGTAAGGTTTTTCCCTATACTTGAAACCTTGATTTATTGATTGATTTAAAATGAATTTTCAATTGATTACTTTGAATTGAGTAGAATTTATTTTTGATTTAAAAATGTAGGGACTATGAAATAAAACCCCTTTTAAAGGATTTGAAAATACTGGGTGGATTTTTGAGAAAATATGGATTGTAATGAAAATTGATTTAATGATTATTCTTGAGAAAAATAGCTTTAAATGAAAGATTATTTTTAAAGTCATGCATTTGATGAAAACTTATGATTTGGTTTAGAAACTAAAATGGAATGTTGAAACTTGAAATTTGGAATTTGAATAGTGAATTATGAATTGAATTGAAAGAATGATTTTTCCATGATTGATTGATTGATTGAAAGCACATGTTATCCTGGGTAGTTAGTGGGTGATTAAGAAAAACACTCTTGAATCTAACTCCCTAGAAATGTATTGAATATAAAAACTATAACTAAATCACGTGCAACATGAATTTCAAAAATAGAGGCATTGATTGATTCTATCCCAATTTATTGAGCCTTAGGGATGTGTTTACACTTTGAGCCATGATTGATTAACTAAGTAGTGTGAGGATCCTATAAACAAGAACTAAATAACCTCAGGGTATATGACCATGGAAATTTATTTTGATTTTATTATTACATGATAGTGATTATTTAACTATTTTATTTTATTCCCTTTTATTTTATTGAAATTTTTATTTAATCTTGTTTTTTATATATGTTTCATCAATTTGATTGGAAATCCGATTTTACTGAAAATGTGAAATATTTTTACATGAATTTTATTTATTTAAATTGAAAAATAAATGGTTTTTTGTTATGGAAATTATTATGTAACATTTTTTGAAATCCTACTGGTCTATTTTTCTCACATCCTATATTTTCCTTCAGGTGTTTGTAGATTTTATTTTACTAGGTCCAGGAAAAAAAAGCACCTCTTGGAGGTGGAAAGTGTGCTTGATTTGTGGGACTTGGGTGATGGAAGTGATTGGTGTAGATATGATCCACTAGTTATATAGATTGTAAATACTTTTAATTTCCATATAATTTTTTTTTAAAATTATTTGGGCTTTTTTATAAGTCTGTGAAAATTGACAGCACGTGATTCCGAGGCCCGAAGAGCCCGAAACATAATTTTGAAATTTTTTAAGGTGCATTTAGTAAACGTGCGAGAATCAATTTCTATCTTTTGAACTAGTGCTCAGATTAAAAATATGAGGGTACTGTTGAATTCGCAGTGCCAGGATTCGCTTAGGCGAATCTTAACTTTGACCGGCAAGGGTCAGACAAAAAAGTTAATTTTTGGACTTTACAAAAAATAATAATAAAATAACTCCATGAGTTATTTTATTTTATTTCAACCATTGAGAGACATTGGTGGGGCCACAGTGTAATGTTAGTCTTGAACGAGAGTCATTTAATGATACGACCTTTGGTTGCTTAACCGCGACGCTCATAGGTTTTGATGGAACATTCAATGCGGTTCATTAAAGAACAAAATTAATGAAATGCAACGAGGGAGGTTCCTTACCCCTTATTTAAACAAATATTTGGCATGGGTTTTGGATACCCATGAGAGGAACCTATAACAAAATGCCGATGAATTCTTCCTCCAATGAAGAATAGAGATTAGATGACACCATTGGAAATTTGATGCATAGATAGACGAACGCTGACAAACACCATCGAACGCAGACCCTTCTTCATCATCCGCAACATCTTCAAATGAGTTCTAGGTAGGTGTTTGTTTCTATTCTAATATTTTTATGAATTCATATTCTCTTGATGATTTTTGAACTCTCTCCTTGTTATAACACTAATGCGGAGGGCACAAGCTGAACCGAACAAGGCCCATACCCTCCGCCAATTTTTACTTTGGTTGCGTTCATCGTGGGTGACTGAATAACATGGTGGAAAGGTGAAACCAAGGGACCCACAGTGTAGGAGGCATCTCGGGTGGCCTATAGGCATAGAAGGAAAATAAATCTGACCTTTAGAACTCCACTGGTGGCCCGCGGAAGCTCTGCTGGCGCGCCAGCGCCAGCGATCAGAGGAGGCGGTGACCGACTCTCACCGACCGCGAGGGGATGATGGAACCTGAAGGTGCCACGAAGGTGTGACACAGAGGAGGGTCATATATTCAATCCACAATGGAGGGAGAACCCATGACCGCAGGTCCCTCTGTTGACCGGTCCATGTGGACCGGTCAGGTGGAGCGGCGCCACCCTGGTGCAGCTAATTAGGGAGCCCGAACAGACTTAGTCCATTCGGGGAGGTAGACCACGCCTAGCTGGGGGGGGGGGGGGTGACCTCATGGACCAACAGGTCGGATCGGGCCTAGAAAAACTAGGCTAAGCCCTGCTGGTTTAGGACGGGTCCAGCGGACCTGGTTGGATATGTCTAACCAGGTCGGACTGGACCCAGACCCTTTTTAGCCTAGTTTCGCTTAAAGGGGCTTATCTTTTAAACAAGAAATCTGTTTGAAGAACCATCCGTGGATCCAGAACCCATAGGATGAGAAGGTAATTTTGAGATACTTTAATTGGGTTTTGGATAAAGTTGTAGAATGGCTGTGTTGGATCGAACTCAAATCCAACCAGGCCCTCAGTACTAAAATGCATATAACTTACAGACTGAGCGTCCGATTGACGCGCTGTCTGTTGCATTGGAACCCTTATGACATGGCGGTTCTTCATGATACATTTTCATGGGACTTTTTGGAGGTTGACGTATGACTAATATCTTGAGGAGCGGTTTCTCGTAAACTCAAGTGCACCAAGTGCGGGAATCCTTTGGCTGGCTGTCAAGTAACATATGAACCCTTTGTGGATTGGCATCAGAACGACCCTATGTGAATCAGTAGTAGCAAAAACCAACATGGACCAGCCTTAGAGCAGCCCGTCATGGATCAGTGACTTACGACCCTATGTGGATTGATGACTTACGACCCTATTTGGATCGACAACTTATGACCCTGTGTGGATTGATGACTTATGACCCTATGTGGATCGACGACTTAAGATCCTATATAGATCAGCAGTAGTAAGACCTGACCAAGACCAACCTTAGAGTGTCCTGTCATGGATCAATGACTTACAAAACTATGTGGATCGACAAATTATGACCCTATGTGGATCATCAGTAGTGTGTCCCGATGAGGGCTGACCTTAGAGTGGCCCATCATAGATCAGTGACGTACGACCCTCTGTGGATCAATGACTTACTACCCTGTGTGGATCAGTGACTTACGACCCTATGTGACTCAGTGATAGAGTGACTTCTTCTTGGTTCAGTAGTGGAACTTCTCAATGGAATATGATGATTTTTCTTTACGACTAATCATCATTATTCCTGTTCTTTAAGTTATACCAAGTTTGAGTTGAGTCTTTTACTTATGCTTTGTGATTGGGGTCAAGCTTTGTTTTTTTTCCTTTTTTGAATTTTGGGAGACCTTCAGGGGAGGGGTCTTGGGGTCCCTACTAGGTATTGTTATACTCACCCCTGCACGATCTTCACCCACACCTTATTATGTATTTTTCAGATGATGAAAAACTTTGACCGAGGTTAGGGAGCCAGGACTAGACGTTGCACGGAGGTGATTGGTTGATGTGGAGAGACACAATGATAAAATATAACTACCATTCAGATAGGATCCTTGGAGGAAAAATTTAGGAGATGTTGTCCTTTTTTTTCTATATTTTCTTTTATTTGGGTTTGTATTCTGGACCATTCTGATTCAGTTCACACTTTTACTTTCAGCAGTTATACTACGTGGTTTGTTCTTGTTGTGTACCAAGTCTGTGTGTTTGGAGGTTTGAAGGAAATGCCTTCCCATTTTAGGGATATTCATTTCTAGTGCTAGTCGCCAACCCCTGGCCTACAGAAGGTGGGCTTGGGGTAGTCACAACATGAGCCACAGGGGACGGGTCATGACAAAGTGGTATCATAGGAGTCAGTTCTACTGAAGAACTAAGACTCTGATCTTTTCAATGGGGCAATAGTGTTAAGTGTTTTGAGTACAGTTTTTAGTTTGGGGAGTCCATTTTTGAGGCGACAACCAACATATCCATACACTAGGACCCTGATTTCTAATTTCCGACTTAATACATGAAAAAATGATTGCATGTGTCTTTGAAATGTTTTTATTTTTGATCTCTTTTGAGTCAGTTCACCAGGTATAAACTTATTGACCATAGTGCATCTGTTTCTTTACTGGATGATGCCACATAGAAAACCAACCAAGATTATAGAGAGATTTCCTGATGATATCCCACCAAGTGATGAATATTCAGTGTAGGGACCTATTACGAAGATGGTACCTTCAGGTGGTTCCCTAGCAGCACCACTACCCGTAGGGTAATAGTTGCCACCAGCCCCACCAGCGGACGATGCACGCAGACTTAGAGTGCTTCATGAGTTAAAGTGGTAGAGGAATCAAAGGTTTCAAGGAAAGACAGATCCACAGACATCTGGGGACTGGATGAAGTCTGTGGCTAGAGTTTTCCGCCTAGTTGGGACACCAGCAGACCCAATGGTGATCTTAGCTGCTAGTCTTTTCCAGGGAACGATAGAGATATGGTGGAGCCTGATGATCCAGATGAACGATTAGGAAATAATCACCTGGTTGGACTTGAAGAGCCTCTTCAGGGTAGAGTTTTTTCCAACAACTCTATGCTCTATGTGTATTCAGGAGCTCTTGCACTTACAGCAGGGCATCCTGATAATAGCCTAGTACTTGACGAGATTCACTGACCTCTCCCGCTACTCCACTGAAATGGTACGAGACCCTTTATTCAGGGTCCAAACCTTTGACAAGGTTCTCTGATGGGATATCAGAGCATTGTTGATATTGATCAACCTACCGACGTAGGATGGAGTGCTAGAGCGAGTACTTCTGGTGGAGAGCTTCCAAGCTGAGCAGGCACCAACAGTGAGAACCACCACCAGACGACACATGGCCGATTCATCTGTAGCAGGCAGTAGGCAGATGATGCAGGGGCCCAAGTATGTCAGAACTTCTGGTGGGAGACACCTAGATGTAGGGTCAGAGGTGTAGAGTTCACGGGATAGAGGAGGTCAGCAGAGGAGAAGATTGTGCTACTATTGCAGCGGGCATGGTCACATGGCTCGCGACTGCCCGCCCCGTCGTACCGATGATCAACATACGGTTTAGGGACTTCCAAGTAAGAGGCATATATTCGAGTGGGGTGGTCCGTAGGGTGGAGGATGTAGAAGAGGATCTGGCCGCACAGCAGGAGATGGGCGACAGTTTGATGTTCTACCGCCACCACCTCCAAGTGGTCCACCCCGACCTCAGGGAGCAGGTGGACAAGGACGACCTCAGCTTTAGGTAGATGGGGCCTATGAACATGATGCTCCATATATTATTCAAGGTAAGATCTGTGTCTAATACACCCTACCTACAGTTCTTATAGAAATAGGTTCCAGTCACTCTTTTATTGCCTTGGATCTCGTTCAGAGCTCAGAGATTCCGGTAGAGCCATTGACTTGATCCTTACTATTAGAGACTTCTATGGGAGAGGATTCAATGATTATGCACTGGTGATGGTAGTGTGAGATTACTCTAGGAGGTGAGAGCTTCGATTGGGATCTCATAGTAGCATATTCAAGGACTTACGATGTCATCTTGGGTATGGACTAGCTATCCATAGTCCATGTTCAGATCGACTGTTTTAGGTGAAAAGTGCGGTGTGACCGTGAGGATACAACCAAGTTTTCCTTCACCAGAGAGAAGGGAACCTTTTCAGATCAGGATGGAATTTCTCGGAGGAGGGTGCAACCAATCACTCATCAGTTGGATAGCCTCACCCTCAGTGTAGTGGATGAGGGGAGTCCGAGCTATCCTGTTGTGGTGGACCAGTATGCTGATGTCTTTTTTGATGATATTCCGGAACTAACTCCTTGCAGAGAGGTAGACTTATACATCGACTTTTACCCTGATACGACACTAATATCTACACCAATATATCGTATGGCTCCTATAGAGCTTCATGAGTTGAGGGTACAACTGGAGGACTTGCAGGGAAAGGGATTCATAAGGCCCAGTGTTTCTCCATGGGCATCTCCGATTTTTTTCGCCAAGAAGGTAGACAGGATATTGAGTATTTTCATGGACTATCGGAGCCTGAATCAGGTGATTGTGAAGAATAATAATCCTATCCCAATGATTAATGATCTCTTCTATCAGATTAAGGGAGCACACTGGTTTTTGAAGATAGACCTCATATCAGGATATTATCAGCTCAGGGTATGGGATGAGGACGTACCAAAGATGGCCTTCAGATGCCGATATGGACACTATGAGTTTTTGGTGATGCCTTTAGGCATGAAAAACACCCCAATAGTGTTCATGGGACTCATGAACAAGATGTTATAGCCTTATCTCTATCACTTCGTGGTGGTATTCATTGATGACATCATGGTGTACTCAGCGTCGGAGGAGGAGCACGCCACTCATCTACAGATAGTTCTGGATACACTCAGAGAGCACCATCTTTATGGTAAGATCTGAAAGTTTCGGTTTTGGATATGAGAGGTCCAATTTATAGGGCACATTATCTCTGAGGCTGGAGTTGTGGTGGATCTAGTGAAGATAGAGGCAATGATTGCTTGGAAGCCACCCAAGAGTGTGACCAAGGTGCGGAGTTTCATGGGATTGGATGAGTACTACAAGAGATTCATACTCAACTTTTACAGAGTAGCATAACCCTTTTTAGATTTGACAAATAAGGGAAAAAATTTCTTGTGGACAGAGAGATTCTAAAAGATTTTCTAGGAGCTAAGGCGGAGACTGATGAGTGCCCCCATCTTGAGGCTACCAGAAGAGGGCATTGGGTTTGTAGTCTACTGTGACACATCAGGGACCAGATTGGGATGTTTCTTGATTCAAGAGTAAGCAGTTATCACCTATATATCATGACATTTGATACATCACAAGAAGAACTATGCTACCCATGACCTGGAGTTAGCAACAATGATATTTTCCCTGAATATGTGGCGGAACTACTTGATAGGTAAATAGTTTACTGTCTACTCCGATAAGAAAAGTATCAGGTATATCTTATCATATAAGGACCTAAACCTGAGATAGAAATGATGGCTAGAGTTCCTTTAGGACTATGACTTTGAAATAGTATACACTCCTAGGAAGGGGAACGTGGTGGCAGATGCACTCAGCAGGAGGTCTGGGTTACAGTTGCTGAGTGAGGTGACATAGAAACAATCTGAGTTGTAGTTATCCTTCATAGATAGTGATGGAGAAACATACCTCCAGTCCATGAGTATCACTCCCCCACTCCTTCATTGAGTATGGGAGGTACAACTTGGGGACATTGACTGCAAGGCCTGACGTACTCAGATATCCTCAGGATGGGCTCCTGAATGATTTTATGAAGGTGGGGAGCACGTCGTCCTTTTCAGAGGTTGTACCATGGTACTAGTGATTATATGAGAGGACGTGTTGAGGGAGTTCCGCACATCCCCTTTGGTGGTACATCCTGGTGTGGAAAATATGTACTAAGACTTCTAATTTCAGTACTGGTGGCCAGGGATGAAAAAAGAAATGGTAGAGTTCATTTCACGATGCCTCACTTGTCAGTAAGTGAAGAATGAGCACCAAGTTCCAGTAGACTTGAATCAGACACTTGAGGTTACAGAGTGGAAGTGGGATGGAATATCCATTGACTTCATGATAGGGATACCACGTACGTCCAGGGGCCATGATTCCATCTGGGTGATTGTTGAACGACTCACCAAGTCGGCCTACTTCATACCCATCCGAGAGCATAGATCAGTAGAGGGATTGAGACACCTCTATATATAGGAGATAATATGGATTCACGAGGTGACATAGACAATTATCTCAGAACGTGATGCTCGTTTTACATCCCAGTTGTGGAAGGGATTACAGGAGGCATTCGAGACTTAGCTACACTTGAGCACCACCTTTCATCATCAGACAGATGGTCAGACGGAGCGGACCATACAGATGCTTGAGGACATGCTTCATTCTTGAATCCTTGATTTTGGCCATAGTTGGGAGGACCACCTGCCCCTAGTGGAGTTTTCATACAAAAATAGTTATCACTCTACTATCAGAATGGCACTGTTTGAGGCCTTGTGCGGGAGACCGTGAAAATCACCTATATACTGGAAAGACCCAGGGGAGTCATAACTCATGGGCCCAGAGTTGGTACGGGATACCACTGAGAAGGTGCAGATCATCCAGGAGTGGATGAAGACTGCATAAATCCAGTATAAGTCTTATGCTGATAGGATATGGAGGCCCTTGGAGTTAGAGAAGGGAGAACATGTTTTCCTATGGGTATCACCCCGATGAGGATTGTAGAGATTTGGCTAGGGTGGTAAGCTATCTCTGAGGTTTATCGGACCTTTACAGATCCTCATTAGAGTAGGTGAGGTGGCGTACCTCCTAGATCTTCCTGCTTAGATGCACCAGGTGGATAATGTTTTCTATGTGTCGCAGGTAAGGAGGTACGTGCATAATCCATCTCACGTTATCGACTGGGGCGAGCTAGAGATTGATGATGGGGAGACATTTGCAGAGTTCCCAGTAGTGATAGTGGATCGACAGGGGTGGGTCCTTCATGGGCGGTCGATTCCTCTAGTGCGAGTTTAGTGGCAGCACGAGAACCTCTAGGAGATCACATTGGAGCGGGAGGCTTAGATACGTTCTCAGTACCCCCATTTGTTTCCCTAGCTTGGTTGTGGCTTTCAAGGATGTAAAGACCTAAGGTGGGGAGGATGTGAAGACCCATAATTTTCATATAATTTTTTTAAAATTATTTGGGATTTTTTATGAGTGCAAAAATTGACAACATGTGATTCCAAGGCCTAGAGATCCCAAAACGAATTTTTGAACTTTTTTTAAGTTACGTTTAGTAAATGTGCGAGTGGTGATTTTTATCTTTTGAACCAGTACTCAGATTAAAAATCCAAGGGCACCGTTGAATTCGAAGTGCTGGGATTCATTTAGGCGAGCTTAACTTCGATTGAAAAGGGTCAGATAAAAATGTTAATTTTTGTACTTTACAAAAAATAATAATAAAATAACTCCATGAGTTATTTTATTTTCTTTCAACCATTGAGAAACGATGGCGGGGATATAGTGTAATGTCAGGATTAAATGATAGTCATTTATTGACATGAACTTTGGTAGTGTAACTGCTACGCTTGTAGGTTTTTATGGAACATTCAATGTGGTTCATTAAAGAACCACATTTATGAAACGCAACGAGGTAGGTTCATTACCCCTTATTTAAAAAAAGATTCAACGTGGGTTTTGGATACCCATGAGAGGAACCTATGACAAAACACCAGTGAAGTCTTCCTCTAACGAAGAATGGAGATTCAAAGACACCATTGGGAATTCGATCTGAAGATCTACGAATGCCGATGAGCACCATCGAATAAATACCCTTATTCCTCATCCGCAGTGTCTTACAATGAGTTCAAGGTAGGGGTTTGTTTATATTCTAAGATTTTTATGAATTCATATTCTCTGGATGATGTTTGAACTCTCCCCCTGTTACAACGCTAACACAGAGGGCGCGAGACAAACCAAACAAGGCCCAAACCCTCTGACAATTTTTTCTTTGGTTTCGTTCTTCGTGGGCGACCAAGTAACACGATAGAAAGGTGAAACCTAGGGCCCAGAAGTGTAGGCAGTGTCCTGGGTGGCCTGTAGGTGTAGACGGAAAAGAAATTGGACCTCCAGAGCTCCATCGGTGGCCTATGGAAGCTCTGCCGATGCAGCGGTGCCGGCGATCGAAGGAGGCGGCAGCTGGTTCCCACTAGCCGCAAGGGGACAGTGGCACCCTAAGGTGCCATGGCGGATAGGGGCGGCTAGCCTTTTCTATCCACGTTGACGGCGAGCGGCGTTTCGTGGAGGAGGGCCACGGCTCTGAGCCGTGGAGAAGGGTGGACCTGCACCCATAGGTCCTGCTATTGACCAGTCCATATAGACTGGTTAGGTGGAGTGGTGCCACCCTGGAACTGCTAACTAGGGAGCCTGAAAGGACTTAGTCCATTTGGGGAGGCAGACCTCTCCCAGTTGGCGGGCCGTGCCCCACCGGGTGGGCTCAGATAAGCCCATGGCCCAGTAGGCCGGACCGGGACCATATGGACCAGGCCGAGCCTAGCCGGTTTGGGCCAGGACCAACGGACCAGGTTGGGTCAGTCCAACTGGGTTTGACCGGACCCAGACCCTTTTTAGCCCAGTTTCACTTAAAGGGGCTTATCTTCTAAACCAGATGTTTGTTTGATGAACCGTCTGTGGTGTTGGAACCCTTAGGATGAGGTGTTTCTTTTGATATACTCCACTGGGGTTTTGTAGAAATTTGGAGTACATATGGTTTGGATCGGACTCGAATCCAACTGGGCATTTGGAAATAAAATGCCTATAACTTATAGACCGGGCGTCCGATTGATGCGTCGTCTATTGTGTTGGAGCCCTTATGACATGGCAGTTCTTCGAGATAATTTTTCATGGGACTTCGTGGAATTTTAGGTAAAACCAATATATTAAGGAGAGGTTTCTCAGAAACTCAGGCACACTAAGTGCGAGAATCCTATGGCTAGATGTCAAGTAATATACGAACCTTTGTGGATCGACATCAGAACGAACCTGTGTGGATCAGAAGTAGTGCGAACCGATATGGACCTGCCTTAGAGTGTCCCGTCATGGATCAATGACTTAAAAACCTATGTGGATCGATGACTTACGACCCTGTGTGGATCGATGACTTACAACCCTGTGTGGATCGATGACTTATGACCCTGTGTGGATCGACGACTTACGACCCTGTGTAGATCAGCAGTAGTGTGGCCTGATAAGGACTGGCCTTATAGTGGCCCATCGTGGATCGAATACTTACAACCCTATGTGGATAAATGACTTACGAGCCTGTGTGGATCGATGACTTATGACCATGTGTGTATTAGTAGTAGTGCGACCCGACAAGGACTAGCCTTAGAGCAGCCCGTCGTGAATCAGTGACTTATGACCCTATGTGGATTGACAATTTACGACCTTGTGTGGATCAGTGACTTACGACCCTGTGTGAATCAGTGACAGAGCGAATTATCCGTGGTTCAATAGTGTAACTTCTAAATGGAATATGATGATTTATCTTTACGAATAATCATCATTATTCATGTTTTTAAGTTATACATGGTTTGAGCTGAGTCTTTTACTTGTGCTTTGTGATTGGGGTCAAGCTTTGTGGTTTTTTCTTTGTGGAATTCTAGGAGACCTTCAGGGGGGTCTCGGGGTCCCTACTGGGTATTGTTATACTCACCCCTGCATGGGCTTTGCCCACACCTTGTTGTGTATTGTGTAGACGACGAACAACTTTGACCGAGCTTAGGGAGCTAGGACTAGATGGTGCACAGAGGTGACCGGTTTACGTTGAGAGCCACAATGATGAAATATACCTAACCTTCAGGTAGGATCCTTGGAAAATTACTTTAGGAGCTGTTTTCCTTTCTTTTCTATATTTTCTTTTAGTTGGGTTTGTATTTTGTCCCATTCTGGTTCAGTTCACAATTTTACTTTTAGAAGTTATACTACATGGTTTGTTCTTATTGTGTACCTTGTCTGTGTGTTTGCAGGTTTAAAGGCAATGCGTTCCCATTTTAGTGATATGCCTTTCCGTTGCTAGTCGCCAACCCTTGGCCTATGTAAGACAGACTTGGGGTAGTCATGACACGGGCCCCGGGGGATGGGTCATGACACATAGATTTTGAGTTTTCATCTTGATGGATATTATAACGACCCAAACTTTTATAAATGAAATCCCATTCTGAATGAATGAATTCCTGGTTAAGTAATATAGTTATTGAAAACACATGCACTACTTTGAGTTTTTTGGATCAATATATCCATTTGGATTTAAAATTACATTAAGAATATTAAATGTTCATAATATATCCATTTTATAGTAGCCATTGATATTATTATATATCAAGGATTATGATAAACTCTAATTGAAACATACAGAAGAAGCGATGGCCTTGACCAGTTGAATCATACCCTATAAATCCCATTTATTAGAGATTATGAGGGAAATGAAATCATTGGGATTTTCAATTGAAAAAGTGTAGGACAAGATTAAATAACTGAAGCTCAATCGAAACCATTTATGGGAGAAGTTTATTCTTATCGAGATCACGACCCAAACTATGTTCATCAAACCACCCCAAGAAAGAACCAACATTTCACACCTTACCCTTAAGGAATAAACTGGTGTAATAAGGGGTTATATATCTTGAACATAGTAGTATGAATTTATATATTTTTTATTCTAAATAAAATAGTTATTACGTTTATTATTTTTCATTATTACCTTATATATAGAATTATATATGAGTTGATGAAAATTATATTTTGATACGAAGAAACCAAAATTATATTTTTTGGAAAATATATGATTTTAATTTTTTTTTGATAAATTCAATAATTTTTAAATAAATATTAATTTCATATAATAATATTATTATATATTATTTATTTACATACAAATGATAATTTAATTTAATGAAATCCAATGCAATCTTTATAATGGATAGAAAATTTTTATTGTCGTAAAAACTAGTATTTTATAGTAAATAAGGATTTTTATTTAATTTTTTTAATTCTCATATTTATAGAATTATTTTGATAAAATAAATATTATTTTTAAATTAGTGTATTTAAATTATTTAATGGTGATTTTTTCATAATTTTCTATGACTTTCAAATTTTTGGGTAAAAATTAAATATTCTATAAATATACGGTTTGTATTATGACAAAAAATGACCCAAAAGTGATGTAATAAATTCCATAAAAGGAATCCATGACCAAATATATATTTTCCATTTAAAATAATATATTTTTTAAGTTATTTTATTAATTTTATAAACCCTTAATGAATCCTCCAAAACCTATATTATATTTTAAGGTTTATAAATCAATTATTTATAAACAAGACTCACTTCCACATAACCAATGATTTTATTATAATATTTTCAGTTCACAGAATTATAAAATATTTAAAACCACTCATATTTTTCAGAAACCATGGGTAAAAACCATGATAATGTTTGTGGTTTTGATTATTTTATTATATAGAGTCTAAAACCTAAGTTTAGAAATTAATAAAGAATTCCCCTCTCTTTCACTATAAATACCCACCAAACTCCCACTCCTATTCATTAAAAACTCATTTATCAAAAATTTAATTTTTTTATACCTCTATGTATCCCACTTAATGTGTTACCAATATCTTAAGAAGCTTCTATAAAGCTTTTAGAAGCACCCTCTCAATGTATGGGATCTCTCTCTCTTCTTTTCCATTCAGGCACCTTCTTTGTATTTTGTCTTTTTAATATTAATTAATTATGTTTTAATTCATTTATAAATATCCCTTTACTATCCAATTTATGTTATAATAATGATACATTAATTATCCACTCTTGTTATAACCCTTACCAAATCCATTACTATGTTGAAGTAAGGGGATTCTCTCCACATCCTCTTTATTCAAGCACTTTATTTGTATTATTCCATTTTATTTCCCATTGTTCTTGTTATAATGTGTTTTTAAACATTCATATTACTGTTCTTATCATTTCCATACAATTAGACACCACCCTTCAGTCTCATTAAACCCTTCTATAAACCTTTAAGTACACCCATTATTATGTTGAAATTATCCCATGATTTTCCACGAAAACATTTATGTTGTGTATACCCATATCTATTTCCACTCAAGGGCATTTAAATTGATGTACCTATAATTAATCGATTTTTCAATCCCATGTATATAACTCACACTCCTTAATTATGGTATTACAAGTAATGAAATACATCCTTATGTTGTATGATCTTTGTGGCACACAAATTCATGCACATGATAGGAATGTGTCAGGTGATCCTAGAATTATATTGCCCTCCAATGCATTGGGTAATGTTTTTATCTCATGATATTTCATGTATGCTACATGGTAGGTTATCCTAATCATACTATGTTATGATGTATTTTAGATTAGCCTTGACTTATGATTATGATGTCATGTTTTATGTTGTTTCCACATTCCTATATTTCCTTGATGTTATCATATTATATCATGCTTCGATGTTTATGTTTATGATTATCACCCATTTCACATCACCTTGACATACCTATTTACTAACATGTATTACTTACATCATGTTATACTTTTAATATTCCCTTACTAGGATTTATTGCTCACCCTTTTCTTATGTACGTCCCCAGGTTATCTCATGCAGTTTTAGAAGAGTGATGAAATTTTAAGATCACGTTATATATTAAGTGGTTTCAAATAAATAAAATCCCTTTATGGATAATAAAAGTGGATGTGTATCTGTCACATTTGTACCTGGGGGTAATAACCCTCAAAAGGGTGCATTGGGAATTGACTCAATCATTACCCGATGAAAAAAAGTAGGTCTTCCTGCATACTGGATTTGAAACTCCTAGGGGATATTCTTTGGTAAATTCACAAGCTCTTTATGAACCATTATGAAGGGAACAAAATTCCCATCAAATTTTATGTCATGAATTGGACCATGGATAACTTATATTAAAACCTAAAAATTAATACATTAAGGAATATATATCATTTATATATCATCCCATCCATGTTCTTAGTTTCCCTTTTATATGATTAATAGTTTAAAAATTCTCATCCTTAATTTTCCCTTTATTTTAGTCAATGGATGTAAATATAAGGAATCGAGTCAGTAACCAATGTGATGGGAAATTTCCAAATGAGATGCCTATTCCAATAGAAGGAGTATATAACATCATGAAAAATACTTACTAAATTAACTCAAGTTCTGAATAGAAACATTAATTAGGCATAAAACCCACATCCACATAATAAGGAACAAGTTGAAATTGAGACCTTTATACGATAAAGGTCTCTGAATTTTAGTAGAACTTATGATCCTTTAATTAAGTAAAAATGGATTGAATCCATTGAAAATATCATCTTCATCCTTCAATTCTTTGAGAAAGATAAGTTCACACTGACTATTTTTCATATGGAGGGAGAAGCTAATCAATAGTGGATATTGATAAAAAATAAAAAGTTTGAGGAAGAGATCAAAGCGATGGAGTGAAAATAATTCAAAAAAAAAGTTTTTTGGTAAATATTTTCCTTGCACTCTCTAACTTAAAATTTATAGGTATTTCCTTGGCCTCAAGAAAAATGATGATGAATATATCAGGGTGTATGAGGTTAACTTCATAATAATTTCATGATACACCTATAAATTTTTCAATGAAATTTAAAGTAGAGTTGACTACTTCTTTGGTAGGCTAAATCCAAGTATACGAAAATATTTGGAAATTAAAGACTTTGATAGATATAAGGAAATTTTCTAATGTAACCTCAAATTTGAAATGCATATTAGTGAATCTCAAGGGTCTCATAAGACTGGATATAATAATTATAGAATAAAGTTTAATTTTGGGGGAGCAATGGAAAAATCCCACAATGGAAAAAAGTCCAACATCCCACTTGTCAAAATTGTGGGAAGATGCATCCCAAAAATTTTTAAAAGGAGGAAAGTAAATTATTTAGGAATGGGAAGGGAGGGAAAATATCTAGAAAATGACAATGAGATAAACCCACCAATTTGATGGAAGAAAGAAATTATCTAGTCAAACCTCAGTTTATTGTCCAATGTTTGAATTACAAGGAATAAGGACATTATGTGAATCAATGAAATAAGCCAAGGTTTTTCAAAGATAACTGATGAAAACAACCTCTGAGGCCTAGAGATAAAGTTAGATATATTCCATTACAAATTATTAATTGGATCCTGACAGCGATGTGGTGACAGGTATGTGATTTATTCATTCAATGATAGTGAACCTACTATTTTATTCTGGTTCTATGTATTCTTTCATATCATGCACGTTTAGTATAACTATTCAAGAACTACCTCAAAACATAAAATTGAATCTATCCGTGAAAATTAAAAATGGGGAAATTATTACATCCCAAGTATATAAATTCTCCGTTGTCCATATTTGTGGGTTGAACTCCCCAATGAATCTTGTGATACCCCCTTTAGTAGAATTTGATGCAATTATAGGTATGGATTGTCTTTCCTTATACAGTGCTAATATAAATTTTAGAGAGAAGGAAATTACACTTTTTATTTTGAATTACCCTCTAATTCTATATAATTTCCAGGAGTAGGATGAATCTTCTTTTGTAAATAATGATTTTACTTAAAAATTAAATTTCACATATTTAGAAATTTTTTTTTATACAATGGAGTTCATTTTTGAATTCTACATGCTAAAAATGGTTAGGGTTATTTTTTGGGATTTTTTGAAAATAATTTAATTTTTAGTGAATAGTAAAATATGGTAATTTACAGTATAAATACATTATAAGCTAAATATACTATTCCTTGAGTTATGGATGAGGTAATGTAACACTCCAAGGTTTTAAAAATAAATTTAAATGCATGAAACACTGAGTCTCTATATAATGACACTTTGTTTTAAGGATATAGTTATAAACTAACCGTTAAATATAATTTTACTGCTTCTATGATTTGAATTTTGAAAAACGGACATACACAGTTGTGATCAGTAAGTTATTTAAAGTCTGATAGGACAAAATTAATTTTTAGTGAATAGCAACCTAACCTTATGAATAATAATGTTACCCTTATGAATAGTAAAATGGAAAAATTAATGGTAACCTCACCTATGAATGTATAATAAAAAGGAATCTTATAAGTAACAATATGATCATTATATAAGTGTTGGTATTTTTGTAATTCATAAATATTTAATTAATTTTTAATTAATTAAATAATTTAAATGAAAATTTATTTTCATAAAATTTAATCATAAATTATTATTTTATTTTCTTATGGTTTTAAGATAATTTTATGACATCATGATTAATTTTTCAAGGTGTTATAAAATGAGTTATAGTTTTAAAATTGTTATTTTTTGAATAAATTATGATTTTATTTAAAAATTAAATTAAACATTTTTAAAAAATTATTTTGATAAAATTAATTTAATTTTTGAATTCTACACATCAAAAAATTGTTAGTGTGAATTTTTGGGATTTTTCTGAAATACTTGAATTTTTGATGAATAGTGAAATATGACAATTTACCATATATATATATAAATTATATATTAAATAAACTATTCCTAGAATCATGGATGATGTAATAAAACTTGGTTCAAAATCAAATTCCCTATTTACTATTTCGGGTCACATGAATCAAGATTATTCATAGTGTTGAGAAAAAATATTAAACTAATGATTAAAATAATGGAAAACCCCTCCTCTCCTCCACTATAAATACCACCCTCACCCCCTCTTCCTCTCACACCTCTCAAGATTTGAGAATTTTATAAATTATTTCCAATACCCTCACAATGATCTTCTATACATATAATACCTACTGGTCTCATCAAAAAGCCAATACCAAAGGCCTTAAGGAGGATCTCAAGGAGAAGAGATCAAGAGGTAAAAATCCTCTTTCATTTTCTTGTGTTTTCTTTTCAATTATTTTATTTTCTTATAATATCTTCACCCCATTATCCAAGAGGCATGAAATATCCAGTATTATATATATTCTATATTTTTATCATGTTTATAGAAAAATTCATCATCATTCTTTCTCTCCTCTTCCTCTTATTCAAAAAATAAAAACACTGTTCGTGATGTGTCGATTCACCAAAATCATGGATGTTGTGTTTTCAATTTCCTTTAATTACTTAAAATATGGTTGTAAAAACATTTTAATGTTTGAATTTTTTTTAAAGTTTATTATATAACCTCTTTTATGTTCTGTAATTAACTTATATTCATGATATTAAATTATATAACAAAACTAGTTTGTGATTATTGAAGAATCGCTAAAATGATCTAAACGAATACCACTAATGATTTATCTAATGATTCATCCTAATACCATATAAAAAAAATATTTATGAAATGATTTCATATTATGGAAACATTTTAATACCATTTTATTCCACTTCGAGAGTTTTACTTCCATTTGATAAGAAAATCCTTTACGAACTGACCATGAAAATCACGTAAAGAACACACCTGTAACAATAGAAATAACAAAATATTATTAATAAATGGGTCGAATGATGTTATAAATTGATAATATAAGATGTCATAAACATGAATATATTTATTTAAAATATTAATAATACTCTTTTTACCATTTTACAATATTTTTAAACAAGTTTGAAGTATGAAGGACCCGAGGTAAGTGAATTCTTAACTCAATTTCCATTCTTTGGGTTATCCTTCCACTTCATTGATTTTGTCATGATAATATTATTTATGAAATGAATTAATATTATAGTATTTTTTATTATTTTTATTTATAGTGAGTATACATATTCATCTCATTTTATTAATTCTTGATTCAATGATATGGTATTTGTAAGGGATTCTTATTTAAAAAATCCTCTTTTTAAATTTCTATTTTTTTTTCAAAATTCGCTTGGAATATTTTTATGAAAGTGTTCATGTTTTATGATTGTGTTATGGTTCTTGGGAATTGTTTATGATGAAGGGTGGTAACTACATATCACTCCAATACATTGGGTATGTGTAAGTTAGAGGTCGGTGGTAAGGTTACTCTAAGTGTAACTGTGATGGTTACACTATAAGGTAGCTTTGAGGGTTACATTGTAAGGTAGCCATGAGGGTTACAAATCATAAGGTAGTTGCGATGGTTATTATATAAGAAATTAATTACCCAATATACATTTATGGTTTTATATATGTTCTATAATGTTTTATGGAAATCTCATGTTTCACAAAGCAAGTATATATGAGTGAGAAGTATGTCTTTGTGAAAATGATTCCATATGTTTATAAGTATTCATGGAATAATGGTTTATTTTCTTCTTTTTACATCCCTTACTAAGATTTTTATGATCATACTATGTTTTTAAATGTTTTTCAAAGGTTATAAGGATGTGTAAGAGAAATAAGGAAGTCAAGTTAAATGTTATGAAGATTTTTCAAAGAAATCATGTTGTTGTTTTGTGTTAAAAATTTTATGTTTTGGAAGAAATGGATACTATTTTAGTGGTACCCACTTTTTATTATTGTGGTTTGATATGAATGAGTTATGTACTAACTTTCTAAAACTCTAAACCAAAAATATATTTGGGAATTTAAGGAAGTGAAATCTAGTTGAAATAACTAGATTATGTAATGTTTAAGGATGGGTCCTTATAGTTGGTATCAGAACACAATTTAGATAACTTTAGGAGTTATTATGATGTTAAAAAAATATCATAAATGGTTTTACCTTATTTTTATGTTGAAATGGTATAACATTTAAATATTACCATGTTGCTTCATCTAAGATATGTCTGTTCAGAATGATTTTCCACAGAAGAAACATGGAAGCTGGAGTTGGAAGGAATTGAGAGGCTGATATCTTTTCAAATCCGAAACTGGGAATGATGGGAATTATAACTGAGAAATTTGTGATAGTAATAGATCATATGACATAGGAAATAAATGGTGGTGGAATCCATGCAAAAGAACAACTAGAACTACCACAAAGAAACATGACAATAGTGGAACATTTTCTGAGGCAACACCCTCCAGATTTTAGTGGATCTTTTGACCTAGTAGCAGCTAAATGATGGATTAAATCCCTTGAAAAGATATTAAATATTATGGTATGTTCAGATAATCAAAAGGTTATTCTTTCCATTTATCATTTTGAAGGTGAAACTGACCAGTGGTGGTTAATGGTCAAGAATATCAAGAATAGAGAGAAGATTAAAGCCTTAGAGTGGGATAAAATTAAAATTCTTTACCTTGAAAAATATTTTTCTAAGGTGGTTGGACTTAGGATGGAGAATAAATTCATTAAATTGAAGAAAAATGAGAAAGATTCAGTGGCTGTTTATGAAGAAAAATTCACCCGACTAGCGAGTTATGATCCAAATCTTATTCTAGATCTTGATAACAAAACCAACCATTTTTACTCAGGATTGAAGACAAGATATCAAAGGGAATTGGCTTCCCATGAGTTTAAAATTTATGAAAAACTAGTCTGATGTGCTGAGTGGGTAGAAATTGAGTTTTTTGATGATCATATGTACTTTGAAAATAAGCAGAAGAATAGGTATAGCTAGAAATAGATTGGTAAGAATCAATTAAAGAAATCTGATGGTAAGAAATTTTAGTTTCCAGTTTGTGAAAAGAGTGGTAAAAATCACCCTCGAGAATGCCTTACCAAAACTAGGAAGTTTTTTTGATGTGGTAAGCTTGGACATATGGACTGTGATTGTAATGAAAAATATCCTATGACTAATCCTGACAAGAAAACTATAAAGTATTTTAGATGTGGTGAGATGGGTAATTATAAAAATACTTTCCCAAAGAAATATCCAAATGATAGAAAGAAGCCATAATATAAGCAGAAAGGTGTTGTGAGATTCTTTGCAACTATGTCAGTATATGTCGGGCCATCCAACAAAGTGGTATCGAGTACATTTTTTGTTTACTCATATTTTACTAAAGTCTTGTTTAATATGGGGTCTACACATTCCTTTATTTCTAATAAATTTTCTAGTAAATTAGAAATATCATCTCAACAAATGAGACTAGAACTTATTGTTAAAACACCAGGGGAAATATTACAGAAAAAAGGCATTATAAGAATCTTCCTATTGTTATCTATGGAAAGACATTACCTAAAAACCTTATTATTTTACCCATAGTAGAGTTTGATTTCATTCTTGGTATGAATTGGCTTTCTGTTTATCATACTAAGATTGATTGTAGATATAAAGAAGTTGTATTTTAGAAAGTGTTTCAGTTTTTATACAATAATGAACCCATACAATTGATAACATATAAGGGAGTTGAGAAACTATTAAAATATGGAAATGAAAGTTATCTTGATTATATTATTGAAAACAAGGGAACTATTCATATTAATGAAGTTTTAGTGGTAAATAAATACCTTAATGATTTTCCTAATGAGTTACTCGATGTTATACCTAATCATGAAGTTAAATTCACAATTGAATTAGTTCCTGATGATAATCCAATTTCAAAACCCCCTTATCGAATGAATCAAATGAAACTTCCTGAATTGAAAAATCAATTGAAGGAGTTTCTTGATAAAGGATTCATTTATCCTAGCACTTCACTATGGGGTGCCCCTGTTTTGTTCATTAAAAATAAACATGGTTCCATGAGACTTTGCATTGATTATAGAGATTTAAATAACATTACTATTAAGAATAATTATCCTTTGCCTCATATTGATGACTTGTTTGATCATATCTTGGGAGATCATTATTTTTACAAGATTGAATTGAGATTCAGATACCATCAGCTGAAGGTGAAGGAGAATAACATCCAAAAAATATTTTTTCATACTAGATATGGGCATTATGAGTTTTTTTATGCCCTTTGGTTTGAAAAATCACACTGATGTATTCATAGATCTTATGAATAGAATATTCGTTGAATATTTGGATATGTTTTCTATTGTATTTATTGATGATATTTTGGTCTTTTAAAAAAGTTATGAGTATCATGAAAAACATTTAAGGATTGTCTTGAAAAATCTCAAAGAAAATAAGTTATAAAAAAAGTTAGAAAATGTGATTTTTGGTTTCAACATATTTTTTTTCCTGGGAACATTGTAAATAAGGATGGAATAATAGTTGATCCTTCTAAAATAAAAGTGTTTGATGAATAACCAATAACTACAAATGTTATAGAGATTCGTAGTTTTCTTGTATTAATAGGTTATTACCAATGGTTTATTGAAAAATTTTCATGATTATCTAGCCCACTAACTAAGTTAACATGAAAAGGGGTTAAATTTATTTGGATAGAATAATGTGATGTTTGTTTTTAAGAACTGAAGAATAGATTGGTGAATGCTCTAGTTTTGAACTGCCTTCTAGAAATGGTGAGTTTTTCATTTACAATGATGCTTAATTGAAGGGATTTGGTTGTGTTATGATGAAAAATGATTAGTTAATTGTTTTTTCTTCAAGAAAACTAAAACTTCATGAGTAAAATTATCCCACACATGATTTGGAATTATCAGCTGTGGTTTTTTTCTTTGAAAATTTAGAGGCATCATTTTTTACGATGGAAAATGTGAAATATATACCGACCATAAAAGTATGAAGTATATATTCACTTATAAGGAATTAATCATGAGGTAGAGAAGATAACTTTAATTGACAAAGGAATATGATTGCATGATCAATTACTATCCTAGAAAAGTAAACAAAGTGGCAGATTCCTTGGGCCGAAAACATCATGCATCATTAACCATGTTAAATTTGGAAAATGACCCCTTGATTAATGATTTAATGAATTTTGGCTTGGAAGTTATTGGTGCATAAAATTCCTCTATTTTGTTTTAGGATTTAGTGCAGTAATCTTTTTAAAATAGAATTAAGAAAGCACATAAGCAATATGGGGAGTTATAGAAAAAGGTATAATTGGTTAAAATGGGTAAGTTTCTAGAATTTAACATTGATAAAGATTGTGTTTTGATATTTGAAAAAAGAATGTGTGTGACTTGTGTTTCCTAGATAAAGAAAGAATTTTTTTGTGAAGATCATAGTTCTTCATTTTTAGTTCATCCTAGAAGTACTAATATGTATAGAGACCTTTGAGAATATTACTGGTGTGATGGAATGAAAAGAGATATTGTAGATTTTATCATGAAATTTTGGACATGTTAGTAGGTTAAAAAAGAGTGACAACTACCAAAGGGGATGATTTATCATTTTCCAGTGCTATATTGGAAATGGTAAAAAATATCCATGGACATCATGGTGGGACTACCAAAGACTTCTCGAGGTAATAATGTGATTTGGGTTATTATTGATCGACTGACTAAATCTACACATTTACTTCTTATTTGAGATACTATGACTTTGGATCAACTTTCTCGACTATACCACAAAGATATTGTTAGGTTACATGGAGTTACTATTTTAATTATATATGACTGTGATCCCAGGTTCACTTATAACTTTTGTAAAGGCCTTCAGAAGTCGTTAGACACAGAATTAAATTTCAGCACTACTTTTCATCCTCAATCTAATGGAAAAATGAGAGAACAATTCATACATTAGAGAATATGCTTAGAGCTTGTTCAATGGATTATCAGGGAAGTTGGGATCAACATATTTCTTTATTTGAGTTTTCTTATAATAACAGTTTTCATTCCAGTATACAGATGAAACCTTTCAAAGAATTATATGGGAAGTGATGTCGAACTCCATCTTTTTGGGATGAATTTGGGGAAAGGAAGTTGATGGGACAAGAATTAGTAGAGGAAGTGGCTGAGAAATTAAAGATTATATAGCAACACATGAGGATAACTTAGATTAAGAAGAAAATTTATACAGATAATAGAAGGAAAGACTTTTCTTTCAAGGTAGGTGATCATGTTTTTCTTATAATCTCACTATGAAAAAGTGTTATGTGTTTTGGTAAGAAAGGAAATCTAATTAAACTATTAATTGGACCTTATGAAATCCTAGAAAAAGTTGGACCAATTGAATACCCATTATCTTTGTCTCTAAGTTTATCTTAGGTACATAATGTTTTTCATATTTCAATGTTGAGAAAGTATGTGTTAGATTCATCTCATGTTTTGAGCTCAGAATCAGTTTAGCTGGAAGAGAACCTTTATTATGAAGAGAAACCTATTCAGATTCTTAATCAAAGAGAAAAAGTATTCAAGAATAAGGTAATCCACTAGATAAAGGTTTTAAGGAGAAACCACATGGTTGGATAAACAACATGGGAATCTAAAAATGATATGAGGGAAAGTTACCCTCACTTGTTTAATAAGTAAATAAAATTATGAGGACACAATTTCCAGAAGGTGGGGAGAATGTAACACCCCAATGTTTTAAAAATAAATTGTAATGAATGAAACACTAAGTCTCTACATAATGACACTTTATTTTAATGATATAGTTATAAACTATCCATTAAATATAATTTTTCCACTTCTATGATTTTAATTTAAAAAAATAGACATACACGGTTGTGATCAGTAAATTATTTGGCGTCTGATAAGAGAAAATTATTTTTTAGTGAGTAATAACCTACCCTTATGAATATTAATGTTACCCTTATGAATTGTAATATGAACCTTATGACTAGTAAAATGGACAAATGAATAGTAACCTCACCAATGAATGTATAATAAAAGGCATCTTATAAGTGACAATATGATCATTATATAAGTGTTGGTATTTTTATAAGTCATAAATATTTAATTAAAATTTTATTATTAATTAAATAATTTAAATGAAAATTTATTTTCATAAAATCTAATCACAAATTATTATTTTATTTTCTTATGGTTATAAGATAATTTTATGAGACCATGATTAATTTTTAAGGTGTTATAAAATGAGTTATAATTTTAAAATTGTTATTTTTTGAATAAATTATGATTTTATTTAAAAATTAAATTAAACATTTTTAGAGAATTATTTTTATAAAATTTATTTCATTTTTTAATTATACACATCATAAAATCATTAGGGTGAATTTTTGGGATTTTTCTGAAATACTTGATTTTTTTATGAATAGTGAAATACGATAATTTATTATATATATACATTATATGTTAAATACACTATTCCTAGTATCATGGATGATGTAATAACCCTTGGTTTGAACTAACATTCTATCTTTACTTTTTTTGGGTCACATGAATCAAGACTATTCATATTCTTGAGAAAAAATATTAAACTAATGATTAAAATAATGGGAAACACCTCCCCTCCTCCAATATAAATACCACCCTCACTACCTCTTCCTATCATGCCTCTAAAGCTTTGAAAATCTTCTAAATTAAGCAAAATACCCTTCCCAAGGATATTATCCATATACAAGACCTTTTGGTATCACCAAAAGGCCAATACCAAAGGCCTTAAGGAGGTTCTCAAGGAGAAGAGATCAAGAGGTAAAAATCCTCTTTCATTTTCTTTTCATTTTTTTATTATACTCACTTAACCTACCCTTATCCAAGAGGCATGAAAGATATAATATTATATATATGATTTATTTTTATCATGTTTATGGAAAAATTCATCATCATTATTTCTCTCATCTTCCACTTATTAAAAAAATAAAAACACCGTTCGTGATGTGTCGATTTACCAAAATCGTGGATAATGTGTTTTCAATTTCCTTTAATTCCTTCAAATCTGGTTGTAAAACCATTTTAATGGTTGATTTTTTTTTAAAATTTTATTATATAAACTATTTTATGTTCTGTAATTAACTTATATTCATGATATTAAATTTTATAATGAAACTAGTTTTTGATTATCGAAGAACCCCCAAAATGATATAAATGAATATCACTAATGATTTATCTAATGATTCATACTCATACCATATAACCAAAAATATTTATGAAATAATTTAATATTATGAAAAAATATTAATACCATTTCATTCCACTTATGGATTTTTTCTTCCATTTGATAAGAAAATCCTTTACGAACCGACCATGGAAATCATGTAAGGAATGCACCCGAAACAATGAAAATAACAAAATATTATTAATAAATGGGTCGAATGATTTTATAAAATTATCATATAAGGTGTTATAAACATGAATATGTTTCTGTAAAATATAAATAACACTCTTTTAACCATTATACATGAGTTTTAAACAAGTTTTATTTAAGACATACCTGAGGTAAGGGAATTCTTAACCCAATTTTTATTCTTTGGGTTATCCTTCTACTTCATTGATTTTTTCATGATAAGATTATTTATTAAATGAATTAATATTAAATTATGTTTTTTTATTTATATTTACTGTGAGTATATATATTCATATCATTTTATTAATTTTTGATTTAATGATATGGTATATGTAAGGGACTCTTCTTTAAAAATACTCTTTTAAATTTCTATTTTTTTCAAAATTCGAAAGGAATGTTTTTTATGAAAGTGTTCATGTTTTATGATTATGTTATTGTTCTTGGTAATTGTTTATGATGAAGTGTGGGACCTATATCTCTTTCCAATGCATTGTGTATGTGTAATTTGGAGGTCGGATGTATGGTTACTCCAAGTGTAACTGTGATGGTTAAACCATAAGGTAGTCGTGAGGGTTACATTGTAAGGTAGCTGTAAGGGTTAAAAATAATAAGGTAGATGTGAGGGTTAAAATATATTTAAGAAATTCACCAATATACCTTTATGGTTTTATATATGTTCTCTAATGTTTTATGGAAATATCATGTTTCACAATGTAAGTATATATGGATGAGAAGTATGTATTTGTGAAAATGATTTCATATGTTTATAAGTATTCAAAGACTAATGGTTTCTTTCCTTATTTTTATATCCCTTACTGAGATTATTATTCTCATACCATGTTTTTAAATGTTTTTCACTGGTTATAAGAATGTGTAAGAGAAATAAGGAAGTCAAGTTAAATGTTATAAATATTTGTCAAAGAAATCATGTTGTTGTTTTGTGTTAAAAATTTTATGTTTTGGAAAATATGGAAACTGTTTTAGTGGTACCCACTTTGTATGCTTGTGGGTTTATATGTATGATTTATGTCCTAACTTTATAAAACTCTAAACTGAAAATATATTTGGTAATGTAAAGAAGTGAAATCTTATTTAAATAGATATATTATGTACTGTTTAAGGATAAGTCCTTATATTTAATCACCCTTGGTTCGAAATCACATTCATTTATTACTATATTTATTCATAAGAATTAATAGTATTGGTTGTCTTTATAAAAATAATAAAATAATGAATAGAATAATGAGAAATCACATTCATTTATTACTATATTATGTACTGTTTAAGGATAAGTCCTTATATTTAATCACCCTTGGTTCAAAATCACATTCATTTATTACTATATTTATTCATAAGAATGAATAGTATTGATTGTCTTTATAAAAATAATAAAATAATGAATAAATAATGAGTAATCACCCCTCTTCTCCACAATAAAAACCACCACTCATCCCCTCTTCTATTAACTCTTCTAAGACTTTAAGCTAGTCCAATTTTTTCCCAAATACTCTTCCCTAGTCTCTCCCCACATCCAGGAGCTCTTGGCAATGAAAAAATACCAAAACTCATTCTCTTAAAGAGGTTCTCAAGGAGGTTAATACAAGAGGTAAATCCTCTTCCTATTTAATTTAATTTCATTTCAAATTATTTCCTTTTATTATTATCTCTTCACCTCCTCTATCCAAATGATCATGATAACTATAGTATCATATATATACTAGAATGATATCATGTTAATGTATGATCTATAATTAATCTCCTTACTCTCTCTCTTTTATTTTAAAATCAAAATCATCTTCCAGGAGGTGCTGATTTACGACCTTCAGGGATGATGAAATTTCATTTTTAAATTTATACTTCAAGGATGGTTATGATACCATTTTTATGGTTGAAAAAAGTTATAAAATACTTATTATATCTTATGTAAGGTTCTTTAATAATTTTATATACATGATATTAAATAATTGACCAAAACTAGTTCATTGTGATTGGAAAACTGTTAAAATTAAGCTAAACGATTATCATTAATATGTTATCTAATGATTCATCCTCATTTATGAAAAAATAACACATCACACCAATTACACTTATGGTTATTCATTAATAAAATTAAATTTTAATTTTGGAGTATTATAACCATTTTACATGAACTCCATTACTTATAATCAAGTGAACCAATCATGAAATCAAGGAAATGAACACTCCAAAACAATGGAATTCAAACTTATAACATATCAATAAGGACATAAATGAACTTAATAAAAAAATAGTGAATAAAATATATATAGATAAGTTTCTGAATTAATTAATTAAATATTTAATTTGATTATCTAGGATTTTAATCTCAAGTGAAGAACACATTCGGACATAAGGTAAGGGCTTTCAACCCAAACCTCCAATTTCTCTTGGATTACTCCTTTTCTCTATTTACCAGAATTAAATTATTAATTATTCTTATTTAATCCTCATAAATTATGTGTGGATGATCTATATATATTTACCAATTAGTATCCTTCTTTATTTTATGAGGAGTTACATGTTTTAAAAGTATCTTTCTCAAATTCTTCCTGATAAACAAGCCCGCTTCAAGGGAACTTCTCGAATTTTTACATATTTTCAAGTGCACTCTATAATATGTTTTAAGCATATTTTTTTAAAATCAATCATTTTATTATGAGAAAACAATATTAGTTCACTTATGGTTTTATACAAATATTTTTTCTAAATAACACTTCTTTCTAATGTAAAAGTTTATTTCTCTCAAGTATTACTTGATGATTTTATAATAGTATTTACCTCTATTTCAAAAATCTTGTTAATTCCTATGTGTAATTGGAATTTATATTTTATGATATCATATACCATATTTTATTTAATGGTTGATGATTAGTTTGACTATGTATGTTCTATCTTGATACCATTCACCATATTACTCTGAATGGTTAGTATTTATGCTTACTAATTGGGGAAAGTTATTTACATTTCATATGTTAGTTTCAATATGAATGTATATGTTGATTATGTTTCTACCCTTTCATATGAGGAATGCATTGGACTCAGTAAGTGACGGGTGGGTCCCTATATAGGCCCTCGATGCATTGATAGGTCTCATGAGACAAACTAGATTAATTTTTTCCCATTATGTATGGTGTCTTGGTCAAGGCCTTGATGGTAGGATTATGATGTACATAATTATGAATTTCCCCATAATGAAACTAGTAATTGATAGTCCATATGATTATTCGACTAGTAGAGTATCCATGGTTACATTTTGTTATGGAATTATTTATTCAGCTTTTATTCCTACCATATTTTGCTCAAGTTTGTGTTTTAATGGAATGTGTACTTTTATTTATTCATAATGACTTATTACTTATTCTTCCATTGTATTACTTACCCTTATCGAGTAAATGAGCTCACCCCTTTCTTATGTTTTATTTTTTCCTAGGATGCAAAGAAGTATATTATGAATGACTTGTAGGGATAATCTAGGATTTTATGTGTGATTCAAAAGAAGTTGATATGTTCTATTTCATTTCAAGTTGTAATGAAACTATTATGTATGTAACTAGTTTTCTAATTCTACTAAACTATTCATTACTTCAGGATATTACTACCTTGTTTATATGATAATGTAATAAAATAAGGCACCGAATTTGGAAACTGGGGTCCAGGTCATTATAGTTGATATCAGAGGAAATTTAGTGGAATCCTTGGAAACTTGATTTAGAAAACATAGATTAGGGAAAATAACCCTAAGATAGACTTTGAGGATAAGCATACAAGAATATCCTAGAATTTTGGTAAGGTATATATTATGTGGATCTTCTTAGAAAATAAATCCCTGTCTGGATACTACAAGTGGATTTAGTTCTAGAATAGTTGTACCTAGGAGTAAGAACTCCAAAAATGTGTTTTGGGCCTAATTCAAGGTAACCTAATACATGACAATGAGTCTTATTGTGCACCTAGTTTGACAATCTTGGGGGATATTCTTAGGATAATTCACATTTTATTTATAAACTATTATGCAAGATTTAATTGTAAATATGTACCCAAAGAAACCATGCTTATGATTATGAGACTAGACATGAATAAGATTTCAATTTATGTTAAGTATTTTAGTAGTTCAACATTATACATTATGATTCATAACCTAATTTAATTTATGGAATTATTTAGAATTGGTGCATAGTGGAAGGAATGGAAACTGTATGAACGTGTGTATCCCATATAAGGATTTCCATCCTATGCAAGACAATGATGTTGGTTTTGGAGCTGCAACTGGTGCTGAGCAACTTATAACTATACTAGGACTGCTGACTTAGTTTATAAACAACAACCTTACCCGTATGGAGCATCCTAAAACACCATGTGGAGGAGAATGTTAGACCACTTTATGTGACAAAAACCTCCATCATTCAATGATACTACATATAAGGCTCCATCCTTAAACATGACATAATCTTGTTTTTTGATAAAGAATTTACTTTCTTTCACATTGAGGATCTTTTCAGGTTTATATTTTTAGATAATTAGACCATAACTATTACATTGCATCTCAAATATAAAAATTAGACACTTCTACTATATTCAATTTTTTTCACAATAATAAAACTCCTTAAATAAAACAAGAATTATTTTCTTTATAAAAATCTACTTGAATTATTTCTTTCCCTTTCCCTTCCTTATACCCAGTAAAAAACATTTCAAAAACTTGGGATGAGAATAAAAATATTAGTAAGGAATATAAAATAATTAATAAAACTATTAGTCCATGAATATTTAAAACCCATGAAAACATTTTAAAAAAATCACACTTTTCACCCATAAAACATAAACTACTTAACTTACATAATGTAACCATAAGATTCCTACAAAACTACATAAAAATCATAAAACATAAAGGTAACTTGCGGCATCCATATCATACTTACATTATAGCTTTCAAAACTACATAGGGAGTGACCTTCCTGGTTACATTTGGAATACCCATCATAGTATATTCCCTAAATCTCTTAGGAGAAACCATAACGTTTACCTCCATCATGTTACCCAATGCATTGAAAATCTATCATGAGCTCAATCAGCCTCAGTTTATCATATAACCACCCGTATAATTTAGAAATTCCCAAGAACCATAACATAATCAAAACACATAAACCAAGCATAAAGGAAAAATAACATTTCTACTTTGAAATCACATTTCATCTTTACAAGATGATCAATCATAAATGAGAACACATTATTTTTAAAATAAAATGGTAAACTTGTAAAGTAAACATAAATACATAATATCAATATAAAAGCGAGAAATTCCATTCACAATGTATATATATATAAAAACATTCAATGTTATTGAAACAATCAATCCCATTTTAAAACACAATTAAAACATTTTAAAAGAAGATTTTTGAATCAAAGTGTCCCATACCACTTTGAAAATTTTGAAAGAAATTATAGAAATAAAATTTTAAAAAATTTATATCCATATAAATAAATACATAAAAACATTTTGAAAACATGGACATTAATGAGAAATAATTCTAAGAATAAATCATTAAAACACTTAAAATGATGTTTTAGTTAAAGAGTATTTTACCACATGAGAAACACTTGAATAAAAATAATTAAAGATTAACATTAAATAAAACTTTAAATATCATGATAATATAGTAATTCATGATATAACATGTCAAAAGGGTCATATATACACCTTAAAGGTTAATAAAGGTGCACAATATTAAGATATGTATCAATGAATGGAGATTAAGACAAAGTACCTTACAAAGATCACATCATTATACTAAGGATAAATCAATAACATAATTATGTGTGAAAAATATAAATACACAAAAAATAATTGTATATTCAGTGTAAAAGAATCAGATTTTATTCACACATATTTTTGAAAAAACAAAACCAATGACATGGATATTTAACTCAATGAATGTAGATTGAGTTAATATTTACCTTACAAAAATAATTTTGTTAATAAGATCAATCAGTTATGTGTATTAAATAAAAATAAAAATAAATTAAGTATAAATAAAAGACAAGATATCAAAATTTATTTCTCAAATAACCATAGCTTGACATAATCAAGAAGTGGAAGATTAATCCAAATAGTGGAAATTGGATTAAGAAGTTCACTTACAAAGTTTGTATAAATGACATAAGAATTTATCAATGGGGTGAATATGTATAGAAACATTATATCCACACAAAGGGAATTGGAAATTAAAACATAAATAAATATATGGTGATTCCACAGAAAATCTTGTCATAATATAATCAACGAAGTATGTGTAAAACCCAATGAGTGGAAATTGAGTTTAGAAATTCCCTTACCTCGAGTTCGACTTGTCTCGTTCATTATTTAATTTTCTGAATAATAAACTTAGGTTAATTTATAATTGATTTAGATCCTTTTTAAATTTTATTATTCATTTTATATCATTTATTACCATGTTATAACAAATAGCTAATTATTTGAGTTCATATCAGACGTTTCCTTGATGTTTGGTACTTGAGTAAAAAATGAACTTGTTTTGATTAAAATTGTCCATGTGGTCAAAAGTCCATCATCTCCAAAATGATATTAATTATTTAAATATAATATATATCTATTATATATGTATTTATAATAGTCTAAAATATTTGGAGATAAGAAATTAAATGCACAATTCATGGAGATGTTAGGTCGTACGTATGCATGAACGCTACTTTCATTTCTATGTCATATTAAAGGAATGAAAACTAAATGATAATAGGTATATTATAATTACAGTATAATATAAATATTATATATGTTAAATAAGTTCATTAATGTCATACTTTAAACATTCCATGTATTTCATGAACTAGTCATATCACTTTGAGGGGGCGATAGTCCACACTTCCTCAAATGAAATTATCATATTTACACATTATGAAAAGTATAAAGGTATATTGTAAATAAAAATTAAATAATAATAGAGACAATATGAATATAATATATATCATATATAGATACAGTTCCATATTAATTTCCACCATGAGAGGTGGTAGGATAAAATTGAAAAATCATCGTTTCGTGAGGCAGTAGTTCTCCGTATACAGAAACAATATGTTCGTATCCATTATATGGAGGTGTGTGTAAGTTTGGTTCAAATAATTCTCATAAAAAACCCTGTTATATTTTGGATAATGTTTTGGTTATGTAATCATAGAATAATAAGAGCATATGGAGTGAAGAAGGAAAATAAAGAAAAGGAACTTGAGAGAAGATGTTACCTCTAAATCGGGTAACTTCTTTTGATTCGAGCCAAAAGGATTTATTGAATTGAATTCTTGTAACATCACAAGTAATTAATGAATAATAGATATTTTTATCTATGCCTATTAATGAATTAGATAGTGTTTCAGAGGCTTAAAATGAAAATAAATCCAATCTTAAGCATGAAATACACTAATATTTTTAAAAGATTGTTTTGCTGCCTTTTGATGACAAACCATTTTTAAATCTATATTTTGACAATTTTATAAGCTATGTTTGTCAAAATAAACTTATTCTTTATGATTTGGACATCAAAATTTACTTTGTGTGAATTTTTGGTATTTTTCTGACAATGTTCATTTTTTAATGAATAGTGAAAAATACTGCATTTTACATCAAAACTGCTTTTTCATTTAATATAATTATATGGTTATATTATATTTTTAATTGGTCTTAAAGTTTAATATGAATATATTTTTACCATTTAATCCAATGGCGGTCATTAGGATTAATTTAACTTTGGAATTGGGCATAAACTAATGCCAAACTTTTCATAGATATTGTTTCATAAAAACACGCTATTTGTCATGACAGCGGGAATTAATTATTAAATTAATTAATGTGACTTATATGTTTTGAATTTTTTAAAATAGACTTCATTTTTGAATTCAGAATATCAAATATAGCTTAGGGTGAATTTTTGGTATTTTTCTGAAAAACTTCAATTTTTGATGAATAGTGAAACCACTAAGTGGTACTTATAAAAACTGATTTTTCGTTTAAATGAAATTTTACCACCTCTGTGATTTGATTTTCAAAAATCCGACATACATGGTTGTAATTAATAAGTAAAATGTGGTTCAATAAGATTAAAATAATTTTTTGGTGAATAGTAACTTTTATGTTTTTAATCGTGATTAGTGGTAATTAGTGTAGTTTAAGGTAAAAATAATATTTTAATAGTATGAGATGAGCTTGACACATGTCCTACCCTCATTGGATGTGTCATGGAATACCAATACAATCCATGGGTCAACTTGGGGACCCCATGGAGCCACTTTGGTTGGGAAATGACATAAATAACTTTTTATTTAATGAAAAAGTAAAAATGACACAAACATAATATGTTTTACAAAAAATTTTTTAAATGGGGTTATACAAGTAATATTTTTGACTATAAATATTAATTGGATAGCTAAAAAGATTTCCTACATCATAGTATTTTTTTTTATAATTTTTAGACTTTTAATAAATTAAATTATTTATGACATCATGATGATGCAGCGATTACTTCATTAATAAAGGATTTAAATAAAATGAGAAGATAATGTAAAATCTATGACCTACACATGTCCAAAAACTATTGGTTGGGTATATTTAGAACCCTTCTCACATTATCCTCGAATTATATCAATGTGGGACCTTTTAAATCCGAAACTCATTTTCAAATAAAGTAATATTTCTTTACTTTCCAAGAGTGCCCCTCCTCTCCTCTTATAAAAGGCCCCCACCTCTACCTCCTTACCCACACTTCCAAAGCCTTTGGCTCGGCCAAAACCTGCCCATTTTGTCTATACACTTCCCTCTATTACTCTTTGAAGCCTCACTTTGGGCAGAAGTCTTCCCAAGGAAGCCTTTGAGCTCAAACCAAAGGGAGTTACCCGATTTTAAGGTAATGTCTTCACTTGAGTCCTTTTGTTTTATTTTGCTTCTCCAACCCCCTAAGATCTTTTTATTCATTTCTTTTATAACAACTCCAGTATTATCAATATACTAGGATGTTGTTATAATAGGATTAGAGCGACACTTACACACACCTACATCTAATGGTTAAAGGGCATACTGTTTCCGTGGATGGTGAATTTATGCCTCCCGAAACGATGATTGTTTAACATTCCTTTAACACATTAAAAGGTGGCCATTAAGATGTAAATATATTTATATATGATATATAATATGTTTATGTTTTCCTTAAGCTTATGTATTTTTCATTTTGGGCATACCTTTATGGTTTCCATTATGGGTAAACGCGATATCTTAATTTAAGGAAGTGCGGACTACCGCCCCCTCAAAGTGATTTGATTTCGTTAATTCCATATGTGGGACATATAAAGGATGGGGTTATGATATTATATATGATATTACACTTGAATTATAATATACCTTTATATCATTATTATTCCATTCTATAAAATATGAAATAGAAATGAAAGTAGCGTTCATGCGTACGTACGGCTTACCGTCTCCATGAACGGTGCATTTCATTTCTTACCTCTAAATGATTATGTAATATTATAAATGCATGAATTTACTGGATATATATTACATTTATGATATCTACATCATTAATTCCATTCTGGATATAATGGATACATGAACAACTTGTAATTATAAAGGGCTTACTTTTGACTCAAGTACCAATGATCGTTAAAACGACCGTTATTAACTTAAATAATTACATAGTGTTCACGACATGGCAATAAGTGATATAAAAGGAATAATGAACTTGAAAAAGGTTCTTAAACAAGTAGAAATTAACTCAAGTTTATTATTCAGGAGATTAAAGAACAATCGAGTCAAGTCGGACCCGAGGTATGGGACTTCGTCTCAATCTCCTTTCATTGAGGCATATTTTATTTTATACACAACTTTCTTTTATACGGTGTATAAACCCCTTTTACTTTTACATTTATCCAAAAGGAATATTTTTTATATGAAGCGTTTTACAAAACAACTAAAGGGAATGTTTTTGTCGTACGTATGCGGCGACAACGACTTCTCCCCCGCCGTGACCATTATTTGAGTTTCAGCTTCCTCTACAAGCCATACCTTCTTTTTAAAAGAAAAATAATACAATGTTTTAATTTTATTTTATTTTGGTATTGAAAATGGATTTCATAATGTTTTTATTACATCAATGTGTTGTATTGATATCTCGTGATTGAAATGGGGAAATGTTATGTTTCCTTTATGCATGTTTTATGTGATACGATTATGTTGAGGTTCTTGGGCATTATTATGAAGACGGGTGGTTCCATGATAAACTAAGGGCGGGTGAGCCCGATATAGCTCTCCAATGCATTGGGTAACGCGAAGGATTGAAACGTTAAGGTTTCTCCGAAGAGATTTAGGAAATATACTGTGATGGGTATTCCAAACGTAACCAATATGGTTAATCCCTACGTAAGAATGTTATGAATTCCTCAAGTTAACTTTATGTCTTATGATTTCTATGATTTATTCATGATTTGATGAGGTATGTTAAAGTGCTTATGTTTTATGGGTAAAGTATGGTCTCATTCTTATGTATATATGTACCCATGTTTCCTTTCCATATTTTTATATGCCTTACTGAGCTTTTTATGATCATCCCAAGTTTTTTTGAAATGTTTTTCACAGGTCAAGGGAAAGGTACATGATATGATGATAGTGTCAAGGAAGTGTCAAGAAAGAATCCATGTTTTATTTTAAATATGTTTCCATTGATGGGAATGAAGAATACTGTCTTTATATAACCACTTTGTTTATATGTGGAATGTAATGCAAGTTTTATGATCTAATTATCTAAAACTCTAAACCCGAAAATATCCTCAATGTGTAATCTTGTAATAACTCAAGATTAAGTAAGGTTTAAGGCTGGGGCCTTATAGTTGGTATCAAAGGTCGGTTTAGATAACTTTAGGAGTTAAAATTCTATTAAATGATTATCCAAAAATATTTTTTTTGGTCAAATTGAAGTGATATAGTATTTGAAGATTACCATGTTGCTTCATCTAAGACATGTTTGCTCAGAATGGTTTTCCGCAGAGGAACATGTCAGTGGTGGAACATTTCATGAGGCAACATCCCCCATCATTCAGAGGATCATCTGACCCTGTGTTAGCTGAAGGGTGGATTAAAGCACTGGAGAATATTTTTGATGTCATGGGGTGTTCAGAAAATCAAAAGGTTAGTCTTGATATTTATCATTTGGAGGGTGAATCAGATCAGTGGAGGTCGATGGTTAAGAATATCAGGGACGCTGATGAGATTGATGCTCTCGACTGGGATGAATTCAAAGGTATGTTTCTTGAGAAGTATTTTCCTAAGGCTGTTCGACTTAGGATGGAAAACAATTCTTGGAATTGAGGCAAGAGGAAGACTCAGTGGCTACCTATGAAGAAAGGTTCACTCAATTGTCAAGGTATGCTCCAAATTTTATCCGAGACCTTGATAGCAAAATCAATCATTTTTACTCAGGATTAAAGCCAAAATATCGAAAGGAATTAGCTTCTCGTGAGTTTAAAAGTTATGAAAAGCTTGTTCGATGTGCTGAGAAGGTGGAAATGGAGTTTTCCGATGATCAAGTGTTCTATAACAACCAACAGAAGAAGAGACTGAGGTGGCAGGAGAAAGGTAAGAATTCTTCAAAAAAGTCTGACGGTAAGAAAACTAAGCTTCCAGTTTGTGATAAATGTGGCAAAAGGCATGCTAGGGAATGTCTTCTGAATTCTGGAAAGTGCTACCGATGTGGTAAGATGGGACATAAGGCTCGTGATTTCACTAAAAATTTTTAAGGTGATGGTAAGACCAAATTTGATTTATAGTTAGTGAAATGTTATAAGTGCAATGAGATGGGTCACTATGCAAACGAGTGTCCGCCAAAGAGCTTGAGTGATGGGAAGCAGTTAGACTACAAGCAGAAAGGGGTGGTGAAATCCTTTGCAATTACTTTAGCAGATGTCGGGCCATCAAATGAAGTTGTATCAGGTACTTTGTTTGTTTTTTTATATTATGCCAGTGTGTTGTTTGATTCGGGGTCTACACATTCTTTCATCTCTGAAAAATTTTCTAGTAAAATGGGAATACCATCTCAAGAAATGACTCCTGAACTTCTGGTAAAAACACCTGGGGGAAATATTGAGGCAAAAAGAATTTATAAGAAACTTCCTATCCTTATCTGTGGAAAGAACCTACTTGCAAACCTTATTGTTCTACCTCTAGTAGAGTTTGATGTTATCCTGGGTATGGATTGGCTCTCTATTTACCATGCTAAGATTGACTGTAGAGCTAAAGAAGTTTCTTTTCAGAAAGACTTTCAGTTTGTGTACAAGAATGATCCCTTACTGTTGATAACTTATCAAGAGGCCAAGAAACTTGTAAAATATGGAAATGAATTTTACCTTGCACACATCGTTGAAAATAAAGGAACTGTTCAGATTAATGATGTGCCAGTGGTAAATGAGTATCCTGATGTTTTTCCTGATGAGTTGCCTGGAATAATACTAGATCGGGAAGTTGAGTTTACTGTTGACTTAGTTCCTAATGCTAAGCCAATTTCAAAACCCCCTTATCGAATGGCTCAAATTGAACTTTTAGAGTTGAAGGAGCAATTGCAATATTTATTAGAGAAAGGTTTCATTCGACCTAGCACATCACCATGGGGTGATCCTGTCTTGTTTGTTAAAAATAAAGATGGCACAATGAGACTTTGAATTGATTATAGGGCCTTGAATAATATCACTGTTAAGAACAAATATCCTTTGCCTCATATCGATGATTTGTTTGATCAGCTCCAGGGAGCTCAGTATTTTTCAAAGATTGACCTGAGATCAGGGTACCATCAGCTGAAGGTAAAGGAAGCAGATGTTCCGAAGACTGCGTTTCATACAAGATATGACCATTATGAATTTGTAGTAATGCCTTTTGGGCTAACCAATGCACCTGCTATATTCATGGACTTAATGAATAAAATTTTACATGAGTTTTTGGATAAGTTTGTGGTGGTTTTCATTGATGATATTTTGCTGTTTTCTAAAAGTAAAGAGGAGCATGAAAGACATTTAAGGGTTATTTTTCAAACCTTGAAAGAAAATAAATTGTATGGGAAATTCAGCAAGTGTGAGTTTTGGTTGCAACAAATTTCTTTCCTTGGTCACATTGTTTCTAAAGATGGGATAACCGTTGATCCTGCAAAAACAAAGGTTGCTGAAGAATGGCCAAGACCCACAAATGTAACTGAGATTCGTAGCTTCCTTGGTTTTCCAGGCTATTACCGAAGGTTTGTTAGAAATTTTTCATGGTTATCTAGTCCAATGACTAAGCTAACTCGGAAGGGTGTTAAGTTTATCTGGACAAAAGAATGTGATGATTGCTTTCAGGAATTGAAAACAAGATTGGTGAATGCTCCAGTTTTGGCACTACCTTCCCGGAATGGTGAGTTTGTTATATACAGTGATGCTTCATTGAAAGGACTTGGTTGTTTCCTAATGCAGAATGATCAGGTAATTGCTTATGCTTCATGTCAGTTGAAAAATCATGAGGTAAATTACCCTACACATGATTTGGAATTAGCTGCTGTTATTTTCGCTTTAAAAATTTGGAGGCATCATGTGTATGGAGTAAAGTGTGAAATATATACTGATCATAAAAGTTTAAAGTATATATTCACTCAGAAAGAGTTAAACATGAGACAGAGGAGATGGCTGGAATTAATCAAGGATTATGATTGTACAATTCATTACCATCCAGCAAAAGCAAATAAAGTGGCTGATGCTTTGAGTCGAAAAAGTAATGCTTCATTAGCAATGTTGAATTTGGAACGTGATCCTTTGGTTAAGGATTTGATGAAATTTGCCATAGAAGTTTTTGGTGTAGGATGTTTTTATGTTTTGTTTCAGGTATCATTGAAATATTCTCTATCAGACAGAATCAAGCAAGCACAGAAGCAAGATAGTGAGTTGCTGAAAAAGGTAGAGTTGGTTCAGAAAGGTAAGTTTCCTGAATTCAACATTGATAATGATTGCATTTTGAGATTTGGGAAGAGATTGTGTGTGCCTTGTGATTCACAGTTGAAGAGAGAGTTTTTATGTGAAGCTCATAGTTCTCCGTTTTCAGTTCATCCTGGCAGTACTAAGATGTATAGAGATCTGCGGGAGTATTACTGGTGGAATGGAATGAAAAGAGATATTGCTGATTTTACTGTGAAGTGTTTGACTTGTCAGCAGGTTAAAGCAGAGCGGCAGTTACCGAAAGGGATGATTAAGCCTTTACTAGCGCCAGAGTGGAAATGGGAGAATATATCCATGGACTTTGTTGTGGGATTACCGAAGACATCTCGAGGTATTAATGCAATCTGGGTTATTGTTGATCGCTTGACCAAATCTTCTCATTTCCTTGCTATACGAGATACTTTTTACCTAGATCAACTTTCCCGTTTGTATCTTAAAGAGATAGTCAGGTTACATGGAGTTCCTCTCTCCATTGTATCTGACCGTGATCCCAGGTTCACTTCTAACTTTTGGAAAGGCCTTCAGAAGTCGTTGGGTACTTAATTAAATTTTAGTACATCTTTTCATCCTCAATCAGATGGGTAGTCAGAACGAACAATTCAGACCTTGGAGGATATGCTACGAGCTTGTTCGATGGATTATCAGGGAAGTTGGGACCAACATCTTTCTTTGGTTGAATTTTCATATAATAACAGTTTTCATTCCAGTATACAGATGGCAACATTTGAGGCGTTATATGGGAAGCGGTGTCGAACTCCAGCTTTCTGGGATGAAGTGGGTGAAAGGAAGTTGATGGGACCAGAATTGGTAGAAGAGATGGCAGAAAAAGTTCAGCTGATTCAGAAACACATGAGAACAGCTCAGAGTAGGCATAATAGTTATGCGGACAACAGGAGGAAGGATCTCTCTTTTGAGGTAGGTGATCATGTTTTTCTCAAAGTATCACCATGGAAAAGTGTGATGCGATTTGGTAAGAAAGGAAAGCTGAGTCCAAGGTTCATTGGACCATATGAAATTCTGGAGAGAGTTGGATCAGTTGCTTACCGAGTGGCTTTACCTCCGAGTTTATCTCAGGTACACAATGTTTTTCATGTTTCAATGTTAAGGAAGTACATGCCAGATCCATCTCATGTTTTGAGTCCAGAGGTAGTTCAGCTGGAAGAGAACCTATCTTATGAGGAAAAACCGGTCCAGATTCTTGACCATAGGGAGAAAGTGTTACGGAATAAAGTGATTCATCAGGTAAGGTTTTTTGGAAAAACCACATGATTGAAGAGGCAACATGAGAATCTGAAAATGCAATGAGGGATAAATACCCCCACTTATTCGATAAGTAAATAAATTGCGAGGACGGAATTTTCTAAAGGGGTGAAGGATGTAACATCACAAGTAATGAATAATAGATATATTTATCTATGCCTATTAATGAATTAGATAGTGTTTCAGAGGCTTAAAATGAAAATAAATCCAATCTTAAGCATGAAATACACTAATATTTTTAAAAGATTGTTTTACTGCCTTTTGATGGAAAACCATTTTTAAATCTATATTTTGACAATTTTATAAGCTATGTTTGTCAAAATAAAATTATTCTTTATGATTGGGACATCAAAATTTACTTTGTGTGATTTTTTGGTATTTTTCTGACAATATTCATTTTTTAATGAATAGTGAAAAATACTGCATTTTACATCAAAACTGCTTTTTCATTTAATATAATTATATGGTTAGATTATATTTTTAATTGGTATTAAAGTATAATCTGAATATATTTTTACCATTTAATCCAATGGCGGTCATTAGTATTAATTTCACTTTGGAATTGGGAATAAACTAATGCCAAACTTTTCATAGATATTGTTTCATAAAAACACGCTATTTGTCATGACAGCGGGAATTAATTATTAAATTAATTAATGTGACTTATATGTTTTGAATTTTGTAAAATAGACTTAATTTTTTAATTCGGAATATCAAATATAGCATAGGGTGAATTTTTGGTATTTTTCTGAAAAACTTCAATTTTTGATGAATAGTGAAACCACTAAGTGGTACTTATAAAAACTGATTTTTCGTTTAAATGAAATTTTACCACCTCTGTGATTTTATTTTCAAAAATATGACATACATGGTTGTCATTAAGAATTAAAATGTGGTTTAACTAGATTAAAATAATTTTTTGGTGAATAGTAACTTTTATGTTTTTAGTCACGATTAGTGGTAATTAGTGTAGTTTAAGGTAAAAATAATGTTTTAATTGTATGAGATGAGACTGAAACATGTCTTACCCTCATTGGATGTGTCATGGCAGACCAAGAAAATCCATGGGTCAACTTGGGGACCCCATGAAGCCACTTTGGTTGGGAAATGACACAAATAACTTTTTATTTAATGAAAAAGTAAAAATGACACCAACATAATATGTTTTACGAAAAAAATTTTTAAATGGGGTTATACAAGTCAGATTTTTGACTATAAATATTAATTGGAAAGATAAAAATATTTCCTACATCATAGTATTTTTTTTATAATTTTTAGACTTTAAATAAATTAAATTATTTATGACATCATGATGATGCAACGATTACCTCATTAATAAAGGATTTAAATAAAATGAGAAGATAATGTAAAATATATGACCTAAACATGTCCAAAACCTATTGGGTGGGTATATTTCGAACCCTTATCACCTTATACTCGAATTATATCAATGTGGGACCTTTTAAATCCGAAACTCATTTTCAAATAAAGTAATATTTCTTTACTTTCCAAGAGTGCCCCTCCTCTCCTCTTATAAAAGGCCCCCACCTCTACCTCCTTACCCACACTTCCAAAGCCTTTGGCTTGGCCAAACCCTGCAAATTTTGTCTCTCCACTTCCCTCTATTACTCCTTGAAGCCTCACTTTGGGCAGAAGTCTTCCCAAGGAAGCCTTTGAGCTCAAACCAAAGGGAGTTACCCGATTTTAAGGTAATGTCTTCACTTGAGTCCTTTTGTTTTATTTTGCTTCTCCAACCCCATAAACTCTTTTTATTCATTTCTTTTGTAACAAATACAGTATCATCAATATACTAGGATGTTTTTATAAGAAGGATTCGAGCTACACTTACACACACCTACATCTAATGGTTAAAGGACATACTGTTTCCGTGGATGGTGAATTTATGCCTCCCGAAACGATGATTGTTCAACATTACTTTAACACCTTCAAAGGTGGCCATTAAGATGTCACTATATTTATATATGATATATCATATGTTTATGTTTTCATTAAGATTCTGTATTTTTCATTTTGGGCATATCTTTATGGTTTCCATTATGGGTAAACGCGATATCTTCATTTAAGGAAGTGCGGACTACCACCCCCTCAAAGTGATTTGATTTCGTTAATGCCATATGTGGGACGTATAAAGGATGGGGTTATGATATTATAAATTATATTACACTGGAATTATAATATACCTTTATATCATTATGATTCCATTCTATAAAATATGAAATAGAAATGAAAGTAACGTTCATGCGTACGTACGACTTACCATCTCCATGAACGGTGCATTTCATTTCATACCTCTAAATGATTATGTAATAATATAAATGCATGAATTTACTGGATATATATGAAATATATGATATCTACATCATTAATACCATTCTGGATATAATGGATACATGAACAAATTGTAATTATAAAGGGCTTACTTTTGACTCAAGTACTAATGATCGTTAAAACGACCGTTATTAACTTAAATAATTACATAGTGTTCACGAAATGACAATAAGTGATATAAAAGGAATAATTAACTTGAAAAAGGTTCTTAAACAAGTAGAAATTAACTCAATTTTATTATTCAGGAGATTAAAGAACGACTGAGTAAAGTCGGACCCGAGGTATGGGACTTCGTCTCAATCTCCTTTCATTGAGGCATATTTTATTTTATACAAAACTTTCTTTTATACGGTGTATAAACCCCTTTGAATTTTACATTTATCTAAAAGGAATCTTTTTTATACGAAGAATTTTACAAAACAACAAAAGGGAATGTTTTTGTCGTACGTATGCGGTGACAACGACTTCTCCGCCGCCGTGACCATTATTTGAGTTTCGGCTTCCTCTACAAGCCATACCTTCTTTTTAAAAGAAAAATAAATACCATGTTTTACTTTTCTTTTATTTTGGTATTGAAAATGGATTTCATAATGTTTTTATTACATCAATGTGTTGTATTGATATCTCGTGATTGAAATGGGGAAATGTTATGTTTCCTTTATGCATGTTTTATGTGATACGATTATGTTGAGGTTCTTGGGAATTATTATGAAGACGGGTGGTTCCGTGATAAACTAAGGGCGGGTGAGCCCGATATAGCTCTCCAATGCATTGGGTAACGTGAAGGAGTGAAACATTAAGGTTTCTCCGAAGAGATTTAGGGAATATAATGTGATGGGTATTCCAAACGTAACCAAGAGGGTTACTCCCTATGTAAGAATGTTATGAATGCCTCAAGTTACCTTTATGTCTTATGATTTCTATGATTTATTCATGATTTGATGAGGTATGTTAAAGTGCTTATGTTTTATGGGTAAAGTATGATCTCATTCTTATGTATATATGTACCCATGTTTCCTTTCCATATTTTTATATCCCTTACTGAGCCTTTTATGCTCATCCCAAGTTTTTTTGAAATGTTTTTCACAGGTCAAGGGAAAGGTACATGATATGATGATAGTGTCAAGGAAGTGTCAAGAAAGAATCCATGTTTTATTTTAAATATGTTTCCATTGATGGGAATGAAGAATATTGTCTTTATGTAACAACTTTGTTTATATGTGGAATGTAATGCAAGTTTTATGATCTAATTCTCTAAAACTCTAAACCCGAAAAGATCCTCGATGTGTAATCTTGTAATAGCTCAAGATTAAGTAAGGTTTAAGGCTGGGGCCTTATAATTCTACCAAATTTAAGGATTATAGGATGAAATAAAGGATTTTGTGAGATTATTTGATCAAAATTTGGATGATCCAAGGGGATTGAGAGGTGTGAGTAAGTGGGTAGAGGTGGTCGCCTTTTATAAGAGGGAGTATGGGAACTTTAGGAAAGTCTTGAAATATTATTTTATTAAAAATTTATTTAAGAATTATAATAGCTAAAAAGTGTTATAATTATAGTATAAGATGAGTATGGGTCTAAATAATCTCAAACAATAGGTCTTAGACAATTTTAGGTCATAAAATTAACCTTATCTTTTAGATTTAACTATTAGTTAAAAACATTAACTATTACCACATCTTCTTGTATTTTCATAATATATGGTTACTATAGTTACTATAAAATGCCAATATAACCACAAGTGAATAATTAATTAAATTTTTAACATTTTATAAGTCAGTAGGATGAATCTTATATTTTTAGGACCATTATATTATTTAATGAAATATTATTTCTTTTAAAAACTCATTTATGTCAATTTTGACACTATTTAGTTATTGATTTTTGTTAAATTCATAAAAATTTGATTAATTCAAAAATAAAATGAATAAAATGAAATATAATATGTCATAATAATCCATAAAATTATTGTATGACATCAAAATATTCAAATTAAATTTATTTTAATGTTTATAAATTCATTTATTTGAATATTTCATTAATAAGGTGATCACTACATCATCATTGTGTCATAAATAAAATTATTTATTTAATGTCTAAAAATTATAAATAAAATAACAAGTTTTAGGAAATATTTTTATATTTCTAATTAATATTTATAGTCAAAGGTATAAGTTATATAACCCTATATTAAAATTGATTTAGTAAAAGATACATGTTTATGTTATATTTCTATTTTCTTTAAATTAAATATTATAGAATGTGATTTTCACACCCAAGTGGCTCCCAAATGCAAAAAGTTCAGCCTAAGGATTTTAATGGTCGTACATATCTCATCCAATAGGATTATGACACATTTTGGGGGTAGTTTTATATTATTATAATATTATTTTTTTACTCTTATCTACCTGATTTACCCTTTGACCATGGTAAATAAAAAATAATTATTGAAGTTACTATTCATAATGTCAAAAAATAAAATGTACCTATTTAAACAATTTATAACTTCTAATTACAAATATGGAATCCATTTTTCTAAATTCAAAATATAGAAATTGTAGTCATTAATTTAAAATTAATTCCAGTTGTCCAAACTAGAAAGAGGGTTTTTAAGACGTAAAAATTATCAAAATATTGACATGTGTTTATGTCTAATTTAAATGTTAAATTACTTCAAATGATAAAAATTGTATTAAATGACAAAAAATATTTTCCATTTATACTTTAAAACCACAAAATAATATGATTTAACCACATAAATTCACTCATGCCTGAATGGACCGAAGACCTTCATTTTTATTGATTTTTGATAACCCCCCTTTCAAGGGATGAGGGGGAACCCTTACAAGGCCTGTAGGCTTAGAGATTACATGGCCCGTAGGCTTAGAAGATTACATAACCCAAAGGTCTTAAGGAATTCAACTATACTATCTACAAAGAACTGCCCCTCCCGAGCATCTACATCCTGATAGTAGCTGTCCACCTTGGCATGATCGTCTGGCTAGGCTTCCCATGCAAGCACAGGCTGGTACCAATGGCATAGACATACCCTTTCATTCTGAAAATCCATTTGGCTCTGCTATGGTGAGAGCACCTACTCTGAATCCTCTTCTAGGGCTGCTCCTTTTTTGTAGTGTGTATGGGGACTGCATTCATGTGGCCCAAAGGCCTTGGGGTGGCCCTAAGGCCTTAAGGTGGCTTGAAGGCCTTGAGAATCAACTGGACCGAAGGCCTTGGGTAAAACTGCATTTTTAGAAAAATACTTCTTTTATCCAAAAAATTTAATTTGTTATTATATTATATCTGGAAAACATATAATATGAATTTAAAACATTATATTAAATATATAACACATATTTTTCATTAAATAAAAATCCATAAAGAGTGATATGATTTTATAATCACAATTATTCTCTTTTTAAATATATTCTCATAAAAACACATCCTTTATATTAATTTGGTTTTTATTTCCATTTATAATAAATTTGGTAATAAATGAATCATTCTTTAAACATGTGTAAACCATATTTTCATAATTCAGTTGATAATATTCATTCCTTCCATTCCAACAACTAGGTTATAATGGTAACATGTAAATAATAATATTTAGTTGTTCATTTAAACTCGATGTAGCATATCATGTATGATATTGAACATTGTGTTTATTTCTTAAAACTCGGGGTGTTACATTATTCCAAGATTTTGGAAATTGTGTCCTCACAATTTTAAAATTTGGCTTGGTAAGTTCATTGAAAAATCCCACATCGGAAAAAGATTCAATAAAACTACCAATTTAAAATAATGAAAGAGAAGTACAAAGGTCACCCAATATAACACATAATAGGATTCCATATTGGAAAACATTGATATGGAAGAAAAACTAACCATCTTGTTCTGATGAAGAGTGATAGAAAACATGATCGGGAGAAATTTAACAACCAAAAACCACAAACATGTGATGGGTTAAACGATCATTGATTTCACAGTAGGAAAAGTGAATAGAAAATGTTTTTGTTTTAAGATCATTTTCATAAATTTGAGGAAATATTTTAATACTTATAATAATAAAATAAGTAAATATACTTACTTGACCAGTATATTTTCATCCTTTAATAAATTTCTACCACACACTCATAGTTTTTATATAAAATCACATAATCTACAAAAGATGAAATATATATTTACCCCAATCTTTAAACATTAACCAAAACCAAAATGGTTATTACAATATCAGATAATACCACAAAAATAATAATCTTTTATAAAAATAAGGACTACTTTTAATCTCTAAAATTCAACAGTAAAACCCAAGTTCTACATAGACCATTCAACCAACAAAATTCCTTAAAATTTCTCAAAGTAATCCAACTAATATTGAAACCCAAAACTCAGAAGGATTTGATCACATAGTTTTCCAAGATAAATTTTAACATTTATCTCAAAATAACATCAAACACTCTTAATTTATCATACCAAAAAGTAATTAAACTAATCGCATTTCTCCATGATAGGTTAATCATTTCCAAAAATAACCTAAATCACCATTTTTCTACAATAAAAACATATATTCTTCTAAAATAAAATTCAACCATTACCCCTCAAATGAAATCCCATAGTATTTTATTTTCCTTAGTCATATAGTGTTCCAAAGAGTGTGAACGTATTCCAAAATAACATTTATCAGTTAATCACCAAATCATTTTCCTTTAATAAGGATATCCATTTGATAAAACATAAGTTCCAAAAATCAACTTATTCTTAATCCAAAAATTTATTTAACTAAATATAATAAGTCATACTAACTAGGGACTTCATGTAGGCTAGTGGTAGGTAGTAAATACCATTCACACTTTGGTTATGGGTTTGATTCCTGTAGCTTTGTCCGACATGATGGGTTTTCACACGGTCTACATGTTGTCCTTTTTCAAAAACTATATAATTCGTTTAACATTCAAAAAATATTATAAATAACTAAAAAATAACCATAAAATTTTTTAAACCCAAAGTTTATTTCATACCTCACATTTTTCATCCCAAAAACTAATAACCCATAATTTCCTCAAAGGTGAATGTATCAAAAAAATACAATTAGTCACCTTAATATTTCAAATCATAAATCCTCAAAATGGGTTTCTAGTATTTTGATCTTATGATCAGCCTAAAAATTATAAACCCATGATGATATCCCTAACTCTTAAGAAAAAAACATAATCTCCAAAGTTGTCTAAATGGACCTCAGATACCAACTATAAGGCCCCATCCTTAAACATTACATAATCTTGATTTTTGATCAAGAATTTACTTTATTTTACATTGATTATTTTTTTCAGGTTTATAGTTTTATATAATTAGTCCATAACTATTACATTACATCTCAAATATTACAAATTAGACACTTCTACTCTATCTGACTTTTTTCACAATAATAAAGATCCTTAAATAAAACAATAATTCTTTTTTTGATAAAACTATTCTTGAATTATTCCTATTTCTTACCCTTCCTTATACCATGTGAAAAACATTAAAAGAACTTGGGATGAGTATACAAATATCAGTAAGGAATATAAAATAAGGAATAAAACCGTTAGTCCATGAATATTTAAAACCCATGAAAACATTTTAACAAAATCATACTTTTCAGTCATAAAACAAAAACTACTTAGATTACATCATGTAATAATAAGATTCCTACAAAACATCATAAAAATCACAAAACATAAAGGTAACTTGTGGAATCAATATCATACTTACATTCAATATTTCACAACTACATAGGGAGTAACCTTCATGGTTACGTTTAGAATACCCATCACAGTATATTCCCTAAATATATTAGGAGAAACCTAACGTTTAACTTCGTCATGTTACCCAATGAATTGGAGAGATATAAAGGGCTCAAATTCTCTTGTTTTATCATAGAACCACCCATATACTTAATAAATTTCCAAGAACCATAACATAATCTTAACACATAAACCAAGCATAAAGTAAAAATAACATTTCCAATTTGAAATCACATTTCATCTTTACAAGATGATCACTCATAAATGAAAACACATTATTTTTAAAATAAAATGGTAAACTTGTAAAGTAAACATCAATACATAATAGAAACATAAATTCAAGAAATTCCATTCATGATGTATATATATATATAAACATTCAAATTTATTGAAATAATAAATCCCCTTTTAAAACACAATTAAAAAATTTTATAAGAATATTTTTGAATAAAAGTTTCCTATATAACTTTAAAACTTTTGAAATAAATTCTTGAAATAAAATTTTAAAAAATTTATGACCATATAAATTAATCTATAACACTATTTTTAGAACATGGACATTAATGAGAAATAATTCTAAGAATAAATCTTCAAAACACTTAAAATGATGTTTTAGTTAAAGAGTCTTTTACCACTTTAGAAACACTTGAATAAAAATAATTAAAGATTAACATTAAATAAAACATTAAATATCGTGACAATATAGTAATTCATGATATAACATGTCAAAAGGGTCATATATTCACCTTAAAGGTTAATAAAGGTGCACAATATCAAAATATGTATCAATGAAAGGAGATTGAGACGAAGTCCCTTAGAAAGATCATATAATTAGACTGAGGATAAATGAATAACATAATTATGTGTGAAAAATATAAATACAATCAATATAAGTGGATATTTAGTGTAAAATAATCAGAGTTGATTCACACATATTCTTGAAAAAACAAAATTGATGACATGGATATTTAACTCAATGATTAGAGATTGAGTCAATATTTCCCTTACAAAGATAATTTTGTTAATAAGATAGATCAATTATGTGTATTAACTATAAATAAAAATAAATAAATTATAAATAAAATATAGGATATCAAAAATTATTTATCACATAATCATAGCACGATATAATCAAGAAGTGTAATATTAACCCAAAGAATGAAAATTGGGTTAAGAAGTTCCGTTAAAAAGTTTGTATAAATGAAGTAAGAATTTATCAATGCGGTGATTATGTGTAGAAAAAGTATATCCAAATAAAGAGAAGTGGAAGTTAAAACATAAATAAATAGACAGTTATTCCACACATAATCTTGGAATAATATAATCAACAAAGTATGTGTAAAACCCAATGAGTGGAAATTGAGTTTAGAAATTCCCTTACCTTGATTCTGAATTGTCTCGTTCATTCTTTAATTTTCTGAATAATAAACTTAGGTTAATTTATAATTTATTTAGAACCTGTTTAAAGTATATTATTAATTTTATATCACTTATTATCATGTTATAACAATTAGTTAATTATTTGAGTTCATATTGGATGTTTTGTTGATGTTTGATACTTGAGTAAAAAATGAACTTGTTCTGATTAAAATTGTCCATGTGGTCATAAGTCCATAATCTATATAATGATATTAATTATTGAAATATCATATATATCCATTATATATGTATTTATTATAGTCTATAAAATTTTTATATGAGTAATGAAATTCACTGTTAATGGAGACGGTAGGTCGTACGTACGGATGAACGCTACTTTCATTTCTATGTCATATTAAGGGAATGAAAAATAAATGATAAATTGGTATATTATAATTCTAGTATAATATATATATTATATATTTTACATAAGTTCATTATTTTTATCCTTTATACATTCCATGTATTTCATGAACGAGTCATATCACTTTGAGGAGGCGGTAGTCCACACTTCCTCAAATGAAATTATCATATTTACACATTATGGAAAGCATAAAGGTATGTTGTAAATAAAAGTTACTTAATCATAGATACAATATGAATATATTATATATCATATATAGATACAATTACATCTTAATTTCCACCATGAGAGGTGGTAGGAGAAAATTTAAAAATCATCATTTCATGAGGTAGTAGTTCGCCGTATACAGAAACAATTTCTTCATGTCCATTAGATGGAGGTGTGTATAAGTGTGGTTAAAATAATTCTCATAAAAACATTATAGTATATTTAGGATACTATTTTTGTTATGTAATCATAGAATAATAATATCATAGGGAGTGAAGAAGGAAAATAAAGGAAATGAACTTGAGAGAAGACGCTACCTCTAAATCGGGTAACTTCTTTTGATTTGAGCCAAAAGGATTTCTTGAATTTCCTTCTACCAAAGTTAAGGATTATAGGAGGAAATAAATTATTTTGGGAGATTATTTGATATTAATTTCGACGATACAACTGGTTTGAGAGGTGTGAGTAAGTGGGTAGAGGTGGTGACCTTTTATAAGATGGAGGATGGACACTTTAGGAAAGTCTGAAAATATTATTTTATTAAAAATTGATTTTAGAATTATAATAGCTCCAAAGTGTTATAATTATAGGATAATATGATTATGGGTATAAATAATCTCAATAAATAGGTTTTAGGCAAGTTTATGTCATAAAATTAACCTTATCTTTTAGCTTTAACCCTTAGTTATAAACATTAACTCTTACCATGTCTTCTGTATTTTCATAATATATGGTTACTATAGTTACTATAAAATGTCAATAGAACCAAAAGTGTATCATTAATGGAATTTTTAACATTATATAAGTAATTTTTATTAATATTATATTTTTAGGACTATTATATTATTTAATAAAATAGTATTTATTTTAAAAACTCATTTATGTCAATTTTGACACTATTTAGTAATTGATTTTTGTTAAAGTCATAAAAACTTGATTCCTTCGAAAAAAATGAATTAAATAAAAGATAATATGTCATAATAATCCATAAAATTATTATATGACATAAAAATATTCAAATTAAATTTATTTTAATGTTTATAAATTCATTTATTTGAATCTTTCATTAATAAGGTAATCATTAGATTATCATTGTGTCATAAATAAAATTATTTATTTAATGTCTAAAAATTATAAATAAAATACCATGATGTATGAAATATTTTTATATTTCTAATTACTATTTATTGTCATATATATCAGTTATATAACCCTATATTAAAACTGATTTAGTAAAAGATACATGTTTATGTTATATTTCCTTTTTTTTTAAAATTAAATATTATAAAATGTCATTTTAACACCCAAGTGGCTCCCAAATGCCAACATTTTGGCCTAAAGATGATAATGGTCATGAATATATCATTAAATAGGATTATGAAACGTTTTAGGGTAGTTTTATATTATTATAATATATTTTTTACTCTAATTTACTTGATTTACCCTTTAACTATGGTAAATAAAAAAATAATTACTGAAGTTACTATTCGTAATGTCAAAAAATCAAAAGAATATATTTAAACAATTTTTACCCTCTAATTAAAAATATTTAATCCATTTTCCAAATTAAAAACATAGAAACTATAGTAATTAATTTAAAATTAAATCCTGTTGTTAAAACCAGAAAGCGGGTTTTTAAAATGTAAAAACTATCAAAAGATTGACATGTGTTTATGTCCAATTTAAATGTGAAATTACTTCCAATTACCAATGTTGAATTAAATGAAAAAAATATATTCCATTTCTACTTTAAAACCATTAAATAATATTATTTAACCATATAAATTATCTCAATGGAAAAAAAATTTCAATTAAAATTTAGCATGTTTTTACTTTTCATCAAAACATGATAGTTATCAGAAAAATATAAAAAATTCATCCAAAGTAAATTTTAATGAACCTTTTATAAATAAGAATTTTATTTTTTTAAATAGAAAATATAAAGGTTTAAAAAACTAAATTTTAAAAGGGTTCTCCATCAAAAGGTGGTAAAACTGTATTTTCAGAAAAATACTTATTTTATCCAAAAAAATTGATTTTTTTCTTATATCATATCTATAAAAAATATAATATTAATTTAAAACATTAAATTTAATATATAAAATATATTTTTAATTAAATAAAATTTTATAAAGAGTGATATTGTAAACCATATTTTCATAATTCAGTTGATACTATTCATTCCCACTATTCAAATGACTAGGTTATTGTAACATTTAAATAATAATATTTATTTGTTCATTTAAGCTCGATGTAGCATATCATGTATGCTATTGAACATAGTGTTTCTTTATTAAAATCATTGAAAAATACCACATCAAAAAAAGAGTCAATAAAAATACCACTTTAAAATAATGAAAGAGATGTACAAAGGCCACCCAAGATAACACATACGAGGATTCCATGTAGGAAAACATTGATATGTAAGAAAAACTAACCATCTTGTTTTGATGGAGAGTGATAGAAAATATGAATAAGAGAAAGTTAACAACCAGAAAACTAGAAACATGTGATGGGTTAAACGGTCATTGATTTCATAGTAGGGAAAGTGAACAAAAAATGTTTTTTGTTTTAAGATCCTTTTCATAAAGTTGAGGAAATCTTTTACTACTTAGAATAAGAACATAAGGAAATATACTTACATGACTAGTATAGTTTCATCCTTTAATAAATTTCTACCACACAATCATCTTTTCTATAGAGAATCACATAATTTAGAAAAGATGAACTATATATTTACCCCAGTCTTTAGAAATTAACCAAAACCAAAATGGTCGGTACAAGATCAGATAATCCCCCCAAAATAATAATCCTTTACAAGGAGAAGGACTAATTTTAATCTCTAAAATTCAACAGTAATACCCAAGTTCTACATAGATCATTCAACAAACAAAATTCCTTAAAATTTCTCAATGTAATCCAACTAATATCGAAACCCAAAACTCAAAAGGATTTGATCACATAGTTTTCCAAGATAAATTTTAACATTTATCTCCAAATAACATCAACCACTTTTAATGTATCATACCAAAATGTAATTAACCTAATCACATTTTCTCCATGATAGGTTAATAATTTCCACAAATAACCCAAATTTCCATTTGTCCACAATAAAAACATAAGTTCTTCCAAAATAAAATTCAACCATTACTCCTCAAATGAAATAACATAGTATTTTATTTTCCTTAGGCATATAGTGTTCCCAAAAGAGAGAACGTCTTCCAAAATAACATTTATCACTTAATCACAAAATCATTTTCCTATACTAAGGATATCCATTTAATAAAACATAAGTTCCAAAAATAAAATTATTCTTAATCCATAAAATCATTTAACTAAATATAATAAGTCATAATAACTAGGTACTTCACATTGGACAATGGTAGGTGATAAATCCTAGTTGCACTTTGGTTATGGGTTCAATTCCTGCAGCTTTGTCTGAAATGACAGGTTTTCACATGGTCTAAATGTTGTCCTTTTTCAATAACTATATAATTCTTATAACATTCCAAAAATTTTATAAAGAACTCAAAAATAACTATAACATGTTTTAACCTCAAAGTTTATTTCATACCTTGCATTTTTCATCCCAAAAACTAATAACCCATAATTTCATCAAAGGTGAATTTATCCAACAAAATACCATTAATCACTTTAATATTTTAAATCATAAAGCCTAAAAAGGGGTCTCTAAGATATTAATATTATGATCAACCTAAAAATTATAAACCCATGATGATATCCCTAACTCTTTAGAAAATATCATAATCTCCAAAGTTGTCTAAACTGACCTCTCATACCAACTATAAGGCCCTAGCCTTAAACATTACATAATCTTGATTTTTGATCAATAATTTAATTTATTTAATATTGAGGATATTTTTAGGTTTAGAGTTTTAGAGAATTAGGCTATAACTATTAAATTACATCTCAAATATATCCAATTTTTTTCACAATAATAAAACTCTTTAAATAATACAAGAATTATTTTCTTGATAAAAATCTTCTTAAATTATTCCTTTATCTTACCCTTCCTTATACCCTATGAATGTTTTTTAAAAACTTGGTATGAGTATAAAAATATTAGTAAGGAATATAAAATAAGTAATAAAACCATTATTCCATGAATATTTAAAACCCATGAAATAATTTTTAAAAAATCATACTTTTCACACATGAAACATAAACTACTTGGATTACATCATGTAATCATAAGATTACTATTAAAATTAATAGAAATAATAAAACAAAAAGGTAACTTGTGGTATCCATATCATACTTACATTTTTGCTTTCACAACTACATAGGGAGTAACCTTCATGGTTACATTTGGAATACCCATCATAGTATATTCCCTAAATCTCTTAGGAGAAACCTTAATATTTACCTCCGCCACGTTACCCAATGTATTAAAGATCTATCAGAAGCTCACCTGCCCTCATTTTATCATGGAAACACCTGTATACTTAAGAAATTCCCAAGAACCATAACATAATCATAACACATAAACCAAGCATAAAGGAAAAATAACATTTCCACTTTGAAATCACATTTCATCTTTACATTCCTCTCACTCATAAATGAAAACACATTATTTTTAAAATAAAATAGTAAACTTTTAAATTAAACATAAATACATAATAGTGACATAAAAGAAATAAATTCCATTAATTATGTATATATATAAAAAAATATTCAAATTTATTGAAATAATCAATCCCCTTTTAAAACGCAATTAAAACATTTTAGAAGAAGATTCTTGAATTAAAGTTTCCCATACCACTTTGAAACTTTTGAAAGAAATTATAGAAATAAAATTTTAAAAAATTTATGTTTATATAAATAAATCCATAAAACCATTTTGAAAACATTTACATTAATGAGAAATAATTCAAAGAATAAATCTTTAAAACACTTAAAATGATGTTTTAGTTAAAGAGTCATTTACCACTTGAGGAACACTTGAATAAATATAATTAAATATTAACATTAAAAAAACTGTAAATATCATTAGAATATAGTAATTCATGATATAACATGTAAAAAGGGTCATATATACACCTTAAAGGTTAATAAAGGTGCAGAATATCAAGATATGTCTCAATGAAAGGAGATTGAGACAAAATACCTTTCAAAGATCATATCATTAGATTAAGGATAAACCACTAACATAATTATGTGTGAAAAATATAAACACACCCAATATAATTGGATATTTAGTGTTAAACAATCATAGTTTATTCACACATATTCTTGAAAAAACAAAACCAATGACATGGATATTTAACTCAATGGATGGAGATTGAGTTAAGATTTACCTTACAAAGATAATTTTGTTAATAAAATAGATAAATTATGTGTATTCACTATAAATAAAAATAAATCAAGTATAAATAAAATATTTTATATCAAAATTTATTTCTCACATAATCATAGAACAACATAATCAAGAGGTGAAAAATTAACCCAAATAATTGAATTTAGGTTAAGAAGTTCCCTTACAAAGTTCGTATAAATGATGTAAGAATTTATCAATGGGGTGATTATGTGTGACAACAGTATAAACACACAAATGGAATTGGAAATTAAAACATAAATAAATAGACAGTGATTCCACACATAATATTGGTCTAATATAATCAATGAAGTATGCATAAAGCCCAATGAGTTGAAATTGAGTTTAGAAATTCCCTTACCTTGAGTTCGACTTGACTCGTTCTTTATTTAATTTCATGAATCATAAAATTAGGTTAATTTATACTTGATTCAGAACCTTTTTAAAGTTTATTATTCAATTTATATCACTTATTACCTTGTTATAACAATTAGATAATTATTTGAGTTCATATCAGATGTTTTGTCGATGTTTGGCACTTGAGTAAAAAATGCACTTGTTTTGATTAAAATTGTCCATGTGGTCATAATGACATCATATCAATAATTATATTAATTATTTAAATATTATATATATCTAGTATATATATATATATTTATAATAGTCCATAACATTTGGAGATAAGAAATGAAATGCACCGTTCATGGAGATGGTAGGCCGTACGTAGGTATGAACGCTACTTTCATTTCTATGTCATATTTAAAAAATAAAAACTAGTTGATACATAGGTATATTATAATTATTTTATAAAATCTATGTTATATATGTTACATAAGTTAATTAATTTCATACTTTATACATTCTATGTATGGAATGAACGAGTCATATCACTTTGAGGGGGCGGTAGTCCACACTTCCTCAAATGAAATTATCGTATTTACACATTATGGAAAGCATAAAGGTATGTTGTAAATAAAAATTACAGAAGAATTGAGACAATATAAATATAATATATATCATATATAAATATAGCGCCATCTTAATGGACACCATGAGAGGTGGTAGGAGAAAATTAAATAATCATCGTTTCATTAGGCAGTAGTTTTCCGTATACAGAAATAATATATTTGTATCCATTAGATTAAGGTGTGTGTAAGTGTGGTTTGAGTCGTTCTAATAAAAAATCCTAGTATATTTAGGATACTGGTTTTTTATGTAATAATACAATAATAAGATCATAGGGAATGAATAATGAAAATAATGGAAAGGAACTTTAGAGAAGATGTTACCTCTAAATCGGGGTAACTTATTTTGATTTGAGTCAAAAGGATTTATTGAATTTCATTCTTCCCAAGGTAAGGATTCTAGGAGGAAATTAGGGATTTTGGGAGATTATTTGAGTATAATTTGGATGATACATGGGGCTTTAGAGGTGTGAGTAAGTGGGTAGAGGTGGTGACCTTTTATAAGAGGGAGGATGGGAACTTTAGGAAAGTCTTGAAATATTATTTTATTAAAAATTGTTTTTAGAATTATAATAGATACAAAGTGTTATAATTAGAGGATAAGATTATTATGGGTCTAAATCATCACAACCAATATATTTTAAACAAGTTTATGTCATAAAATTAACCTTATCTTTTATCTTTAACCTTTAGTTAAAAACATTAACTCTTACCATGTCTTCTTGTATTTTCATAATATATGGTTACTATAGTTAATGTAAAATATGAATAGAACCACAAGTGGATAATTAATGAAATTTTTAACATTATATAAGTCATTTTTTCTTAATATTAAATTTTTAGGACTATTATATCATTTAATAAAATAGTATTTAAAAAAACTCATTTATGTCAATTTTGGCACTCTTTGGTAATTGATTTTTTTAAAGTCATAAAAACTTTATTTATTTGAAAAAAATGAATTAACTCAAAGATAATATGTCATGATCATAAAAAAATTCTTATATGGCATAAAAATATTCAAATTAAATTTATTTTAATGTTTATAAATTTATTTATTTGAATATTTCATTAATACTATAATCACTGTATCATCATTGTGTCATAAATAAAATTATTTATTTAATGTATAAAAATTATAAATAAAATACCATGATGTATTAAATATATTTATATTTCTAATGGCTATTTATATTCATATATATAATTTATATAACCCTATATTAACATTTATTTAGTAAAAGATACATGTTTATCTTATATTTTCCTTTTCTTTAAATTAAATATTATAAAATGTCATTTTCACACCTAAGTGGCTCCCAAATTCCAAAATTTCATCCTAATGATTATCATGGTTGGAAATATCTCATAAAATAGTACTAGGACACATTTAGGATTATTTTATATTATTATATTACTATTTTTTACCCTTATTTACCTGATTTACCCTTTAACCATGGTAAATAAAAATAATAATTACTGAAGTTAATATTCATAATGTTCAAAAAATAAAAGGTACATATTGAAAAAATTTAAACCTTCTAATTCCGAATATGGAATCCATTTTTCCAAATTCAAAACACAAAAATTATAGTAATTAATTTAAAATTAATTCCTGTTGTCTAAACCAAAAAGTGAGTTTTTAAGAAGTAAAAACTATCAAAAGATTGACATGTGTTTATGTCCAATTTAAATGTTAAATTACATCCAATTAACAACATTGAATTAAATAGTAAAAATATATTCTATTTATACTTTAAAACTAATAAATAATATGATTTAATCATATAAATTATCTCGATGGAAAAAGTTGTTTTTAATTAAAATTTAGCGTATTTTTACTATTAATCAAAACATTATAGTTATAAAAAAAATATCAAAAATTAATCCAAAGTAAATTTTGATGTCTCACTTCTAAATAATAAGTTTATTTTTTTCAAATGGAATATATAAAGGTGTTAAAAACTAAATTCAAAAAGAGTTCTCCATCAAAAGGTTGTAAAAATGCATTTTTAGAAAAATACTTCTTTTATCCAAAAAAATGAATTTGTTCTTATATCATATCTAGAAAACATATAAGATGAATTTAAAACATTAAATTAAATATATAAAATATATTTTTCATTAAATAAAAAATCCATAAAGGGCGATATTATTTTATAAACACAATTATTTTATTTTTAAATAGGTTTTCATAAAAACACATCCTTTATATTCATTTGATTTTTATTTCCATTTATAATAAATTTGGTAATAAATGAATAATTATTTCTACATTTTTAAACCATATTTTCATAATTCAGTTGATACTATTCCTTCCTTCCATTCCAATGGCTAGGTTATAACAGTAATATTTAAATAATAATATTTAGTTGTTCATTTAAGATCGATGTAGAATATCATGTATGCTATTGAACATAGTGTTTTTTTCTTAAAACTTAGGATGTTACACTACAAACTCATTTGTATATGAGTAGTGGATAAGTTCTCTAGAGAAGATATTTATTTATTTGGGAAGTAACGAAAGAGAGAATGTTTTCATGATAGTTTATCATCTATTAGGAGATTCTGATCAATGGTGGTCACTAATTCAAAACACAAAGGAGAAGGAAGATATTAAAAATATGGAATGGAGGGATTTTAAGGAACTTTTCCAAGAAAAATATTTTCCTTGCGAAAAATGGGTAGATATGTAAAGTAAATTATTGAATTTGAGGTAGAAGGAGGATGTGAATGTTTCCAAGTATAAATCCAACTTTACAAGGATATAAAGGCATGCTGTATTCTACATATGTAATATGAGGAGAAAGATTGATCAATTCATTGATGGTTTAAAACCATTCCTCTTAAGGGAACTGGTTTCCCAAACTTTCTCATCATATAAAGATATAGTCTCATGTGAAATCAAGGCAAAAAAAATAATTCTTTAAGTCTTATGACTTTAAAGGAATGTAAGATAAAAAGATGGCTGGTGAACACTTTGGAAAAGGAAATAGGTAAAAATAGAAGAAGGGAAGAATTTCTTTTCTATCATACAATAATTGTGGGAAGAAACACACCAGTACATTACTAAAGGGTATGGGTTTTTGTTACAAGTATAGAAGAAAAAGATACCAAGACCGTGATTTCAAGGGAAATAAAGAAGCTACCAATGTGCAATGCTAAAATTGAAAAGAGATGGGACATTATGCAAATGATTATACTAAGAATCAACAAAACTTTCCCCAAAGAAGGTCAAGGGAGAAATTCCAAGATTATGTGGTCACAACTACTAAGATTTAAGTTCCTAATAATGTAGTGGTAGGTACCATAATCATTTCCTCAAACTTATCCAATGATTTATTTGATTCCAGGTCATCAAATTCTTTTATATCTTCCCAGTTTTCCAATAAAATTAAGCATTTACATTTTGATTTAATAAAGGTTTTTTCAGTAAAAATTCCTAAGGGAGGTATCATTGAAATAAATATATGTCGATAAATCCCCTTTATGACACATAAACGTGCTTTAGTTACTGACCTTATCATCATACCCATGATTGATTTTGATATAATACTTGATATGAATTGGATTTTAAATTATGATGTGAAGATCTATTATAAGAAGAATGAAGTTACAAATTTTGAGAATGATATAAATTCTCTTATCTTTAGAGAATAAAAATCACTATCTGATTCTTATCTAGATACACTCCCATTAGCTCTACTAAATTCAATTCTTGGGGAGGAAGAGAACACAATATCTATAGGTGAAGAAATAAATTCTCAAATTGAGGATGTACCTATTGTTCAAGAATAAATTGATGTGTTTCCATATGATTTACCTGAACATCCCCTAGAGTGGGAAATTGAGTTTTCTATTGATTTAATTCCTAGTGCAAGGACTATATCAAAGTCACCTTATAGAATGACCATAGTAGAATTATTGGAGCTGAAGAAACAACCATAGGGGTTGAGTAGTAAGGGGTTTATTTTCCCTAGTGTTTCTCCATGGGGATCTTATATTATTTTTATTAAGAATAAATATAGATCTATGATATTGTGCATGGAATACAGGGATATCAATTCTATTATGATAAATAACAAGTATCATCTTCCTCATATTGATGATTTATTTGATCAACTTCATGAAGCCCAATATTTTTCGAAGACTTAGCTTCAATCTGGATATCATCAGTTACATGTGAGGAAGGATGATATTCCAAAGGCATTATTTCAAACCAGTTATGGGCATTAAAACTTTACATTAATTCCTTTTGGGCTGACTAATTCACCATTTGTTTTCATGGATCTAATGAATAGAGTTTTCAAGGAATATCTTGATGAATTTACTACGGTATTTATTGATGATATATTAGTATACTCAAAAAACTAAGAATATCAGATAACTAATTTCACAATATTCTAAAAAAACTTAGAGGAAACGAGTTATATGGGAAGTTTAGAAAGTGTAAATTATGGCTTTAAAAAAATTCTTTTCTTGTCCATATTGTATCTAAGGATGAAATCTTAGTTGAACCAGAAAAGAAAAAGGTAGTTTGGGAATGACCTACACCAACAAACATAACCGAGGTACATATTTTTATTAGTTTAGTAGGTTATTATTGGAACTTCATTCATAACTTTGCAAGAATATCTAACCCATTAACCAAGATTACACATAAAGGGGTTAAGTTTGTATACACAAAAGAATGTGAAGAATGTTTCAAAGAATTGAATAAAAGGTTAGTGAATGATCCAATCATGAATCTACCATTGGGAAATGGTGCATTTTTGATTTATAATGATGAATAAAATAAAGGACTTGGATGTGTCATTATGTAGAATGATAGAATTATTGACTATGCATCAAGACAACTAAAATATAATGAACAAAACTATCCAACTCATGATCTTGAGTTATCAGTTGTAATATTTTCTCTAAAGATATGAAGACACTAACTATATGGTGAAAGATGTGAGAAATATATGGATCACAAGAGTTTGAGATGTATCTTATCATAGAAATAATTCAACATGAGGAAAAGTATATTGATTGAACTACTCAAGTATTATGATCATTCAATACACTATCACCCAGGGAAGGAAAATAAGGTAGCTGACGCATTGAGTATAAAGTATCATAGAGTTCTAAACCAAATGAGCATTGAAAGGGATCTTGTGTGCATGGATATATCAAAAATGGAAATGGGAATTATCAAGGAAGGTGAAACATCATTAATTTTTTCAAATGGTTTCCCAAATATATTTATTGGAAATAATTAAAAGTTATCATTGTAACTATGAGAATCTTCAATAGAAAATTAATGTCATGAATGATGGGAAGTTTCTAGACTTCATGTGTGAGGATGGAATTATAAAATTTTGGAGAAGTCTATGTGTTCCATATATACCCAACCTAAAAAGAGAGTTACTATATGATGTACATAACTTGAATTTATCTATACTCCCCTAAAACACTAAGATGTATAGAGATTTTAAGTAACATTTCTGGTGGGATAATATGAAGTGGTAAATTTCTGATTATGTATCAAGATGTTTAGTTTGTCAATAGGTGAAGGTTGAGAGACAACATCCTAGAGGTGTCTTGTAATCTATTACTATTCCTACATGAAAATGGGATGAAATCATTATGGATTTTGTCACTAGGTCACCAAGAACTCTAAGAAGGAATGATGAAATGTGGGTGATTGTTGATTGACTTACCAAATTTGCACATTTTCTCGCTATAAGGGAGGATTTTCCACTAGAGTGACTTGAAAATATCTATATTAATGAAGTTTTAAGACTTTATGGATCACCTATCTCAATTGTGTATTATCATGATCCATGATTTACATCAAAATTTTAGAAAAGTCTCCAAAAATCTTTAGATACTGAGCTTCATTTAAATACCAATTTTCACCCTCAAACTAATGGGTAATCATAAAGAATGATCTAGAAATTTTAAGACATGCTGAGATCATGCTCAATTTATTTTCAAGGTATGTGGGATCAATATTTACCTTTGGTAGAGTTTTACTACAATAATAGTTTCCATTATGGTATTCAAATGGAACCATATGAAGCATCGTATGGAAGGATATATCATACAACAATATGTTGGGATGAAATTGGTGAAAGGAAACTTGTAGGAACAAAGCTTGTGGAGGAAAAAACAGTGAAGTTAAAGACTATTCCAACCCATACCAAAGTAGATCAAAGTAGGAAAAATATCTATACTGATAATCGAAGGAAGGAATTAAAATCTCATGTAGAAGATCACGTTTTCTTGAACGTATCTCCATAGAAGGGTGTTATAATATTTGGAAAGAAATGGAAACTGATCCCCATGTACATTCGTCCTTTTCAAATTTTAGAGAGAGTTGGAGCTATGGATTATCATTTGAAAATACCACCTAGCCTTTCTAAAGAACAAAATTTGTTCTATATCTCATTGTTTTGAAATTAAATTCCATACCCAACACATGTACTCACTTCTGAAGGTATCAAATTGAAACCTGACTCATCTTACTATGAAGATCCTATTTGGGTTCTAAATACTAAGGAACATGTGTTGAGGAATCTGACAACTCATTTGGTAAAGGTACTTTAGAAAATTCATAAAATTGAAGAGGTGACATGGGAGCCTGAGGAACTTATAATGAAGAACTACCTAAACCTTTTTGTGAGGTGAAATTTTGGAAATTTCAAGGAATAAATTTTTGTAGGAGGATAGAATGCAGAAACCCAAAATTATATCAATGAAATTTCCCTTCTTATGTTTATTTTATATAGTGTGAATCATATAAAAACACATATAGAACACAATAAATTATTTATAAATGAAGAATAAAACAAATAAGTGGTATTTCTAGATGTTAGGGAAGCTATATTGATGGAATAGTAACATGACCTTAAGAATAGTAATATAACCCTTATGAATAATAAATCATCCTAATGAATAGTAACATTATCCATGAAAGTATAAATAAAATTTAGGCATATCATAAGTGAAAGTATGATATAATTATATCATAATAAAAGTAAGTGAATATTTTAAAAATTAATATTTAAGTATTGGTATTTTTATAAGTCATTAATATTTATTTACAATTTTATAATTAATAAAATTATTTAAAAGAAAATTCATTTTCATAAAATGGATCTATAAATCAATATTTGTATGTATTATGATTTTAGGATAATTTTATGAGACCTTAGTTAATTTTTGAAAGTGTTATAAAATCAATTTTAAATTTAAATTTGTATTTTTCAAGAAAATATTGATTTTATTTAAAAATTAAAATTCACATATTTATAAAATTATTTTCATAAAATGGATTTCATTTTTGAATTATTCACATCAAAAAATGTTTATGGTTAATTTTTGGGATTTTTCTAAAATACTTGAATTTTTAGTGAATAGTAAAATACAATAATTTACAGTAAATACATTATTAGATACATACACTATTACTTGAGTCATGGATGATGTAATAACCCTTTTTTAGAACTCACATGAACTTATTAATATATTTATTCACAGTAATGAATACTATTGGTTGTCTTGATCAAAATAATAAAATAATGAATAGAATAACGAGAAATCACCCCTCTCATCCACTATAAAAACCACCCATTACCCCCTCTTATCGTCACTCCTATAAGACTTAAATCTAGTTAAATTTATTCCAAAATCCTTTTACCTAGTCTCTCCCCATTTCTATGAGCTCTTGGTATTTCCAAAAGACCAAAACCCATTCCCTTAAGGAGGTTCTCATGGAGGTTAATTCAAGGGGTAAATCCTCTTCCTATTTCATTTAATTTCATTTAAAATTATTTTCTTTTATTATTATCTCCTCACCTCCTATGTCCAAATGATCATCATAATTCTAGTATCATATATATACTTTAATTATATCATGTTAATGAATGATCCATCGTCAATCTTCTTACTCTCTCTCTTTTATTTTAAAAATGAAATCATCGTCCGAGAGGTGCTGATTTACGACCTTCATGGACGGTGAACTTTTGTTCTTAAATATATCCTTCAAGGATGGTAATGATACCATTTTTATGGTTTAAATAGATTATAAAATATTTATTATATCATATTTAAGGTTCTGGAACCATTATATATACATGATATTAAATAATAGAACAAAACTAGTTCATTGTGATCGGAAAACCGCTAAAATTAAGCTAAACAATTATCATTAATATGTTATCTAATGATTCATCCTCATTTATGAAAAAATAATAATATATAACACCAATTAAACTTATGGATTTTCATTAATAAAATTAAATTAAAATTCTAGAGAATTATACCCATTATACATGAACTCCATTACTTATAATCAAGCAAACCAATCATGAAATCAAAGAAACGAACACTCCAAAACGATAAAATTAAATATTATAACTTATCAATAAGGAAATAAATGAACTTAATAAAACTATAGTGAATAAAATATGTGTATATAAGGTTATAAATTAATTAATTAATGGATTTAATTTTATTATCCTATACTTTAAGCTCAAGTGCAGTACACATTCGGACATAAGGTAAGGGTTTTCAACCCGAGCCTCTAATTTCTTTCGGGTTACTCTTTCTCTCTCTTTACCCTAATAAAATTCTTAATTATTCTTATTTAACCTCATAAATTATTTTTGTATGATCTATATATATTTACCAATCTTAATCCTTATTTCGTTTATGGATAGTTACAGGTTTTAAAAGGATCTTTCTTAAATTCTTCCTGATAAACAAGCCCGATTCAAGGGAACTTATCAAATTATTACCTATTTTCAAGAATGCTGTATAATCTCTTTTAAGACTAAATTATTTTTATAATATCAATAATTTTATTATGAAAAAAATATATTAGTTCACTTAATGATTTATACAAAGATTTTTCCAAAAGCACTCTTCTTTAAAAAGTAAAAGAGTATTTCTCTCAAGTACTACTTGATGATTTTATAAGAGTATTTCCATCTATTTCAACACTCTTTTTTATTCCTATTTTAATTGGAATTTTTATTTTATGATATAATCTACCATATTTTATTAAATGGTTTATGATTAGTTTAACTGTGTATTTTCTATCTGGATACCATTCACTATATTACTCTGAATGGTTAGTGTTTATTCTTACTAATTGGGGAAAATTATTTACATTTCATATGTTAGTTTCAATATGAATGTAATTATTGATTATGTTTCTCCCATTTCATATGAGGAATTAATTTTAATGAGTAAGTTATGTGTGGGTCCTGCTATATACACTCGATGCATCGATAGGTCTCATGAGACAAACTAGCTTTGATTTTTACCCATTATTTATGATGTCTTGGCCGAGACCTTGATGGTATGATTATGATGTCTAAAATTATGAATTCACTAATTATGAAACAAGTAATTGATAGTCCATGTGATTATTCTACTAATATAGTATCTCTGGTTACAATTTATTATGACATTATTTATTCATCTTTTATTTCCGCCATATTATGGTCAAGTTTATGTTTTAATGGCATGTGTACTTTTATTTGTTCACCATGTATTATTACTTATTCTTACACTTTATTAATTACCCTTACTGTGTAACTAATACCACCCCTTTATTATGAATTATTTTTCCCTAGGATGCAAAGATGTATATTATGAATGAATTGTAGGGATAATCTATGAGTTTATGTGTGTTTCAAAAGAAGTTGATATGTTGTATTTTATTTCATGTTGTAATGAAACTATTATGTATGTATCTGGTTTTCCAATTCTACCAAACTATTTTTTAATTTAGGATATAACTACCTTATTTATATGCCAATGTAATAATTTAAGGAAATTGATCTATGAAACTAGGGTCCAGGTCATTACACTATGTCTCTCTCCAATTAAATATCCTTGTAAAAAACCACCCAATGCATGATCTAGAATTGGCTACAGTGATCTTTGCATTGAAGAATTGGAAAAATTATCTCTATGGGGAGAAGTGTGACATATATACGGATCATAAAAGTATCAAGTATATATTCACACAAAATTATCTCAATATGTTCCAATGAATGTAGTTATAGATGATCAAGGATTATGATTTTTCAATGCATTAGTGTTCAGGGATGGTGAAAAAAGTGTCATATGCTATGAGTAGAAAGGATACTGAAAACCTATCAATGATGAGGATTAAAAGGGATTCAATATTCTTAGACATAAAAGGGATGTAGATGATAATAATAAAAGGATATTCATCCCACTATTCTTAAATAACTTCTCAACCATCCATTCTTGAGAGGATTAAGGATGCCCAAAAAGATGATGAGGTTCTATATAAAAAGTTAGTGAATGTTTTGGATTCCAAATTTTCTGAAGATGGATTGATAAGGTTTGGAACTGGGTTATATGTACCATAAAAACTAGAAATAAATATGTAACTTTTGGATGATTCACATAACTCATCCTTCTCAATTCATCCAGGAAGCACTAAGATATAAAGACATTTGAAGAAAAACTTATGGTGGAATACCATAAAGAAGGAGATTATAGAATTTGTATCTTGATGCTTGGTATGAAAAAAATTCAAGGTTGAATGAAATAAGTCTAAATGTATATTTCAAACATTTCCCATACCAGTATGGAAATTGGAAAACATAACCATTTATTTCATCATAGGAATCCATAGGAAACCTAATGGAAATAATGTCATATGGGTAGTAGTCGATATCCTTACAAAGTTGGCACATTTCATTTCTATCAAGGAAGATTTATCTCTAGTATAACTTGCTAATATTTACATAAAGGAAGTGGTAAGACAAAATGGATTACAAATATCTATTGTATTTGATTGATATCCAAGGTTTACCTTGAGGTTTTAGAGAATCCTTCAAAAAACACTAGATACAGAGTTGAGTTTTAGCACTAATTATCACCATCAGATGGATAATTAGTTTGAGAGAACTATTTAAACTCTAGAGGATACTTTGATATAATGTTTAATGGATTTACAAGGATGTTGGTATTAACATATTCCCATAGTGGAGTTCTTATATAACAAAAGTTTCTATTCTAGTATTTAAATGGTATCTTATGAGGCTCTATATGAGAAGAGGTGTCAGACTCAAACATATTGGGATAAAGTTGGAGAGAAAAATCTTATGGGATATGATCTTATCGAAGGTATGATAGATAAGGTTCAAACCATTCAACATCATATAAAATCTATAAAAAGTATATAAAAAATCTATATATACAATTATTAATGAGATCAAGAGTTTGAGGTCTAATATGAGGTGTTCCTTAATATATTTCCATGGAATAAAGTCACGAGTCTTGGGAATAATGGGAATCCTTGACCAAAATACATCAACCCCTTTGATATCCTTGATCGTATATGAGATGTAGCTTATCGACTTGCACTCCCACCTAACATATCTCAAGTACATGATATGTTCCATGTATCCATCTTAAGGAGGCATAAACCATACCCATCACATGTAATGAGTCCATAGGTGGTACCCTTGTAGAACTATATTTCATCCAAGGAGATTCTGGTGAATATATTAGAACATAGTGACAAAGTTATATGAAACAAGATAACTCACTTGCCCAAAGTGTTGTGGTAGAAACACGTGTTTGAGGAAGGAACATGGGAACCAGAAGGGGTGATGAAACACAATTATCCTAATCTATTCTAGTGTACAAAAATAAATTTCAAGGGTGAAATTTATAAAGTGTAAAAATATAATTACCCAAACTTTAATAAACGAAATTCCCTTCTATATGAATAAATGAAATATTATGTAATATATTTATAGAAAACACATGCATTAATTTGGTTATTTTGGACCAATATATCCTGTTGGATTTAAAATTCCATTAAGCATATTAACCATTCATAATATATCCATTGTAAAGTGACTAATAAGATTAGTATATATTAAGGTTTATGATAAAATCAAATTAACACATACAAAAAAAGTGATGACCTCGATCAGAAGGATCGTGCCCCATGAATCCCATTTATTAGATATTCCAAGTGAAATGACATCATTAGGATTTAAACTTAACCAAGAACAATCTAGTACTCAAAAACCGAAGCTCAAGTGAAATAATTTATGGGAGAAGTTGAAGCTTATCTAGATTATAGCCTAAACCATGTTCACTGAACCACCCCAAGAAAGCACCACCATCACACACCTTACACTCAGGGCGTATGCTGGTGTAATAATGAGTTATGTATCTAGACCATAGTATTATGAATTTTTATATATTTTTTTCTAAATAAAAAAATAATAATAATTTTCCCTTTTCATTATTACCTTATATATAGAGTTATATATGATTTTATGAAAATTATATTTTAATACGAAGAAACCAAAATTGTATTTTTGGAAAATATATGGTTTTAACACACTTTTTGATAAATTCAAATTTTTTTAATTATATATTAATTTTATATAATATTATTATTAAATAATATTTATTTATTTACAAATTATAATGTAATTTAATGAAGTCCAATATAATCTTTATAATGGTCAAAAAACTATTATTTCTATAAAAACAAGTATTTTACAATTAATACTGATTCTTATTTAAAATTAAAAATTCTTTTATTTAGAGAATTATCTTGATGAAATAAATATTATTTTTTAAATAATCACATTGAAATTATACAATGGTGATTTTTTCATAATTTTTTGAGACAGTCAAATTTTTGGGAAAAAAATAAATACGGTATAAATACGCGGTATGTATTATGAAATAATAATGAACCAAAATTGGGATAATAAATGAAATAAAATAAATCCATGACAAAATATATATTTAACCTTTTAAAATAATGTGTTTTTAAGTTATTTTATTAATTTTATGAACCATTAATGAATCCTAAAAAACATATATTATATTTTAAGGTTTTAAAATCATTTTTTATGAACATGGCTCACTTTCACATTACCAATGGTATTATTCTAATATTTTTGGTTCATGGAATTATAAAATATTCAAAACCTCCCATATTTAGATAAAATCGTGGTAATAATTTTGTTTTTGATTATTTTATTATATAGAGTCTAAAACCTAAGTTTAGAAATTAATAAAGAATTCCCCTCTCTTTTTCTATAAATACCCACCCAACCTCCCACTCCTATTCAATTAAAAGAAATTAAGAATAGATTTACTCCCCTTTTCCCTATTTTTATCCCTACCAAAGTGTTCTAAATATTTTAATAATACCTTACCAAGCCTTTATAAGTTCCCTCTTAAGGTAAGGGATCTCTCTCTTCTTTTCCATTCAAGTAACTTTTTTGCATTTTGCCTTTTGAATCTCAATTAATCATGTTTAATGCCTTTATAAATATTAATTTAAATTAAAATTTATGTTCTGATAATTAGATATAATTTATTCCTTCTCTTCATAACCCTTACCTAAGTTGTTACTATGTCGAAGTAAGGTAATTCTCTCCTCCTCCTATTTATTCAATAACTTTCTTTGTATTATGTGATTTCCAATTGACCATGTTGGAATGTGTTTTTAAACATAACTATTACCATATTTATGATTCCAGAGTAATTATATATCACCCTTAACTCTCATTAAACCCTTCCATAAACCTTTATGTTCACCCGTTATGTTGTCAAAATTTTCCCTTTATTTTCCATGAAAAAAATTTATGTTGTGTACACCCATCCCCATTTTAACTCAAGAGTATTAAAATAGATATACCTATCCTTAATTGATTGGGGACTACCATATATGTAACCCACACTCTTTAATAATAGGATTACAAGTGACGAAAGATATCCGTATGTTGTATGATCTATGTAGCACACAAATGCATGTGCATGATATGAATGTGATGGGTGGGCCCAGAATTATATTTCCCTCTAATGCATTGGTTAATGTTTTTATCTCATGAAATTTCATATACAATTAATTATAGGTTATCCTAAGAACACTATGTTATGATTTATTGGCTTTTATCCTTTAATTATTCATATGATTTCATGTTTTATGTTATTTACACATTCCTATATTTCCTTGATGTTATTATCTTATATCATGATTTGATGTTCATGTTTATGATTATCACCCAATTTATGTTACCTTGATATTACTCTCGACTAACATGTAATACTTTCATCATGTTATTCTTTTATTATTCCCTTAATGGGTTTCATAGTTCACCCATTTCTTATGTACATCCCCAGGTTATCCCATGCAGTTTTAGAAGAGCAATGGAATTTTAAGAGCATGTTATGGAGTTTTAAATAATTTTGTTGCATCCCTATTTCATGTTATGGATGTATATAACTACCCAAATACACGAGGCCTCATGATCTTTTTTGATTATATTTAGTGTATCATCATGTAATAAATCATTAATTAATGTATATTAAAAATATGGGTTTTCATAGATATTTTTCAAATTATTTATATATTGTATCCTTTTTTATCTTATTGTGGTAATTTTCTCCTTGAGGAGTGTTTGTAAAATTGAATGTTCATTATTTTATCTTATTTTTTTATCTATGTTTTTTTACTCTTGGGGTGAAATATTTCTCTTTGAATATTTTTTGATTCCATCATTCTAGTCACCATCCTATGGGGATTGAGATATCCTTTGGGTCATGTTAGTATCAGCTCGGGTACCAGTGTACCAAGGCATTCAGGTTGGTTTGTGACAGTAAAAAACTATCAATAATCAATCATGATCCATGATAAAATATCATTATCATAAGAAATATTTTTATTTCATGAAAATAATCATATAAAATTATTTCATTAGTCAAGACTCAATGCTAAGACTATTATAGTGGATAGAGTCCCATAGTGGATTGGGTTCAATTCTCAATCCCATCATTACCTTAGTCAAGGCTCACTGTCAAGATTATCATAGTGGATAAATTCCCATAATATAATAGGTTTACTACCCATTCCAGTTCATATTATCCCATGAGACATAAATATTTACCCAAATCATTATAAGACTATATAATTCTAGTCCCACTGATCACATAATAAAAACCATAAAAAAGTGTGCCATAAGATCATAAAAACATTCATCATTTCATCATAACTTTTTTAACCCATGGAAAATAAATGGATTTCATGAAATCATCCTTAAAATATCATTATCATAATACATCTATAGAAAAAAAATGGATGGTATCATAATATAATATCCCCAGTGAATCATAAAAATCCTTAAAGTATATTGATGATCTGAAGATGTTTCTTGATGAAAATAAGATCTTCAATTTCAATATTGAATAAAATATGAAAGTGAATGAGGAAGAATTAGAGCTTGTTCAACAAATTTTTTTTAAAGATGATCAAGAAATTAAAAAATTTAAAAACCTAGTTATATAATTTAGTGTAAGTTCCAAGATGTATAAACCTTAGAAGGATAAAAAAATACTTAATGTTTAATAATAAGGATGAATATTTTTAGAAGAAAAAGAAATTTAAGAAGACTGTGTATGTATCCAAAATAGGCGGAGTTTAAAAACCTTAAGTTTTTGAGATTTCAAATTCTGAACCAAAAGATTATACTAATAGATATTCTTTTGAGGTAGAGAATAAATCTAATATAAATAATAAAATTGTAGGAATTAACCAAAACTTTTGTGCACAGAAAATTTCTTAAGTGGAAGGTAATAAATTTAATGGAAAGTAGGTTCACAACTCTATAAATTATGTATATTACAAAGGGAAATATGATTTATATGGATATTATTGGTATTGTGGTGGTTTTGGGCATATAGTGAAAATGTTATGGTTCAATCATAAAACCTACAATTAATCTAGGATAATTTTGAGGTAGATTTTGAGGGAGAGTTAACCCACTCAAAGATGACAACCTTATAAAGTCATTTTGAAGACTAAAAATAGATTCTAACCCTTTTAAGCTATTTTTGAAAGAATTTATCAGTCTATATATCTTAAAAAGGATGTCTTGTTATGTTACTTACATAACAAAGTTTATATAACAAAGATCAAACTCCACATGAAAAGGAAGAAAAATGAAAAAAAATAATTGTTAAAATCATTCTCAAATATACAAAAGGTTCATGAATTTGGATATTGGATAGTGGGATTTCTTAACAAATGATAAGATATTTTATTTTTTTGAAGAACATAAAAAATTTAAAAAAAGGTACTATGAAAATTTTCAATAATGAGTTACTCAAAAAAAAGGCATTGGATCTACTGTCATTGGAGAAGAAAATTCAAAATCCAAATGATTATTGTTTATTGATGGGATAAAACACAATTTGTTGAGTGTTTCAAAACTTTGTGATAAAGGTAAAAATGTTGTTTTTAGAAGATATGGTTTTGTTGTTAAATCATTTGAATATAATAAATTTTAATAGATGATTGTAGTTTCAGAAGAAAGGGAAGATGAGGTGGTTGTATTTGAAAAAAATGACATAGTTATTAATGATAATAATAATGTTTAAGATACTCAAGAATAAGATTTTGACTCATCTATCTCAAGTGATGAGAAACAAGTAATTTCATCACATCCTAGACTGAGGAAGCAAATGGAAGTATAAAACATCATTGAATACCAATTAAAACTGGTTCAAAACATAATAACATCATGATTAGGTTCACATACTTCCTTGTATTCATTATTTGAACCAAAAGATATTAATGAATCTTGGAACATCAAGAGTGGGGATTGATGTTACGAATGAAGAGTTGGATCAGATTGAGAAGAATTATTCATGAGAACTTATACCCAAACCAAAAAATAATAATATGATTGGTACAAATGGGTGTTCTAAAATAAGTTTAATGAAAAAGGTTAAGTGATAAGAAAAAATTTATGGCTAGTTTTTAAAGGTTACTCTCAAATTAAAGGCATTAAATTTGATGAGACCTTTTCTCCAGTGGAAACATTAGAAACTATCAAATTATTTTTTTCTATCACTACACTAAAAAAATATAATATTTTCCATATGGATGTCAAATCAACTTTTATTAATAGATAGTTTTATGAATTATTTTATTTTGAACAAATTTGTGGATTAATTTTTAGGAAATATGAAATATACATGTGCAAGTTAAAGAGGGTTTTGTATGGGTTGAAGCAAGCTATGAGAGCTTAGTATTTTAAATTGGATATTTTTCAAGGAAGTTGAACTTCAAGGAAGGAAGATTTAATAGTAACCAATATATAAAAGAAAATAAATTCGTTTCCCTCATTGTGATTGTTTATTCTGATGACATTATATTCACAAGGAATTATGAAGAAATGTGTGAGAATTTTTATGAGGTGATGAAGATTTTTTTGAGATTTACATGATAGGAGAAATGAAAAACTTTATTGGATTAAAAATATCTCAAAATAAGAATTTCATTTTCATATCTAAAGATAATCATTCTAAATATTTTTTTAATAATTTTGGAATGGAAAAATCAAATCATATTTTCACACCTATTTTATAGGGAACAAAGTTTTCAAAAAATGGGGAAGGAAAGGTGGTTGATCCTATAGATTTTATAAAATTGGTTAGAAGCTTATTATATCTAATGACTTAAATTACATATATTTTTTATTATTTTACTGTTTATGTTAGGTATAAAAGTTCTCCAAAGTAATATCATCTCATGGTTGGAAAGAAAATTCTCAGATACATTAAAGGAATAACTAATTTTGGGTTAAAATATAACAACACATGAAATATTGATCTGTTTAGATACAATGATGTATATTGGTCGGGAAGTTTAGATGATAGAAAATTTACATATGGTAGATTTTTTTCTTGGGAGAAATAAAGAAAAAAGTAGTGACTCTTAGTAAAATAGAAGCTGAGTATGTTATTTCCACTCAAGTTTCAACACAACTTATGTGGATGAAGACACAGTTGGAATATTTGTTTATTTATGTGAAGTTTCCCCTTCTCTTTGTCTGTGATAATAGAAGTTTTATAAATATTACTAAGAATAATGTGAAATATTCTCATTCTAATCACATTGATATCAAATACTACTTCATCAAAGAGAATGTTGAAAAGAATGAATTGAATCTGGAGTTTATTCCTACAATAGAGCAAGTTGCTGATATTTTCATCAAACCATTACTAAAGGAAACATTTCATAAGCTAAGGTTGATCATTGGTGTACAACCTCACCCTATTCAAGGCTAAGATATGTGATATTTTTCCCCTCTCTCATCTTATCTTTGGATAGTATTTTCAAAGGGTGAGTAAATGTTATAACAGAAATTTATCCATTAGTATTCAATTAATATTCTTAAGGAAGAGCATATATTTAGGGGTAGTTCTTAAAAGGGGTAAGATGTGATTTCATTATATGGGAGCTATTTTAATAGTTTATTAAAGTGATTATAGGAAATTTTATGTTGAGGTTTCTTTTGTGATGAAAGTTTATAGAGAATTGAAAAGTTCAAGATGATTCTAGGAAAAGATTCTTATAAGGTGTAAGAAAGGTTTCCTCAGACATATTTTATGGATATCATGGTATTTTTGTTCAAAAATTCTTATTTATTATATCAAATTTGATCATGTAGGCTTAGAATTATTATATAAGTAATTCATTTCTTGAGTTTCAAAGTTTCAGTGATTTATGTTCCATGGTTGAAAAAAAAATCCAAAGGGGGAGATTTTTGGGACCAAGAAGTTTGGAGATTTTTTAGGTGATATTTTTATAAGAATATACTCGTTAAATTTCTTTTGAATGAATAAGGTGTAGGACCCTAGATCACCCTCATAGGGGAGGGTTAAATCATGGTGTCAAAATTTTCTTTTAAAGAAACGAATCTAGTTCCCACATTGGAAGGAACTCATTAAACCTGTTAGTTGGAAAAGTGAAGTAATAAAACATTCATATGAAAAGATTAAACACAAAAATTTTACTTAGTTCACCATTAAGGGATAGTCCAAGAAGAATACGCCGATAGTGTGTCAGTCAAAACTAAATTCATTAATCTTCACTAGTTATGGAATACATAATTTTAGACACAATCACTCTATTCCATGCACACTGCCTTTACAAGATTTTATGGATAACACACTAATTCCCTTGAAACACTTTTGTCAACTCCCCCTAGCTCACTAATTTGAGATAATTCTAACTTAGTTTATCAACTTGAAGGTCTCTTCAATTGATTGACATTAAAGTCTTTGTCCCTGTCTTGCATGAGACTCTGATTTCATTGTAGACCTGAGTTGATGCACTTTGAAATACCTATTCATTGAAAAAATGATATTCAAAACTACCTTTCATGAATCTACTTTGCAAAGGTCACTCCTTCATGAATCCCCCTGCCTTCACAAAGCTCCATGCCTTCACAGAATAAATTTCCTTAGTGAAGCTCACTGAGTCAACATAGAATACCCTATCATTGTGAAGCTACTTTTAATCAAAAACATTGGCATAAGTCAATACTTATAGTATTTTTTATATTCTAAATCTCTCATAGAAATCCATATTCATAAATCTCCCCTCGCTTTATGAAATCATAGAGTTTTCATATTTTCCTTGAAAAACTCATGTTAACTGAAAAGGGGTAGCCTCATATTTATAGGCTCAGTAATTCTTGATGCTCCATCTCCTCTTTGGGGATTTTATGGATCTTTAAAAACAAAATTCGTGTATCTCCTCTATTCATGGTGCCCCATTTTTATTTGATTTTGTTGTGAAGATTTCCATAAAACCATCTCACACCGTGATGATCCAATTCTCGTAATCACAGAGATCACCATCACTGTTCGCGATGCTTCAATTATTTATTGTTTGAGATGCTCTTCATTTTAACATAGATCACCATCAATTTTCTTTGATCCTTCATGAAACATAATTTGTGAATCCCATCTTCATGAAAATCATTACTTTTCCATATTTTAAAAAGGCCTTCAAGAAAATCCACTTTTCACTATGCAATCCATCCTCCAAATTTTGGACTCCAGAAATTTGGTAAACACTGGGAAATGATGCCACCTTTAATACTGTTGTTAGCTTGAACTATAAGATCCCTTTCTTTGCAAACTCTCTGATCTTCCTTGTGAGGATTGATAACAAAAAAAAACCATACTACATTTCCAACAAAGAAAATCCTTGGTTACAACATAAGGTTGGCTAAAAAAGAGATGAATTTTTATTATTGTTAAATGGGTGGGTTGGTGATCAGTGGGTTAAGCCCATGCAGGTTTGAGCCTATGCAATTTTGTCTACAAAATCCCACATATAATATGAACAAAAAATTTCAAGACCTCCCTACCCTGCATAATCCCATGGGTCTATAATTTCTAAGTTTTTTCTGTGTAAGACTTTAGAATATTTATAAGAATATTTCTAGAGTCAGGCACTGAGACGGTGTGATATTATAAGGCCCGATGTGCCTGAAATTAATTTTTAAAATATATTAAATATATTAAATATCACATTCAGGAATTTTTCCTAAAAAAGTGGAATAAATATTAAACAAAGCTCCTGATAAAAAATCTAAGGGCACTATTGATTTCATAATTTAGGTTTTACCCTAGGCATAATATAACATTTGTCAGCATGAGGCGTTTGTGAAAAGTAACCACGAGGATAAAATTTATAAATAAATTAATTAAGTGATCTAATTTATTTTTTTATACAATGACCTACTTACTATTTAAATAAATACCTATGTATTTTTTCTTAGGGGTGACTACTAAACCCTAGAGACCTAGAGACCATTGGAGGAGAGCATTCTTAGCAGACGACATCAGATCCAGAGCAGACCAAAGATCGCTGCACTAATGGAGTTCGTGGATCTCATCAAACTATAGAAACACATAACCATTGTTCATCAATTATCGATCTGAACTCTAGGTTGGATTTTTTTTCTTTATGAATTTATCCCCATTTTTTATCCCATGGTGAACACAAATCAATCGACTAATGGATTGATTCACAGATCAATCATTTTGTGGGTATGTGTTATTTTCGGGATTTGGGTATAATTATTTGTTTTGTTGTTCGTTGAATATTATAACTATTCATTCATATTTCCTACAACAATGGATTGAGATCTAAATTAACAATGGACAAGGTTCATTCCTCACTTTTATGGTTTATTCTTTTCTCTCCCCATTCTACATACATTTATCATTGGAAGTTATTTTATCATGCGATTCAATAGATACCCAGTGAATGATCATTGCGTATTCTATATTTGGAACAATAGATCATTAACATAGGTTAGAGATGGAGATTCAATGATGCAATTGTGGTATGCGGATATGGAGGTAGATCCACAAATAGATTGAGAGTATTATTTTTATTTTAGGTGCATCAGGGCCTGTTTCATGAGTGATAGGTATGACCGGAATGGATAGAATCCATACAACGATTGAGAATACAATCACAAAAATCGAGATCCATGTTTCTCAGCATGATTGGAGGTAAATATTTTAGAATCAGGAGGCGTGGGAAAAGATGTGTGAAGCTTTCTACAGGTTCTGTGAAAAATACTACTACACAGTGCATAGTCTTATGAACACATGCTATGTGGAATCTTTTATGATATTTTAGGGTTTTATCATGGAGAAAATTATCACAAATCATGTGACCCTAATCTGACAATCTCAACATGTACAAGGAGTACATGCCTAGGAGGATAGATAGAGTCACACATTGTGTGGGTCATGACACATTCCATGTACACCTAGGAAGATGGATCAATGTGTATATGGAGTACATACCAAGTAGATCCCATGGTCCTACATTCCATGTATGGAAATCCACATTCCATGTACTTGGGAAAGTACATGGGAATAGTCCAGACAACATGTTGAGTGCCAGCCCAGAAACCTACACACCGTCTATATCAAGGACACGCTATTTAGTGTAGAAAAGTACATGTTGTGTGAGTGCGAGACACGTATAGTACTAGGCTTAGTGATATACACCATGTACCCCTAGGGACACACCATGAAATACTTTGAGGATAGGTTGTATTCCTCTTTCTTCTTAGCTCTGCTTCATTGTGAGCTTGCATGAACTTACATGGACTAGTATCAGTTGAGTGTGTTCCTTGGTCCATTCCTATGAGGGTTTGGCATAGTATCCCATTCTCATCATATAGGGAGACCCCTCTATATTTCTTGATGATCTGTGCAGTGAAGGAGAGTTCCCTTGTTCTAGAGTGAGTTGACTCAGACTACTTCGACTACTGACATAGCAGCTTGGAGTATGTGTCCCTCTGAGATGCCCAAATCAACCCTCATTTCACTTTATGTTACCTTATATGGGGTTATTGGAATTAGAATAAGAAATATTTACTTGATCACGAATCCCCTATCTAGTAGGATGTTTCCAGTAGGGTTTTATGTCCCCCCAATGAGCCTCGGGTATTGACCCCTGATCTGTGTATCGAGATCTAATCTTTCAGATGAGGTGTAGTACAATAAGGTGTGTATCTTAGATGAACTATATTAGTTTACTTTTTATATATACTTGATGAGTGTGACCTCTAGGATGAGTGACTTCAGTGGAAATATAGCTCATAGACTGTGTTCTCTTGGATGAGCATTATGTAGAACCTCTGAGTAGGAATCCCAGGATGGCCTTTATAGTTATGATATTTACCTTGAGACTATGTGTATTTGTTGAGTACATCTAGATATTCTTGTTATATGTTTTGTAGAAATATACCTTTATAGATATGACTGTTACTCTTGATGCTTTGTGCTTGGTTATTTTAGGGTGTCCTACTGGGTATTGTTATAAACACCCATACATGTGATTTTCCCACATGTGTTATGTCTTATATAGATGATAGACCTTTTTATAGAGTCCTTGGTGGACCAGAAGTAGGTGGAGATATTTTGGGCTAGGCAGACCAATATTTTTATCGGTGTTTCATGTGATTGTAGTCCCCTCTATATGAGCAGATGTAACTTTACTTTCTAGTTTTGGTTGAGATTGTATTTGGCCACTTTTTACATTTTCTAGTACTTTTTTTCATACTATGGTTATGGGATTAATGATGTTTGCATTAATTTTTTTTCATTTGATTTACATTTCATAATTTTATAGGCTTAGAGATGTGTGTGTGAATATAGGTAATTATGGCTAATGCCTCCCATGTTTGTGATATTTATTTCTGGTGCTAGTTCCCATCCCCTGGACTATTAAAGGCAGTCTTGGGGTAGTTGTGTCTTAGGCCCCATCAGATCGGGTCATGATAGAATGGTATCATAGCATAAGGTTCCTATCCTGATGTGTTATGAAACTTCATTATTTTAGGATCATATTTTGGGGTTTCTTTTATCTATATGTGAGATTTGGTTTGGGAACTAGGGTAACATTATTAAAGTGTTTTGAGGTTGGATCTCAGGACAGGGTGTTTAGTGTTAGTGCATCGATCGACATATCCATTAAACATGACCTTAATAAACTATTTTTTTGACTCAATATATGTATACAGTTGTTGTAGTTAAAACATTGGTACATGAATCATATAATAATGGGTTGTGGTTTTCATATCCTTCTTGAGTCATATCTCTAGATATACTCATTGACTATGGTAAATCTTGATAATATTTAAGTTGCCTCTACGATGACAACCAGCTAGGACTTTGAGATAGTGTCATGTTGACGACTAGATGATTGATGAGGTTTCGATTTAGGTACCCACTCATTAGTTTTTTTCTCTAGGTAGGAACTAAGCAGTGTTACCCCCTCTTGAGCAACACATGGATCCTTCTGTGGATCAGACATATGATCGTCCACATGTTGAGCAGTTTATAGCTCCAATGGGATAGGATTATGTTACACATATAATTGGTGTGTTATGCGAGTTCCAATTATGGGGATTATTGAGGTTCTATGATGAGAAATACCCTAAGGAGGTGGAGGTTTGACTTGAGTTAGTGCTTCAGGTTTTTGGCTTGTGCAGATCCCGACTTATCGATTTTTTGCGCTTGAAAAATGTTTCCTTAATGGAGAAGTAGTTGTATATGGTGGTACCATAAGAGGACACACCTATTTTGGGTTTTCATCATAATTTATAGAGTTAAAGATCTCCCAGGTTTCAAGGTGGGTTATACCCCCTTTCTTGGGTGACGAAGGGCTAACATGAGCCTATAGTGTGAATGTACTGCATGGATGAGACCCCTATCTGATGGTGGTACTGGTGGTGAGAATTCTCTAGGGTAAAATGGGGCATTGGTAAAACCCTATGTTAGTGATGTTTGACATAAATTCTTACATTCAAGGAATAGGGACAATTCCCCCACTGAGATGCGTTCTTGAGATGTGATCCAAAACCATACGGGAGAGTCAGTGCCACCTAAAGTGGATAGTGTCGTGGTGTGGTGGATGAGTTTCTATGACTTGTGTGTTTGAGGTTTTTGGTTGTTACAAGGTGTCAGAGAATTCCATAGTGGTGGAAAATAGGTAGGATAGAGAAATAATGAGTTCCAAGTGGCGGGAAGCTCATGGAGGCTTGAGTGACGTTTGTGGTATGATGTGTTTATTTACTTCCCTTATTGCAGTTTCCACATGGAGTTATGAGACACTTTTCCCTCAATATATACTATGTTTGAGATCTAGTGATTCAAGTTGATTCCTTTTTTCTTGAACCTTATGTTGGAGGCTCTTGTGGAGAGGATCGATGATTTCATGCTTCTACCGATAGAGTGACCTGACCCTGTGAGGAGAGAGAGAGCCTCATGTGGAAATATTTCCATAGTGGTAGTGGGACCCTATGATGTTTCCCTTAACATGGGATGGTTTCATACCATCCATTATCATATGATTACTTCTAGTGAGTGTAGAAGTACTTCTAGTTTTTTGGTATGTATTTTTCCTCCTTTGATAAGGAGTGATCCCTAAACAGGGCAGGATGAGCTCATTCGTAGGAGGTTACAACCATACATTCATCAGTTGGAAAAAATTACCCTTGGATTAGTAGATAATATTAGATTTTCGTTCCTATAGAGGTGGAGGAGTTTGATGGAATCCTTCTTGAGGATGTGCTGGGTTAACCTCACCATCAAGAGTTTGTCTTCTACATGGACTTGCACCAGGGATGACCTGATATCTATGCTAGTATATCAGATGACCTCAGGGTAGTTGTAGGAGATGAAGGTGCATTAAGGAGGTTGCAGAGAAATGGGATTCATAAGACCCAATGTTTTTTATTAGTAAGCCTTGTGATATTCTCTTGAGAGGTGGATGGGTGCTTGAGATGGGATGTGGATTGGTGTCATGTGGACCAAGTGATGCGAGGGAAAGTTTTCACTCCAGGGAATCGATGAACCATTCACCCAGTGGATGGAGGTAAGGTGTATCTCAAAGTTAGACTTGAGATGGGTTATCACTGGATCTGGTTATGGAGAAAGATATACCATAAGTATATTTATAAATCTATCACAATTGTTTTGAGTTGGTGGTGATACCCTTTGGTGAGTTGTATGACATAACAAAATTGAGAGACTAGTGGACTGGATCCTTAACCACTTCTTGGATTAGATTATAGAATTATTCATTAGTGACATCCATGTGTCCTCATTTTTAGATTTGGAGAATGTGAGGCATAGGAGGGTGGTGTTAGACATGCTCTAGGAGTTCTAGTCACATGGAAGATCTCATGGAGTTAGTTCTAGATTCAAACGTACACTTCTTGGGACATGCATTGTTAGATATGGGAGTGACATTGGACCATTTAGGGGTTGAGGTTGTGTGATCTTGAGAGACAAATAAGATATGGTTATGGAAGAAGATGATCATAGTAGGGTTTTCCATCCGTTGTTGTCGAACAGGGTGATGGAGTAGTTGACCTCTTGCCTGTTGGCCCAGTGTGGGTGAGGATTGAGTAGTGTAACTCTAGTTGATAGTTATTACCCTTAAATTATTATCATAGGTGGGGAGGTATGAATCAGATATATCTATTTTGAGATGTTTCATGACCAGATATCCACCAAATATATTCCCGATGGGAATTCTTTGAAGTAGGGAATCATGACATCCTTTTTCTAGGGACAGATGGTGACTCTGGTCATGATGCGAGAATAGGTGCTAAGGAGGTTATTTTCCCTTAAGTAGTACATCTAGTAGAGGTGAGTTTTTACAAAGATCTCTTGGAATCATTTAGGAATCCAAATTATTTTTAGTGAGTTTTCAAGTTAAACTTTTTTGTTTCGATTATCTATGGGTGACAATTGAAAAACTTTATGGAGCGGTCATGACACTTGTGTATAAAGGAGGTAGTCCAGATTTGTGGAATTCCCTTAATGATCATTTTAGATTATGATTCTTAATTCACAAAAAGTTTTGAGAGAGGATGTGGGATGAATTTGGGTACTTAGTTGTAGTTGGGCACAATTATTTACCCCCACCGACTGGCTAGGTAGAATGGGCCATTCAGGTTATGGTAAACATGCTTTGAGTTTTCATGTCAGTTTTGAGCCATGGCTGGTGCAAGAACCGGGATCTTCGTTTTAGGTATGTTTTTCCTTTTTCTGGAGTTTTTAAGAAAAATGAACTTTCTGGAAATTTTCAAAGTACACACCGTGTACTTTCTGAGTACACGCCGTGTACTCTTCTCCGACTCGAAGTCGCGTGCTGGCCGTGCCCGGGCCACACACACGGTGTGTAGGGGTGACGTGGAGGCCGATTTTGGTGGAGTACAGAAAAGACCCAGTACACGCTGTGTACTCTAAAATTACACACCGTGTACTTTTTTTTCACTAAATGAACCAGGGTCACGCCTGAAGCACAAAAGCATCTTCTTTTTGGTCCTGTTCATCCGAGAGCGACCTATATGGCCGGATCTTCTATGAGCTTCCGCCTCTTTGTCCGTTCTCTGATTCGAGCACAATAGATTACATTGGAATCGCAGTGGTGAGTTCTTCCTTCTGCTTGAGCTTTGTTTTCTGATTCCTCCTCGTTTTCGAGTTATCGTGGGTTGAGCATTTTGTGCGTTTTCTTTGATCTATGACGTTCTAAGGGGAATCAATCATCGTGGTTCATGTATATCGATCTCCTAGGATCTATGTAGGTGGTTTGTGCCTTTCTATTGAAAGTCTATGAGTATTTTGTGCAAATTCCACAAATTCCCTTGGTAGGGGAATTGTGGGTTTCCTATTTTCCCCAGCTGTTTGCCTGATTTTCTTGATTGCTGTAGTAGAGGTTTATGCTTTTGAGTAGAGTAATTTGTTTTTTCTCAGGTTTCCTTTTCATATCATTGTATTGTTTAGCATTTTCCAGTTTCCATGACTAGTTGTAGGATAGTGGAACTGTTGCTTTGTATTGCTGTGGATCCTTAGACTGATAGACAAGTAGTTCTTGAGATTTACTTAGATGATGTACGCGCATTGAGCATGTTCTTTTACACATAGGACTGTGAGTACCTAGTGTAGCAGACCATAGGGAGAATTGACGTAAGGGCTTCTCCAGAGTGTCTTAAGTACGATGCGAGACCACAAGGGGAATTGACGATGGGTTCTTCCTCAGAGAGTCTGTAGTTACTCGACATGAGGAACAGGGGGAATGAGACATTGAGTGCTTCCCCAGAGATCCTTTAGTATGATACGAGACTATAGGGGGGAATTGACAGTGAGTGCTTCCTCAGAGAGTCTATTAATTTCATAGCTGAACCAGAGGGGTAAGACTGTGTGTGCCTCATAGAGGGTTGCTAGTACTTGGGTTGAACCATAGGGGTTAGGCTGAGAAAGCTACCCAGAGGGTTACCTATTTTCTTCCTAGTACTGGTTGTATCTGTTGTGTACTTTTATGTAGAATTGTGGATTGTAGCTGTTGTGTGCTTTATTGTTTACTGCTTTCTGCACTTTTACTTGCCTTGTATTCATTGACGGTTAGGCACAAATCTTTGGGTGATTGCCTACTAGGATTATATCTCACACTCTGTTTGGGCCATGCTTTTGGGATGAAGCAGACTATGTTACTGCATGTATAGATAAGGGAAAGTGCCCTTCTACTTCAGGTTCTTGATTGCACTAGAGTTGGAGAGCATGGGACCGAGCTATGGCTTGTAATGCTGAGGAGTTTAATTTGTTTTCTTTTGAATTTTGTTTTCAGTTGTAATTCAGAACGTTGGTTTGTTTACTACTTTCCATAGACATATGTACCATGTTGCATCATTATTATTTTATACATTGCTTCTGCTATTCAGCACAATTGTTGTATGCTGTTTATTTTTTTTCCACTATTGCGTCTAGTTGTTCTTCTACTATATACTTTACCGAATGAAGTCATAGTTTCCACACCGACTCACCAAGGCCCTAGCTGCTAGTCAGAAGCCTCTAGCGTTTGGGGAAACACGCTTGAGGTCATGTGGCAAACTGAGTATGGGGCACCAGTGGAGGGGTTCTAGATTCTGGTCGTTACAAAGTGGTATCAGAGGAGTTCTTTTCTCTTTGTTTGGAGACTTTATCCAGGGATAGGATGGATTTGGTACTTGGTATTAAGCTGTGCTTGGGAGTAGCTAACCCGTGTACAGGGAAAATCCATACTACCTTGTTAATTGCAGTTTTCTGATTTTGAGATTTTACGGTTGATATGACTTCACCTAGAGTGATTCACATGACTTGTGCTATTATTGTTTTGATATTTCAGTTCTATTTCTATCGCAACCTGATGAGATGAGGGTATTCCATCTCATGCATCATATAGGAACTTGTAGAATCACATACCATGCATTCCTTCCATGCCATCTAGGGTGCATTAGCTATTTCATGCTGTTGTGACAGACTTCATGTAGATTATGCATGCTGTTGTGATAGATTCTTGATAGAATCCCTGCTGTTATGTTAGAGAGATGTTTGTTTTTCCCTTGTATGTGACTGTAGTAGATTCCAAGCTTTGATTCGTGGCGAGTATGGGCCCTCACGAATCAGAATTTGGCACCTCTTTGCCTTGTTTTAGTGTTTCTGGGGTTCTGTGCAGTTCTGAGATACTGCCCAAAAAAATCCAGAATACACAGTGTGTACTTTTTGGATACACGCTGTGTAGTTTTTAGGCCATGTCAATGACCGTGTGAGCAGAACACAGTGTCGTGAAAGTAACTTTAGGAACACGTCATGTATGGTAGGTACACGCCGTGTAGTAATGAGCCGTGTACCCGGTCGTGTCACTAACAACACGGGTCAGGGAAGCTCGAGTAGCACATGCCGTGTTGTAACGGAACACGCCGTATAGTCCCTTCCAGCTACCCGACCATGTCACGAACAACACGGGTTGGCGTGACCTTCTCTCAGACACGCCGTGTTGCTTTTGGAGAACGCCGTGTAGTCTTTCGAAGTACCCGTCCATGTCACGAACAACACGGGATGGTGTCACCTTGCCTATACATGCCGTGTTTGTTCGGAGAACGCCATTTAAGGTTCAGCCGTGTAGACGGACGTGTGTTTAACAACATGGGATGCCGAAGCCTTGTCCACTACACGCCGTGTCCATAGGGAACACACCGTGTAGTCTCAGTTAAAGAAAACCGTGTGGGTTAGCCGTGTAAGGGACTCAGGAAGGGGAACAGTTTTCAAGTACACACCATGTGTGGGGTCAACACGCTGTGCGGTTTGAGGTGTACACGACTTGTAGGACAGGAGTAAACTCCCATGTCAGTGTCTTAAGAAGACATGCCATGTAGTTTTTATACATGCCGTGTAGTCGAGTTTTGTAAACTTGTATGTTTTCCTTCCCCTATTTCCATTTTATACTCTTGTGTTCTCTATCCTTGTTTTCCTGATCTAAGGTGTACTTTTGATCTTTCAGAGCTATGTCTTCGAGACGTCCTCCGGTCGTACGTCTATCGTCAGGTAGTGATCAGACGCCAGATAGGGCTGATCAGGGACTTCTTGCCGATCCTCCAGTCGGGCCAGCCTTGGCACTAGCTGTTATACCAGTTGCAGGCACTGATGCGCAGTTTAGGGAAGGTTTCATGAGGATGATGCAAGCCTTCCAGGGAGCGCCGCCTCCTGCCACGACTATGGCAGACCTGAAGCGAGTTTTTTAGCAACAACATCCTTCCACGTTCTCGGGGGAATGAGGACTTCAGGCTGCAGAGTCATGGATGGAAGCCATGCTAACTATCTTCGAGCATCTGGAGACGCCTCCAGAGAGGCGGGTCAAGCTCGCTACCTACATGCTATGAGACTCCTCCAAGAGGTGGTGAGACATAATCTCACAGGCGGGTCATCAGTAGGCTATGGCTTGGGAGGATTTCCAGTGCGTGTTCTATGACTACTTTTATCCAGAGACCCTAAGGGCCGACCAAGCCTGGGAGTTCCTGAGCTTAGAGCAGGGTACTATTTCTGTCATGGAATATTCCTCTCGTTTCACCGAGATTCAGCGTTTCACTCCCCTATGGGATGGAAGTGGGGTGTTATTAGCAAGGAAGTTTGAGGATGGTCTCAGGAGGGAGATCCACTCGCAGGTGAACATATTCCAGCTAACTTCCATCACTTCCATCGTCAACAAGGCACTGATTGCAGAGCGCAATCTAAGAGACTCTAGAGCTACGAGCCAGGGAAGTTATGCTTACAGAGCTAGTTTTTTTCCAGATGACAGTAAGAAGCTCCGTATAGAGTCTACGCACGGTGACCCGAGGAAGCGTGATTCATCATCAGGCAGCCAGGTGACATGCTACCAGTGTGTTCGGTCAGGGCACATGAGGCCGCAGTGCCAGAGGGACCCCGTGGAGTGCCGATCTTATGGAAAGATGGGTCACCTTCAATGTTTCTTCTAGGTTTTCTCACCAGTAGCTGGTGACTGGCGTTCTTCCATGACTCCTCGTTCAGGAGAAACACCACCAGTTTCTCACCAGTCGGGGAATTGGAGTTCTTCCGGCCGTTCGGTCCGAGGTGGAGGTTGAGGCCGTGGCGGTCAGCCACCAGTCCCTTAGCACCAGCAGGGAGGTTTAGCTCAGAGTGGTCAGCCAGGGGCGCAGGGCCGCGGTGCAGGCCAGTCTTTCACCATGTAGCATATTTATCCGGAGCAGGGCCCCGACCCTTCTACAGTTCAAGGTACGATTTTAGTAGCCTCAGTTTTATCTTCAGCCCTTTTTGATACTAGTGCTACACATAGCTTTAACTCTTTTTCTATCATGGAGATCCTTGGGCTCTGCATCTTTTCTTCTACCGACTCATTGACACTAGACACACCTTTGGGGATGAGGACATCTAGTGTACGCCAGTGTAGAGAGTGCCCTCTCGAGGTTGCAGGGTATCGTTTCTTATGGGACCTCTATGTCCTAGAGATGACGGGATATGATGTCATCCTTAGGATGGAATGGTTAGTTCCCTTCCAGTCCGTCTTCGACTGTTATCACCGTAGAGTGAGTTTCGTTTCACCAGAGGGTGAGTCTTTTCTTCATAGAGGCGAATGGGACGTTCGGGCAAGTAAAGGACTCGAGCATCATGGGCTAGGAAGGGTGATGGACCATTTTTATAGTCTTTATCTGGATGACCAGGGGACTTCATATTTGGACTTTCCTCCAGTGGTGGATTGTTTTAGGGATGTCTTTCCAGAGGAATTTTCAGGTTTTCCTCCGGAATGTGAGGTATACTTCTCTATTGAGCTCGTGCCAGGAGCAGCACCGGTGTCCATTCCTCCTTATAGCATTGCTACACCTGAGTTACAAAAGCTCAAGAAGCAGTTGGAGGAGTTGCAGGCTGAGGGTTTCATCCGACCCAGTAATTCTCCTTGGGGTTCGCCTATCCTGTTTGAGAATAAGGCAAACAGTACCCTTCGACTTTGTGTGGATTATCGGAAGCTGAACCAGTTGACGGTCAAGAACCGATATCCCTTGCCGAGGATCGATGACCTCTTCGATCAGCTTCGAGGAGCCCAGGTGTTCTCGAAGATCGATTTGAGGTCCGGTTATCATCATTTGCGCATTAGACCATCAGATATACCTCTGACAGCCTTCAGGAGCAGGTATGGTCTTTACGAGTATACAGTTATGTCGTTCGGTCTCATGAACGCACCAACAATTTTCATGGCACTGATGAACCGAGTGTTCCATACTTATTTGGACTCCTTCGTCGTGGTCTTCGTGGATGATATCTTGGTTTACTCTCACACTTTACACGACCATGCCACACATCTTGAGATCGTTCTGAGTACACTGAGAGAGCATCGGATTTCTGCTAAACTCTCGAAGTGCCACTTCTAGATGGATCAGATTCACTCCTTGTATCACGTCATCTCAGAGGCAGGATTATCTGTGGACCCAGAGAAAGTGAGAGATGTAGTTTCCTGGGAGCAGACGAAGAACGTCTTTGAGGTATAGAGCTTCTTAGGGCTGGATGGATACTACAGAAGCTTCATTCATGACTTTTCTCATCTAGAAGCACCTTTGACAGGTCTGACCAAGAAGGGGTCGAAGTTCTTATGGTCAGATTCTTGTGAGTTATCCTTTCAAAAGCTGAAAGGGAGGTTGACTTCAGCACCGATACTAGTCTTGCCAGAGCCAAGAAAGAGCTACACTGTTTACTATGATGCTCCAGGTATCGGGATGGGATCTATACTTATATAGGGAGATGGATTCATTGAGTATGGGTCTCGGTAGTTGAGGCCACATGAGAGGAACTACTCGACGCACGATCTGGAGTTGACAACTATTGTCCATGCCCTACGCTGTTGGAGACACTACCTGCTGGGAGAGCACTTTGTGGTCTTCACCGACCACAAGAGTCTCAAGTATATCTTCACTCAGCGTAATCTGAATCTGAGACAGCGCAGGTGGGTCGAGTATCTTCAGTATTTTGACTTCGAGCTTGCCTATACGTCAGGAAAGGGCAACGCAATGGTCGATGTGTTGAGCAGGATAACTCAGGTTCAGGATGTTCAAGAGGCCAGCAGTGAGTGACATCTGATGGATTTGTTCTCTGAGATGCATCTAGAGGTGCACGACAGACAGAGATAGACTTTCCTTTCTTATGTGGCTGTTACCTCTACACTTCTTGATCGAGTACGGATGAGGCAGCTATCAGACTCAGAAGGCTTAGTCCTACGAGAGAGTGTGTCAGGAGAGGACCCTCTTCCTGGATGGACAGTGGGTGAGGATGAGATCTTGCATTTCCAGGGATGCGTATGGGTGCCAGCAGACATACGCGAGGATCTGATGCGGGATTTTCATTCCTCTGTTTGGGAAGTTCATCCTAGCATCACCAAGATGTATCAGGATCTTCATCGACAGTACTGGTGGCCAGGTATGAAGAATGATGTTGCTGGTTTTGTCATGAGGTGTTCTATTTGTCAACAGGTGAAAGCAGAGCATCAGCGACCAGTAGTCCTTTTACAGTAGTTAACCGTTCCAGAGTAGAAGTGGAACAATGTTGCAATGGACTTCGTGACCGGGTTTCCGAGATCGCCTCGGGGAAACAATGTTGTTTGGGTTGTCGTCGACAGGATCATGAAGGTTGGCCACTTCTTTCCGATCAAGAAGACCTTCAGTGTCAATGATCTAGGATGACTTTACATCCGAGAGATTGTTCGTCTGAATGGAGTTCCACACTCCATTGTTTCTGAGAGGGATGCGTGCTTTACTTCTCAGTTCTAGCAAGGGCTTCAGAAGGCCTTGGGTACACAGGTACTTTTGAGTACAACATACCATCCCCATACTGATGTCCAGTCTGAGCGCACGATCCAGGTGCTTGAGGATATGCTCCGAGCCTGCATTCTAGACTTTGGAGGTTCTTGGGAGAATCATATCCCTCTGGTGGATTTCGCCTACAATAATAGTTTCCAGGTGACCATTCAGATGACACCATACGAGGCTTTGTACGGTAGGCCATGCCGATCACCCTTGTGCTGGCTGGAGGTAGGAGAGACAGTTTTGCTGGGACCTCATCTCGTTCAGGAGACCTCAGAGCAGATGGAGCTAATTCAGAAGAGGATGGATACAGCACAGTCTCGACAAAAGTCTTATGCTGATCAGTGGAGACGACCTCTGGAGTTCGAGGTCGGGGATCAGGTTTTCCTGCGTGTCGCATCGAGGTTGGGGAACAAGAGGAATCAGAGACCGGGTAAGCTTTCAACATGGTACGTCGGGCTGTTTGAGGTCTTGGAGAGGGTGGGGCCAGTTGCTTATCGGACAGTTACCTCAGTAGTACTGGGCCATGCATGATGTCCTCCACATCTCTCAGCTCCAACGCTACTTTTCAGACCCGTCTCATGTCTTTCAACCTGAGGAGGTTGAGCTTGAAGCAGATGCATCGTTTGAGGAGCATCCTATCCGGATTTTCGATCACAGTATGAAGGTTCTCTGTGGGCAATCTGTTCCTCTGGTATGGGTGTTATGGCAACACAGGTGAGTACAAGACAAGACTTGGGAAAGGGAGGCCGATGTACAATCGCAGTGGCCGGAGCTGTTCGGGGATTATTCTTCTATTCCACGTTAGGGAAATTCGGGGACAAATTTCTTTAAGCGGGGAAGTTTTTAAGAACCTGGATCTTCATTTCAGGTATGTTTTTCCTTTTTCTGAAGTTTTTAAGAAAAAATGAACTTTATAGAAATATTCGAAGTATACGCCGTGTACTTTCTGAGTACACGCCGTGTACTCTTCTCCGGCTCGAAGCCATGTGCTGGCCGTGCCCAGTCCACACACACGGAGTGCAGGGGTGACGTGGAGGCTGATTTTGGTGGAGTACGGAAAATACCCAGTACACACCGTGTACTCTAAAAGTACACACTGTGTGCCTTTTTTTTCACTAAATGAACCAGGGTCATGCCTGATGCATAGAAGCGTCTTCTTTTAGGTCCTATTCGTCTGAGAGCGACCCGTACGGACAAATCTTCGACGAGCTTCTGCCACTTCCTCCGTTCTCCGATTTAAGCATGGTCGATTGCGTTGGAATCACATCGGTGAGTTCTTCCTTATGCTTGAGCTCTGTTTTCTAATTCCTCCTCGTTTTCGAGTTATCATGGGTTGAGTGTTTTGTGAATTTTCTCAGATCTACGACGTTCTAAGGGGAATCAATCGCCGTGGTTAACGTATATCTATCTCCTAGGATCGAGGTAGGTGGTTTGTGCCTTTCTGTTGAAATTCGATGAGTATTTTGTGAAAATTCCACAAATTCTCTTGGGCAGGGAATTGTGGGTTTCCTGTTTTTCCCCTGCTGTTTGCCTGATTTTCTTGATTGCTATAGTAGAGGTTTATGCTTATGAGTAGAGTATTTTTTGTGTGCTCAGGTTTCATTTCCATGCTCGTTGTATTGTTTAGCGTTTTCCAGTTCCCATGCCTAGTTGTAGGATAGTGGAACTTTTGCTTTGAACTGCTGTGGAGCCTTAGACTGATAGCCAAGTAGTTCTTGAGGTTTACTTGGATGATGTACACGCGCTGACCATGTTCTTTTCCAGACAGTACTGTGAGTACCTAGTGTAGTAGACCATAGGGAGAAATGACGTAAGGGATTTTCCAGAGTGTCTTAAGTACGATGCAAGACCACATGGGTAATTCATGATGAGTGCTTCTTCAGAGAGTCTGTAGTTCCTCAACACGGGCCACATGGGGAATGAGACATTGAGTTCTTCCCCATAGAGCCTTTAGTACGATACGAGACTATAGGGGGAATTGACGGTGAGTGCTTACTTAGAGATTCTATTAATTTCATAGCTGAACCAGAGAGATAAGACTGTGTGTGCCTCTTAGAGGGTTGCTAGTACTTGGGTTGAACCATAGGGCTTAGGCTGAGAGAGCTACCCAAAGGGTTACCTATTTTCTTCCTATTGCTGGTTGTAGCTGTTGTGTACTTTTATGTAGAACTGTAGATTGTAGCTGTTGTGTGCTTTATTGTTTACTACTTTCTGCACTTTTACTTGCCTTGTATTCATTGACTGTTAGGCACAAATCTTTGGGTGATTGCCTACTGGGATTATATCTCACACCCTGTTTGGGCCATGCTTTTGGGCTGAAGAAGACTATGTTGCTACAGGTATAGATAAAGGAAAGCGGCCTTCTACTTCAGGTTCTTGATTGCAATGGAGTTGGAGAGCATGGGATCGAGCCGTGGCTTGCGATGATGAGAAGTTTACTTTGTTTTCTTTTGCATTTTGTTTTCATTAGTACTTCAGCACGTTGGTTTGCTTACTTCTTTCCATAGACATATGTACCATGTTGCATCATTATTATTTTAGACATTGATTCTGCTGTTCAGTACAGTTGTTGTATGCTGTTTATTTTTTTTTCCACTATTGCATTCAGTTGTTCTTCCGCTGTATACTTTACCAAATGAGGTCATAGTTTTCCCACCGACTCACCAAGGCCCTCGATGCTAGTCGACAGCCTCTGGTGTTTGGGGAAACGCGCTTGAGGTCATGTGGCGAACCGGGTACGGGGCACCAGTGGAGGTGCTCCGGATTCGGGTTGTTACAGCTGGGAGAATCTTCTACTATCAATGGGGTAATAACATTTGGATCATGGTTTTGGTTCTAGTGATGGTTGAAAAGGGTATAGTTCATCCAGGTGAGGATAATGACTACCTGGTAAATGTTAGGAATCCTCAGTGGACTGATGAAAGAGGACTTTGGAGTTTGAGAATTTTAGAGTCTTAACCGGGGAAGTAGGCTATATATGGGAATATTAGGTCCTTTATTTTCTTACTTCTATTTCGGGTTAGCAATGCTGTGTACCTCTTAACCTCAGGGCCATAATAGTTTGGGTTGCTTGGTGTTCTCCACTTATCACAACTAATATGATATGTGCATAAATCATTGTACAATATTGACCTGGGTGAGATGGTATGTGAGAGTGGAGTTTCCTTTTTCAAGATCCAATGATGTTGAGGGCTTGTAGGAGAAATATCCTTCATAGCCAAGTATTTTCCCTAGGTGGGAATTTTTCAACAATATAAGGAACCATTGCGAGAGATCATTGGAACATGAGACCCAGTTGAGAGATTAATATCCCCACCTTTTTCATGGGTTGATCTTTTTAAGGAAAAAAATCCTTAAAGGATAGAATAATGTAATGTCCTAATTTTTTCCATATAAGACTTTAGAATATTTATAAGAATATTTCCGAATCTAGGTGCTGAGACGACATGAGACTCTCAGGCTAAAAATTAATTTTTGAAATATATTAAATATAGTAAATATCACGTGTAATAAATTTTACTTAAAAAGTAAAATAACTCTTAAACTAATAAAGAATATGAGGGAATCATTGAGTTCAGAATGTGGTTTTTACCTTATTTGTGAAATAACCTTTTTCAGTGTGAGGCGTTTGTGAAAAAGTCATCATGGACGTAAAAATAATAAAATAAACTAATTAAATGATTTAATTTATTTTGTTTGACATGATGAACCACTTTCTATTTAAATTAATGGATATGGAGTTTGTATTAGGGTTGGAAACTAAACCATGGAGACCTAGATACCATTAGAGGAGAGAGTTCTTGGAAGATGACATCGGATCAAGACTGGATTGGAGATCTTTGCATTAACAGAGTTTGTGGATATCTTCAAATAATGACAACACAGAACCGTTATTCATCAAAGATCGATCCAAACTCTAGATATGATGTTTCCCTTTTTAATTTATCCTTGTTTTTTTATCCCATGATGAATGTGAATCAATTTACTAACAGATTGATTCATAGATTGATCTTTTTGTAGGTATGGGTTATTTGTGGGATTTGGGGATAATTGGTTGTTTTTTTGTTTGTTGAATGTTATACCTTTTCATTCATATTTCCTATGAAAATAGATTGAGGACAAAATGAACAAAGGACTAGGTTATTTTCTCACTTTGATATTTTATTCTTTTATCTTCTTATTCTATGTATGTTCATCATTGGCAGTTATTTTGTCATGCGATTCGATGGATACCCGGTGAATGATCATTGACCATTCGATCTTTAGCACAACAGATTATTACCATAGGTCAAGTATGGAGATTTGATGACATGATTCTAGTATGTGACTATAGAAGCAGATCAATGGATGTATCGGGAGTTGTTATTTATGGTTTTGGGAACACAGTATTGGAAAAGTGCATCAATGGTTGTTTCCCAAGTGGTAGGTATGATTGGAACAATCAAAATCCGACCAAAAGTGGTGGATAAACTCAAATGTATCTAGATCCATGTTATTTGGCATAATTGGGGGTAGATCCATGAGAATTTGGGGGATTAGGAAAAGATGCATGAATCTTTCTACAGGTTCTGTGAAAAACACAACTATACATCATGTAGTCTTATAAACACATTCCATGTAGACTCTTTTATATGATGGTAGGGTTTCAATGTGGAGAAAAGTATCACACATCATGTGACTTGTGTCACATGTTTCATGAACTTGAGATGACTATCTCGACGTGTACAGGGAGTACACACCTAGGAGGCTGGGTAGAGTTGCACTCTTTGTGGGTTATGCCACACACCATGTACACCCAGGGAGGTGGCTCAACGCATAAAAGAATTACATGCCCAAGAGATCATGTGGTTATACATGAAATGTATGGAGATAAAACAAATATGTAATTGGGAAAGTACATAGGCATGGGAAAGGTGGAACACTGAGTTCCAGCCTAGACATCTACACACTGTGTACCTTAGGGACATGTTGTGTAGTGTGGAGAAGTACATTTCATGTGAGTGTGAGACATGGGAAGTACCAAGATTAGTGAGATACACCATTCACCATTAGGGACACATCATGTACTCTTTTAAGGATAGGTTGGATTCCTCATTATTCTTAGCTCAGCTTCATTGTGAGCTTGTGTGAGCTTCCATGGGCCAATATCGATTGACTGTGTTCCCTTGGTCCATTCCTACAAGGGTTTGGTGAAGTATCCTATTCTCATCATAGATAGTGACCCCTCTATAGTTCCTAATGATTTTTGCATTGAGGTTTATTTTCTTTATTCTGGAGTGAGTTCACTCAGATCGCTTCAACTACTGAATCAGTGTCTTGGAGTATGTATCCCTTTAAGAGGCCTAGAGTGATCCTTATTTACATTTGTGTTTCCTTGGATGGTGTTTTTGTAATTAGAATGACCAATATTTACTCAGGATTAAATCCCCTATATGGGAGGGTGTTTCTAGTAGGTTCTGGTGTCCCCCTAGTGAGCCTTGGTAATTGACCCCCTATCTGTGTACCGAGATATGATCTTTCTAATGAGGTGTAGTATGATCGAGTGTATATCTTGGATAAACCCTCTCAATTTACTTTGTGTTGAGACTTGATGAGTGTGACCTATAGGATGATTGTCATCATGGTATGTGTTCTCCCAGATGATCATTGTGTAGAACCTCTGAGCAGGAATCCTAGGTAAGCCTTTAGAGTTGTGATCATTACCTTGATATTGTGTGTATTTGTTGAGTATATCTGGATATTGTTATTATTTTTATTATAGACATATTCCTGAGAAGAGATGACTGTAACTCTGGATGATTTGTGATTGGTTATTCCAAGGTGTCCTATTAGGTTTTTTATACTCACCCCTACATATTCTATGACCACAGGTTTCATTCCTTATGTAGACAACATACCTTTTTACAGAGTCCTTGGTAGACCAAGAGTAGGTGGAGCTAGTTTGGGCTAGATAGACCGAGGTGTTTACTGGTGTTGATTATCATAGTATTCCCTTCCATATGAGTAAGTGGGACTTTAATTTCTAGTTTTGGTTGGGATTGTATTTGGCCCCTTTTTACACTTTTTGGTACTTTTGTCATACTATGTTTGTGGGATTATAGATGTATCCATGCATTGTTTTCAGTTGTTTTATATTTATTCATTCTATAGGATTTGAGATGTGTGTGTGTGTGTACATGTGCTTAAGGATAATGAATCCCATGTGCGTGATATTAATTTTTGGAACTAGTTTCTAGTCCATGTCCTATTGGAGGTGGGCTTTGGGTAGTTGTGTCTTGGACTCCGTCGGGTCAGTTCATGATAGGGTAGCTCATAGGCTTGTCTGCATTTAAAAAAAATATAATATTTATAATCATTTAAATATTATATTTTTCTCATTATTAATAGTAGTTGTGGGTTGAAGTATGAATTGATCATAGATAGAGTTTTAAGGGATATGATGGAACATTTTTCAATGGGTTAATTGTGGCATGAAATTATTGAAATTTGGTGGTGAACTTTTGTTATGAAAAGTAGATGAGTGATCGGTGAGGGGAAATGAATGATGATATTGGTTTTGTGACGATGCAAATGGCTGGAACTATAAATGAATGACAATTATCCAGGTAATGACTTATCATAAAGTCCTTTCCTATTTTCTTAATAACAAAATAAAATTAAATAATAACAATAATAAATTGACCCAAAACATATTATGATTATGATAACTCTTTTAGAATTGAAACCATGTGAAAGGGAGATGGGTTTCATTTTTTGAGAGGTGGGATGGCACACCAAGTGAATATGGTTAATAATTACTATATAAATATTATAATATTATATTAAAATAATAAATATTTACCTATTTTAAATTAACATGTGAATGAATGGTGAATTAGTATGACCATTACGATAAGAAATCATATGTCACGGTTTAATCATGATTTTTTTTAAAAAAAACTAAAATGTTAAAGAAGCGCATATTATAAAAATATTTTTTTAAAAAAGTCTGGCTTACAGGTAATCCCTCACCCATGCGGGCTTAACTAGCTTTGGCCTACACCCACGTGAGCTCAACCCACATTGGCCCACACTTTTAACAGTCAAAATTTTTAGGCCCTCCCAACCCTACATTCGCCCAATATTCACAAAGTCCATAGGATACAAGCCTATTTTTCATTAATATTTCTTTTATTATTTACTGTGAATTACATTTCTTTATTAAGACATCCCACAAAGTTCATTGGATGGGGATTTTTGGCTTAAGTTTATCATAATGAGTCCATCAAATTAAGGTTATCTATCAAACGTTATAAACTAAAGATTTGTGTATAATGTTTATCCTATCATTCTTACAAGTTTCATCATATAGAGTGTTTTATGAATAAATATGAAGATTCTTTGTTGTTTTTAAAGTTCCTAACATTGTGATTATTCAAAGTTTTCATAATCCAAGACTATGGATAAAAGAGGAGTTTTTATTTGAGGAGTTTGAAGATATGTTGGTGTGGATGTATGAGGTGTGTGTTTGAAGCCTGTGATGTTTTGGAGACTTTATGGTACAAAGTGTTATCATACAATCTTTTTTGAAAGTTTATAATCAGAGTAAAGTTTTCAAAGTTTAAAGGGAAGTTGTTGGGAAATGTCATTAGATGAAGACCATCATACGATCTCTTGTAATGTCATTAGTCTAAGTCCATGAGACGAACCGTTTGCAATGTTGTGAGAAAGAAGGTTGTCAATTTTTGTACAAAGTTTATCAGATGGACATGTATGAAGTTGAAAAGTAAATAGGTTATAGAATAATTAAAAATAAGTCTTTAAGTCATCAAACAGATGGTTTTGGTTAAATTCATCACATATATGTTTCTATATGAAGTTCATCATTCAGAGGGTGGTATGCAAAGGCAATGTTCAAAGAGTTCTGATACAAGTCATCAAATGATGGAAGTGCCTGGTGAAAGACATCTGATACATTCCGATGAAGTTATACAGGAAGATTAGATAGAGTTACTTTGTTTAAAAGTTTTTCTATAAAATTTTACAGAATGGATGAGTGGTATAAATTTCTATAGTTTCTAAGGAATTTATGAAGCTTTTTAAAGGTAATAAATTTAGGAAGTTTCTAAGAGGGATGATCAAAGTGTTAAGTGATAAGTTTTAATTGGAGATGCATGTTTCCCTAAAATATTTGAGGTATTATTCCTATATTGAGGGTGTTTGTTTGCTGAGGTGAAGTGTGAATTTTAGGAAGTGAGGTGAAACACTGCATAATTGGAAAGTCAATTAGATGAATAGTGTAGAGACCCAAATCTTGATTTATATAGACATTACATTACTTTTGAGGAATACTAAATACATAACAAGAACCAACACTCAAGGACCGTAATAGTTTAGTGTCTTTGGAAACTAGGAACACAATCTTCTAATCGTGGTGAAAGATCTTCAACATCTCCCATAAAGATCTCCCCCCTTTTTTTCTTACCTAAAAGCTTTCTTTATATCCTAGGGAAAATAAAACATAAAAAGGGTGAGCTCAAATTCTCAGTAAGGGTAATCATGGATAAAATAAAACAAATCATATACATTTGAACTTAAATACATGAACATAATGTTTAAACATCAAGATCTTGAGCAATGACATAAAACATGGCACTACGTAAGGCATAGATCATAAAGAAACATTAATCCAGATAAAATAGAATAATAATAAAACATGTAATTGTGGAAACCATTAAGTACATGTTATGATTTTCATAGTATCCAAGGCATTGCTTCCAAGACCATCTTAGTGGACAAAGTCCCATTTTGAATCGAGTTCACTCCTCATTCCAGTCCTGTAATACTGAACCGGGTTAACTTACCGTTCCATCCATGTCTATCTCATGAGATATAAATCTTACCCAATGAATTGGAGGGAGATATAGGTCCCACCCATCTCATAATGAAATCATTCTTACTTTTTCCACAAAATAAACTTAAAACATTCATCATAACCCTAAGAATAAAATGGGTTTCATAAACATCATCCCATCATCACATAATCCATATAAAACAAATGGATATTTCATCATAAAAAAGTGAAACCATGTAAATCATATAGAAATTATACTTGAAACATACACATATGAAATAATGTCATCTTAGATGGAAAAATGGTTTTGATAAAACACTTGAAATGAATTCTTGAGGAAAATATCCTTTCTTCTTCAAAATCATTTTCTATTCACAAAATGACATGAAATTTTAAAAGAAAAGTATTTTGTTGAAAATAGTCATAAAATCTTGTAGAGTAAGCTTCATGAAAATGAGGCGTTATGAAACCGTAAAAATCCATTCACACCGTATAAGTTAAAAATAATATTCTTCTCGTACTTTTGTCGGAAAAGTCAAAAAGTACCTCGTATGGTAAACAAAAGAAAGATTCGTTCCATAAGATGTGTTAAAAGTAAAAAAAAGGGTAAGAATGACTTTAAACATACATGGAATAAAAGTAAACATTTTATGAAAACATTTTGAGAACATATGGACATGGATAATAAACATAACCCCAGTAAATACTTACGAATACACAATCTCAAATAAGAATGAGATTGTAATAATTATCCCTTACCTTATGTCTGGTATGCTTAGTATGTATCTGAACATCCTGTATAATGATTTAAATAATTTCATTGAATTATTACAGAATCATATTCATCGTTATGATATCATATATGGTTTACTTATGACTTTATATTACCTGTTCTTTTGTAAATTCGATGTAAAAGCAGCGATTTGGGTAAAATCGTTTCATTTACTGTACGTGTTTCAACTTGTTGTTCTTGATATTATTACTTATATCCTCATTTACTTAATTCCATAATGTAAAAAATGATTTATATATAATATATATTCAGAATATACATATATATATGATAGATTGATAAATGGAATGAAATAAACCGTTCATGGAGACGGTAGGCCGTACGTACGCATGAATGCTGTTTTCGTTTCCTTATTGAATTGAATGGAATTAAGTAGATGAAATACATATATATATACATAAATACAGTATCATTATTATGTCATATATTTTATTATTATTCATTATATATACTTTATAATCATTCATGAATGGTTAACATGGAGAATGAATCTCATCGCGTCGTGGAGACGGTAGTCCGTACGTACGCACGAGCAATGATATCATTCCCATGATCGTGGAATTGTATTGATGTGTATGTATAATATTTAATAATCAATATCAATTTACAATAATCATATATAGTTATTTATTTACACCATTATACACATCCAAGTAAGTTGGTGGTCGAAAACAGATTACACCACGGCGTGGAGACAGTATTCCGTACGTACGCACGTGCGGTGATTTCATTTTCCGTAGGATGGATATAAGGTGAAATAATGTTGTTTAATATTTATAATAACATCTAAGTATATAAGTAATACTGATGTTATTACTTTATAATGATACAACTAAAGAAGAAGAAGTAGAAGAAGAAAGAAACTTGAGAGAATCGGAAGAAGAGATTACCTCTTCTTCGACGCACCTCCTTTAAGCCTGCCCTTAAGGAAGTAGAGTTGGTCTTTTGAGAAGACCAGAACCTCCAGAATGTTTCTAGGGATGTGGAGAAATGAAATGGTCAGGTTTTGGCCGAGCTTCAAGGCTTAAAGTGGTGTGAGGAGGAGATGGAGGAGGTTCCCTTTTATAAGGGAGGAGAGGGGCACTTTAGGAAAAACATAAAATATTATTTTATTATAAAGTCATATTAGGTTTTTAATATCTCCAAATTGATTTATTTCTAAGATAAGGTGAGGATGGGTCGAAATAATCTCAACTAATAGATTTTAGACAAGTTTAGGTCACTATTTTAACCTTATCCTTTAGATTTAACTCTAAGTTAGACAATTTAACTTTTACCGGGTCTTCTTGTTTTCCTACAATATATGGTTAATAAAATTACTTTAACATGACAAACGAACCCCAAGTTGTTCATTATTAATATATATAATCTTATCTAAGTCATTTTTCCAATCCTTATATTTTTAGGAATAAAATAACAATTAATAATATAATATTTGTTTTAAAAACTATTTTATGTCACCTTTTGACACTATTTGGTATTTGATTTTTGTGAAAATCATAACATCATGATTAGTTCGAAAAAATTTAATTAAATCAATAATAACATGTCATATTAACCTATAAAATTAGTTTAATTCATAAAAAGTCTCAAATTACATTTATTTGGTTATTTATAATATCAATTATGTTAATATTTCATTAATAAGGTACTTACTGCATCATCATTGTGTCATAAATAAATTAAATTATTTAAAGTCTAAAAATTATAAAAAATACCATTATGTAGGAAATATTTTTATCTTTCTAATGAATATTTATAGTTGAATTTATCTTATGTATTACAAAATATTAAAAATTATTTAGTTATTAAACTTTGATTTTAACTATTTTAACCCTTCTTTAAATAAATTAATAATAAATGTCCTAATCTAATCCAAGTGGGCCTAAACGGTCATATTTTATTCCTAAGGTTGTTTTTGGTAGAATTACACTTATCCAATATAATTAGGACATGTGTTAGGGTAATAATAATATCATTTTTACCCTTAATTTCCCTATTTACTTTTAACCGTGGTAAAAAAAAGTAAAAAGTTACTATTCACCAAAAATTATTTTCATCTCATTGAACCACATTTTAGTCCTTTATATTAACCGTGTCTCTCAGATTTTCGAAATTCCACTCACAGAAGTGGTAAAATTAAGTTTTATGTGAATTTTCAAATTCTCCTAGGAGGTGGGTAAAAGACGGTGAAAAGTTCAATAATTTTTTTATATATCTAAAATTATTATAAAATGACTCCAATGAATTAATCTGAACTTATATATCTATTATGTATCAATTTTTACCTAAAATAAATTTAAATAAAATAAATAATTATTTAAATAAAAATTCGGTTTTTAAATAGTAACCCAGTGTTTTCACTATTCATCAAAAATTGAAAGTTTTCAGAAAAATATCAAAATTTAACCCCAGGCTAATTTCGATATTCCAAATCAAAAAATTAAGTCCATTTTGAAATATAAAATTTACTAAATTTCAAAAAGTGGGTATTACTATTCATAACGGCTAGTTTTAATAATATTTTAATAGCATATCGTTGTTTAGTGAAACTCGGTATTGCGTATGATGCAAGCTATCGAGAAAGGTCACGATTGCATGTAAAGCAAGCCAAGCCAGTGTTGTGTGTAGTGAAAGATTCCTTTGATGATGTATATATCATAAAAACAAAACATTTCTCACAAAAATCTTGGGTGTTACATTCTACCCCCCTTAAAATGAATTTCGCCCTCAAAATTCGTCACTTTGTAACAAATAGATGAGGATAACTCTCCCTCATCATATCCTCAAGCTCCCATGTAGCTTCTTCTAATTGGTGTTTCCTCCATAAAAATTTCACCAAGTGAGTGGTCTTGTTCCATAGGACTTTTCCACTATGATCCAGAATCTCTATCGGTTGTTCTTCATAAGAAAGATCTTGCTCCAGCGGTACAACTTCTGAGCTTAGTACATGTGAAGGATCAGGTATGTACTTTCTCAAGAGCGATACATGGAACACATCATGAAATTGAGAGAGATTCGGTGGAAGAGCCAATCGGTAAGCTACCTTCCCAACACGATCCAGTATTTTGAAACGACCGATATACCTAGGGCTCAGCTTTCCCCTCTTTCCAAATCTCATTACTCTCTTCCAAGGAGATATTCATAAGAACACTTTATCACCCACTTCAAACTCTAGTTCTTTTCTTCGGTTTTCGCCATAACTTTTTTGTCGACTCTGATCTGCTATAATGTGTTTTTGAATAGATCAGACCTTTTTTGCCATCTCATCAACAAGATTAGGTCCTAATAGCTTTATTTCCCCAACTTCATCCGAGCAAGTTGGAGTCCTACATTTCTTTCCATAGAGAGCTTCATAAGGATCCATATGAATACTAGAGTGAAAGCTGTTATTATAAGAAAATTCCACCAAAGGTAGGTGTTGATCCCAACCACCTTTGAAATCTATAGAGCAAGCTCTTAACATATCTTGTAGAGTTTTAATTATTCTCTCAGACTAACTGTCTGTCTGAGGATGATAAGCAGTGCTGAAACTCAACTCTCTATCTAGAGTATGCTGAAGACTTCGCCAGAACTTTTAGGTAATCCTCGGATCCTGATAAAATATAATGGAAAGTAGTACTCCATGCAATCTTACCACTTCCTTCACATATATCCTGGAAAGATGATCAAGAGAGAAATCCTCTCTAATAGCAATGAAGTTTGCCGACTTTGTAAGACGATCCACTATGACCCAGATATCATTATTGCCTTTGGATGTTTTAGGAATTTCGGTGACAAAGTCCATAGTGATGTTTTCCCATTTCCATTCGGATATGGGTAATGGTTGTAACATCCCCTTAGACTTCTGTCTCTCAGCTTTAACTTGATAACAAACCAGGCTTCGAGAGACATATTCAGCAACATCTCTTTTCATGCCATCCCACTAGAAGTACTCTTTTAGGTCCCTATACATCTTTGTGCTTCTAGGATGAATAGAGAATGAAGAACTATGAGCCTCATCCAGCAGCTCCTTCTTTAATTCTGGGATGGGAGGGACACAAACCCAATTCCTGAACCTTATTATCCCATCACAATCAAGGTTGAATTCCGGAACATTTCTCACCTTCTTTTGTAACTCTACATATTTTTTCTGTACCTCTTTAATCTTCACATGTATAGATGGTTGAACATTCATTTGAGAAAGATAATATTTTTCCCCTTCCATTATAATTCTAAGATCCATCCTTTGTAAATCCATAAATATTTGATCTTTTGAGATCCTCATCATGGATAATCTAGCATGGTCTTGTCGACTTAATGCGTCTTCCATCTTGTTTTCTTTCCCTGGGTGGTAATGAATTGAGTAGTCGTAATCCTTAATCAACTCCAACCATCTTCTTTGGTGCATATTCAGATCCTTTTGTGTGAAAATATACTTTAAACTTTTATGATCAGTATAAATATCACACCTTTCACCATAAAGATAATCCCTCCAAATATTTTATGCAAATATTACCGCAGTTAACTCCAAATCATGGTTTGGGTAATTTTTCTCATGGATTTTCAACTATCGTGAGGCATAAGCTATCACCATATCATTTTGCATAAGAACACACCCCAACCCCTTCTTGGATGCATCACTATAGATGACAAACCTTTCTCCACTACAAGGAAGTGTGAGTACAGGTGCACTGGATAACCTTCTTTTCAACTCCTTGAAATTCTCTTCATATTTCTTCGTCCACACGAACTTAACTCCTTTTCGAGTCAACCTAGTGAGTGGATTAGATAATCGTGAAAAATCTTTCACAAAACGTCGATAATATCCAGCCAAACCGAGAAAACTTCGGATCTCAGTTACTGTTGTTGGTCTCATCCATCTTTCGATAACCTCTATCTTTGCTGGATCCAAAGATATCCCCTCTTTTGAGATTATGTGACCCAAAAATGAAACTTTTTGAAGCCAAAATTCACACTTGGTAAATTTGGAATAAAGCTTCTCCTTTCTCAAGGTCTTCAATATAATCCTCAAGTGATCTTCATGTTCTTCATTTCTCTTTGAATATACAAGAATATCGTCTATAAAGACTACCAAAAACTGATCAAGATAGTATCTAAAGACTCTATTCATCAGATCCATGAAGATAGCAGGGGTATTAGTAAGACCAAATGGAATCACAATAAATTCATTGTGTCCATACCTTGTACGGAAAGCCGTCTTTGGTATATCCTCCCTTTTGACCCTTAATTGTTGATACCCTGAATAAAGATCAATCTTGGAAAAGTATTGAGCTCCGTGTAGTTGGTCAAATAATTCATCAATGCGTGGGAGAGGATATTTGTTCTTGATAGTGATCTTGTTAAGTTCTCGATAATCAATGCAGAGTCTCATTGATCTATCTTTCTACTTAACAAACAGAACAGGTGCTCCCCAAGGTGACACACTAGGGCGTATGAATCCGTTATCAAGATTCTCTTGGAGTTGATTCTTCAATTCCTACAACTCAATTGGGGCCATTCTATAAGGTGTCTTTGAAATAGGTAAATCACCCGGTATGAGTTCTATTGAAAACTCAACTTCACGATTTGGTGGAAGACCCGATAATTCCTCCAGAAAGACATCATCAAACTCCCGTACAATGGGTATATTCTTAATCGTGAGTTTCTCTCCAATTATTTGAGATAAATAACCTTCATTTAGTGGAATCAAGACCCATAAGATGGAATAAATTTCCACTGGAAGGTTATGTTCATCCTTGCATCGATAGACGATCATAGATTGATTTGGAATATGAAATGTGACTTCCCTTCTTTGGAAATTGATATGAGATCCATATAAAGAAATCTAATCCATGCCAAGAATCACATCAAATTCCACTATAGGAAGTATCACAATATTTGTAGGAAGCACTTTCCCACAAACTTCAATCGGAGATGAATTATAAACTTTTGATGCGACTATTGTGCCATTAGGGGTTGTCACAAATAACTCAACATCTAATTGTTGAGGTAATATGACGATAACCTTAGAAAATTCTTCAGAAATAAAAGAGTGGGTGGATCCAGAATCAAATAAAACATTTTCTACTTTAGAGTGGATGGTAAGTGTACCTTTCACCACTTCGTTCTCATACTCCACATCGCTGATAGAAATTTCATGTGACTTTCCTTTGTCTTTAGCCTTAAGAGTTTGTTGATGTCGATCATCATCAACAACCCTTGGATTAGGTAATTGATTGGCATAATGTCCCATTTCCTTTCACTTGTAACATTGAAGTGTAGGAGGTGCACTATGTGTAGACTTTTCTTTGTTTGTATCACTAGACATCTTCTTCCCATCATTGCGGCATTCAAATTCCCGATGACCTTACTTTTCACTTTTGAAACATTTACTTGTCCCTTTAAGACAACTACCTCCATATTTCTTTCCACACTTTGAGAATAAGGGAAAAATCATCTTCTTTTCAGTTTGGTCTTTAGATTTTTCTTTAAATTACATTTTCCTCTTCTTATCAAACCCATATGACTGATGGGTTACCACAATCTCTATCTCAACTTTGAGATCACATCAAACGATTTCTTCGTATCTATTGAAGTCCCTTATGGATAACGCCCTTCGAATACTTGGTTTTAAGCCACTAAAGAATCGACCCATCTTACTCTCAGGTTGGATAATAATCCCAGAAGCATACCTTGAAAGTCTTGTAAAATTTTCTTCGTAGGTACCAACAGATTCATCATCCTTTTTCTTCAGTTCAAGAAACTCCTTCTCCATCTTTGTTCGAAGAATACGAGGGAAGTACTTATTGAAAAATAAGTTCTTGAACTCGTCCCATTCTATGGAATCAATTTCATCTCCTGGACTTGTATTCTTGATAAGATTCCACCATTGATCAGCTTCACCTTCCAAACGATATACTGCTAAGATTACTTTATCATGTTCAGAACATTGAAGAACTGAAAATATCTTTTCAGTGGTACTGATCCATTATTCATCCACTAATGGATCAGTAAACCCGCTGAATGAGGGTGGAATTTTCCTCATGAAGGATTCAACAGAATGTTGCTCCTTCATTTTCTCATTTGGAAGTCCTTCATGATTCATAGCTTGAGAAAGTTGTGTGAGCATGGCTACAAGATTTTTCATTCCAGCTCCCATAACATTTGGTTGCTCAGGGGGACAATCATCGCATTGCCCGTCACATTCCACGTTAACACGGTTCCTTCGGGTTCCATCCATTGACTAAAACCAAGAAGAATAGTGTGAGAAACACTAATTATAATAGGAAAACCACATAATCAAGAATAAAATTTCACACTTAAGGTCTTATCATAGGTTGTTCATGGCCATTTTTTAAAACACTAAGATTTTGTTCTATGCTTAGACTTATCCTTAGGGTTCTTACTAAGGCTTTCACATCCTAGTTTCCAAAGGTTGACTATACCTTTCCTCTGATACCAACTTTAGAGACCCAAAGCTTGAAATACATAGACATTACATTACTTTTGCGAAATAATTAATACATAACAAGAACCAACACTCAAGGACTGTAATAGTTTAGTGTCTTTGGAAACTAGGAACACAATTTTCTAATCGTGGTGAAAGATCTTCAACATCTCCCATAAAGATCTTCCCCTTTTTTTTATTACCTAAAACCTTTCTTTATATCCCGGGGAAAATAAAACATAAAAAGGGTGAGCTCAAATGATCATTAAAGGTAAGCATGGAGAAAATAAAACAAATAATATATATTTGAACTTAAATACATGAACATAATGTTTAAACATCAAGATCTTGAGCAATGACATAAAACATGGTAGTACGTAAGGCATAGATCATAGAGAAACATTAATCATAATAAAATAGCATAAGAATAAAACATGTAATTGTGGAAACCATTAAGTAAATGTAATGATTTTCATAGTAGCTAATGAATTGCTGCCAAGACCATCTTAGTGGACAAAGTCCCATTCTGAATCGAGTTCACTCCTCATTCTAGTCCTGTAATACTGAACCAGATTAACTTACCGTTCCAGCCATGTCTATCTCATGAGATATAAATCTTTACCCAATGAATTGGAGGGAGATATAGGTCCCACCCATCTCATAATGAAATCATTCTTACTTGTGCCACAAAATAAACTTAAAACATTCATCATAACCCAAAGAATAAAATGGGTTTCATAAACATCATCCCATCATCACATAATCCATATAAAACAAATGGATATTTCATCATAAGAAAAGTGAAACCATGTAAATCATAGAGAAATTATACTTGAAACATACACATATGAAATAATGTCATCTTAGATGGAAAAATGGTTTTGATAAAACACTTGAAATGAATTCTTGAGGAAAATATCCTTTCTTCTTCAAAATCATTTTCTCTTCACAAAATGCCATGAAATTTTAAAAGAAAAGTATTTTGTTGAAAATAGTCATAAAATATTATAGAGTAAGCTTCATGAAAATGAGGCTTTATGAAACTGTAAAAATCCGTTCACGCCATATAAGTTAAAAATAACACTCTTCTCGTACTTTTGTCAGAAAATTCTAAAAGTACCTCGTATGGTAAACAAAAGAAAGATTCCTTCCATACGATGTGGTAAAAGTAAGAAAAAGGGGTAAGAATGACATAAAACATACATGGAATAAAATTAAACATTTTATGAAAACATTTTGAGAACATATGGACATGGATAATAAACATAACCCCAGTAAATACTTACGAATAAACAATCTCGGATAAGAATGAGATTGGAATAATTATCCCTTACCTTATGTCTGGTATGCTTCGTATGTATCCGAACATCCTGTATAATGATTTAAATAATGTCATTGACTTATTACAAAATCATATTCATCATTATTATATCATATATGGTTTACTTATGACTTTATATTACCCGTTATTTTGTAAATTCTATGTAAAAGTAGCGATTTGGATAAAATCGTTTCATTTATTGTACGTGTTTCGACTTGTTATTCTTGATATTATTACTTATATACTGATTTAATTAATTCCATAATTTAAAAAATGATTTATATATAATATATATTCATCATATACACATATATATATATATTATAGATCGATAAATGGAATGAAATACACCGTTCATGGAGATGGTAGGTCGTACGTACGCAAGAACACTGTTTTTGTTTCCTTATTGAATTGAATGGAATTAAGTAGATGAAATACATATATATATATATATAAATTCAGTATCATTATTATGTCATATATTTTATTATTATTCATTATATATACTTTATAATCATTCATGAATGGTTAACATGGAGAATGAATCTCATCGCGTCGTGGAGACGGTAGTCCGTACGTACGCACGAGCGATGATATCATTCCCATGATCGTGGAATTGTATTGAAGTGTATGTATAATATTTCAGAATAAATATCGCTTTAAAATAATCATATATAGTTATTTATTTACACCATTATGCACATCCAAGTAAGGTGGTGGTCGAAAACAGATTACACCACGGTGTGGAGACAGTATTCCGTACAAACGCACGCGTAGTGATTTCATTTTCCGTAAGATGGATAGAAGGTGAAATAATGTTGTTTCATATTTATAATAACATGTCAGTATATAAGTAATACTGATGTTATTACTTTATAATGAGACAACTAAAGAAGAAGAAGTAGAAGAAGAAAGAGACTTGAGAGAATCGGAAGAAGAGATTACCTCTTCTTTGACGCACCTCCTTTAAGCCTGCCCTTAAGGAAGTAGAGTTAGTCTTTTGAGAAGACCAGAACCTCCAAAATGTTTCTAGGTAAGTGGAGAAGAGAAATGGGCAGGGTTTTTCCGAGCTTCAAGGCTCAAAGTGGTGTGAGGAGGAGAGGGAGGAGGTGCCCTTTTATAAGGGAGGAGAGGGGCACTTTAGGAAAAACATAAAATATTAATTTATTATAAAGTCATATTCGGTTTTTAATAGCTCCAAATTGATTTATTTATAATATAAGGTGGGTATGGGTATAAATAATCTCAATTAATATATTTTAGACAAGTTTAGGTCACTATTTTAACCTTATCCTTTATATTTAACTCTAAGTTAGATAATTTAACTTTTACCGGGTCTTCTTGTTTTCTTACAATATATGGTTAATAAACTTACTATAAAAAGACAAAAGAAACCCAAGTTGTTCATTATTAATATATATAACCTTATCTAAGTCATTTGGCCGAACATTAGATTTTTAGGAATAAAATAACAATTAATAATATAATATTTGTTTTAAAAACTATTTTATGTCACTTTTTGACACTATTTGGTATTTGATTTTTGTGAAAATCATAACAGCATGATTAGTTCAAAAAAAGTTAATTATATCAATAATAACATGTCATATTAACCTATAAAATTAGTTTAATTCATAAAAAGTCTCAAATTACATTAATTTGGGTATTTATAATATCAATTATGTTAATATTTCATTAATAAGGTACTTACTGCATCATCATTGTGTCATAAATAAATTAAATTATTTAAAGTCTAAAAATTATAAACAAAATACCATTATGTAGGAAATATTTTTATCTTTATAATTAATATTTATAGTCAAATTTATCTTATGTATAACCCTATATTAAAAATGATTTAGTTATTAAACTTTGATTTTAACTATTTTAACCCTTCTTTAAATAAATTAACAATAAATGTCCTAATCTAATCCAAGTGAGCTTAAATGGTCATATTTTATTCATAAGGTTGTTTTTGGTCTAATTACACTTATCCAATAGAATTAATACATGTGTTAGGTTAATAATAATATCATTTTTACCCTTAATTACCCTATTTACTTTTAACCGTGGTAAAAAAAAAGTAAAAAGTTACTATTCACCAAAAAATATTTTCATCTCATTGAACCAAATTTTAGTTCTTGATATTAACTGTGTCTCTCGGATTTTTGAAATTACACTTATAGAAGAGGTAAAATTAAGTTTTATGTGAATTTGTAAATTCTCCTAGGAGATGGGTAAAAGACGGTAAAAAGTTCAATAAAATTTTTATATATCTAAAATTATTATAAAATGACTCCAATAAATTACTTTTAACTTATATAGGTATTATGTATCAATTTTGACCTAAAATAAATTTAAATAAAATAAATAATTATTTAAATAAAAAGTCGGTTTTTAAATAGTAACCTAGTGTTTTCACTATTCATCAAAAATTGAATGTTTTCAGAAAAATACCAAAATTTCACCCTAGGCTAATTTCAATATTCAGAATCCAAAAATGAAGTCCATTTTGAAAGATAAAATTTACAAAATTTCAAAAAGTGGGTATTACTATTCATAACGGCTGGTTTTAATAATATTTTAATAGCATATCGTTGTTTAGTGAAACTCGGTATTGCGTACGACGCAAGCTATCGAGAAAGGTCGCGATTGCGTGTAAATCAAGCCAAGCTAGTGTTGTGTGTAGTGAAATATTACTTTGATGATGTATATAACATAAAAACAAAACATTTCTCATAAAAATCGCAGGTGTTACAAATAGGAAAAATAAGCAACAATCAGAAAGATACCAGATGAAGTTTCCTATTAGGTGGTATTAGACAAACAATGTGTTGAGGTGATTAGATAAATAGTGTACTATAAGTTGAATCGATCTTCATAAGGCATCAAATAGATTTTTTTGGATAGATGACTAGATAAATTATACCGATAAGACACTAGACAGAGTATACCAGATGAACCCATCAAAATTTTTTTCATAAAATGGAAGGAAATCCTTTCTTGCTAATGTGTAAGAAAATGAAGAAGAATAATTACTTACAAGAAAATAAGGTGTGGAGAAAGCTCAAGAAGCATAGTGAAAAATTACTGAAATTTTTGGTGAAGTATACTTATAGTTGTCACAAAAATATTATTACATAATTTATCTATGTGATGGGAACATGTACCGTTGATTGAATATAGTGCTTTAAAAGTGTATGGATATTCTCTGATTGCAATATACACATACAAAAGAATATTTTCTATTGGTTTGTGTATAGGTTCTAGGTGTAACGAAATAACCTTTTATGGGTGTTAAAATTAAATTTATTTTAATTTAGAGTTACCCAAAACCTTGAAAGAGGATCTTTCTCTTTAAATTTATAATTAATTTATTCAAATCTAGAAGAAATGATTACCTCATCTTAGGATCCTTTATTCATTGATGGTGTTGATCTTCCAAAAACCTTATTTAGATTACCCTCATTTTTATTGGTGGATACAAGTGTAGAATCCATATAGTGGTGATCCACATAAGCTCCTTTGATCTATGAATGACACCAATTGATTTATGGGTGCTTGCACGATGAATAAATTGTCTTATGTTTTTTTATTGATCACTCTAAGATCCTTCGGGCCTGAAGGGGTTATTATCATTCTTGAGATTAGAAGAGGGTGAATTCAATAAAGAGAGAGAGGTTGGTTTTGTGCAATGGTTCTACATTCTCAATTTTCAATTAACCCTACAAAATAGTCATAATAATCAATTTATTGAGATAGAGTTTAGGTTAAAATATTATATAATTGTGTATCATCCCTTAAATAATATAATGTTCTTTAATAAATACCATGCCAAAATAATAATAATAATAATAATATTTTATGGAATTTATGCTGACTTGTGAAATAATAAATATTATTTTATGGGATTTTAAATTAATATTTATCACCAGACTTGATCATGGTCTATTCAAACTCCTCATTATTTATTAAATACCTGAATAAATATTTAATAAAATGTTTCTTTCATCAATAAATATTTATGAATGATAAAACTTGAATAAAATCAACCATATCTCTTGAGAATAATATCTATTATAATAATTAAATTGAAATAAAATTTAATCAAGATCAATAGAAACACTTAATGTGTGACCCTCTAAGATTCATTCTCATTGTCATTAGGTTGAATTTACTAAAATACAAGATTACTATCTAGCAATGGGTTAAGGCACCCAATACAAGGAAATTAATGTCATAATTATGACAACCATATATGAATGCTCATTTTGTAATATAATATCTCATCAAGTAGGTTGAATATATGTGTCACTGACCTATATTCTTGATACATATTTCTTCGACTATCTGAAATAAACACAAAATTTTACCATGACTATGGAATTTAACATGGTGGTTATATTTCAATAAATGGGTCAAGATATAATATTCCATAAATATGGAAGAGAAAAATCCTTCCTTGACTCATCCATTAATAACAAGTCATTTGTGATGCACCCAACATAACCAACTTCCTGCCAATATATGGCATGGCGGTTTTGGTCAGCAAATCTAAGTATGAGAGTCATGACATGTATCAATGATATTATTAATGTGTAAGGAACATTACATGCATTCACAGATAGGAATACCCAATGACACCAAAACATGTGGAATTTCTATTGGTAGGTTTGTTCTCATAATCTCTCATCTTGTAGATTACCAAGTGTAAACATCATGAGAATAAACCTCATACACTTATGAGTAATCACACCTGAAAATCTACATACTATGTGTTCTATCATAGTTTGTTATCCAATCATAGAACTATATTTAATAATATCATTATATCACTTCAAGGTTCCCATCATAGTGGGAAACTATTATGACCTTATCAATGCGATAGATATCCCATGACATTATTACATTAAAGTCATAAAGAACAATGAACAATATTTAATAAGATATTTTATTAATATTCAAATCATCAAATATAAATGTAATAAAAGTACAAACAGTTGGTCCTAGGAAACCAACTATAAAAACCTCCCACTTGGACTAGATCCAAATACCTATGAATTTCAGTCCACTGGACCTCACATGATAATCATTTTTCTATAGAGTCAAGGATTTAGTTAGGGGGTCTTCCATATTATCTTCTATGGAAATATTTATCACCATAGACTCACCTCTCTAAGAAAAATACCTCAAGAGATGATACTTATGTAGTATATTCTTCGTTCGTTGATGTGACATTGGATCTTTTTTTGAGAGTCGTTGTTGTTGTATTATCATAATAAAGTGTGATAGGATCATTACTATTAGGTACCATGTTATACTCTTGGACAAAGTTTTGTATCCATACCGCATCTTTATTTGCCTCAAAATCTAAAATATACTCGGACTCTGCTATAGAATCTATGATCGCATACTACTTTGAGCTCTTAAAGCTCACAACACCTCCATTTAAAGTGAAGATGTATTCTGTTTGTGATTTAATATCGTCTTGATCTATTTGGAAACCAGTATATGCATATCCTATGAGGAATAGTTCCTCTTACCTCTATATACTAGGAAAATATCCTTAGTACACCTTATATACTTAAGGATAGTCATGACTTCCATCCAATAGTGATCACCCGGGCCTGCTTGATATCTTCCTACCACACTTAATGCATAAGTGACATCTAACATAGTACATAACATAACATACATGAATGACCCAATCGTTGATGTCTATAGAATGCTTATCATTATTTGTCCTTCCTTATGCATCTTAGGACACATTTTTCTAGAATTATGAATTCCATATAACACTAGAAACAATCTCCTCTTGGATTATTCCATACTGAATCTTTTTAGTATCTTGTCAATATATGTAATTTTACTTAGGTCGAGTAGCCTATTGGATATATCTTGATGGATATTGATCCCAAGAATGCATGTTATTTTGCCTAATTATTTCATGGAGAAGTATTTATTCAACCACACCTTAATAGATTGTAAGACTAGTATTTTTTTCCAACAAGTAATATGTCATCGAAATATACTATTAAGAAAACAATTGAACTTCCACTAAACCATTTATAGAAAAATGGACCACATTCATTCTTTTTGAAATCAAATTTGGTTATAGCCTCATAAAATTGAATGTTCCATGACCTAGATTCTTTCTTTAATTCATAAGTGAATTTTTAAAATTTTCATATCTTGTTGGAATCCTTTGGAGTTACAAACCATTCAGTTTATGTCATATAGACACCTTTCTAAAGGTTCTCATTAAGGAAATATTTTTTGACATCCATTTTAAAAATATCATAGTCCTGGAAGGCCGTAATGGTGAGTAGAATTATGATAGATTTCATCATTGTAACTGATGAAAAGGTTTCATCGTAGTCTATTCTTTGACATTGTTTGAAACCTTTTATGACCAATCATGACTTATAGGTACTAACTTGTCCATATATGTCCAATTTATTCTTGATTAACCATTTAAAACCAATAGGATTTACATCCACTAGAGGATCTACTAAAATTTAGACTTGGTTTTGGTACATGGATTTCATTTTAGAAATTATGACTTCTTACCACTTAGAAACATCTGTTCCACTTACTGATTCCTTATAGGTTAGAGGATAATTATTATCAACTAATAATGATTCATCATCCTTAGTGAATAGTAAACTATACCATTTTGGTTCTCTAACCTCTCTTGTACTCTTATTAAATATTTGTGTCTCTAGAATAATTTCATCTTCTTCCATGAGGATTTGTGGAATCTGTTTATGTGCCTACTCTTTTGAACCTTGACCCTTGAATTCATGGAAGTATATATCACTCTCACTATCTATTTTAGATAAATGATCTCTCTCTCTAGGAATATAGCATTTCTGGTCACTATTACCTTTTTTTCTGAAGAGTTTTATAGGTAATATCTTCTTGTTTCCTTAGGGTAACCTATAAAGGCACACTTTGTGGCTCTATATAAATAAAAAATGATCTCATGGACCATAGGATTTGTGGATATAGGGAAGATATGGTTATGGTGATCTATTGTTTTTTGACTATATAGAGTGTGGGCCAATGAGTGCTAAGCTCACATGGGTGCGGGATTAGGCATGTACGCCCGCACGGGTGTGGGATGGCCTGCACACCCATTTTTTTAAGTAAAATATTTTACGAGACATGTTTTCTTACATATTAATTAATTCAAATAAAATTTTTGGTTACTTTGAAATAACACTAAGTCCTGCTGATTAAATGTGCATTTTTTAAGGTGCCACCATCAATATAGGACCATAGTTATTTATTTGGTAAACCACTCCCAAATCAAATGGATTTGTGTATTTTAATTTTAAAAAAAATATAATTTATGATTTTATATTAATTTCATGGGAATCCTACACATGATAGCCTAGGAAAATGGGAATACATGTGATGTTTCCCCTCCTCACCTAACACAACCCACTTATGATTATCATGAATGTTAATTTAATTATTATTTTTCTATTATTTCATGGTGTATGGGTATCCTAACCCCCACATGCATCCCCCCTGAACAAATGCCGCACTGGTCACTGCACCAATCTACTGGTCATGATGATCACCTAACACACCAACCCCAGATTCATTGACCCATGTTGTCCTAGAATTTAAATCACCACATCATCATCGTCTGCCTTATGCGTGGCCTTCGCTTTGCCTAAGTTGCCTCATATCAAAAACCATTATCCAAGTCTCCCCATCATGCCATCACATCATCTGGGTGTTGTCATCCTCTGCAAGTCCCCCACCCAACATGTATACAAGTTGATTCATGAAAATTAGTAGGCATGCATGAATCCCATACAAGTATCAATAACCATGTGTTACTTACAGTGAGTCTCTATGCCCATGCACCCATATTTTTAATTTATATTCATTATAACCATCTTTTAAATTCTCATGACCTCATGTTATCCACAATACCCAAACAAATTACACTGTATGATGCATGCGATCTTGAAAGAGTCTGCAGTCCCACACCATGTGTCCTCCCTCAACTAATTTTTTACCTAAATTAGTAATATCAATAAATGTTATTTATATTTATTAATATAAAACTAAACCATATTAATTCATTTAAAATTATTTTTTATATAAAAAATATATAGCTTATCCGCAATCATTCTTGGCCCGAGTAATGACCTCCAACGAGTAAAAAAACTAAATTAAACCTATCTATGGGCTTACATGAATATGTTTCTATGAATGAGAAAAAATATAATATTTAAATTAATATAATTAATATTTTTTAAAATATAGGCATGCTTGTGGGCTACCCATGGGCTTATGCGGGGTGGGGCGGGCTTGAAATGTTTTTTTCACATTATATGTGAGATTTTGTGGAAAAAAATCTTGTAGGATCAAACCCATATATTCTTGGACCACATCACACTTCCCGACAAATTTATCATTACTATTCCTCATGGTACAAGTTTATTACTTGAATATTCCTTAAAAAATACTTCACAACCCCACACATGTAAGTATGAAAACATGAGATTCTTTCTATTTCATAATTGGTATGGTATACCATTTGCCACTTTAGTTGGCACTTTGTTTAGTATTTGTGTTTTTTTGTAATTAATATCCCCAAAAGGATAATGGAATAATTTAACGACTCATAATTGATATAACCGTATCTAACAAAGTGTGGTTCCTCCTTTCATTTACACTATTACATTGAGGAGTATAAGGAGGAGTGAGTTGAGATAGAATATCATACTCTAGTAAATAATCAATTAAGTCTCAATTAAGATATTCTCCACTATGGTCTGAGAAGAGTTTTTTAATATTCTTACCAAGATGGTTCTCAACTTCATTCTTGTATTCTTTGAATTTATCAAAAGAATACGACTTATACCTCATCAAGTAGATATAGCCATATCTACTGAAATCATTAATAAAAGTTATAAAGTATGAGTACCCACCCATTTCTTAAATAGGAAATGGTCCACACATGTTGGTATAAACTAATTCAAAAATATCTTTGACTTTTTAAACTTTTCTACTAAATGGGGATTTTTTTCATTTTCCTTGTAAACATCCGTGACATGCACCAAGTTGTTTTAGTTCAAAAGAATCGAAATATTCATCTTTGTGTAATTTAGTCAAAAGATTTTCATTTACATGACCTAGACAATGATTCTAAAATTGGGTGTGGTATGAGTCATGTAAAGTATTTTCATTATCAATTGTGATTACTAGGTTTGCATAGTCTAACACATAAAGATCATTATTTAAATGTTCCTTAACATAAAAATGTTATCCTTCTAAAGGAAGTAACATTTATTCCAAAATTTGAAAATAAATCCATCTGTGTCTAATCTAGATACAAAAATATTTTTTTTGGTAATGGATGGAACCACTACTACAAAAAAATCCTTTAACAATGATAGAATTGGCCTTTATTAACACTAAAAAATATTTGACTACTGGAGCACGATTAAAATCTCTAGTCTTTTATCAGTGTGAAAAAATACTGATGAAGGGGCCCTTTATTATTGCTCCTAAAAGTTCTAATAAAACTATCATTTATCAGCTCTTTTAAAAGTATTTATCAATGATTCCTTTATCATCACTACTAAATGTGATAATGAAGGGTCCCTTTATCATCGCTTATAGAAAAGCTAATCAAGGATTCCTTTATCAGTGCATTTATTAGCATTGATAAAGGGATATACCCTAGAAACATGGCAGTATGCTGTAACAGTACACTACAACACCAAAAATTAGAAAAATTAGGTACAAATATAAAATTTCAATGAAATAAAATTTATAACACAAATACAAGAAAAAAACTATATTATAGAGCTGAACAATGCACCTCTATAAAAGAACAAACCACCCATACCCAAGAAAAATAAAACACATGTATAATAATTTTTTTTATTAGTAATAATATAAAGAAATAAATTAAATAGAAAGTGTTAATTTTAAACTAAACTTTGAGTCATACCAGGAACACTATGTAAAAAATTTAGTTGTGGTTAATTCTTGCACACCACGCCATTTCTTATACATCTTCAAGAATTATCTCTGTGAAAATTAACTAAATAAGTATAAGATAAAAATGATAAGTAAATTAATTAAGTAATAGATGATATAATGATGAGAAAAAAATATAGGCCCATTTACTTGATTTTGGAGATGTGATGCATGTTTTAAACTAAAATGACACTTATATATTGAATAGAATCACTTGGAGTCATACTTTAAATAACTCACTTGGAGTCATACTGGTCACACCGTGCATCATATTGAGGTGCAAATGATTCTTACACATCCCAAATGACTTATGGATAATTTTACTAAAGTATTAAAACAATTTGAAAGTGGTTTATAAGTCTTGAGTACATAACTTGTGTTTTTTTACAAAAATGAAATTTAAATTGGAAACACACAATTTGAGTCGTACCAGTCACATCATGTGTTGGTTTGGAGTGATACTGATTCCTACAAATCATAAATGAATTATGAATTTCAATACTAAATTACCAAAAAATACAAGGATGTTTTCTTAGTTTTTAGTGGGTGACACTTTTATAACTAAAATATTAATTTTAAAAAGATAATGGACACTTTAAGTCATAAACAATACATCGTGTATCAGATTGAGGTATGTATGATTCATACATGTAAAAAATTACTAATGGGTCATTTTAATAAAGTATAAAAATAATATGAATGCGTTTTATTTGTTTTGAGTATGCCATTTGTCTTTTTTACTAAAATTAATGTAAATTTTAAATAAAAGGACACACTTGGAGTTATAACTATCACACTGTGCATCATATTGAGGTGATGATTATTTATAAACATCCTAAATGACTTATGGATTGTTTTCCTGAAGTATTAGAAAAATATGAATGAATTTTCTTGGTTTTGAGTACGTCACTTGTGTTTTTTACTAAAATGTCATTTTAAATTAGAAATGTTCAATTTGAGTCTTACTAGTCACATAATGTGTCAGTATGATGTGAGACTTATTCATGCATGTCACAAATTAATTATTAATTTTTTTTCATAAATTAAAAATACAATACAAGTGTTTTTTCTTATTTTTAAGTGGGTGACACTATTCGAACTAAAATATCAATTTTAAAATGATAATGGACACTTTGAGTCATATCAGGCACATCATGTATCAGTTTGAGATGAGGCCGATTCCTACACACCACAACTGACTTATTAATCAATTTAAAAAAGTATATAAACAATATGAATGAGTTTTCTTAGTTTTTAGTATTTCAGTTGTTCTTTTTACTAAAATTAATGTTAAATTTAAATAAAAATATGCACTTTGAGTCATACTGGTCACACTATGTGTTAGATTGAGGTTCAGATAATTCTTACACATCCCAAATGACTTATTGATATTTTTATTAAATTATAAAAACAGTATGAATTCTTTTTTTGAGTATTTCACTTGCATTTTTTTACTATAATTTTATTTTAAACTAGAAACATGCATTTTGAGTCATACCGATCAAATAGTTTGTTGGTTTAATGTGATATTGATTCACACATATCAAAAATGAATTATGAGTCATTGTAATAAATTATCAAGAAAATACAAGAATGTTTTCTTGGTTTTCATTGGGTGATAGTTTTTGAAGTAAAATTTCAATTTTAAACGGATAATAGACACTTTGATTCATGTTGGGAATATATTTTTTTAGATTAAGGTAAGAAATATTACTATACATAAAAAAATTACTTATGGATAATTTTATTAAAGTATAAAAACAATATAAATGAATTCTATTAGTTTTAAGTATATGATGTGTGTTTTGAACTAAAATGTAAATTATAAATTAAAAACACACAGTTAGAGTTATACCATTACACCATGTGTCAGATTGAGGTGAAAATAATTGAGTATATTATTTTTATTTTTCTCTCAACTATCTGTAACAATCCATAAAAGAAATAAATATTTCATTTGCATCAAATAAGAAACCCCATGCTTCCTAAAACACCTCATCCAAAAGCAACATTTTATCACTTTAAGGTGTAGTTTATTCTACCACATATTTTTATCCTATATTGCATTAAACACTATGGGTAATCTTACAATATTAATTTTTGACAACCCAGAATTTTAAATGCATTGGAGAATAAAAAGAAACTTTTATCATCATGAGTGAATCATTCATGTTGAGTGCATTATCATAGTATAGGAGTGAATCATCCATGTAGAAGAAGTCATTTATTCATAGAAAACATTGACCATTAGTGTAAACATATTAGAATTCATTGATTGAACTAAAATAAATATTTACATATGAGTTTTTATGGAAGATAATAAAATCTATATTTCCCTTTTACCATCATAAAGACTAAAAAATCCATAATAAAGCATTTACCTTCTTTGAAGGAAAAGACCTCATTGTGATCCATTATGTATTTTAAAAAGACACTAAACAAAATCAAATTTTTTTACCCCTTTTTGATAGTATTAAACAAAAGTATAACTCTTTATATCATCTAAATGACACTAAAATACAATTCATCCATTAAGTCTTTTTGGATTTTTCTATAGATTAGTATATCATTTTCAATATTATCGGTGATGATAAAATCTAACATAACATCATCGTTATATTTTCATCAAAATGGGAATATCTATATTCTCATTTATTTTTTATTAATAACAGTGATGTGTTTTTTATTAATGAGATTATGAACATGGATCATTTTACATAATGAATGTGAATATGCATAATGAATGTCACTTTTATGGATTTCAAAAGAATTTGTGATATTATATCATACATCTAATTGATGATATAATATCCAAAATAATTACACCACCCACCAAAGTGAAAAAACTATATTGTTATCTTTTGAAAATTCATGATTCACTCAATAAAATTTTGAATTTATTTATTTTTAGAGGTTTTAGATCAAGATATTATCTTATTTTTCAAAGGGTTATTTGTTTGTATTTTTGATGCTTCATGATTTCATTTTAAGTGGGGTTTTAATTTTCAGGTATTTCTTCATAAAGAAATTTATTTTCATTTTACGTCATGTTTCCATTGACACCATCCCTCCTCAGTGACCACAATATTTCAATGTTGGGTTTCCTTCAATAGTTCTCTCATACACCTACTAGATTTGGTGGTTTGTTGCACACATATTTATTCAAACATTTAAGTTGGATTATATACTTGTTTGATGATTGGATTGGTGTTGTATGAATCTCAAGTGACTATTGGATCCACTGCTAAGACCCTTTCTTTGCAATGTAGAGAATCTATGGGAAAGAAATTACATCAATTTTTTTGTTTAGTTTTTTCTTAGTGAGGGGTTCATGAGATAACTCAATAATATTTGATAGTACTTGGAATTTGATAATATAAATTGTAGCCTATGATAATCTGTTTGAAAAAATAAATGGCGTTTATTTTAATTCTAAAAACATTCCTCCACTTAAATTCCTATACAAAATCTCTTAAAAAAGTGGTGAAATTTTTTTTTCACTAATAAACCTAAAAAACTTGAATAGTGACTCTTATCTTGAGTGACAAGTGTTGTGTTCACTTTTTAAAAATTATTTTCAAACACAACCTTAGTATGATCCTTATTATAGTATATTTCCCAATAATTTTATTGTTTGCAAGCCATCACTTTGTCTCTTTCTCCACCTCTACCTTTGTCTCTTCCTCCACCTATACCTCATCCTTTACCTTGATCTTTGACTTTGACTCTACCACCACCTATGACCCTGCCTCCTCCATTGCCCAATAATTTTATTGTTTGCGGGCCAATGCTTATAAACAAATTGATTTCCTCCATTATACTTATTCTTGTGAAGCAAATCAAAAATAATATATAAGAATTATGAAACCAATGATTAAAACCCCAAATATATTTCTAAGGTTTCATAGCCCATACTAGATCATTAAAATAGTAGTTAATCACCTAAATTTGTTATTAGAAAACATTCTGACAATATATACGCTTCCCACTCATCTTTAAATAAATTTACTTCTTCTTTTGAGTATAAATGTTTTTGAAAATATTGGTAGTACTATGAAAATATAGACAAATGATTAATAAATATTTTTAATGAAATTTTAATTAACTTCATAAATTAACTATTTGTGAATACTAGGATTTTGATGGTTTACGAACTCTATCATAAATTTTCAAACATAACATCCATAATCAATGTCATTATTTTACTTCAAACACTGCAGAAACATTGATCAAAATAATTAAATTTTTATGACATATGTTTTGATAGTTAAATATTTCTATATATACCTTAATTTTTTCCTTTTTTACATATCCACAACATTTATCTATTCAGACACCGACTTCATGCCATAATTTAGATTATATTTACCGATCGCCCTATCATAAAAAAATTCTAGTTAAAACATAGAGTGAAACATATAATTAAAATTTTATCTAAAAAATGTTAATTTCAGTGTATTAAAAATTCACAATACACATAATATGTGGTCATTTTGTTGGATATCCATGCATTGGATCCAAAAAATAAATCTTTGGGGTATCCAGATTGACTGTGATCAGAATCTGGTATAGCCTAAAAAAACAAAAACAAATAAGTAATGAAAAAAATAAAATATATATTTTATGTGATTATATTTAGAGTTTTACCTCATAATTTTAGGCATAAAAAAGTGTATGTTGGTTATTACTTTTCCCCAAAAACATCACACAACTCATATTTTTTATTCTCGATTTCTTCATTTAGAAAAGTAATTTTTTTTGTAGAAATGATATAGGGATTAATGAATATAAATCATGCTTCCCATGGTTTCCCCTTTATATAGTATTAATATAAAAATATAAAGAAATTATTAATAGTTTTTAACTTTAATGAACCTATTAGATCACTATTTGGATAGACGTAATATGAAAATATACCTTATGTATGTATTCACAACTAAGACTCCAATCCATTCATGCTTGAGAATATAATTTATAATCTCAAGATAAACCATGTCTATCATGAAAGTTCCATATATTTCTTCTTCACATGGAATGTAATACATATTTCCATATTTGAATGTGGTCTCTTCATGAAGTTGTAATGATAATAAATTTTGCTCTAGAACTGATGGGGAGAAGGTACTCCTAGAAGTTCGTTTTGATTTCTTGGTCAATCCACTAGATTGTCTTGATCAGACCTTCCATTTCTCCATCACTTTATCCATATTTAATATCATACCTCTCTTTAGACCTTTTTCTATCAACTATTACTGGGTTTTCATATGATTTTTTTTAAATACATACCTAATGTATCTTTATAATTTTATATGGTCATACTATGAAAGTTCCAATAGCATCATTGAATGTTGTAATAGCTGGACCATCAAGTGGAATAAAAAATTCAATAGTCAGATCAAGAGCTACCTCAATCCCCACTCTCATGTGGTATTTTGGGAGTTATTTTAGGTGTATCTTTTCTCTCAAGATATTATATGTCGTACCCCTCACAACAAGGTAGTGCATGGGTGTTGATAGATTGAAATAACATACAACTTTACCCAATAGAATTTTAGTAATATAAAGTTATTGGAAGTTGTTTGATTTATATTTAGAAGAAAGAGTAATGCAAAAATTGATTACCACTAGTAAGGTATGTGGTTTAGGGGAATAACTATCCTCAAAGCTAGTGGAGTCATTTGGTTCTTCATATGTGGATATTTGTTCCACAATCAGTTTGTTTTGATCCTTTCTCATACACTGGTCTTCCAAACCATACTAGAAAATAATATCTTGAAAATCATTTTTTTATATTTTTAATCCTTTCATAATATTATATGTATCTTTATGTGGTTTTATCTTCTCAAAATATATTTGAGGAGACACTCCAAAACCTACTCCTCTAACACAACCATGTTGTTCTGACCGCTTCAAAGCTATTGAAAGTATTTTTTCTACTGGTATGGTCGTTTTTGATTCTCATGTCTAAACCATACAAATAAATATGAACATAAATTGATATTTTTATAAAATATTTTTATAAATAATAATGAAATATTATTACAGCATACTTACACATGTTTCTCATACTATTTTTGTATTTTCATCAACTAGTTTACCCTCCTTATTTACGTGAGCCTCCTTCCATAGGACATGTTGTGGGATGGAAGTGGATTTAGATTTTGATTCATCAATATGCATATAAAATAAGGAACATATGTTGTTTCATATCATATAAAACTATTATTTTTTATTTAAAATACACACCAATTTCTTATCCAGTGAAGCGTACCCATCCTTTCTATGCGATAGGGGTGCATTGGTTTTGATGCATGTTATTTATTTTCAGTAGTCTTTTTTTGTTTCATAAATTAAAACTTTTTAATAAAATATAATAAAATAAATAATTTCAAATAATATATTATCGACTACAATGCACCTAAAACGATTTCTCATTATGACGAATGATGAAATCATTCCATGATTCATACATTATAATGTGTGCATAATTAATTAGTGGGCAGAGATTTACTTTCCCCTCAGTATACCTAAGATGTAACTTGGTAAGAAGAGTCTAAAATCCTGTATGTGATTTTCTAGTGGCCATTAAGACAAATTTACTAAGAAAATCATCTAAAATTAATGAAATCAGAAAGGAATAATGAAAATTAAATCAATTTTTCATTATATATTTTTTAGGTAAAATAGAGAAAGTATATTGTAACATTACCTTTACATATTCCCAAAGTTTATCCTTCATTATAGGCTGGATGTGGCTCCATAAATCAATATAAACTGGTACATTAATTCTCATTATCCCCCAACATAACTAATGAACATTGACTTGTTGGGGTCAAAAGGTTGGCTATGTTGATTCCAACCAACCTCAAATTTTATACCCTTACATATTGACTTGATAATTTTATTCAATACTGTGATGTCATTTCCTTCTTGTTTTTTTCATCAACATGATATTGATCCCCTAATAATTTTATAGTTTTAGCACCAACTGTATGTTATTCCTCCGGATTGGTAACACCATCATGTGCAGAATACTTTATTTTCATGAGTAGTAAAATATTTAATTTGTCTTGAATAACAACAATGTAAACAAGGAAAAAGGATTTGTTGTATGAATTCTATATTTAAAACTTGATGAACTCTCTAACTCCATCTTCATAATCTTTTTTCAAAAAATTATCATGCATCCATTTTGAAGGAAATGAGCAATTGAATTTAAGAAAAGAATTAATCCACTATGATAGGTGTTATCCTATGAATTCATCCAGAGGTGAAAGTTATAGAAAACTATCATCCTCATCATCTTCATCTTTAAAAAAATTATCACTACAAAAAAATCATTATTTAGCGGTGGTTTTGTAAACCATCTCTAAAAAAAATTAAATGATTTCTGTAAGAACTCGGATCTTTGTTCATGTATGTTTTTCCTTTTTTCTGGAGTTTTTAAGAAAAATGATTTTTCTAGAAATTTTCAAAGTACACGCCGTGTACTTTCTGAGTACACGCCGTGTACTCTGATTCGGCTCAAAGCCGTGTGGTGGCCGTTCCCGGTCCACACACACAGTGTGTAGGGGTGACGTGGAGGCCGATTTTGGCAGAGTATGGAAAGGACCCAGTACACACCGTGTACTCTAAAAGTACACGCCGTGTACTTTCTCTTTTTTCACTGAACGGACTGAGGTCATGCCTAACCCCCAATTTCATCTTCTTCTCTATATTTTGTCCGCCTGAGAGCGACCGTATGACCGGATCTTCGATGAGATTCTGCATCTTTGTCTGTTCTCCGATTCGAGTGCGGTCAATTGCGTTGGAATCGCAGCGGTGAGCTCTCCATTCTTCTTGAGTCTTGTTTCTTGATTCCTCCTGGTTTCCAAGTTATCGTAGGTTGAGCATTTTGTGAGTTTTCTCAGATCTACGTCGTTCCAAGGGGAATCTGTTGTCGTGGTTCACTTATATCGATCACGTAGGATCAAGGTAGGTGGTTTGTGCCTTTCCGTAGAAAGTTGATGAATATTTTGTGCAAATTCCACCAATACCCTTGAACGGGGTATTGCGTGTTCCTATTTTTACTTTTTTGTATTGCCTGCTTTTCTTGATTGCTAGAGTAGATGTTTTTCCTGTGATTATGATAGCTTTACTGTACCTTGAATGTTTTCTATGCTTGTTCTTCCTATTTGGCATTTTTCCAGTTTCCATGCCTAGTTGTAGAAATGTGGACTGTTGCCATGTTTTGCTGCTGAGCATTAGTTGATAGACAAGTAGTTTTTGAGGTTACTTGGACGATGTACATGCGCGATGAGCATGTATTACCTTTCACTCAGGACTGTGAGAACCTAGAGTAGTAGACCAAAGGGATAATTGATGTAAGGGCATCTCCATAGTGTCTTTTAATTACGATGCGAGACCACAGGGGGAATTGACGTTGAGTGCTTCCTCAGAGAGTCTGTAGTTCCTCTACGTGGGCCACATGGGGAATAGAAGTTGAGTGCTTCCCCAGAGTGCCTTTAGCACAATATGAGACTATAGGGGGAATTGACGGTGAGTGATTCCCCAGAGAGTCTATTAATTTCAGATCTGAACTAGAGGGGTGAGACTATGTGTGCCTCCTAGAGGGTTGATGGTACTTATAGGTTGAACCATAGGGGTTTAGGCTATGAGAGCTACCCATAGGGTTACTTGTTTTCTTCTTATTGCTGGTTTCTTACTTGCGTACTTTATTTTTTAGAACTATGTATTGCAGCTGCTTGTGCTTTTCTGTTTACTACTTCTTGTTTTATTACTTGCCTTGTATTCATTGACTGTTAGGCATAGATATTTGGGTGATTTCCTACTGGGATTGTATCTCACACCCTGTTTGGGCCATGCTTTTGGGCCCAAGCAGACTATATTACTACAAGTATAGATAAGGGCAAGCACCCTTCTACTTCAAGATCTTGATTGCGCTGGAGCTGGGGAGCATGGGACCGAGTCGGGGCTCGTGATGCTGAGGAGTTTATTTTGTTTTTCTTTTTAACTTGTTTTCAGTTGTATTCCAACATGTTGTTGTGTTTGCTGCTTTCCACAGATACTTGTACCTGCTGTATCATTGTCATCATTGCTATATATATTTATTGCTTCTGTTGTTTGGTTTCTATTGTTATGCATGTTGTTACTACTTCCACTGTTGACTGTTGTTTTTCCACTGTATACCTTACCAAATGAGGGCATAGTTTCCCCACCGAATCACCAAGGCCCTCACTACTAGTCGGCAGCCTCTGGCATTCGGGGAAACACACTTGAGGTCATGTGACGAACTGTGTATGGGGCACCAGTGGAGGGGCTCCGGATTCAGGTCATTACAAAGTGGTATCAGATCAGTTCTTTTCTCTTGCTTTACTGTTTGGAGACTTTATCCAGGGATAGGACAGATTCGGTACTTGGTATTAAGCTATGCTCGGGAGTAGCTAACCCTTGTACAGGGAAATTCCATACTACCTCGTTAATTGCAGTTTGCTAGTTTTGAGTTTTTATGGTTGATATGTTTTCACCTAGAGTGATTCGCATGACTTGTGCGGTTATTATTTTGATATTTCGGTTCTATTTATGTCGCAACCTGATGAGATGAGGGTATTCCATCTCATGCATCATATAGGCACTTTTAGAAATCACATGCCATGCATTCTTGTCATTCCATCTAGGGTGCATTAGCGATTGCATGCTGTTGTGGTAGGCTCTGTGTAAATTATGCATGCTGTTGTGATAGATTCTTGATAGAATCCCTGCTGTTATGTTAGAGAGCTATTGTTTTCCCTTGTATGTGACTACAGGAGATGCCGAGCTTTGATTCGCGGGGAGTATGGGCCCTCACGAATCTAAATTTGGAACCTCTTTCCCTTGTTTTTAGTGGTTATGGGAGTCTGAGCAGTTTCTGAGATACTGCCCTAAAAAACCCAGAATACACGGCGTGTACTTTTTGGATACACGCCGTGTAGTTTTCAGGCCATGTCACTGACCGTGTAAGCAGAACACGGTGTCGTGGAAGTAACTTTGGGAACACGCCGTGTACGATTGGTACACGTCGTGTAAGTTCGGAGCCGTGTACCCGGCCGTGTCACTAACAACACGGGACGGGGAAGCTCGGGTAGAATATGCCGTGTCCTTAGGGAACACACCGTGTAGTCCTGTCCAGGTACCCGACCGTGTCACGAACAACATGGGCCAACGTTACCTTCTTTTCCTCACTCCGTGTTTGTTCAGAACACACCGTGTAGTCTTGTCTAGGTACCCGGCTGTGTCACAAACAACACAGGACGGGGTCACCTTGCCTATTCATGACGTGTTTGTTCGGAGCACGCCGTGTAAGGTTCATCCATGTAGACGACCATGTGTTTCACAAACACGGGCCGCCTAAGCCTTGTCTAGTACACGCCGTGTGTGTTAAGAACACGCCGTGTAGTCTCAGGTTAAGTCAGACCGTGTGGGTCAGCCGTGTAAGGAGACTTGGGAAGGGGAACAGTTTTTAAGTACACACCGTGTGTGGGTGAAACACGCCATGTAGTTTGAGGTGTTACACGACTTGAAGGGAAGGGGTACACACCCATGTCAGTGGCTTAAGAAGACACGCCGTGTTGTTTTATACATGCCGTGTAGTCAAGTTTTGTAAACCTGTGTGTTTTCTTCCCCTATTTCCGTTTTGTACTCTTGTGTTATCTATCCTTGTTTTCCAGATCTAAGGTGTGCTTTTGATCTTTCAGAGCTATGCCTTTGAGACGTCCTCCGGTCGTATGTCTGTCGTCGAGCAGTGATCAGACGCCAGATAGGGCTGATCAGGGACTTCCTGCCGATCCTCCAGTCGAGCCAGCCTTAGCACCGGCTGTTATACCAGTTGCAGGTGCAGATGCGCGTTTCAGGGAAGGTTTCATGAGGATGATGTAGGCCTTCCAGGGAGCGCCACCTCCTGCCACGTCTATGGAAGATTTGACGTGAGTTTTTCAGCAGCAGCATCCTCCCACATTCTCGGGGGAAGGAGGACCTCAGGCTGCAGTATAACAACCCATACTTTACATACATTGTTAATACTTCAAAATCGAAGCACACTTATTACAACATATAACAAAACCAGGAAAGGACCGTATAGGTATAGTGTCTTTAGAAACTGGGAAACATAAACAACTGGTTCATAAAGCATCTACACTGTCTTCCATTTATTTCATCATATCTAGAGTCCCTTTTGGCATATCCTACTTAATAAACTTCTTCCTGACCTGGGGAAAGAAAACATACAAAAGGGTGAGCTCAAATTCTCAGTAAGGGTATACAAAAGAAATATCAATCACATCATATTCATAAGAACATAACATTTTGGAAATCTTAACCTGTAAAAGAGATCATAATTTCATAACATGTGATAAATCATAGTAGTGAAATGTAATCCCAATAATCATAACTAAAAACATGAAATTTTTTGGCATACACACATAATCATAGAGAATCATTTCTTAGTAGTCAAGACTCATAGCCAAGACTATCTTAGTGGACAAAGTCCATTTCTGAACCGAGTTCACTCCTCATTTCAGTCCTGTTTCACTGAATCGGTTTAACCTACCATTCCAGCCATGTCTATCTCATGAGATATAAATCTTTACCCACTGCATTGGAGGGAGATATAGGTCTCACCCATCTCATAATGATACCATTCTTATGTGTGCCACAAAATCATAAATCATACATAATTTCATAACCCATGTAATAAAAATGGGATTCTTAAACATTGTGACATCATAAAACAATTCATATAAGATAAAGGAATTCATAAAAATAATTCTATCACAATATAATCAAATCAATGTAATAATAGGGATAGAAACAGAACCCTATATTATCTTAGATGGAAAATAATTTTGATAAAACACTTGAACTCCATTCTTGAGGAAAATATCCTTTCTACTTCAAAAACATTTTTCCTTTCTTAACATGTCATACAATTTTAAACTAAAAGAAGTTGATTAAAAATAAACTTGAAAACTTGTAAAGAAATCTTCTTGGAAATATTTTTTTAAAAAATCCATTCATGCCGTATAAGTTTAAAAAAACATCCTTCTCGTACTTTTTTCGGAAAAGTCAAAAAGTACCTCGTACAAAAAACGACAAAAGATTCCTTTCATATCTTTTACTAAAAACTCAACGAAGGGTAAAATTGAATTTAAACAATTTTATGTGGATGGAAATAATATTACATATTGAGGAAACATGGATGTGGATGATAAAATACACCCCAGTAAATTCCAAAGTATAAACATTCTCGGATAAAAATGAGATTGTGATATTTTCCCTTACCTTAGGTCCGATTTTCTTCGTAAGTGTCCGAAACTCCTGTATAATGATTTAAATAATGTTATTGACTTATTACAGAATCATAATTATTGTTATGATATCATATATAGTCATATTCCTAGCTTCTTATTAGTAATATTTCATTGCTACTTGTTATTCCGGTGTTTATTACTTTTTATTCTTATGCGTGTTTTGTGGAATAAATTATTATTATTCTCTTTAGGTTATAGATACCTCATTTCCAGAATGGTATTAGTGTACTATATATCATATTTATTCATTCAATTCATTTATATAACCATTATTAAATGAAGATCATGTAGAACGAATCACATCACATTGTGGAGACGGTATTCCGTACGTACGCACGAGCGATGATATCGTTCCCATGATCGTGGAATTGTATTGGAGTGTATGAATACTATTTCAGAATCAATAAAAATTTACAATAATAATATATAGTTATTTATTTTCACCATTATACCCATCCAATTAAGTTGGTGGTGGAAAATAGATTACACCACGGCGTGGAGACGGTATTCCGTACGTACGCACGCGCGGTGATTTCATTTTCCGTAGGATGGATAGATAGTGAAATAGGGTTGTTTCATACTTATAATAACATATAAGTATATGAGTGATACTTATGTTATTACTTCATAATGAAACAACTAAATAAGAAGAAGTGGAAGAAGAAATAAAGTTGAAATAATCGGTAACAGACATTACCTCTTCTTTGAAGCGCCTCTTTGAGACCTCCTTTTAGGGCACTAAAATTGGTCTTTGAAGAAGACCAGGACCTCTAAGATGTTTCTATGGAAGTGGAGAGGATAAATTGGTAGGGTTTTTCCAAGATTGAAGGCTCAAAGTGGTGTGAGGAAGAGAGGGAAGAGGTTCCCTTTTATAAGGGAGGAGAGGGGCACCTTTGGAAAAACAAAAAATATTATTTTATTATAAAGTCATATTCTATTTTAAATAGCTCAAAATTCATTTATTTCTAAGATAAGGTGGGTATGGGTATAAATAATCTCATCTAATGTAATTTAGACTAGTTTAGGTTTCTATTTTAACCTTATCATTTAGATTTAACTTTAAGTTAAATAATTTTACTTTTACCGTGTCTTCTTGTTTTCTTACACTATAAGGTTAATAAACTTACTATAACAAGACAAACGAACCTAAAGTTGTTTATTATTAATATATATAACCTTATCTAAGTCATTTGGTCGATCCTCATATTTTTAGGAATAAAATAACAATTAATAATATAATATTTGTTTGAAAAACTATTTTATGTCAATTTTGACACTATTTGGTAATTGATTTTTGTGAAAATCATAACAGAAATATTAGTTATAAAACAATTAATTAAATAAATAATAACATGTCATATTAACATATAAAATTATTGGAATTCATAAAAAGTCTCAAATTACATTTATTTGGGTATTTATAACATCAATTATGCCAATATTTCATTAATAAGATAATTACTGCATCATCATTGTGTCATAAATAAATTAAATTATTTATTGTATAAAAATTAAAAATAAAATACCATTATGTAGGAACTCTTTTTATATTTATAATTAATATTTATAGTCAAATTTATCTTATGTATAACCCTATATTAAAAATTATTTACTTATTAAACTTTGATTTTAACTATTTTAACCCTTCTTTAAATAAATTAATAATAAATGTCCTAATCTAATCCAAGTGGGCCTAAATGGTCATATTTTAATCCTAAGGTTGTTTTTTGTCGAATTAAACTTATCCAATAGAATTATGACATGTGTTAGGGTAATAATAATAACATTTTTACTCTTAATTCCCCTATTTACTTTTAACCGTGGTAAAAAAAAGTAAAAAGTTACTATTTACCAAAAATTATTTTCATCTCATTGAACCACATTTTAGTCCTTGATATTAACCGTGTCTCTCAGATTTTCGAAATTCCACTCACAGAAGCGGTAAAATTAAGTTTTATGTAAATTTAAAAATTCTTCTAGGAGGTGGGTAAAAGACGGTGAAAAGTTCAATAAAATTTTTATATATCTAAAATTATTATAAAATGACTTCAATGAATTGCATTGAACTTATATAGGTATTATGTATCAATTTTGACCTAAAATAAATTTAAATAAAATAAATAATTATTTAAATAAAAAGTCGGTTTTAAATAGTAACCCAGTGTTTTCACTATTCATAAAAAATTGAAAGTTTTCAGAAAAATACCAAAATTTCACCCTAGAATAATTTCAGTATTCCGAATCCAAAAATGAAGTCCATTTTGAAAAATAAAATTTAAAAAATTTCAAAAAGTGGGTATTACTATTCATAACGGCTAGTTTTAATAATATTTTAATAGCATATCATTGTTTAGTGATTCTAGGTATTGCGTACGACGCAAGTTATCGAGGAAGGTTGCGATTGCGTGTAAAGAAAGCCAAGCTAGTGTTGTGTGTAGTGAAAGATTCCTTTGATGATTTATATAAAAACAAAATATTTCTCATAAAAGTCTCGGGTGTTACATTCTACCCCCCTTAAAATGAATTTCGCCCTCGAAATTCGTCACTTTGTAACAAATAGAAGAGAATAACCCTCCCTCATCATATCCTCAAGCTCCCATGTAGCTTCTTCTAATTTATGGTTCCTCCATAAAAATTTCACCAAGCGAGTGGTCTTGTTCTGTAGGACTTTTTCGCTACGATCCAGAATCTTTATCGGATGTTCTTCATAAGAAAGATCTTTCTTTAGCGGTACAACTTCTAAGCTGAGTACATGTGAAGGATCAAGTATGTACTTTCTCAGGAGAGATACATGGAACACATCATGAACTTGGGAGAGATTCGGTGGAAGATCCAATCAGTAAGATACCTTCCCATCACGATCCAGAATTTCAAAAGGACCGATATATCTAGGGCTCAACTTTCCCTTCTTTCCAAATCTCATGACCCTATTCCAGGGAGATATTCGTAAGAAAACTTTATCACCCAATTCAAACTCTAGGTCTTTTCTTCGGTTGTCGGCATAACTTTTTTGTCGACTCTGAGCTTCTTTAATGTGTTTTTGAATAGATCTGACCTTTTCTTCCATCTCATCAACAAGATCAGGTCCTAATAGCTTTCTTACCCCAACTTTATCCCAGCAAGTTGGAGTCCTGCATTTCTTTCCATAGAGAGCTTCATAAGGAGACATATGAATACTGGAGTGAAAGATATTATTATAATAAAATTCTACCAAAGGTAGGTGTTGATACCAACCACCTTTGAAATCCATAGAGCAAGCTCTCAACATATCTTCTAGAGTTTGAATTGTCCTCTCAGACTGACCGTCTGTCTGAGGATGATAAGCAGTGCTGAAACTCAACTCTATATCCAGAGTATGCTGAAGACTTCGCCAAAACATTGAGGTAAACCTCGGATCCCGATCAGATATAATGGAAAGTGGTACTCCATGCAATCTTACCACTTCCTTCACATATATCCTGGCAAGCTGATCCAAAGAGAAATCCTCTCTAATAGCAATGAAGTGTGCAGACTTTGTAAGACGATCAACTATGACCTAGATATCATTATTGCCTTTGGATGTTTTAGGAAGTCCAGTGACAATTTCCATAGTGATGTTTTCCCATTTCCATTCAGGTATGGGTAATGGTTGTAACATCCCCTTAGACTTCTGTCTCTCAGCTTTAACTTGCTAACAAACCAAGCATCGAGAGACATATTCAGCAACGTATCTTTTCATGCCATCCCACCATAAGTACTCTTTCAGGTCCCTATACATCTTCATGCTTCCAGGATGAATAGAGAATGAAGAACTATGAGCCTCATCCAACAGCTCCTTCTTTAATTCGGGGATGGGAGGAATACAAACCCGATTCCTGAACTTTACTATCCCATCACAATCAAGGTTGAATTTAGGAACATTTCTCACCTTGTTTTGTAACTCTACATCTTCTTTCTGTGCCTCTTTAATCTTCACATGTATAGATGGTTGAACATTCATTTGAGAAAGATAAGATTTTTCCCCTTCCATTATAATTCCAAGATCCATCCTTTGTAAATCCATAAATATTGGATATTTTTTGATCCTCATCATGGATAAGATAGCATGGTCTTGTCGACTTAATGCATCTTCCACCTTGTTTTACTTCCCAGGGTGGTAATTAATTGAGTAGTCATAATCCTTAATCAGCTCCAACCATATTCTTTGGTGCATATTCAGCTCCTTTTGTGTGAAAATATACTTTAAACTTTTATGATCAGTATAAATATCACACCTTTCTCCATAAAGATAATGCCTCCAAATCTTAAATGCAAATATTACCGCATCTAACTCCAAATCACGAGTTGGGTAATTTTGATCATGGATTTTCAACTGTCATGAGGCATATGCTATCACCATATAATTTTGCATAAGAACACACCCCAGCCCCTTCTTGGATGCATCACTGTAGATCACAAACCTTTCTCTACTATAAGGAAGTGTGAGTACAGGTTCACTGAATAACCTTCTTTTCAAATCCTTGAAATTCTCTTCACAATCCTCCGTCCACACGAGCTTAACTCCTTTTCGAGTCAACCTGGCAAGTTAATTAGGTAATCATGAAAAATCTTTCACAAAACGTCGGTAATATCCAGCCAAGCCAAGAAAACTTTAGATCTCGGTTAATGTTGTTGGTCTCGACCATATTTTGATAACCTCTATTTTTTATGGATCCACAGATATCCCCTCTTTTGAGATTATGTGACCCAAACATGCAACTTTTTGAATCCAATATTCACACTTGGTAAATTTGGCATAAAGCTTCTCCTTTCTCAGGGTCTTCAATATAATTCTCAATTGATCTTAATGTTCTTCCTTTCTCTTTGAATAGAAAAGAATATCGTCTATAAAGACTACCAAAAACTGATCAAGATAGTCTCTAAAGACTCTATTCATCAGATCTATGAAGATAGTAGGGGAATTAGTAAGACCAAATGGCATCACTATAAATTCATAGTATCCATACCTTGTACGAAAATCCGTCTTTGGTATATCCTCCCTTTTGAACCTTAATTGATGATATCCTGAACGAAGATCAATCTTGGAAAAGTATTGAGCTCTGTGTAGTTGGTCAAATAATTCATCAATGCGTGGGAGAGGATATTTGTTCTTGATATTTATCTTGTTAAGTTCTCGATAATCAATTCAGAGTCTCATTGATCCATCTTTCTTATTAACAAACAGAACAGGTGCTCCCCAAGGTGACGCACTAGGGCGTATGAGTCCCTTATCAAGATTCTCTTGGAGTTGCTTCTTCAATTCCTGCAACTCAATTGGGGACATTCTATAAGGTGTCTTTGAAATAGGCAAAGCACTCGGTACGAGTTCTATTGAAAACTCAACTTCACGATTTGGTGGAAGACCCGGCAATTCCTCCGGAAAGACATCATAAAACTCCCGTATAGTGGGAATATTCTTAATCTTGAGTTTCTCACCAACCATTTGAGATAAATAACCTTCATTTAGTGTAATCAAAACCCATAAGATGGAAGAAATTTCCACTGGAAGGTTATGTTCATCCTTGCATCGATAGATGATCATAGATTGATCTGGAATATGAAATTTGACTTACCTTATTTGGCAATTGATATGATCTCCTTATAGAGAAATCCAATCCATGCCAAGAATCAAATCAAATTCCACTATAGGAAGGATCACAAGATTTTCAGGAAGCACTTTCCCACAAACTTCAATCGGAGAAGAATTATAAACTTTTGATGCGACTGTTGTGCCATTAGGGTTTGTCATAGCAAACTTAACATCTAATTGTTGAGGTAATACGGTGATACCCTTAGAAAATTCTTCATAAATAGAAGAGTGGGTGGATCCAGAATCAGATAAAACATTTTCTACTTTAGATTGGATGGTAAGTGTACCTTTCACCACTTTGTTATCGTACTCCACATTGCTGATAGAAATTGCATGCGACTTTCCTTTGTCTTTAGCCTTAAGAGTTTGTTGACGTCGATCATCATCAACAACCCTTGGATTAGGGCATTGATTGGAATAATGCCCCATTTTCTTTCACTTGTAACATTGAAGGGTAGTAGGTTCATTCTGCGTATCCCTTCCTTTTTTTGCATCATTAGACATCTTCTTCCCATTATTTCGACATTCAATTGCCCGATGAACTTCTTTTCCACACTTATAACATTTTCTTGTCCCCTTAAGACAATTTCCTCCATATTTCTTTCCACACTTTGAGCATAAGGGAAAACTCATCTTCTTTTCAGTGCGCTCTTTAGATTTTCCATTGAATTCCATTTTCCTCTTCTTATCAAACCCATATGACTGATGGGTTACACCAATCTCCATCTCAACCATGAGAGCACATCAAACAATTTCCTCGTAGCTATTGAAGTCCCTTATGGATAACGCCCTTTGAAGACTTGGTTTTAATCCACTAAAGATTCGATAGATCTTACTCTCAGGTTGGATAATAATACCAGAAGCGTACCTTGAAAGTCTTGTAAAATTTTCTTCGTAGGTACCAACAGATTCATCATCCTTTTGCTTTAGTTCAAGAAACTCCTTCTCCATATTTGTTCGGATAATACAAGGGAAGTACTTATTGAAAAATAAGTTCTTGAACTATTCCCATTCCATGGACTCAATTTCATCCCTTTTCCTCGTATTCTTAATAAGATTCCACCATTGATCAACAAAACATTCCTAACGATAAACTGCTAAGATGAATTTATTATGTTCAGAACATTGAAGAACTAAAAATATCTTTTCAGTGGTACTGATCCATTGTTCAGCCACTAATGGATCAGAAGACCCGCTGAATGAAGGTGGGCGCTGCCTCATGAAGGATTCAACAGGATGTTGCCCCTTCCTTTGCTCGTTTGGAAGTCCTGCATGATTCATAGCTTGAGAAAGTTGCGTGATCATGGATACAAGATTTTTCATTCCAGCTCCCATAACATTTGGTTGCTCAGGGGGACAATCATTTCATTGCCTGTCGCATTCCGAATTAACATGGTTCCTTCAGGTTCCAGCCATTGACTAAAACCAAGAAGAATAGTGTGGGAAACACTAATTATAATAGGAAAAACACATAATCAAGAATAAAATTTCACACTTAAGGTCTTATTATGGGTTGTTCATGGCCATTTATAAAACACTAAGATTGTGTTCTATGCTTAGACTTATCCTTAGGGTTCTTACTAAGGCTTTTACATCCTAGTTTCCAAAGGTTGACTATACCCTTCCTCTGATACCAACTATAACGACCCATACTTTACATACATTGTTAATACTTAAAAATTGAAGCACACTTATTACAACATATAACAAAACCAGGAAACGACCGTATAGGTATAGTGTCTTTAGAAACTGGGAAACATAAACAACTGGTTCATAAAGCATCTACATTGTCTCCCATTTATTTCATCATATCTAGAGTCCCTTTTGGCATATCCTACTTAATAACCTTCTTCCTGACCTGGGGAAAGAAAACATACAAAAGGGTGATCTCAAATGTTCAGTAAGGGTATACAAAATAAATATCAATCACATCATATTCATAAGAACATAACATTTTGGAAATCTTAACCTGCAAAAGAGATCATAATTTCATAACATGGGATAAATCATAGTAGTGAAATGTAATCCCAATAATCATAACTTAAAACATAAAACTTTGTGGCATACACACACAATCATAGAGAATCATTTCTTAGTAGTCAAGACTCATATCCAAGACTATCTTAGTGGACAAAGTCCATTTCTGAACCGAGTTCACTCCTCGTTTCAGTCCTGTTTCACTGAACCGGTTTAACCTGCCGTTCCAGCCATGTCTATATCATGAGATATAAATCTTTACCCAGTACATTGGAGGGAGATATATGTCCCACCCATATCATAATGATACCATTCTTATGTGTTCCAAAAAATCATAAATCATACATAATTGCATAACCCGTGTAATAAAAATGGGATTCTTAAAAATCATGACATCATAAAACAATTCATATAAGATAAAGGAATTAATAAAAATAATTCCATCACAACATAATCAAATCAATGTAATAATAGGGATATAAATAGAACCTTATATTATCTTAGATGGAAAATAATTTTGATAAAACACGTGAACTCCATTCTTGAGGAAAATATCCTTTCTACTTCAAAAACATTTTTCCTTTCTTAACATGTCATACAATTTTAAACTAAAATAATTTGATTAAAAATAAACTTGAAAAATTGTAAAGGAATCTTCTTGGAAATAATGTTTTAAAAAATCCATTCATTCCGTATAAGTTAAAAAAAACATCCTTCTCGTACTTTTGATGAAAAAGTCAAAAAGTACCTCGTACGAAAAACGACAAAAGATTCCTTTCATATATTTTACTACAAACTCACCAAAGGGAAAAATTGGATTTAAAAAATTGTATGTGGATGGAAATAATATTACATATTGAGGAAACATGGATGTGTATGATAAAATACACCCCAGTAAATACCAAAGTATAAACAATCTCGGATAAAAACGAGATTGTGATATTTTCCCTTACCTTAGGTCCGATTTGCTTCATAAGTGTCCGAACCTCCTGTATAATGATTTAAATAATGTTATTGACTTATTCAAGAATCATAATTATTGTTATGATATCATATATGGTCATATTATTAGCTTCTTATTAGTAATATTTCATTGCTACTTGTTATTCGGGTGTTTATTACTTTTTGTTCTTATGCGTGTTTTGTCGAATACATTCTTATTCTTCTATTTAGGTTATAGATACCTCATTTCCAGAATTGTATTAGTGAACTATATATCATATTTATTCATTCAATTTATTTATATAATCATTTTTAAATGAAGATCATGTAGAACGAATCGCATCATATCGTGGAGACGGTATTCCGTACATACGCACGAGCGATGATATCGTTCCCATGTTCGTGGAATTGTATCGGAGTGTATGTATACTATTTCAGAATCAATAACACTTTAAAATAATCATATATAGTTATTTATTTGAACCATTATACCCATCCAAGTAAGGTGGTGGTGGAAAATATATTACACCTCGGCGTGGAGATGGTATTCCGTACGTACGCACGCGCGGTGATTTTGTTTTCCGTAGGATGGATAGATGGTGAAATAGGGTTGTTTCATACTTATAATAGAATATAAGTATATGAGTGATACTGATGTTATTACTTCATAATGAAACAACTAAAGAAGAAGAAGTGGAAGAATAAATAAAGTTGAAAGAATCGGTAATGGACATTACCTCTTCTTTGATGCGCCTATTTGAGACCTCCTTTTAGGGCACTAAAATTGGTCTTTAAAGAAGACTAGGACCTCTAGGATGTTTCTAGGGAAGTGGAGAGTATAAATTGGAAGGGGTTGGCCGAGATTGAAGGCTCAAAGTGGTGTGAGGAATAGAGGGATGAGGTTCCCTTTTATAAGGGAGGAGAGGGGCACCTTTGGAAAAACTAAAAATATTATTTTATTATAAAGTCATATTAGGTTTTAAATAGATCAAAATTGATTTATTTATTATCTAAGGTGGGTATGGGTCTAAATAATCTCATCCAATATAATTTATAAATGTTTAGGTTTCTATTTTAACCTTATCATTTAGATTTAACTTTGAGTTAAATAATTTTACTTTTACCGTGTCTTCTTGTTTTCTTACACTATAAGGTTAATAAACTTACTATAACAAGCCAAAAAAACCCCAAGTTGTTTATTATTAATATATATAACCTTATCTAAGTCGTGTTTCCTATCCTTAGTTTTTTAGGAATAAAATAACAATTAATAATATAATATTTGTTTTAAAAACTATTTTATGTCAATTTTGACACTATTTGGTAATTGATTTTTGTGAAAATCATAACAGAAATATTAGTTCAAAAAAAATTAATTAAATCAATACTAACATGTCATATTAACATAGAAAATTATTTTAATTCATAAAAAGTCTGAAATTAAATTTATTTGGGTATTTATAACATCAATTATGCCAATATTTCATTAATAAGATAATTACTGTATCATCATTGTGTCATAAATAAATTAAATTATTTATTGTCTAAAAATTTCAAATAAAATACCATTATGTAGGAAATCATTTTATATTTCTAATTAATATTTATAGTTGAATTTGTCTTATGTATAACCCTATATTAAAAATTATTTACTTATTAAACTTTGATTTTAACTATTTTAACCCTTCTTTAAATAAATTAATAATAAATGTCCTAATCTAATACAAGTGGGCCTAAATGGTCATATTTTATTACTAAGGTTGTTTCTGGTCATATTAAACTTATCCAATAGAATTATGACATGTGTTAGGGTAATAATAATAACATTTTTACCTTTAATTTCCCTATTTACTTTTAACCGTGGTAAAAAAAGTAAAAAGTTACTATTCACCAAAAATTATTTTCATCTCATTGAACCACATTTTAGTCCTTGATATTAACCGTGTCTCTCGGATTTTCGAAATTCCACTCACAGAAGTGGTAAAATTAAGTTTTATGTAAATTTTCTAATTCTTCTAGGAGGTGGATAAAAGACGGTGAAAAGTTCAATAAAATTTTTATATATCTAAAATTATAATAAAATGACTCCAATGAATTTCATTGAACTTATATAGGTATTATGTATCAATTTTGACCTAAAATAAATTTAAATAAAATAAATAATTATTTAAATAAAAAGTCAGTTTTTAAATAGTAACCCAGTGTTTTCACTATTCATCAAAAATTGAAAGTTTTCAGAAAAATACCAAAATTTCACCCTAGGATAATTTCAATATTCTGAATCCAAAAATGAAGTCCATTTTGAAAGATAAAATTTACAAAATTTCAAAAAGTGGGTATTACTATTCATAATGGCTTGTTTTAATAATATTTTAATAGCATATCGTTGTTTAGTGAAACTCGGTATTGCGTACGACGCAAGCTATCGAGGAAGGTCGCGATTGCGTGTAAAGAAAGACAAGATAGTGTTGTGTGTAGTGAAAGATTCCTTTGATGATTTATATAAAAACAAAATATTTCTCATAAAAGTCTCGGGTGTTACATGCAGAGTCCTGGCTGGAAGCCATGCTGAGTATCTTCGTGCATTTGGAGACGCCTCTAGAGAGGCGGGTCAAGATCGCCACCTACATGCTCTGAGACTCTTCCCAGAGGTGGTGGGACGTGATCTCCCAGGAAGGTCAGCATCATGCTATGGTTTGGGAGGAGTTCTAGCGCATGTTCTATGACTACTTCTACCCGGAGACCCTGAGGGCCGACCGAGCCTGGGAGTTCATGAGCTTAGAGAAGGGTAATCTTTCTGTCATGGAGTATTCCGCTCGTTTCACCGAGCTACAGCGCTTCACGCCCCTCCGGGATGGGAGTGGGGTGTTCTTAGCAAGGTAGTTTGAAGATGGTCTTAGGCGGGAGATCCGATCACATGTGAACATCTTCTAGATGACTTCCATTACTTCCATTTTCAACCAGGCACTGATTGCAGAGCGCAATATGAGAGACTTTGGAGCTGCGAGCCAGGGTGATTTTGCTTCCAGAGCCAGTTTGCCTCCAGATGAAAGCAAAAAGCACCGTAGAGAGCCTATACGCGGTGATTCGAGGAAGCGAGATGCATCGTCAGGCAGCCAGTTGATGTGCTACCAGTGTGTCCGGTCAGGGCACACGAGGCCATAGTGCCAGAGGGACCCCATGGAGTTCCGATCTTGTGGCAAGATGGGTCACCTTCAGCATTTCTGTCAGGTTTTCTCACCAGCAGCTGGTGACCGGGGTTCTTCCATGACTCCTCGTTCAGGAGCAGCACCGCCAGTTTCTCACCAGTTGGGGAACTAGAGTTCCTCCGGCCCTTCGGGCCGAGGTGGAGGTCGAGGCCGTGGCGGTCATCCACCAGTTCCTCAGCACCAGCAAGGAGGTTTATCCCAGAGTGGTCATCCAGGGGCGTAGGGCCGCGGTGCAGGCCAGTCTTTCGCTGTGGAGCAGACTTATCAGGAGCAGGATCCCAACCCTTCTACTATTCGAGGTACGATTTTAGTTGCCTCAGTTTTATCTTCAACCCTTTTCGATACTGGTGCTACACATATCTTTATCTCTGTTGCTGTTGTGGCGAGCCTTGGACTCTGCATCATTTCTTCTGCCGACTCGTTGACACTAGACACACCTTTGGGGACGAGGAAATCTAGTGTACGCCATTGTAGAGAGTGCCCTCTCGAGGTTGCAGGGTATCGCTTCTTATGGGATCTCTATGTCCTATAGATGACAAGCTATGATGTCGTCCTTGGCATTGATTGGTTGATTCCCTTTCAGGCAGTTTTTGACTGCTATCGCCGCAGAGTGAGTTTTGTTTCACCAGAGGGCGAGTCTTTTCTTCATAAGGGCGAGTGGGATGTTCAGGCGAGTCGGACAGGACTCGAGCATATTGGGCTAGGAGGGGTGACGAAACAGATTTCTAGTCTTTATCTGGATAATCAGGGGACTCCACAATTGGATTTTCTTCCAGTGGTGGATCGCTTCAGGGACGTCCTTCCAGAGGACTTTTCAGGTTTTCCTCCGGAGTTTGAGGTATACTTCTCTATTGAGCTCATGCCAGGAGTGGAACCGGTTTCTATTCCTCCCTATAGGATGGCTACACCTGAGTTGTAGGAGCTCAAGAAGCTGTTGAAGGAGCTACAGGCTAAGGGTTTCATCCGATCCAGTAATTCTCCTTGGGGTTCGCCTGTCCTGTTTGCAAAGAAGGCAGACGGTACCCTTCAGATTTGTGTGGATTATCAGAAGCTGAACCAGTTGACGGTCAAGAATCGATATCCTTTGTCGAGAATTGATGATCTTTTCGATCATCTTTGAGGAGCCCGTGTGTTCTCGAAGATCGACTTGAGGTCCGGTTATCATCAATTGTGTGTTAGACCATTAGATATACCTCTGACAGCCTTCAGGAGTAGGTATAGTCTATACGAGTATACAGTCATGCCGTTCGGTCTCACAAACGCGCCTGCAGTTTTCATGGCACTGATGAACCGAGTGTTCCATCCTTACTTGGACTCCTTTTTCGTGGTCTTCGTGGACGATATCTTGGTGTACTCTCACACTCAACATGACCATGCCACACATCTTGAGATCGTTCTGAGTACACTGAGAGAGCATCGGCTTTATGCTAATCTCTCGAAGTGCCACTTCTAGATGGATCAGATTCACTTCTTGGGTCACGTCATCTCAAAGGAAGGAGTATCAGTGGACCCAGAGAAAGTGAGAGTTGTAGTTTCCTAGGAGCATACGAAGAACGTCTTTGAGGTACGGAGTTTTCTAGGACTGGATGGATAATACAGACGCTTCATTCAAGACTTTTCTTTTCTAGTAGCACCTTTGACAGGTCTGACCAAGAAGGGGGCGAAGTTCTTATGGTCAGATTCTTGTGAGTCAGACTTTCAGGAGCTAAAAGGGAGGTTGATGTCAGCACCGATACTAGTATTGCCGGAGCCAGGAAATAACTACACTGTTTACTGTGATGCTTCAGGTATTGGTCTGGGAGCTGTGCTTATGCAGGGGGATGGATTCGTTGCGTACGGGTCTTGCCAGTTGAGGCTACATGAGAGGAACTACCCTACACACGATCTAGAGTTGGCAGCTTTTGTTCATGCCTTACATTGTTGGAGACACTATCTGCTGGGAGAGCACTTTGTGGTCTTTACTGACCACAAGAGTCTCAAGTATATTTTCACTCAGCAGGATCTGAACATGAGATAGTGTAGGTGGGTCGAGTACCTTCAGTATTTTAATTTTTAGCTTTCCTATACGCCGGGGAAAGGAAACACAATGGCAGATGCGTTGAGCAGAAGAACTCAGATTCAGGCAGTTCAGGAGGCCAGTAGTGAGTGGTAGCTGATGGATCTGTTCTCTGAGATGCATCTAGAGGTGCACGACAGACAGGGATAGAACTTCCTATCTTCTGTAGTTGTTACCTCTACACTTATTCATCAGGTATGAATGAGGCAACTATCAAACTCTGAAGGCTTATTCCTGTGGGAGATTGTGTCAGGAGGGGACCCTCTTCCCGGATGGGCAGTGGGCGAGGATGAGATCTTGCGGTTCCAGGGACGTGTATGGGTGCCAGCAGACATACGCGAGGAGATAATGTGGGATTTTCATTCCTCAGTTTGGGCAGTTCATCCTGGCGTCACCAAGATGTATCAGGATCTTCATCTCCAGTACTGGTGGCCAGGTATGAAGAAGGATGTTGCTGGTTTTGTCATGAGATGTTCTACTTGTTAGCAGGTGAAGGCAGAGCATCAATGACCAGTAGGACTTTTATAACAGTTACCCATTTCGGAGTGGAAGTGGAAAAATTTCGTGATGGAATTCGTGACTGGGTTGTCGAGGTCACCTCGAGGGAACAATGTTGTTTGGGTTGTCATCGAAAGGCTTACGAAGGTTGCGCACTTCTTGCCGATTAAGGAGACCTTCCGTGTTGATGATCTGGGACAACTTTACATCTGAGAGATCATTCGTCTGCATGGAGTTCCACACTCCATTGTTTCAGACAGGTATGCGCGCTTTACCTCTCAGTTCTGGAAGGGACTTCAGAAGGCCTTGGGTACACAGGTACTTTTGATTACAACATACCATCCCCAGACTGATGGCCAGTCCGAGCGCACGATCCAGGTGCTTGATTATATGATCCGAGCTTGCATCCTAGACTTTGGTGGTTCTTGGGAGAAGCATATCCATCTGGTGGAGTTCGCCAACAACAACAGTTTCTAGGTGACCATTCAGATGGAACCATACGAGGCTTTGTACGGTAGGCCATACTGATCACCCTTATGCTGGCTGGAGGCAGGAGAGACAGTTTTGCTGGGACCTTGTCTCGTTCAGGAGACCTCAGAACAGATAGAGCTGATTCAGAAGAGGATGGCTACGGCACAGTCTCGACAAAAGTATTATGCTGATCAGCGGAGAAGACCTCTGGAGTTTGTGGTTGGGGATCAGGTTTTCCTGCGCGTTGCACCGATGTTGGGACACAAGAGGATTCAGAGACACGGTAAGCTTTCACCGCAGTACGTTGGACCATTTGAGGTCATGGAGAGAGTGGGACCGGTCGCCTATTGGTTGCAGCTACCTCAGAGGTATCGGGCCATGCACAACGTCTTCCACGTCTCTCAGCTCTGACGTTACTTTTCAGACCTGTCCCATGCCTTTCAGCCTGAGGAAGTCGAGCTTGAAGTAGATACGTCGTTCGAGGAGCATCCTATCAGGATTTTTGATCGTAGTACAAAGGTTCTTCGTGGGTAGTCTGTTCCTCTGGTACGAGTGCTATGGCAGCATGGGCGAGTACAGGACGAGACCTGGGAGAGGGAGGCCGATGTACGATCGTAGTGGCCGGAACTGTTCGGGGATTCTTCTTCTACGCCCCATTAGGGAAATTCGGGGATGGATTTCTTTAAGGGGGGAAGTTTGTAAGAACCCGAATCTCCATTTAGGTATGTTTTTCCTTTTTTCTGGAGTTTTTAAGAAAAATGATTTTTCTGGAAATTTTCAAAGTGCACACCGTGTACGTTCTGAGTACATGTCGTGTAATCTAATCCGGCTCGAAGCCGTGTGATGGTTGTGCCCAGGCCACACACACAGTGTGTAGGGGTGACGTGGAGGCCGATTTTGGCGGAGTATGGAAGGGACCCAGTACATGCCGTGTACTTTTTTTTTTCACTAAACAAACTGGGGTCATGTCTAACCCCCAATTTCATCTTCTTCTCCAGATTTCGTCCACCCGAGAGTGTCCATACGGCCGGATCTTCGACGAGATCCTACTTCTTCGTCCGTTCTCCGATTCGAGCGCGGTCAATTGCATTGGAATCACAGCGGTGAGCTCTCCCTTCTGCTTGAGTGTTGTTTCTTGATTCCTCCTGGTTTCCAAGTTATCGTAGGTTGAGCGTTTTTTTCATTTTCTCAGATCTACATAATTCCAAGGGGAATCTGTCATCATGGTTCACTTATATCGATCACCTATGATCAAGGTAGGTGGTTTGTGCCTTTCCGTAGAAAGTTGATGAATATTTTGTGCAAATTCTACCAATACCCTTGAGCGGGGTATTACATGTTCTTGTTTTTCCCTTGTTGTATTGCCTACTTTTCTTGATTGATAGAGTAGATGTTTTGCCTGTGATTATGATAGCTTTACTGTACCTTGAATATTTGCTATGATTGTTCTGCCTGTTTGTTGTTTTTCTAGTGGCCATGCCAAGTTGTAGGAATGTGGAATGTTACCTTGTTTTTCTGCTGAGCCTTAGTTGATAGCCAAGTATTTTTTGAGGTTACTTGGATGATGTACACGTGCGCTGAGCATGTATTACCTTTCACTCAGGACTGTGAGAACCTAGAGTAGTAGACCAAAGGGAGAATTGACGGAAGGGCTTCTCTAGAGTGTCTTTTAATTATGATGAGAGACCATAGGAGGAATGGACGTTGAGTGATTCCTTAGAGAGTCTGTAGTTACTCAACGCAGGCCACATGGAGAATAAACATTGAGTGCTTCCCCAGAGAGACTTTAGCACGATACGAGACTATATGGGGAATTGACGGTGAGTGCTTCCCCAGAGAGTCTATTAATTTCAGAGCTGAACCAGAGGGGTGAGACTGTGTGTGCCTCCTAGAGGGTTGATGGTACTTATAGGTTGAACCATAGGTGTCTAGGCTATGAGAGCTACCCAGAGGGTTACCTGTTTTCTTCTTGTTGCTGTTTTCTTACTTGAATACTTTATTTGTTAGAACTATGTATTTTAGCTGCTTGTGCTTTTCTGTTTACTGCTTCTTGTTTAATTACTTGCCTTGTATTCATTGACTATTAGGCACAGATCTTTGGGAGATTACCTACTGGGATTTTATCTCACACCCTATTTGGGCCATGATTTTGGGCGCAAGAAGACTATGATGTTGCAGGTATAGATAAGGGAAAGCACCCTTTAACTTCAGGATCTTGATTGCGCTGGAGCTGGGGAGCATGGGACCAAGCCGGGGCTCGCGATGATGAGGATTTTATTTTGTTTTTCTTTTGCACTTGTTTTCAGTTGTATTCCAGCACGTTGTTGTGTTTTCTGCTTTCCATAGATACTTGTACCTATGGAATCATTGTCATCATTGCTATATATATTTATTTCTTCCACTATTTGGTTTATGTTGTTATGCATGTTGTTACTGCTTCCGCTGTTGACTGTTGTTTTTCCGCTGTATACCTTACCAAATGAGGGCATAGTTTCCCCACCGACTCACCAAGGCCCTCGCTGCTAGTCGGCAGCCTCTGGCGTTCGGGGAAACACGCTTGAGGTCATGTGGCGAACCGGGTACGGGGCACCAGTGGAGGGGCTCCAGATTCGGGTCGTTACAATTTCACAACAATTATTCAAAAACCGCCACTAAATATTATGTTTTTATTAAAAAATAAACTTATCCCCTATACCCCATCCTTCTCCCCTAACTCCCATTTTTACGACCCGTCCCCTGGGGCCCATGCCATCACTACCCCAAGACCACCTTCTGAAGTCCAGGGGATGATGACTAGTGCTGAAGGCATCAACCTGCAAGTGGGAGGAATTTGATTAAGTACATGTACGCACACACACACACCCAATCACATCCCAACCCACTAAAAAGGAGAAACAAGTATCGCTAAAACAAATCTGAGTGCAAGTACAACTAAAAGTAAGTTGGCTAGAATAAAAACCCAATAAGGAACTAAAAACAGAAAGTACAAAAAGGAAACTCTGATGGCTATCTGTAGTAAACCCCACCTAATCACAAGAGTAGTGAAGCTACTAGAAGCTGAAGTAGTATGTCCTGTACTCCCAGTCCTACTAGGCCCTGCATAATCCTATGCCACCAAGTCCACCATCAAATCGTCCGTCAATCCCATCTTTCTGAGCCCCCCTGTGAAAATTTCAGTCATTTTCACTAGGCACAACACGTGTGGGTGAAGCCTGTGCAAGTATGAGCAACACAGTACTCAGTAGGGACCCCAAAACAATAAGGAAAGACCATATAACAATTCCTCAAAGTAAATCACGAAACACAAGACAACTCACACCAGGTATATTCTAGGGTAGTAATAGTAGCATCGTCAGTCAAAAATGTTGAACTCCTCAGATGCTGGAGGAATCCTCCTCTATCGAGTACAATTGGCCTACCAGGTCACACATAGCCACTTCCCACTAACCTTGGGCTACTGTGGTACTCATCCCTAATTAGTACTGTGAGTATGCTAGGTCACACAGAGCCTCTCCCCTCCGAGGGCCTACTGGGTCACACATAGCCGCTTCCCACCCGAGACGAACTGAGGTACTACTCCTATCAAGTATCATGGGTCTGCCGGGTCAAAAAGAGCCACTCCCTACTGTGGGCCTGCTGGGTCACATAGAACCGCTTCCCACTGGGCCGTTGTTGAGCAGTCTTTAGGTCTCAGCCAACCGCAGGCTTCCGAACATAGTGTGATTGGAAGAACCAATCCTCAAGCCATTTTTCACATCTCTACATCCATTAAGGTCACCAAAAACCATGCCAAAAGATCTACCACCTCAAAAGGGTTCCAACAACGCAAACAGACCGTCAATCAGACACACGATTTGAAAGATACAGGAGTTTTATTAACCATGGGACCGGTTGCGATGAGGCCCAGTCCGACCCAGTTAGATCGACTCGACCAACCCGGACCGAGGGTTCCACATACCCTAGTTCATTCAGATAGACTCGACTTGACCTAATATGGGTTGAGGTTGGTTTGGTTTGGCCTGTCCAGTGGTCCATGCCTAACAGGACTTGATAGACCCAACCCGATTTGGCCGAGGGTCCAGCCCGTCGGGTCACCCATCGACCCGGTCAAGTTTGACCCAGCCTGAAGGGGCACAGGTTTGCCCTGCCGATGCAGGTTCGGCCTACTAGGGGGGGGGGACCAATTGGTTCAAAGACTGGCCACGTTAGCGGCCGATGGGGTGCACCTGGGACGTGACGGACCGCCGCGTCCCTCCCTGTCCGAGCGCGGTCCGCAAGGGGTGGGATGCTTCTTCACACACCTACAAATGGTGATGACTGGCCACCCTCTATTTCACCCATGGACTTAGTCTATGGGTTGACCCCAATCAATGCGGTTCCATGCTGGCACCATGGGTCTCCAGTTCCGCGGTCCGATCGGCCACGACTTCCATCGCACCGGCGTGCCACTCCCCCGACTGTTTGCATGGCTGGCAGCCTGCTCCTTCTATTCGGCACATGATTGTTACGTGCTACCGCCAACACTGCGTTTTGTCGCTGCTGGCACTGGTGTGCTGGCAGATCCACTGGCGGACCACCAGACACACTCTAGTGGTCCGTTCTTTGTGCCGCTTATGCCTATAGCCTTCGGGGAGCATCCTCTTTTCTGCGAAGTTTCTAAAGCAGCCTAGTCATCACTTCAGACAAATCATTCACCTGGTGTGCACAAACGGAAGGGTCCTGGCCTTTGTTCATGTAGGACCGCACCCTCCGTGTTAGAAGGTTTAAAGATGGGGTAGGTTTGGGGAGTCTCTGTTCAATCGTTACATGCCAAGATTTGAACCCCGAAAATAAAACCCTAAGAATGAAACATCCTCCCGCATAAACGCATGAATCATGGGTCAACCTGTTTGTGGGTTGAACCATGTTCATAATTTTTATAAAAGGATGAGAAAGAACAAAAAATAAAAAACCCCTACCTCTTTGAATTTCGTTGTTGCACGTTCATCCTCAAGGGGTTAAGGCATCAACATCGCTTCTCGACTCCAATCTTCGAAAGGTGTGATGAATTAGATGAAGTTCTACTGGTGTTCTTTATTATTTTTTGGGGTTGAAGCCCATTATAGGTTTTCCATAGAATCCTCCAAATTTTTAATCCATAATTTCCCCAGTGTGTCAAACTATAAATAGGTGCATGTCACAACGTTCCCATTATGATGCAACGTCACATTGTTATGCTATTTTATTTAAGAAATAGCATTGCTGCTACATGTCATTGAAGCATAATTACACTTCGAGTTTAATAAGTCATTAATGAACTTCATTGATACACATCGTTTCCACCCTTTTGCCGCCCCGCAGCGTCTCCATATACCACTAAAAAGTGGGAAATAAAATAAAATAATTCTTTTAAATTCTTTTATTATTTTTATTGAAAAAGTATGAAAAATAACTTTTATGATCATCCCTTTCTAGCCGAATTTAAGTAATTTCTAGGCGAATCTCAACATTCTGAGTTTAACGGTGCCCTCATATTTTTTATCCGAGTGACGATTCAAATGAGAGAAAATCCCTCTCGCATGTTTACTGAATGTACCTTAAAAAAGTTCAAATTTTTTTCTAGGTTCTCAGGACCTCGGAATCACGTTCCATCGAATTTCATGGCTTCAAAATAATTCCATATAAATAAAAAAAATTACACAGAATTTATGAGATGTTACATTCTCCCCACCTTTGGGATTTACATCCCCGAAATCCAAAACAACAACTAAACAAAAAGATGGGGGTACTGAGCACGAATCTGAGCCTCCCACTCCCATGTGCTTTCCTAGAGATTCTCATACTGCCTTCGGATGTGCACTAGAGGAATCTAAATTTTTCATAGGACCCACTCCTATCGATCCTCTATCTCCACTGGGAACTCTGCAAATGTCTCCCCATCATCAATTTTTAGCTTTCCCTAGTCGATGACATGCGATGGATTTTTCACGTACCTCCTCAGCTGCGACACATGGAAAACATCATACACCCGATGCATTTGTGGGGGAATATCTAGGTGGTATGACACCACACAAACTTTTATCTAGATCTAAAAAGGACAGATGAACCTCAGAGATAGTTTTCCACCCTGGCCAAATCTCCGTAATCCTCATTGGGGTGAGACTCGAAGGAATACATGGTCTCCCTCCTCGAACTCCAAGGGTCTATGTCTCCTGTCAGAATAAGACTTATTCCTACTCTATGTAGTCCTCATCCACTCCTATATGATCTGAACCTTCTCGATGGTAGGTCGTACCAATAGTGGACCCATGAGTGCCGAATCACCTGGGTTTATCCAGCATATGGTTGATTTGTAAGGCTGCCCGTACAAGGCCTCAAATGGTTCCATGCCAATGGTGGAGTGATAGCTATTATTGTATAAAAACTCCACTAGTGGTGGGTAGTCCTCCCAACTATGACCAAAGTCAAGGATGCAAGCATGAAGCATGTACTCCAAGGTCTGTATGGTCTGCTCTGTCTGACCATCCGAATGAGGATGAAAAGTTGAGCTCAAATGCAGCTGCGTCCCGAATGCCTCATGTGATACCTTCCACAAATGGGATTTAAAGTGGGAATTTCAATATGAGACGATCATCAATGGAACCCTGTGAAGCCGCACTATCTCCTGGATGTAGAGGCGTCCCAATACCTATACCATTCCCTACTCCCGAATGGGTAGGAAGTCAGCCAACATGGTAAGGCCGTCAATGATCACCCAAATAGAGCCATGAACTCTAGACGTATGTGGTAACCCCATCATGAAGTATATCGAGATACCATACTATTTCCACTCTAGTACCTTGAGCGGTTGAGTCCAGCCTACCAGAACCTGGTGCTCGGCCTTCACTTGCTAACAAGTGAGGCATCGTCAAATGAACTCGGCCACTACTGTCTTCATCCCTAAACACCATTACTAACACCTGAGGTCCTGTTATATCTTCTCCACTCAAAGATATACCACTAGAGGGGAAGTATGGAACTCACTCAATAACTCCTCCCGCAACGCCATTGGTATTAAGGTGCGCCCTCTGAAAAGGATGACGTGCTACCCACCTATAAAAAATACATCAAGAGACCGTCCTGAGGGTATTTGGGCACGTCGGGCCTCACATTAAACATCCCCCAACTATTCCTCCCAGACTCGCTGTACAAGTGGGGGAGTAAAAACCATCGACTAGAGGTAAACAACTTCACCATCCTCCATGAGGTATATCTGCATGGCAGCTAACTGCTCTGTCACCTCACTTAGCAGCTACAACTTGGTCCTCCTGATGAGCATGTCTGCCACCATGTTCCCCTTTCTAGGAGTATAGACTATCTCAAACCCATAGTATTGGAGGAATTCCATCCATCGACGCTTTCTCAGGTTCATGTCCTTTTGGGAGAAGATATACCTGTGAATCTCATGGCCAGAGTAAATAGTGAACCACTCTCCCAATAAGTAGTGCCACCACATCTTCAAGGCAAAGGCCACTGCTACTAACTCTAGGTCATGGGTCATGTAGTTATGCTCATGCTACCTCAAATATCATGAGCCATAGGAAATCACTGCTCACTCCTACATTAGGAAACAACCCAGTACGGTCCTTTATGCATCACAATAAACTACAAACCCCATGCCATCCTCCGGTAGTCTCAATATGGGGGCACTAATCAGTATCCTCCACATCTACTGGAAACTTTGTGGGCATTTCTACATCCACACGAAGGGATGTACCTTCTATGTCAAAACTGAAAAGGGTTATTCTACTCTGGATAAGTTGGAAACAAACCTCCGATAGTAAACAGTCATCTCCAAGAAGCTCTGCACCTCAGTCATGCTCTTAAGAAGCTCCCAAGTAAGCACCGCCACTATCTTTGCCGGATCTACTGCAACTTCAGACTCTGAGATGACATGTCCTAGAAAGTGGACCTCTCATATCCAGATATGACACTTCAAGAGCTTAACATAAATTTGGTGCTCTCAGAGTGTATCCAGGACTATCCATAGGTGTGTAGCATGCTGCTCCTCTGATGCTGAATACACCAAGATTTCATCGATGAAGACCACGATGAACTGGTCAAGGTAGGGATATAACATCCTATTAATGTGTCCCATGAACACTACTGGGGAGTTTTCATTTTGAAATGCATCACAAGGAACTCATAGTGGTCATAATTTCACCAGAAGGATGTCTTCGGTATATCCTCATCCCATACCCAAAGCTGGTGGTAGCCTGATTTGAGGTATATCTTTGAGAACCACTTCACCCCCTTCAGTTGGTAGAAGAGGTCATAAATTCTCAGAAGTGGGTACTTGTTCTTCATGGTTTCCTGGTTCAGGCACTGGAAGTACACACACAACCTCAAACTACCACCTGCCTTCTTGAAAAAAAGAATTGGGGATGCCCATAGTGAAATGCTGGGTCTTATGAACCCCTTATCCTGTAAGTACTCCAGCTATACCCTCAGCTCGCAAAGATCTGCGGGAGCCATTCAATATTCCGGTGTGGATATCGGTGTCGTCCTAGGGTACAGGTCGATACAAAAGTCTACCTCTCTATGATGAGGTAGTCATATAACCTCTTTAGGAAAAACATCCTCGTACTTGTCCACCACTATAGGAAAACCTAGACTCCACTCCTCCACTGCATTGAGGGTGAGGCTAGTCAACTGGTGAGTGATTATCTACAAACTCCTCTAAGAGAATCTATCCTACACTGAAAGGGTTTCATTTTCTCTAGTTAAGGAAAAAATGGTCTCATATATGCAGAAACACCACACTATATGCCTAAAACAGTCGATCTCAGAATGGACTGTGGATAACCTGTCTATACCCAAGATGACATCGTAAGGCCTCGATGCTACTACTAGGAGATCCCAGCCAAATCTCTTGCTCTTAGAGTAAGCTCAAACTACCGACACCAGTGTGTAATCATCGAATCATCTCCAGAAGGAGTCTCTAGACATAATGATCAAGCCAACGGCTCCACCGTAATCTCTGATCTCCTAACGAGATCTATGAAAAGGAAGGAGTGAATAGAACCTGTGTCTATAAGTACTGCAGCTAGGGTTAAGAAGACACCGATCATACCTTAGATTATCTCTGGAGCACCGTGGTCGTAAGCCTCTATTGCCTGGAGCTAAGCTCACCTCTGTCCACCTGCTCTTTGAGGTTGGGGTGGACCACCTGAGGGTGGTGGCAGTAACATTTCAAACCGTCTCCCACCACCTTCCACTCGGCAATCCCCCCTGCCACGTCCACCGCCCTGCGAACCTCCTCGATCGAACCACTGCCGCTGGCTCAACGACCCCTCAACTGTCTGTCGGTCATCAGCACGGTGGGTCGGGCAGGCACGTGCCATGTGTCCATGCCTGCTGCACATGTAACACTTCTTAGATCCCTACTGACTCTATCTGGTTTGGGAGCGCCACACCGTCAACCCTGAGTCCTGGGGTTATCCTTTGAAAGACCTGGCCTTCTTGGGCCCACACATTTGCTTTCTACTACCCACTAAAGACTCTTCCGCCTAGGGTCTGCTAGCAGCTCTAGCAGTCAGCTCCTGCTCCTCCAAGAAGCTCTCCATAATAAGGGACTGCTCAAGCACCTCGGCTCGGCTAGGGATACTGAGAGACAACACCAATGCCCTAATCTTCAACCTGAGTCCATGCTTGAAGGCTCGGGCCCTGAAAAAAGGGTCTCACACCATGTCTGTGGAGTAGAGGGAAAGCTCTGTGAACCTCACTGAGTACTCTTCCACTGTCATGCCAACCTACTGTAGGTGAAGCAGCTCCTGACTGCGCATAGAGCGAAACTTCGGAGGAAAAAACTACTCCTGAAAAGCCTCTCAAAGTCAACCCAAGTGAGGGTCGGCTCATCATGAGTCTTGATGGTCAAGCTCCACCATCTACCTACTGATCCCTGTAGAAGTATGACAACCCTCCCCTTTATTACACACTTAACATAATTTATTACATAAAACCTTAAATTGATACAACATAGAATATTGAGAGGTCCAGTGTCTTTGGGGTTTAGGAACATTAAAGAACAACTTAAAACATAAAACAAAACATCTTATAGAAAACTTCCTTTACATGACCACTACATTCCCTCATACTTAGCATTTCATGGGATAACTTGAGGACATGCATAAGAAAAGGGTGATCTATAAATCCCAGTAAGGGAATAAACATGGAATAACATGAGGAATACAATACATGTTAGACAATAGACATATCAATGGATCACATGAGATACATTAACATAAAGTCATGATAAAGCATGATAATCATAACATGGAGATGTGGCGATGACATTTAACATGATATTAGCATGAGCCAAGGCTCATTGCACATAAAGCATGAGTAAAACCTCATTACACATGAATCATTAGTAAACCATAGTTTCACTAGAATTAACATGAGTCAACACTCATTGCACATGGCGTATCATGATACTATACTTTACCCAATGCATTGGATCACTATCAGGGCACACCCTTCTTAAACATTTCATTTCATTAATAAGTGTGCCACATGGATCATACAACATGGAATCAATCATCATAATTTATTCCATGATAAAGGGATGTGGAATAAATACATGAATATTTATAATCAATAAGTAAATGTTCATAAAGTAGAATACTCTTGATAGATAAATGTTCATGGTATTCACTATACAATGACAGTGGATTGGAAAATCGGTGCAACTTCAGCAGTGTAACGACATGGCGTAAGAATTCATAAAAATGGTTGATGAGAGAAAAAGGGGTATCTCATCATATGTACATTAAATGGACAGTAAGAGTGTCATATAGATACATGTCCCAACATATGTAATGGAATTTAGATTTATAATACAAAATAATTTCTTGAATGTAAATGAGGAGAGAGAAATTACTTAGAGAATTTTGGCATAGTAATGGGTGTACATGGAAGGAATTAATGAGAGATAAAGGGGTCTACCATCGTTAAAACATAAATAGGGAAGTATGGTGGAGGTTCTAAACCATACCCCAACATTTATAATTGAAAATAAAATGGAATAACAATATTAAAAAACTTGGATAAAATGAGAATGGAAGGAATACCTTACTTGGAAGTGTGATCCCAAAGGCTTGGGAGGGGATTGAGAGAGGCTTATTGGGAGATTGGGGCACCTTGGGAGGATTCTAGAGAGATAAGGGAAGAGTTTGGATGAATTCTTAAGGCTTTGAGTGAAGAGGAAGTGGGAGTTTGGGTGGGTTTATATAGGAAAGGAGAGGGAATTATTTATTATTTAGGTTTGGGACACCACACATTAAACTAATAAAAACCACAAACAAGCCCATGGATTTTTTCAAAGGGGAGTGGAAAAAAATATTTTACAAGTCCAATGGATGAACTTCTTAAAATAATAAGGTTTCTTATGTGTAAGTGAGTCACACTCTCAAGGAAATCAATTTAAAAAGCTAAAATGTTTTATAAGTCTTGAAGGGTCCACTAAAGCTTTGTAAAATAAATTAAACAAAACTAAAATCACATTATTTTAATTTTAAAACATATATTTTACGAACATAATGTTTATAGTATTTTATTACATCACTATTTGGTCATTATGATGTCAAAAAACACATTATATATTTAGACAGTATTTAATTTTTACCCAAAAATTCGGCTATCTCAAAAAATTATGAAAAATTAACCATTGGATAATTTCGATGTTATGATTCCAAAAATAATATTTTTTTTATCCAAATAATTTTCTAAATATGTGAATTTTCACTATTAAAATAAAAACTGATATTTATAAAAAATTCATGTGTTTTAACAAAAATAGCTTCCAAACCTTAATAAAAATTACAATTGTATTCATAAAAATTATACGATCATTTATACTTAATAAAAATTATTTTACTAATAATAATATTTTATTAAAATATTATTAAATTCAAAAATCCATTAATTTATCAAAATAGATTCCTTAGTTGAACATTAACTAAAAAAATACCATTTGTGCTTTAAAAAACTATTTACAAAGTAACAACAATAAAATGAAAGTATATTATTTATTATATAAAAAAATAATTTACATAATCATAATTATATGGTATTGTTACATAACCCCTTAAAACACTCACATAAGACCTTAGGGTAATGTGCACGATGGTGACATACTCTTGTGGTGGCTCGGATAACATCGCTCGAGTGGTAATCTCTATCAACTTCCACTTCTTCCATAGGAAGTTCCGCTCAAGCTTAACATATTCAAGATCGGCTTGGGATTGGTCAAGAGTGAATCCCAATGACTCCACCTCCTTTCCGAGCTCCAACAAATGGGCGTTATACAGGGCAAGTCTACTGGATGAGGCCATCGCTTCCTTTGTCTAAGTAAATTGGATTTTTTAGAGCCCTGTGTTTATACTAATCATGTGATGACTATTCAATGACTATATTAGTAACAATCACAATTATTAATGGTATTTTAAAATAAAAAACATAAATCCAAATAAGTCCATATTCTTTACATAACCATAAGAAGATATTTAAATAGGCCAAGAGAAATTTTCATTAATTACGTTTTGGGTTGTTACAATCTTCCCCCCTTAAGAAATTTCACCCTCTAAATTTCCTTTTACCACACTAAAACAAATGTGGGTAACTCTGCTTCATCACTTATTCTGATTCCCATGCCTCTTCTTCAAACTTGTGGTTTTTCCACAACACCTTGATGAGGGGAATTGTCTTATTTCATAGAACTTTTTCTCTATGATCGAATACCTTCACTGGTTGCTCCTCATAAGAAATATTATATTCTAGTTGTACTAACTCTGAAGAGAGTACATGTGAAGGGTATGATATGTACTTCCTTAATAGGGATACATGAAATACATCATGTACTTTGTCCATTGTAGGTGGACGTGCTAGTCGATAGGCCACAGCCCCGACACGATCAAGAATCTCAAAGGGGCCGATGTACCTAGGACTTAACTTCCCTTTTTCCCCAAAACTCATGAACTTTTTCCATGAAGATATTCATAGAAATACCATGTCTCCAACTTTGAACTCAAGGTCTTATATTTGGTTATCTGTATAACTGTTCTATCAACTTTGGGATGCCTTGATATGCTGCTGAATGGTTTTCACCTTCTCCACCATTTCTTCGACCATTTTAGGTCCTAGTAGCTTATACTCACCGAATTCATCCCAACACTCTAGTGTTCTGCACCTTTTCCCATAAAGGGTTTCATAAGGATCCATTTGGATTCTTGAGTGGAAAATGTTATTGTTTGAGAACTCAACAAGAGGAAGATGTTGATCCCATCCTCCTTTTAAGTCAATTGAGCATGCTCTCAACATGTCCTCAAGTGTTTGGATAGTCCACTCAGATTGACCATTAGTTTGAGGATGATAAGCTGTACTAAAGTTCAGATCAGTATCCAGATCATGTTGAAGACTCTTCTAAAACTTAGAGGTGAATCTTAGATCTCGATCAGATATAATAGATAGTGGTACTCCATGGAGCCTTACCACATCCCTGATATATATCTGTGCTAGTTGATCCAATGAGAAATCCTCTTGAATAGTAATGAAGTGTGCAACCTTTATAATATGATCCATAAAAACCTATATAACATTGTCTTGTTTGGATGTCTTTGAAAGTCCGGTGACAAAGTTCATGGTGAATCTCTCCCATTTCCATGATGGTATGGGTAATGGTTGCATCATCCCCTTAGACTTATGCCTCTCAACCTTCACTTGCTGACACACCAAACACATTGATGTATACTCAATGATCTCCCTATTCATGTTATCCCACCAATAATTCTCTTGGAGATCTCAGTACATCTTTGTGTTTCCTAGGTGAATAGATAAATTCAAATGATGTGCATCATCCAAAAGTTCCTTCTTCAACTCCAGACTTGATGGAACACATAGTCTTTTCCCAAATCTCATAATTCCTTGTTCATTAACATTAAACTCTGAAGACTTACCTTTTCTGATAGCTTCCACTTTCTTCTGAATTCCCACACCATCCTTTTGATCATCCTTTAATTTTTCCAAAAGAGATGGTTGAGCAATCATTTGTGAAAGAGTTGATGATTTTCCCTTCTTTATGATTCCCATGTCTATCTTTATCAAATCTAAGAAGATTGGATCCTTTTCAATTCTCATCAATGATAGAATTTTTGGGTCCTTTCTACTTAGAGCATCCTCCACCTTTTTTGATTTCCCATGGTGGTAATGGATTGAGAAATCATAGTCTTTGATCAGTTCTAACCATCTTCGTTGGCGCATGTTCAACTCTTTCTGTGTGAATATATACTTGAGGCTTTTTTGGTCCGTATATATTTCACACTTCTCCCCAAAGAGATAATGCCAAAAAAAATTTAAAGCAAATATCACTGCAACCAACTCTAGATCATGTGTTGGATATTTTTTCTCATGAAATTTCAATTGCCTTGATGTATAGGCAATGAATTTTTCATTCTGCATCAAAACACAACCCATGCCCTTTTTCGAAGCATCACTAAATATCACAAAAAGTTCACCACTTGTGGGTAATGTGACCATGGGTGCAGTGATAATCCTCCTTCTCAAATCCTTGAAGCTTTCTTCACATTCATCACTATAAGAAAACTTGACTCCCTTCTGAGTTATCTTGTTAAGAAGGTTGGACAATCATGAGAAATTTATCACAAATCAGTGATAATATCCAGCTAACCCCAAGAAGCTACGGATATCTATTACCAATGTTGGCCTCAACCATCCCTCAGTTTCAGTTTTCTTAGAGGGATCCATAGATATCCCATTGCTTGTGATGATATTAACCAAGAATAAGATCTCCTTCAACCAGAACTCACACTTTATGTACTTTTCATAGAGCTCCCCCTTTTGCAAGGTCTCCAGTATAGTTCTTAGATTCTCCTCATAATCCTCCTTGGTTTTAGAGTATATTATAATATCATATATAAAAACTACCACAAATTTTTCAAGGTAATCTCTAAAGACTCTATTCATCAAGTCCATGAATATTGTTGGAGCATTAGTAAGTCCGAAAGGCATTACTATGAATTCATAGTGCCTATACCTTGTATGAAAAACAGTCTTAGGGATATCCTTCTTCTTTACCCTTGGTAATATCCCAAATGCAAATACACCTTTGAGAATTATTGTGCTCCACATAGCTGATCAAACAAGTCATCAATTCATTGAAGAGGATACTTGTTCTATATCATGATTTTGTTGAGCTCATGATAATCATTGCAAATGTGCATTGACCCATCCTTCTTCTTGACGAAGAGGATTGATGCACCCCATGGTGAAGCACTTGGGCTTATAAACCCTTTATCCAGATTCTACTATAGTTGTTTCTTTAGCTCCTCAAGCTCCACAACATCCATTCTATATGGAGTCTTGGATATTTTAAACGCCCCATGCATAAGGTCAATTGAGAATTCAACATCTATTCTAGGAGGGAGACCAGGCAATTACTCAGGAAACACTTCAGTGAATTCCCTCACAATAGGCATGTCTTCAAGGATGATTTCTTCCTTGGAATCAATCATCTAATCCAGATACGTGTGCTCATAGGGCAGTAATATCCATGCTTGAGATAATGTAACTAAAGAAGATTCATCCTCCTCCTTGCACTTGTATAGAATCGGGGGTCGATTCTCCACATGGAGAGTGATTTCCCTCTCACAGCAATTTATGTTTGATCTATATAAGAAAATCCAATCCATGCCAATAATTGCATCAAATTTCACAAGAGGGAGTATGGAGAGGTTCCCCAAGAAGTTAAATCCACAAATTATGACTTGGGAGGAGTTATATTCATGGGATGCAATGATTTCCCCATTTTCTGTACTCACTGACATCTTTACTTCCATGATTTGTGGTGGTGTTGGGATTGTTCTATGAAACTTATGGGATATAAAAGAATGTGTAGAACCAAAATCAAAAATTACATTCTCTATTACTGAATGGATAACTAGCATACCTATCACCACTTCACTGTCGGGGTTCACTTCTGTAGTAGTGATGGAAAAATCTCTCCCTTGCTGCCTTAGTGGTTATTGGTTGCCTCTAAAAACCCTTGGCTTAGGGCACTAATTTGCAAGGTGCCCTGGTTCTTTGCAGTTGAAGCAATGAAAAATGTGTTGAGGTTCGAAAAGAGCATTCATATCCTCTATCGCAGCCACAGGTTTTTCTTGTCAGCAGTTAACGGCTAGGTTCCCTTATCTTCCACACCTAAAGCATTTCCTCACCCCCTTCAAAAAATTTCTAGGGTGATTATTTTTGTACCTTTGGAAAGTGGGGTGTTGGATCTTCTTAGAACCATTGGATTTATCCATCATATTTCTAGAATTTAAGTCCACTTTACATTTCTTATCTCTATGATACCCTTGAGATTCACCGATCTCCATTTCGAACTTGAGGGCATATCAGAAAATTTCCTCATAGCTGTCAAAGTCACGGATCGCCAGGGCTTTCTATAGGCTAGGATTCACCCCACCAAAGAAGCGGACAACCTTGCATTCGGGGGAAACGAAAAAGTCATAGGCGTATCGTGCATGCCTTTTGAAGTTTTCCTTTTACACTCTGATGGATTCTTCATCTTTTTGCTTGAGGTAAAGGAAGTCCCTTTCCATCTTAAGCCGGAGGGTGCATGGAAAATATTTATCAAAAATATCTTCTAGAAATACTTCCATTCCAAAACCTCAATCTCCTCCTTAGGCTTCATATTTTTGATCAATTTATACCATTAATCAGCTTCACCATCCATACAACAATCATCTAGGAGAACCTTATCTTGTTCATAACATTTAAGGATGGAGAAGATCTTTTCTATGGAGTTTATCCATTGTTCGGCAATTGAGGGATCGAATGATCCATTAAAATTAGGAGGACTTTGTCTCATGAAGCTCTCGATAACAACTTATTCTTTCTCATGGGGGTTGAACATTCCTCTTGACCCATGTTTCTATTAAATTCTTCAGTTAACTGAGAGAGTATCATGACAAAGTTTGCAATTCCTGCTCCCATGGGATTGGGGATCTCATTAGAACAGTCCTCGCATTGATCTTCACATCGGTTGTTAGCCCGAGTCCTCCTATTACCGACCATTGGATTGAATAAAAGGAAAGTTAGGGGTAACACATAACGGATAATCCAAAGACAAAAATGGATAACTTATAAATTAATTTTATTTCCTTAACTTATGAATCTATAAGCTTCAATCTATGTTATCCATGATCTAATTTCTAACATGTATTCTTCGGGGCATTTTTTTTAAATTCCCTTAATAATGGTTCATACTAATCATGTTAATTTACCAAAGAATTTCCCCCAAGATTTTATAACCAAGAGTGCAGCAAGACCCATTTTCGTGTACCAGGATACCCTAGGTCAATCCTGAAACTCCTTGTCAGAATTTTTACTCATAGGTACATCTGTGCCAGAGCTACCTCTACCTACTCGTATCCTGAGAGGGATGTATTTTCTTAATAAAACACTTGATAAATACTCACCAAAACTTAGGGATGTTTTTTATTATACTTAGCCTAGTCTCTAAGGCTTCAATATGGTTTTCTAATCCAAATCCCAAACATAACTAAACCTATCATCTGATACCAACTATGAAAAACCTTCTCTTTATTACACATTTAACATAATTTATTACATAAAAACATCACTTGATACAACATAGAAAATTGAGAGGTCCAATGTATTTGGAGAATAGAAACATTAAATAACAACTTAAAACATAAAACACAACATCTTATTGAAAACTTCATTTACATGACCACTATATCCCCTCGTACTTAACATTGCATGGGATAACCTGAGAACATTCATAAGAAAAGGGTGAGCTATAAATACCAATAAGGGAATAAACATGGAATATCATGAGGAATACAATACATGTTAGAAAATAGGCATATCAATAGAGCACAAGAGAAACATGAACATAAAGTCATGATAAAGCATGATAATCACAACATGGAGATGTGGAAACAACATTTAACATGATATTAGCATGAGCCAAGGTTCATTGCAAATGGATCATGAGTAAACCCTCATTGCTCATGAAGCACGAGTAAACCCTCATTGCACATGAATTAGCATGAGTCAACACTCATTGCACATGACGTATCATGATACTATACTTTACCCAATGCATTGGAGCGCTATCAGGGCACACCCTTCTTAAACATTTCATTTCATGCATAAGAGCACCACATGGATTATACAACATGGAATAAATCATCATCATTTATTCCAATATAAAGGGATATGGAATACATACATGAAGATTTATAATAAATAATTAAATGTTCATAAAGTTGAATACCCTTGATAGAGAAATGGGCATGGTATTCACTACACAATGACATTGGCTTGGAAAATCGGTGCAATTTCGGCAGCGTAACGACGTGATGTAAGAATTCATAAAAATGGTCGATGAGAGATAAAGGGGTGTATCATAATATGTACATGAAATGGATAGTAAGGGTGTCATATAGATACATGTCCCAAAATATTTAATGTATTTTAGATTCATAATATAAAATAATTTCTTAAATGTAAATGAGGAGAGAAAAATTATGTACAGAATTTCAGCATAGTAATGGGTGTAAATGGAAGGAATTAATGAGAGAGAAAGGGGTATCACATCATTAAAAAATAAATAGGGCAGTATGGGGGAGGTTCAAAACCATACCCCAAAATTTATAATTGAAAATAAAATGGCATAACAATATTAAGAAACTTGGATAAAATGAGAATGGAAGGAATCCCTTACTTGGAAGTGTGATCCCAAAGGCTTGGGAGGGGCTTGAGAGAGGTTTATTGGGAGCTTGAGGTGACTTGGGAGGATTATAGAAGGAGGAGTGAAGAATTTGGACGAATTCCAAAGGCTTTTAATGAAGAGGAAGTGGGAGCTTAGGTGGGTTTATATAAGAAAGGAGAGGAAATTCTTTATTATTTAGGTTTGGAACACCACACATTAAACTAATCAAAACCACAAACCAACGCATGTTTTTTGCCCATTTTTTTTCCAAAGGGGAGTGGAAAACAATATTTTATAAGTAAAATGGCCTAAATTATTAAAATAATAGGGTTGCTTATGTAGAGGTGAGTCACACTCTCAAGGAAATCAATTTAAAAAGCTAAAATGTTTTATAAGTCTTTAAGGGTCCACTAAAGCTTTGTAAAATAAATTAAACAAAACTAAAATCACATTATTTTAATTTTAAAAAATATATTTTCCGAAAATAATGTTTATTGTATTTTATTACATCACTATTGGGTCATTATGATGTCAAAAAACACATTATATATTTAGACAATATTTAATTTTTACCTAAAAATTTGGCTATCTCAGAAAATTATGAAAAATTAACCACTGGATAATTTCAACATCCTGATTCAAAAAATAATATTCATTTTATCCAAACAATTTTATAAATATGAGAATTTTCACTTTTAAAATAAAAACTGATATTTATCGAAAATTCATGGGTTTTGACAAAAATAGCTTTCAAACCTTAATAAAAATTACAATTGTATTAATAAAAATTATACGATCATTTATACTTAATAAAAAGTAATTTAATAATAATAATATTTTATTAAAATATTATTTAATTCAAAAATCCATTAATTTATCAAAATAGATTCCTTAGTTGAACATTAACTAAAAAAATATTATTTGTGCTTTAAAAAACTATTTAAAAAGTAACAATAATAAAATGAAAGTATATTCTTTATTATATACAAAAATAATGTACATAACCATAATGCTAGGGTCTTGTTACATAACCCCTTAAAACACCCGCATAAGACCTTAGGGTAAGGTGTGCGATGGTGACAGACTCTTGGGGTGGCTTGGATAACATCGCTCGAGTGGTAATCTCTATCAACTTCTACTTCTCCAATAGGCGGTTCTGCTCAATCTTAACATATTTAAGATTGAATTGGGCTTGGTTGAGAGCGAAGCACAATGATTCCACCTCCTTTATGAGCTCTGAAAAATGGGCTTCATACAGGGAAATTCTACTGGATGAGGCCATCACTTCCTTTGTCTGAGTAAATTGGATTTGTTAAAGCCCTATATTTATAATAATCACGTGATCACTGTTCAATGACTATATTAGAGATGGTCACAATTATTAATGGCATTTTAAAATCCAAAACATAAAACCCAATAAGTGCATACATTTTACATAACCATAAGAAGACATTTAAATAGACCAAGAGAAATTTTCATTAATGATTTTTTGGTCATTACAAGAAGGCTCGTTGCCAAGATCTCTATCTGGTCAGGCTTTGTCCTTTAAGTGGAAGACCCACATCACAACCTCTAGCCAGTCCTCAAAGACCTAAGGATCCATCTCTCCCCAGAACCTAGGAGGTCTCTATCTCTGAAACTCATTTAGGGCACTGAGCTTATGAATGTCCTCTGCTGGAACCATCGATAGTATATTCTAACCATCAGGTGTTGGTAGCACTAGTGCATCACCCGGTGGGGACATCTCTAGAACTGGTCCCTAAACGGATGCCTCGTCGCTAGTCAATATATCTACACAACCTCGTACCAGGATCCTAGATGGTCGTCCATGTGGATGAATCCTGAGATATATCAAGATGTTCCATGGTTATAAGGTTATACCTGGTGAGATGAATATTATTCAAAAATAAGGAGACACTTATGAAACTAGTGTTTTCATGTATTGAGTCTAAAATAGAATTCAAGGTCATGGTGTATGGATACGTCGGACACCGCACCAATACTGGACTCCTCGAATCTGAAAGTCAAACTCACAACACTTAACACTATTGTCTGAAAACAAAACATCAGACTCCAAGTCTTTGAGGGGGAACCGACTGACCTCTGATACCACTTTTTCATGACCCATCCCATGGGGCCCGTGCCGTGACTACCCCAAGCCCGCCTCTCGAAGGCCAGGGGATGACAACTAGCACCAAAGGTGTCAACTTGCAAGTGGGAGGAATTTTCCTAAGCACCTGTATGCACACACACACACCCAACCACATACCAACAAACTAAAAAGGGGGAAAAAGTACCACTAAAACAAAGATGAGTGCAAATAAAACTGAAAGTAAGTGGACCAAAATAAAAACCCAACAAGGAACTGAAAAAAGTAAGTACAAAAAGGAAACTCTAATGGCCATCTGTAGTAAACCTCACCTGATCACGAGAGTAGTGAAGCTACTCGAAGCTGAAGTAGTATGTCATGTCTGCGTAGTTCCACTGGGCCTTGCCTGGTCCTAGGCCACCAAGTCCATAGTCAAATAGTCCGTCAGTCCTGTCTCCCAGAGCACCCCTATTGAAATGGCAGTCACCTACACGAGGCACAACACGTGTGGACGAAGACCGTGTAGGGGTGAGTAAAAAAATACTTAGTAGGGACCCCAAAACAAAAATGAAATACTACACATAAATTCCTCAAATTAAATCACAAAACACAAGACATTTCACACAAAGTATATTCTAGGGTAGTAATAGTAGCATCGTCAGTCACAAACGTCAAACTCCTCGTCCACTGAAGGAATCCTCCTCTATTGAGTACAGTGGGCCTTCTGGGTCACAAAAAGCTGCTTCCCACTAACCTTGGACAATTTTGGTACTCATATATGATTAGTACCATGTATATGTTGGGTCACACAGAGCCGCTCCCCATCGTGGACCTGCCAGGTCACACAGATCCACTGCCCTCCTTGGTTGAACTGAGGTACTTCTCCTGTCAATTACTATGGGTCTGCAAGGTCTCATAGAGCCACTCCCCATCACGGACCTTCCTGGACACACAAAGCCTCTTCCCACTGAGTCATTGTCCAGCAGTCTTCAGGTCTTATCTAACCGTAGGGTTCCGTACGTAGAGAGCTTGGGAGAACCACTCTTGAATCCATTTGTTACATCTCTATGTCCATGAAATTCACCGAAAATCATTCCAAAAGATCCACCTCCTTTAGAGGGTCCCAACATCATAAATATCCCATCAATCGGATGTGCGGTTTGCAAGATACAAGTGTTTTAGTAACCACGAGACTAGTTGCGACATGGCTCGGTCCGACCCGACCAACCTATCATGGGGGTTCCACATACCCCAGTTCACTTAGACGAACTCTATCTGACCTAGTATGGGTCAAGGTCAGTCTGGTTCAGCCTGGCTAGTGGGCCAGGCCCAATAGGCTTTGCTGGACCCGACCCAATTTGGCTGAGGGTCCAGCCCGCCGGGTCGCCCGGTGACCCAGTCTAGTTTGGACTAGCCTGAAGGGGCGTGGGTCTGGCCCACTGGGTAGTGGTACCAGCCTGGCCCAAAGGGGGGCATGGACCATTGTGGGGTGGGGGGTGGGTGGAGACCCACTTTTCCGAAGACTAGCTGTGTTAGCGGCCAGTGGGGTGCGCTTGGGATGCAGCGGACCGCCGCGTACCTCCCTGTTCAAGCACGACGGACTTGGAGTGGGCTGCTCATTTACGTGCTTGTGGCCGGTGATAACCAGTTTTCCTCCATGTCACTGATGGACTCAGTCCATGGGTTGAACCCAGTCAATGCGGTGCCATGCTGGTTCCATGGGTCTCAAGCGCCGCGACCCGATCGATCGTGGCTTCCGCCGCACCAGCACGCCGCTCCACCTGGATGCCGTCACGGATGGAGGCCTACTCCTGCTGTTTGGCATGTAGTTGGCGCATTCCACCGCTGATGCCATGTGCTACCACTTTTGACACCGGTGCACCGACAGATCCTTCGACGGACCACCAGACGTGCTCTGGTGGTCCGTTCTCTGCGTTGCCTGCGTCTATAGCCTCTGGGGAGCATCCTCTTTACTTTGAAGCCTTAAAATCTGCCTTTCTGTCACTTCAGACTAATTTTTCATCAGGTGCGCACAAATGGAAGGGTCCATGCATTTGTTTGTTTTAGCCCACACCCTCCACATTAGAAGGTTTAAATAATAAGAGGTTCAGGGAGTCTCCGTTCAATCATCACATGCCAAGATTTGAACCCCGAAATTAAAACCCCGAGAATGAAACACCCTCCCACATAAACGCACAAATCATGGGTCAACCTGTCTATGGGTTGACCCGTGTTCATCGTTTCTAGAAGAGGATGGGGAAGAACAACAAATCAAAAACCCCTAATTCTTTGAAGTTCGTTGCCACATATTCGTCCTCTAGGGGTTAAGACACCGACATTGCTTCTCGGCTCTAATCTTTGAAAGGCGTGACGAAGAAGATGAAGTTCCACCGACATTCTTCATTCTTCATTGGGGTGGAAGTTCACCAGATGTTTGCCAGAGAGTCCTCAAAATTTTTAATCCATACTTTCCCCAAAACTTTGAACTATAAATAGGTGAATGTTGCAAAGATCGCATTATGATGCGACATCACGTCATTACGCTATTTTATTTAAGAAATAACATTTCTGTTATGTGTAATTTAAGCATCGTTACACTACGAGTTTAATAATCTATTAATGAGACTCATTGATGTGCATCATCACCACCCTGTTTCAACCTCGTAGCGTCACCGTCTACCACTCAAAAGTGAGAAAGAAAATAAAATAATTCTTTTAAATTCTTTTATTATTTTTCTTGAAAAATTCCAAAAAATAAATTTTCCACTCGGCCCTTTCTGGCCGAAGTTAAGTCATTTCTAAGTGAATCCTGGCATTCTGAATTTAACAGTGCCCTTAGATTTTCGATCTGAGCAATGTTTTATAAGATAAAAAATTACACTCGCACATTTACTGAACGTACCTTAAACAAAGTTTAAAATTCAGTTCCAGGCTCCCAGGACCTCAGAATTACATGTCGTCAAATTTTGTGGTCTCGAAATAATTCCATATAAATAAAAAAAATTCACAGAAATTACGAGTCGTTACACCTATCCCACTCCCCGAAGATACCTCTACCCCTCCCCCTAACCCTGAGCCCTAGCACCACCACAGTCCCCCCCTCACTGGTGCTGAGGTATATCCTAAGACCTCTGAGCCTATTCCCCATGTCCCCTCATTAGCACTATAATCACAACCCTGATCCATATCCCTCTCCCTTTCCCTCACCAGAGCTGTCACCCTCACCTAATCCATCTCCCTCCCCAAATCTATCTCCTTTTCTCAAGCCCACACTAGATATGCGGTCAACCCTGAGCCCCCTGATCTATCTCCCAGTGGTAAGAATGATACTCTCCTTAACATAGACTATAGCATAGAGGCTCTCCAGTATCCTACTTTATCCAGCCTTATACGAGTCCACCATGAAAAAAAATTCACCTAGTAAGCCTTAAAATTTCAAATAGTTATTCTAAAAATATACTAAGAGGTCCACTATAGAATGGTCTCCACTATTTTCTCATTTATCCTTTTCCATTTTTCTATTGAGTCCCTTCAACCTCAATCATAGATTCAATGATGCATGAACTTTTTATCTATATTTTATATTGAAAAACTATAGATACAAAACATCATGTACCATTCATGGTGGAAAACTACTCCTTGTTTTTCATAGGTAAATTTTAATCTTAAAAAACAACATTACAAAGTGGGGCACTAATTAGATCATTTTTAACAACCACCATAGTGTAGTTCATTGTTGCACAACATAGTCATTTTCCTATAAATATAAATTTCATTTAGATTAATTCATAAACTCATTTATCCAATATTTATGAATATATAAATCCTTTAATAGATCCTTTTGACGTGCTTTTATACCTTTCTAACACACACAACACTGAAAATACACTACGATGATTTTTGGTAACACAAGAATTTTGAAGACCCCTTTTCTCACTTAACATGATCCTTTAGACATTTAATTTTATATATAAACTTCAAGGATCATTTGAAATAATTAAACTATAGAATATATAAAACATTTTCAGCCATTAAAACAATAATGATCATCCATGAATTATCATAGTAATTTACTCATTAATAATTATCCACTAAGAATCATCATAGAGGTTATCCCTTTCTCTCAGCATAATCACTCATTATCACTAATTCATCACCATAATCATCAATTATATTCTGCTTCCCTCCATTAATAATTTTTTTTCATTATTTTCATATTCCTATAATTACTTTTAAAATAAAATCTTGTATTTACAACCAATTATATTAACAATAATGGTAATGGAAATAAGAAACCCAAGGGAACTTCAATGTACTTATATGTCAAGGGACCCTCAATATCCTTCTTTGTATTTTTAATCAATACCACTATTCTAATACCAAATATTATATCACTAATATCATTTAAATATGTTAGTATCTACATATTGTTAATACAAAACTCTTCAATTTTTATGCCTTTATTTTTAGTTGTTATTTGAATGTGTGAGAACGATCCAATAAATAAAAATGGTCCAAGTGCTAATGATCCTATACTAATCATGATATAAAAATATCTCTTGGTGTGATTTTAAGGTGGTATAACTTGGGGTTTTAGGTAGGTAGAGCCCCCTAGATGGGATTCTGGGTTCCAAATGGATTTAGAACAAATTTAGAAGGCACTATAAAGTATTTTTCCTATGATTAAAAATATATATTATAGAATTTTTTACTTTTTCATCATGGGTATTGTAGTTCTGTGAACTTTATGAACTTTGGAGCTATATAAATATAGTATATAGTGCAGTTATGGAAATTTGGAAACCCAAGATACTATCCCATTTCATTTCTTTATAAACCCATATTAAAAATAGGTTTTTTGATAGTGGGTGTGTTACCAAAAATTTTCTCTAAAATATAGTTAAATTGTTTTCTCTCTCCATAGGTACATGTATCATTATATAATAATATAAATATATCTATTCATATTATTTTTTGATTTTTAATTTATTATTATCTTTTTTAAAATTATTCTAGGATCATTTATTATTTGTAATCACCATAATTTTTAAATAAATCTATATCAGAGCTTGAGTTTGGAAGACCTAAGTAAGTCTTCTTGAGTTGAATGATGGATATGGAAGAGGGAAAGAAAAATACCAATCATTTTGATGGATTTGACATTAGATTATAGATAATATAGATAAAATATTATCTTTATCAGAAAAATATGCTCTTGTCACTCTTGGGTAAGTAACTACAATAGATAGCACCAATTGAAATTTACTGGATCAATTGGTTCCGGGAGTTGTGCATCTCTGGATGGTAGAGAATTCAACAATCAACATTAGAGAGGAGATGAAAATGGATGGTTTGATGAAATCACTCATGAATATGTATGAGAATCCATTTATATAAAATAATGTGAACCTAATGTGATGCTTATTTAGTCTGGAGATGATTTGTAACATCCTGGATCATATACCACTAAACCGATGCCCTGAGATGGTTCACCACATGAACTTAGTCTCTCCTCCCCATAAAATAGATGCTAAAAACTAGTAGTGTGGGTCTAATGTGGTACTACTAGGATATTATAACCCCATATCATGGCTCACAACAACAATGTAAAAAACCAATCATCAACCACATCATAGTACATGGAAGGAACACATCAATAGATCATGTTATAATATAAAATTAAATGTAGTAAAGGTAAAAACAACCATATAATCCATAAAAATGACCACCCACTGGTCAATTACCAAAACATAGATAATAAAAAACCATGAAAAATGTATCTACTACATATAAAAGTAGAACCTCATCCAATATAATGATACCATCTGATTTATCATGTATGATCATGAAAAAATCAACATGACCCTCATCCCCAAGCCCGTGCTTGAAATAAATATAAGACAGCTGCTCATGTAATAATGTAAATTGGTGGCCTGTATATATATATATATATATTATCTATATCATGGTTAAAAATTTACTTTCATGTAATGTATTACCACCTAAATAAATTATCATTATTATTTTATTATTACATTCCAATTGGTTGTTAAAATTTCTGGTGAATTTTCTAATGGTAATTTACTATTTAAAGGGGTGTTCGACACTGATTTTGACTTTAAAATGTGGCTTTGTTGTTTTAGAGGCATGTTTTAGGAATTGATGGTAGTTGGAATTTAATCTTTTTTTAATTTTTTTGAGACCATAAGTCTCATGGTGGATGGAAATGTTTTAAAAAGGTGAAAATTTGGTCTTTAAAAATGGGTGATTGGCATTTTTTAACTTCATTTAAAGAGGGGTTTCTTTCATTAAAAAGTGATTTTATGGAAAAAATTAGATTTATAAATTGGATTTCAATGTGCATTTAGAAAAATTATTTTTAAATAACATTTGAAATGTAGTTTTAAAATGGTGGGAAAATGGATTTGCTTCTAAATATCTTTATGAAATCCCGGTTCACACTTTAAGAAAAATGTTTTTATAAATGTGGGAGACCCTCTTGAGCCTCGTGTGACTATAGTTACTTCCAAGGAGACTTATGATACCATGAGGGGATGATTTTTATTGATGAATCTTTGTGTGTTTCTTAATGATTTTATGATTTTTATCTTTCGTATATTTTACATAACATTATCCATTATTGATTTCTTTTTTACTTTAAAATTTTAAGTGCTTATATGACTCTTCTTATAACTACTTTGATTGTGTTTTTTTTCACTTCCATTTATCTATTTTCCTACTTAGTAATACTTATGTGTTTTAATTTTTTTAATAAAGTTTCAGCACATTGTGATATATATGGATAAAATATGGATCATATTATTAAAGAACACACCTTAGTATGCGAAGGGTTTATAGGAGTTTTTAGATTTTTCAATTTCTAATCGATCCATTTACAGAAGAATAAGATGTCCATGTCCTGAATGTAAATTTAGAAGATGGTTGAAGAGTGATGAATTTTATGAATACTTGATATTGAATCAATTACCTACTCAATATTTGTATAGTAATTGGAATAAAGAATCAAACATTACAGAAAGTTTGATCACTAATATTAATCGACCAAATGAGATCCCAACTTCATCAAGAATAGAATATGAAATGAAAAACCTTATAAACGATGCATTAGGTGTTGCAAGACAACAATGTCAAAACCAAAATATATCAAAACACCCAGTTGAGGGTCATACAAATAGAAACTTGGAAAATGATGTTTTTGGGACTATAGGACAACCAGATCAAGATTGTAACAAATCATTGGATCCTCTCCTTGATTCTATGCTGACTATTGTGAGAGAGGACTCCACTTAGTATAAAAATGATTTTAATGGTTTAGTTGATGATGGAAATCAAGATCTATATGGTGGATGTTTGAAATATTCCAAACTTTATTTTCTACTGAAGTTGTACCATATAAAATGTCTATGTGGAATTACAAATAAGGTGATGTCTATAATATTGGAATTTTTGTGTAATTCATTTTCTGAATCTAAGATACCTGAGTGTTTTTTTTGATATTTTAATAATTTTTTTGACAATATTGGTTTAAATTATATATAAATACATGCTTATCTGTAATAACCCGAGATTTTATAAGATATATTATTTTTAATTTCTTTCATATCTTCTGTTGTACGATACACCAAGATTATCTTGTGCTATACGCAACACCGTATTAGCTTGCAGTATACGCAACACTAATCCTGGATCATGTTACACACAATTTCATGTTTGTTTGATAGTAGTTATTCTACGAAACATTGAGTATATATATATATATATATATTCAATGTATTTTGTTATATGCAGAAACAAAGGAGTCATGCACTACATGCAACCCTGACTTGGATTGCATTACACGCAACCACGACCTTCCTCGATAGCGTGTGTTGTACGCAATACCGAGTTTTACTAAACAACGATATATTATTATAATATTATTATGAACTAGCCGTTATGAATAGTATTAACTAAATTTTGAATTTTATAACATTATTATTCATCTTACACATTTTCTAGAACATGTTATAAGAACAAAATAAATTTTTCGGGTAAAATAAGTATTTTTCAAAAAATGCAGTTTTGCCGCCTTTTGATGGCGCACCCACTTTAAATCTAGTTTTTGAAATGTTTATAAGTTCAATTTTACAAAATAAAATTATTCTTTGGAATCAGGATATAAAATTTTACATTGGATAAATTTTTCATATTATTCTGATAACTTTCATATTTTAATGAATAGTAAAAACACGCTATATTTTAATTAAAAACAACTTTTTTCATCGTAATAACTTATGTGGTTAAATTATAATATTGAATGGTTTTAAAGTATAAATAGAATTTATTTTTACCATTTAATATAATTTATGTAATTATCATTGATTTAAATTGAATTCGTAGGTTAAATCAATTCAATCTTTTGCAATGTTTTAAAGAAAAACCCGTTTTCATTCGACAACGAGATTAATTTTAATTTAATTTCTGAAACTTCTGTGTATTGAATTTGAAAAAATGGATTCCATATTTGGAATCAGTGGGTCCAAATTATGTTAATATACTACTTTTTATTTTTGGTAATTATGAATAGTAACTACGGTAAATTTTATTTATCATAGTTAAAGGTAAATCGGGTAATTAAGGGTGAATATAATATTATAAAATTACCCTAACACATGCCAAAATTCTATTTTATGACCATAAGTCGACTAATATCACCTAAGGGTCGGATTAGATTCATTTTATGGACTTTTGACCATGAAAATAATTTATTTATTATTAAAACCAAAGAAAGTGACAACATGTCACTCTCTTAAATCTTATAAGTATAATAATTTTAATTTAGTGATAAACATCATAAAACTTTGAAGATGAATAGTATCCAGAAATATAATAAAATTATATACATCATGATAATTTATTTATATTTTTTAGGGATTAAATAATTATCATTAATGGTGATACATTAATGATGCAGAAATTATTTATTAAGTGAAAAATCAGTAATATAGTTTTTATTGAAATAATAATACCCATTAAAAGGCCCACAAACCTGAAAAAAACTTATTTTTAGTGTATATATATACCATAATCATATAATGACCTAATATATAAACGTTTGGAGTCTTATAAAAGTGATTATGACACTTATATTATTTTATTTTAAATGATGCCAAAGTTGTCACCTTCATAATTTAATAAATATAACAATTTAAATATTGTGATTTTAAGATGATAAATTCAGGTAAAAGTATTATTGTGAAAGGTAATAGATTTATATTCATCATAGGATTTTATTTTTAATTTTTATGCAAAAGATAAGTATATTTAATAATTATACAAAAAATGTTGTAGTAATTATTTTATTAAGTGATAAACCAAATAAATGGTTTTAAAAATAATAAAATAAATATTATATGAACTATTTAATGTGCTCCACTAATTTTCTAGATACATATGGCCTTTTATTAATCTATTAATTCTTTTAGTTCAAACATATCTTCTGTATATATTTTATTTAAATTCATATAAATGAATAGTGTCAAAATTAACACTATTGTTATTTTATAAAAATAACATATTATAAAATTGTTTAAAAATCACAAAAATATTTAAAAATTATAAATTTAAATTTATATGGTCTAAAATGTTATAAAGTATCCTATTATGGAAAATTCACAACAAATAAGTAGTTTTTTGTTATAAGTTAAAATTTAGAATGTTATTACCACAAATAAAATTAAATTGATTAAGTAAGGATAAATCAAGTTGATAATGTTTAAAATAATTTCCTAACATGTCTAAATTTTATTGGTTGATGATATTACAACCCTATATCATATTATACTCGAATATGAGTCATTTTTTGAGGTTTTTAAGTGGGGTTATATTTTTTATAAATTAATATTTTTAAGATTTTAAAGGTGCCCCTCTCCTCCCTTATAAAAGGGCACCTCCTCCCTCTCTTCCTCACACCAATTTGAGCCTTTAAGCTCGGCCAAAACCTGACCATTTAACTTCTAAAGTTCCCTATCAACATCCTATAGGTCCTTGTCTTCTTCAAAGACCAATTTTATTACCCTAAGAGGAGGATTCAAAGAGGCGTGTCAAAGAAGAGGCAATATCCGTTACCGATTCTTTCAATTTTCTTTCTTATTCAACTTATTCTTCTTTAGTTGTTTCATTATGAAGTAATAACATAATTATCACTCATATACTGATATGTTATTATAAGTATGAAACAACCATATTTCACCATCTATCCATCCTATGGAAAATGAAATCACCGCGCGTGCGTACGTACGGAATACCGTCTCCACGCCGTGGTGTAATCTATTTTCCACCACCACCTTACTTGGATGGGTATAATGGTGAAAGTAATGAATATATATGATTATTGTAAAGTGATATTGATTCTTTAATATTATACATACACTTTAATACAATTTAACGATCATGGGAATGATATCATCGCTCGTGCATACGTACGGAATACCGTCTCCACGACGCGATGAGATTCACTCTCCATGATAACCATTCAAGAATGATTATAAAGTATATATAACAAGTAATCATAAAATATATGACATAATAATGATAATGGATTTATGTATATATATATTTATGTCATCTACTTAATTCCATTCAATTCAATAAGGAAACGAAAACAGCGTTCATGCGTACGTACGGCCTACCGTCTCCATGAACGGTGTATTTATTTCCATTTATCAATCTATTATATATATGTATATTATGAATATATATTATATATAAATCATGTTTTATATTATGGAATTAATTAATCATGATCTAAGTAATCATATGAATAATTACAAGTCAAAACACGGACGACAAATGAAACGATTTTACCCAAAACACTCTTTAACATGGAATTTACAAAAGAACGAGTAATATAAAGTAATAAGTGAACCATATATGATATAATAAAAATGAATATGATTCTGTAATAAGTCAATGACATTATTTAAATCATTATACAAGAGGTTTGGATACTTACGAAGCATATCAGACCTAAGGTAAGGGATAAGTTTGCAAATCTCATTTTTTTATCCGAGATTGCTTATACGTAAGTATTTACTGGGGTTATTGTTATCATCCATGTCCATGTTTTCTAAAATTGTTTTTATGTATGTTTAATGTCCTTTTTACCCATTTTAACTTTTACTACATGGTATGTAAGGAATCTTTCTTTTGTTTACGTTACGGGGTACTTTTTGACTTTTCCGGTAAAAGTACGAGAAGAATGTTTTTTTAACTTATACGGCACAAATGGATTTTTACGGTTTTATAAAGCCTTATTTTTATGAAGCCTCGTCCAAAATATTTCATGAATATTTTCAACAAAATCATTTTCTTTTAAAATTTCATGACATTTTTTAAAAAGAGAATGATTATGAAGAAGAAAGAATATTTTCCTCAAGAATTCATTTCAAGTGTTTTATCAAAACCATTTTCCATCTAAGATGACATTATTTCATATGTGTATGTTTCAAGTATAATGTCTCTATGATTTACATGGTTTCACTTTTCTTATGATGAAATGATATCCATTTGTTTTATATGGATTTTGTTATGATGAACTGATGTTTATGAAACCCATTTTATTCTTTGGGTTATGATGAATGTTTTAAGTTTATTTTGTGGCACAAGTAAGAATGATTTCATTATGAGATGGGTGGGACCTATATCTCCCTCTAATGCATTGCCTAAAGATTTATATCTCATGATATAGACATGTCTAGAATGGGAAGTTAAACCGGTTTAGTAATACCGGACTGGAACGAGGAGTGAACTCGATTCAGAAAGGGACTTTGTCCACTAAGATGGTCTTGGAAGAAATGCCTTGGATAATATGGAAATCATATCATGTTCTTAATGGTTGCCATAATTACATGTTTTATTCCCATTCTATTTTATCATTCTTAATGTTTCTTTATGATCCATGACATACGTACTTCCATGTTTTATGTCATTGCTCAAGCTTTTGATGTTTAAACATTATGTTCATGTTTTTAAGTTCAAATGTATATGGTATGTTTTATTTTATCCATGCTTACCCTTACTGAGCATTTGAGCTCACCCTTTTTATGTTTTCTTTTTCCCAGGATATAAAGAAAGGTTTTAGGTAAGAAAAAAAGGGGAAGATCTTTATGGGAGATGTTGAAGATCTTTCACCACGATTAGAAGATCACGTTCCAAGTTTCCAAAGACACTAAACTATTACGGTCCTTGTGTGTCTGTTTTTGTTATGTATTAAGTATTCCGCAAAAGTAATGTAATTTTCATGTACGTCAAGCTTCGGGTCTCTACATTTGGTATCAGAGGAAAGGTTTAGTCAACCTTTGGAAACTAGGATGCGAAAATGTTAGTGAGATCCCTGGAGATATTTCTAAGGTATGTCTAGGGATGTCCCTAAGGATAAGTATACATATAGGATATAGTCATATAACTACGATAACGATCATAGAATTTAACCTAAGATGTTAGATATTGAGGGTACTTCCCATTTACTATGTTGTTTTCCCTAGCATGATTTTTTCCTCTCACATTATTCTTTTTGGGTTTTAGAAAATGGCTGGAAACAGGAAGATTCATGATAATGGAGGATATGACGGACAATGGAATGATATTCTTCATGAGTAACCAAATTAAACGGGATTTGGAAGTCCAAACATCATTATTATGCCTAATCAGAAATCTCATAATATGATCAATAATCTCAACTTTGGTAAGTTTCCCGACTCCGATAATAAGAGAAAGATGGAGTTTCATGATGATCATAGAGGAAAGAAAGTTCAATTTCCCTCATGTAAATCATGTGGGAAGAGGCATTAGGGAGATTGTTTCAAAGGAACTGGAAGATGCTTTGGGTGTGGAAAAGAAGGACACAAATCCTGTAAGTGAAAAGGAAAAGGTTCAGTTAACACCATGGACAAGGATAATGGTATTGATACGACATCAACAATGATTAGATGTTTTAAATGTGGAATGTATGGGAATTATGCAAACCAATTCCCTAAGGGAAAATCTCATGAAGAGAATCAGCATGGTCATACGGGTAGTATTTATGTGGATGATAATGAAGAGACTAAAAATGAAATATGAGATGAAATAAATGATGAAGCTCAGCTAGTGGTTTAAGAAGTTAGTGGAATGATTGTATGTTTATAAAGAATAATTTATGGTACTATGGAATAAATAATCATCTAAGGATTGTTACACTATTGTTTTTCCTAAAGTATATGAAAGTATATGTTGAATGGTATTGGTAACCATGGAAGGTTATTCATATATTTTTGGAAAGTAGATGATATGCGCATAATGAAGGGATAAGAAGATAATGAGATGTTTGATTGTATTCATGATCTCATGACTGATATAAGGACTAAGTGATATTATGGTTTGATTATATAGAAATTTTGGGATTTTGGTATGTGGAAAGAGTTAACTTTTGACAGTATTCATGTTTTCACTAAGGTTAAATGGGTATTCATTTTTCAAGAGAATACATGATTAAGGTATTCACATGTTTGTAATTTGACCAACAAGATATATCTTATGATATATGGGGGATAAATGATGGCATTCACGTGATTGTTATGTGACATTTCAAGTAATCATTTTCTTTATACTATGATCTTAGACCGAAGTATTTTAGATAAGCCTAAAGATTGGAATGGATTTTGTTGGACATAAGTTAGTATTGTTTAAGGATAGAACTTTTTTCGATATTATTGATGGGATGTTATAGTAATGTAGTTTTAGAAAAAGGAAAACCTGCAGGACTGGTGACAAACCATCGCTTCAGACAAGGCTGTAGGAATCGAACCCACAACTGAAGTGCGACTGGACTTTATTGCCTACCACTAGCCTACAAGAAGTCCCTGGTTAGTAGAAACTAGTTTTATTTTATTAAGCGGTATGATATATGAAGTATAAGTTCATTTTTGGAACCATATATGATTAATCTAACCATATGATGGACTTATAAATTTTTCTAACCTTTTGTTTGAAACAAATGGAATGATCCATCATTTTATCACATGATCTGCTAACACATCACGAATAACAAATTAAACTTCATTTCATTAAGGGATGAAGTGGAAATTGTTCAATTCACGAACAACAGTGAGATTGTACCAAAATCATGTAAGTCTTTATTTTAATTCATCAACTTTAGGGAAATGATCTTGAAAACCAAAAATGTTGTCTTAGTGACCTTATATCCGATGAATCAGATGGTACCTTAGATCATCACAAATCTACGGCTTTGTGATTATTGGATTTTTTATAGCCATGTTCTCTACCACTCTCTATCAGAACATGATGGTTAGATTTATCTTCCATATCCATATTTTCACCTATGTTATCCTATGTGGAAACCCAGTGATTAGTTTATTTGGGTAACTGTTACGTTTCACACTTTAATTTATAAAGATAAGTTTTGGTATTCCTTTTTACGATGTGGGTTTCAATTAAAGAAACTTTCAAGTAGAAAACCATTTATAACCCCGACGAATTTTAAGGGAGAAATTCATTTTAAGGGGGGTATAATGTAATAACTCGAGATTTTATAAGATATATTATTTTTAATTTATTTCATATCTTCTGTTGTACGATACACCAAGATTATCTTGCGCTATATGCAACACCGTATTAGCTTGCAGTATACGCAACACTAATCCTGGATTGTGTTACACATAATTTCATGTTTGTTTGATAGTAGTTATTCTATGAAACATTGATTATATATATATATATATATATATATATATACTCAATGTATTTTGTTATATGCAACAACAAAGGAGTCGTGCACTACACGCAACCCTGACTTGGCTTGCATTACACGCAATCACGACCTTGCTCGATAGTGTGTGTTGTACGCAATACCGAGTTTTACTAAACAACGATATATTATTATAATATTATTATGAACTAGATGTTATGAATAGTATTAACTAAATTTTTAATTTTATAACATTATTATTCATCTTACACATTTTCTAGAACATGGTATAAGAACAAAATGAATGTTTCGGGTAAAATAAGTATTTTTCAAAAAATGCAGTTTTGCCGCCTTTTGATGGCGCACCCACTTTAAATCTAGTTTTTGACATGTTTATAAGTTCAATTTTACAAAATTAAATTATTCTTTGGAATCAGGATATAAAATTTTACCTTGGATAAAATTTTCATATTATTCTGATAACTTTCATATTTTAATGAATAGTAAAAACACACTATATTTTAATTAAAAACAACTTTTTTCATCGTAATAAATTATGTGGTTAAATTATAATATTTAATGGTTTTAAAGTATAAATAGAATATATTTTTACCATTTAATATAATTTATGTCATTAGCATTGATTTTACATTGAATTTGTAGGTTAAATCAATTCAATCTTTTGCAATGTTTTAAACAAAAACCCTTTTTCATTCGACAACGGGATTAATTTTAATTTAATTTCTGCAACTTCTGTGTATTGAATTTGAAAAACTAGATTCCATATTTGGAATCAGTGGGTTCAAATTATGTTAATTGACTACTTTTTATTTTTGGGAATTATGAATAGTAACTACGGTAAATTTTATTTACCATAGTTAAAGGTAAATCGGGTAATTAAGGATGAATATAATATTATAAAATTACCCTAACACATGCCAAAATTCTATTGGATGACTAAAAGTAGACCCATATCACCTAAGTGTTGGATTAGATTCATTTTATGGACTTTTGACCATGAAAATAATTTAATTATTATTAAAACCAAAGCAAGTGACAACATGTCACTCTTTTAAATCTTATAAGTATAATAATTTTAATTTAGTGATAAACATCGTAAAACTTAGAACATGAATAGTCCCCAGAAATCTAATAAAATTATCTAAATCATGATAATTTATTTAGATTTTTTAGGGATTAAATAATTATCATTAATGGTGATACATTAATGATGCATAAATTATTTATTAAGTGAAAAATCAGTAATATAGTTTTTATTGAAATAATAATACCCATTAAAAGGCCCAAAAACCTGACCAAAACTTATTTTTAGTGTATATATAAACCATAATCATATAAATAACTAATATATAACCGTTTGGAGTCTTATAAAAGTGATTATGACACTTATATTATTTTATTTTAAATGATGCCAAAGTTGTCACCTTCATAATTTAATAAATATTACAATTTAAATATTGTGATTTTAAGATGATAAAGTCGAGTAAAATTGTTATTGTGAAAGGTAATAGATTTATATTTATCATAGGATTTTATTTTTAATTTTTATGCAACAAATAAGTATATTTAATAATTATACAAAAATGTTGTAGTAATTATTTTATTAAGAGATAAACCAAATAAATGGTTTTAAAAATAATAAAATAAATATTATATGAACTTTTTAATGTTCTCCACTAATTTTATAGATACATATGGCCTTTTATGAATCTATTAAAGCTTTTAGTTCGAACATATCTTCTATATATAGTTTATTTAAATTCATATAAATGAGTAGTGTCAAAATTGACGCTATTGTTATTTTATAAAAATAACATATTATAAATTTGTTTCAAAATCACAAAAATATTTAAAAATTATAAATTTAAATTTATATGGTCTAAAATATTATAAATTATCCAATTATGGAAAATTCACAACAAATAATTAGTTGTTTGTTATAATTTAAAATTTAGAATTTTATTACCACAAATTAAAATTAAATTGATTAAGTAAGGATAAATCAAGTTGATAATGTTTAAAATAATTTCCTAACATGTCTAAATTTTATTGGTTGATGAGATTAAAACCCTATGTCATCTTATATTCGAATGTGAGTCATTTTTGGAGGTTTCTAAGTGGGGTTATATTTTTTATAAATTAATATTTTTAAGATTTCCAAAGGTGCCCCTCTCCTCCCTTATAAAAGGGCACCTTCTCCATCTCTTTCTCACACCAATTTGAGCCTTTAAGCTCGGCCAAACCCTTCCCATTTCCCTTATCAACTTCCCTAGAAACATCTTAGAGGTCCTGGTCTTCTTCAAAGACCACTTTTAGTACCCTAAGAGGAGGATTCAAAGAGGCGTGTCAAAGAGAGGTAATATCCGTTACCGATTCTTTCAATTTTATTTCTTCTTCAACTTCTTATTCTTTAGTTGTTTCATTATGAAGTAATAACATCAGTATCACTAATATACTGATATGTTATTATATGTATGAAACAACCATATTTCACCATTTATCCATCCTATGGAAAATGAAATCATCTCGTGTGCGTACGTACGGAATACCGTCTCCACGCCGTGGTGTAATCTATTTTCCACCACCACCTTACTTGGATGGGTATAATGGTGAAAGTAATGAATATATATGATTATTGTAAAGTGATATTGATTCTTTAATATGATACATACACTTTAATACAATTCGACGATCATGGGAATGATATCATCGCTCGTGCATACGTACGGAATACCGTCTCCACGACGCGATGAGATTCACTCTCCATGATAACCATTCAAGAATGATTATAAAGTATATATAATAAGTAATCATAAAATATATGACATAATAATGCTACTGGATTTATGTATATATATATTTATGTCATCTACTTAATTCCATTCAATTCAATAAGGAAACGAAAACAGCGTTCATGCGTACGTACGACCTACCATCTCCATGAACGGTGTATTTCATTACATTTATAGATCTATTATATATATGTATATTATGAATATATATTATATATAAATCATGTTTTATATTATGGAATTAAGTAATCATTATCTAAGTAATCATATGAATAATTACAAGTCAAAACACAGACGACAAATGAAACGATTTTACCCAAAACACTCTTTAACATGGAATTTACAAAAGAACGAGTAATATAAAGTCATAAGTGAACCATATATGATATAATAACAATGAATATGATTATTTAATAAGTCAATGAAATTATTTAAATCATTATAAGGAGGTTTGGATACGTACGAAGCATATCAGACCTAAGGTAAGAGATAATTTTGCAAATCTCATTTTTTTATCCGAGATTGCTTATACGTAAGTATTTACTGGGGTTATTGTTATCATCCATGTCCATGTTTTCTAAAAGTGTTTTTATGTATGTTTAATGTCCTTTTTACCCATTTTGACTTTTACTACATTGTATGTAAGGAATCTTTCTTTTGTTTACGTTACGAGGTACTTTTTAACTTTTCCGGTAAAAGTACGAGAAGAATGTTTTTTTAACTTATACGGCACGAATTGATTTTTACGGTTTTATAAAGACTTATTTTTATGAAGACTACTCCAAAATATTTCATGACTATTTTCAACAAAATACTTTTCTTTTAAAATTTCATGACATTTTGTAAAAAGAGAATGATTTTGAAGAAGAAAGGATATTTTCCTCAAGAATTCATTTCAAGTGTTTTATCAAAACCATTTTCCATCTAAGATGACATTATTTCATATGTGTATTTTTCAATTATAATGTCTATATGATTTACATGGTTTCACTTTTCTTATGATGAAATGATATCCATTTGTTTTATATGGATTATGTTATGATGGAATGATGTTTATGAAACCCATTTTATTCTTTGGGTTATGATGAATGTTTTAAGTTTATTTTGTAGCACAAGTAAGAATGATTTCATTATGAGATGGGTAAGACCTATATCTCCCTCCAATGCATTGGGTAAAGATTTATATCTCTTGAGATAGACATGGCTGGAACAGAAAGTTAAACTGGTTCAGTAATACAGGACTGGAACGAGGAGTGAACTCGATTCAGAAAGGGACTTTGTCCACTAAGATGGTCTTGGAAGCAATGCCTTGGATAATATGGAAATCATATCATGTGCTTAATGGTTGCCACAATTACATGTTTTTTCCCATGCTATTTTATCATTCTTAATGTTTCTTTATGATCTATGCCATATGTACTTCCATGTTTTATGTCATTGCTCAAGCTTTTGATGTTTAAACATTATGTTCATGTTTTTAAGGTCAAATGTATATGGTATGTTTTATTTTATCCATGCTTACCCTTAATGAGCATTTGAGATCACCCTTTTTATGTTTTCTTTTCCCCAAGACATAAATAAAGGTTTTAGGTAAGAAAAAAAGGGGGAAGATCTTTATGGGAGATGTTGAAGATCTTTCACCACGATTAGAAGATTACGTTCCAAGTTTCCAAAGACACTAAACTATTATGGTCCTTGTGTGTCTGTTTTTGTTATGTATTAAGTATTCCACAAAATTATTGTAATGTTCATGTACTTCAAGCTTCGAGTCTCTACATTATCCAAATGAATGTATGCTTTATTGGGGAGATGATTCAGGAAAACATAATTGAAAAAAATGTTCTTCTTCTAGATGGTAGTCAATGGGTGATATTGGAAGTCTGAATCAACCTACTATTATGAAGAAGAAGAATAAAAGGAATGAACTTGAAATGGTTTTTCATTACATTACTTTAAATCCCCCATTGAAAATATTTTTCATGTCATTAAAAACTGCCGACCACATGAAGTTTCATTCTATAGATAATAATAATGATGGGTTAATAAGAAATCCAAGAGATTCAAAATTTTGGAAGATATTTGATTCATTGCATCCATATTTCTCATTAGATCCTAGGAATGTGCGATTAGGATTGGATTATGATGGATTCAACCCATTTGGGACTTTGAGAACTAATTATAGCATTTGGCTAGTTGTTTTGATCCCTTATAATCTTCCTCCATATATGTGTATGAAACAAAAATATTTTATCATTTAGATGATTATTCTTGAAAAAAATGCCTAGAAATGATATTGATGTATACTTAAAACCTCTAATTGAATAATTACAGGAGTCATGGAGAAATGGTATTGATACATATGATGCATCTTCTAGAACAATGTTCAAAATGTAAGCCATTCTAATGTGGACTATTAGTGACTTCTATGGACTTGGGAATTTATCTCGTTAGAATACTTACATGGGTTTGGCTTGTCGATTTTGTAACTTTTATTTTGATCTTGAATGACTACCTCATAGTAAAAAATGGTTCTTCTTGTATCATCAAAGATTTCGGTTGAACAAGTCAAAATTAAATGGTTCTATTGATCGTAGGACACCTATAATGTTTTTTATAGGTTTTAAAATATTGACACAACTTGGAAATGTTGAAATAAAATTTGGGAAGGTATATCATTTGAATGAATGTGTCAGAATGGCCTGAAGGCCTTATTTTTTTTATTTTTGAAAATCCACCTTTCAAGGGGTGAGGTGGAACCCTTACAAGGCCTGAAGGCTTAGAGACAATTACATGACCCGTAGGTCTTAGAGGGAATCACCCAGACAAGACAACTTGGAACTTCGCCTCCCCAGCATATGTCATGAAATCAGCACTCCACCTTCATAGGGATGGTCGACTAGTTTTCCCATGAAAAGTGGGAAATGCGTTTTAAGTGCATCATCAAGTAAAATTGGAATTCAACAATGGAATAAAAAAAGTACATTCTTCAAAATTTCGTATTGGGAATTTAATTTTTTATGGAATAATCTTGATGTTATGCATATTGAGAAGAATGTTTGTGACAATTTGATCATCAAATTTATTAATGATCTTGAAAAATATAAGGACTATATCAATGCTCCTAAGGACCTAAAAACAATGAACATAAAGCGTGATCTATGGATAGGTGAGATTGGAAAGTATGCTTCGATAATTTTTTCAATGAAAAATAGGGATAAAGTTACATTACATTGAATTTTAAAACATGTGAAGGTATCTGATGGGTATTCAAGTAACATTTCAATGTGCTTTGACTTAAATAATCATAGGTTACATGGATTGAAAAGACATGATTCACATCTTTTGTTGTAGTAGTTACTACCATTGGAATTGCGTACATTATTACCTGAAAAGTTTACTGTTCTTAACTCCAATTTTTCACATTATTCAGAAAACTATGTGAGAAAACTCTATAACCATTTGAGTTTGAAAACCTTTAGGAGATATTTTTATTGACACTTTGTGAAATGGAGATTATTTTTCCTCTATCATTTTTTTACTTTCATGGTGGATTTAACTATGCATTTGGTCAAGGAATCTAAATTAGGAGGCCCCATACATTATCAATGGATGTATCCCATTGAGAGGTACTTTATTTATATATTTTTTCATATTAAGTAATAAATTCTTGGAGCTTCATTAAATATACAATTATATTTTATTTATTTTATTTCATAGATATCTTGGGCATTTGAAATCATATGTGAAAAATAAATCTCAACTAGAAGGCTCTATTTCTGAAGGCTATTTAGTAGATGAGTGTCTTAACTTTTGTTATAGATACTTGGATGATATTGAGACAAGACTCAATCAATTTGTATGTGTTGAAGACACATTTAATCAATCTCAAAAACATGGTAAATCAAAAATCTTTCCTGTAACTGGCTTATCAGTTGGGTGGAGATCAAATGATACACTGACAGAAATGGAATTATTATAGACATATAGATATATGTTTTTGAATAGTGAAAATGTAGATTCATTTAATAAAGATATTTTATAATGACTTACATGACATGTAAGTTCATAAATATCACAATCAATAAGAATATTAGGTTGAAACATATAATTTTGTAAATATAATAATGTATATTAATTTTTGTTGATCATGAATAATGATACTTGAGTTGAGTTGTCAGAAGATTTGAAGTTTTTTGGCTCGAGGTCCTCTATAACAGGATAGAAAGTTTGACACTTACAATGTGAATGGATTTAAATTTACAATAAATTGTGAAGAGGGTTTGAAAACATAGAATAGTTGTATATTTACGTTTTCCAAAGTGAGATACTATGTGAAGTTGAATAATATTATCGAATGAAACTACCATGGTCATTTTCTAGTGGTTTTATTCAAATGTAATTGGGTAAATATTATTAGGGGTGTTAAAAGAGATTCCTTAAAATTTAATTCTGTGAACTCCTCTCACTTGATGGATGTAGGTGATTGTGAATTACATGATCCGTATATATTTTCATCATAAGATAAAATTTTATATTATGTGGAAGATATTTTGGATGATGGATGGAGTGTATTTTTTCACATAAAACAAAGAGACATGTATGATATTAGTCGATGAAGTGGAAGATTTTACCTCTAAAATCGAATCCCATCAACAGTAAGAAGTGAACTTATTTTTCCATCATGATATTGAAAATATTAGACTTGTAAGGGTGGATGAAGTAGAGAAAGTAATGTTGGAGAAGGAAAACAATATTATTTAAGGACTAAATTATTGTATGTGAAGTCATCCATTCATTTATCAACCTCTTACATTATATGTGTAGTCATTCATTATCATATATATGTATAATATTTTTCTAGTACCATGCATCTATTATCATTTATAATTTTTTTGCACGATTTTTTAGAAATATATGTTCTAAAGTTAATTTTATTTGATTAAATAAAATGAATTCCAAGGAGTAATCATTTTATTGATCCTAGTTGACTCAAAATCAATGTTCCCTTGACCACACCAACAGACGATGATCCATCAGCCCCCCTCCCTACAAAATCTGAGATACCCTCTGCCTACCCCTACATTGTCTCTCACATCCTCCATTACATCAGCTTCTAGCACACCCTTCTTCAGCATCCCATCACCAGCTGAGGTAGCGACTCCCCATTTAGAAGGCTTAGTAGAGAAGGATCAGGTCCTCACTCCTGTTTATTCATGGTGATATTGGAGGGTGATAATTATAGGTGCAAATTTTAATGTGAATAAAGTTATTTCACTTTATTTATACTACTAACTACGGTTTCATGAATGATGGAAACAATTATACCATAGAGAGAAATATGAGTATTTTAGATGTCTGTAATCTGAATGGACTGAATATAGTTATCCCATTTTACTATAATGGTGGATCAAAGGATGATTCCATATGATTATTTGTCCATATAGAGTTTGTTTCCATGAAAAATACAATTAAAAAATAAGGGGATCATTTAAATATGCAAGATTCAAAGGTCATATCTATACAGAAAGTGTTGGTTGAATTATATCAGAAGAATATTGGATCTATCCCTAGTGATATTTCATCGATGGATGGTAATGACAAGGTAAATCACACAACTTTAAAATCATTTAGTACACAAACTTTATTGGTTTTAAGTTTAAATTTAAATACACAACAATTTTTAATTTTTAATATAATTTCAATACAAGTGATAGTAGTAGGAAGTGGAGTTAGAGAGAGAGAGAGGGTGTTAATAAAAGTTCATCGAGTAATTATTAGGGTTCAATTTGAATTTAGAGACGATTTAAAACTAAACATATAACACTTTATGTATAATGATTTCAAATGTTATGGTTACAACCTTATTGATACCCTTTATTATATTTTTCTCTTGATCATGTGTATTGTGATATTATTAGATAATGGATTGATTCTTATGTAATTTAAATGGGATATTTTTTAATGGGTTTTGGAGGTGGGATGGATAAATTTTGTTATGATATATTGGTTTTTGTTTTTCTTTGGTTGTTCTGGGGCTGCAGATTTAACACTTGCATTTTTTTTGAAAAGAGATATTTAGCGGTAGTTTAAACAACTACTAAAGATGCAAATTTTTTAGTGGTAGTTTAAACCACCACTATATATTGTTGATTTTTTTAGAAGTGGTTTTGTTATTTTAGTGGTGGTTTCCCCTCCCAAAAAATATCTAGGATATAAAGGAGGTTTAAACCGATGTTATATCCTTGAGATTTTTTGGGAGGGCAAATAGCCACTAAAACCAAAAAAACCTCCTCTAAACAAACATTCGGCGATGGTTCCCAAAAATTACCACTAAATGGAAGGAAAATATGTGATTTGGATTCCGATTCCAACTTTAACAGTGGTTTTTGGAAACCATCAAAGAAACATTTGTAGGTGGTTTAAACTATTGTTAATATGTGATTTTTTGTAGTGTATTATTTTATTTTATTTGTTTGAGACTCATCCTCCATATCTCATGAACATGAACCTATGTTGATTGAAATAATATGAGCAATAGTCATCCCATACCGGTTATCAGTGATCATTTTGAATGACTACTTATCATATTAGTTCAAGCAATATAGAAGAGATGTGGGATGAGTCTCAAGAAAAAAATGTAATAATAATTGTTTAGGGGATGAAGTTGAGGAGGATGATAATTGACTCCTGAATTTTTTTTAATTTACCATGTCTTAATTTAAAATTTCAAATCTCATCTAAAAATGAAAAAAAGTCTCTGACACTACCATGAGAACATCAAATCACCACCACTAAGTTTCACTAACTCTAATCTATATTACTAGTCCTTTTCCCTCACCTGTATCTCTAATATAAGAGCTATGTGCCCATTGTGGTTCATGTGTAGGGTGTGAGTATAAAAACAACATGTAAATACTAACAGAGCCCCTAAAATATAAAACAATTCATATATTTGTGTATATATACAAAGTAGCAACACTCAAAATACTCATGTAAGTAAAATCATTGTGTACTAACCTGGACACCATGATAATAAATTATACCTACTTCATTTCGTACAAGTGAATTATAATAACCATACAATAATTTTATACCATGGTTGTTCCATGACATTAAAATCATTTCACTAATAAAAGTTTAACATTTGAATCATATTTGGATCAATTTTTTTTTATCTCCTTCTAGAAATAACCACCTCATAGGTACCATGAGATTCGACCTCAGACCCCTATCATCCAAGACTATCCCCCAGGGATAACCATCACATGTACTTATTGTATCCAAATCATGAAATAGCTATAACATATCCATTTACCTTAAGAAGTTCATTTGAAATATGTGGAAGTCTTAACATAATTGGTTCCCTTAGGAAAGAACCACATAATGGGCGCCACAATACATTAGTTAATCTTAACTACTAAAAAACCATAAATAAGAACGAAAACCAATAAAAATGTCACATCACCCTCACCCTAGACCTTGATGAATCACTAACATGTCTATAGTAACTCACATTCTATCATACCAAACCTAGACCTCACATAATACCCAACATATTCTAATATAAAATACTCAAAAATCATAAATCTTTTATATTTATGTTTTGTTTATTGTGTAAAGTCTGTTAAACATGTTTACTTGTTTTAAAAGAATTTATTCTAAGAAATTAAAGTTTGAACTTGTGTTATTTAATTATTTACATTATTTAATTTATATAAGTTCATTATTATAAATTATATAAGATAAAAATCATTTTATGATCCATAAAGAAATATAGTTGTCACATGTTTGGTCGAGTAAATAGGATCTACCCAAATTGACAACCACTCTTTGGCCCAAATGTGGTTTCCAGTCTAGGCGCATTAGGCATAACTACAAAAGTGGGAACTAGATAAAAATATCAATAATAGTTTTATATATTCCAATTATATTGAGATCCTTCCCTTGAAGTCTCCTAGTCTGGATCCTGAAAGGGAATGATATATGATTTAAAAAACAACCTAATACCTTTGCTAATAAATTACCCAGGTTTTGAATTTGAAATTCATTAATGGAATGCTAAATTTTCTACAACCTAGATACAATGGTTTTTAAGTATCACCATATAAGTGTGTGATCATTGGCATCTTCTCAATTTCCACTACTTTAATATCAAAAATATTTTCTTAAATTTGACCAATCTTATCAACCTGATAATCTTCACCATTAATAGATCTTGAATTCTACCGAATTTTACCATGTCCTATATAAGGACTGTAATATGTATTAAAACCATAACAAATTAAATGATCTTTAATTTCAAGTACTAAATATATTTTATTTTTGAAAATTAAATTCAAATTTACCTTTATAAATAAAAATACAATCAAATAAATGAAAAATATTTCACAAATAAAATAAAGGAAAAAATATTTCAAAAAAAGGTTTCACCTTAGACTTATTCAATTATAATCCATTCAAAAACAATTCAAAAAAAATCTCAACACTGATTTTAAAAGGTTGACCACAAATAAAACTCAACTTTTCTTTCTTTTCAATATATAATTTAGTAATTATTATTCTCAAAATATATAAATATATTTCATTATTCTTCTACTTATCATATCATTTTAGAATGATCAATATTATTGTAATATATGAATATAGATTATATAGAAAGTAACATTAGGGAAGTAATAATGTATTTTCGTGAAATAGTTATAGTACCTGATGAGGGTTAAGTTGAAAAATTCACAGATAAATTGTATATAAATGGTAAACTATATAATAGAAAATAAACAGGGGATAACTCTAAAAAAATATTATATTATTCTCATCTTATTCAAACTAAATTATAAACTAAATTCCCTTGTACTAAAATTACACAATCAACACAATCAAAACATTCCTAGGATGATCATTTAAATATATATTATCAATACTCCATATTCAAATTCTACAATCCATTATACCTTCAAAACACCCATTCAAAATAAAAGAAAACAATATTCATTAAACATACAAACACACATTTGGTAAATTAAGCATACCTTACATGTTGTAAAACGATTAATAATTAAATTAAACATACTTCAAATGTCATGAAAAATAAATTTAATATTTAAAAGACACCCATTCATCAAAAAATCATTCCTCAAATATAACACAGGTTAAATAATCATTCAAGAAAATTAAACATACCTTAGTTTCCCTAATACTCATTAAATAACCATTCAGTAAAAGATAACACCTACTAAACATGCCTTAGAAACCCATTAATAAGAAAATAAACTTGATTTTTAACACCCATTCAACAAATAATCATACAAGAAAACCACAAGCCCAAAACAAAAATTCATAAAATAAAATAGACCTTGGATGTGTAAAAAAAGCATAATTATGATTAAAAACCATGGAGAACTATAAAAGGGAAATAGTGGTAGAGGAAAAAGAAAAATGGAAAGTTGATAATGACACTGGTGATGTTGATAGTGATAATGCTAACAATGGAAAGATTCATGAGTGAAGGTGCCAACAATAATTAAAATAATGAGGAAGAATGAGAGAGACCAATCACAACTAGAGTTATGAGAGAAGAGAAGTAGGGTTCATAGTGGTTGAGTACACTACAATAACGCAAACCATAAAACCCAAACTAGAAATCAATGAGAGATAGGAGGATAAAATAACATACCTTGGATTCTAGCCTTGATTCTTTTGAGAGAATGTTGAGGAGGAGCACTGACAACAAGGGAGTTCATGAGAGTTTGAGAATCGAAACTAAATTAGTTGTAGTTAAGGTTATTTTAAATAGATCGGGGAGAACATTATTAGTTCTTCTAAAAAAGCATTGATAAAGATAACATTTATCAGTGCTAACTTAATTAGCACTGATAAAAGATATCTTTATCAGCACTAAAGAATCACTGATAAAGCTCCATCTTTGTAAACATATTTATAATTATTTATTTATAATTATAAATATATTTATATCATTTTATATATTTATATAATTATATATATATTTAATAAATATATATAAATATATATAGTAAATATATTCATTATTTAAATATATTTATTATAATTTATAATTATAAATATATTTATATCATTATATGTATTTATATCATTATATATATTCATATATGTATATATATATTTAATAAATAAATAAAAATATAAATATAAATATAGTAAATATATTCTTTATTTAAATATATTTATTATAATTTTATAATTATTTATTTATATAATTATTTATTTATAAAATAAAAAATATTAAAAATGAATAAATAATACCTAACTGTAATGATATTAAAAATAAATATATAAAATTTACTGATAAAAAAATAATATATTAAATGTATCATGTTATAATGAAATTCTAAAATTAATACTAAAATTTGAATAAATTACATAAATATTAGGTGTATGTGTTTCTATATAAGATTTCATTACGTAAATATTTGTGTGTGTGCCTTTTATATAAAAATGAATCAATTATGTATATGTTTGTAAAATAAATGTAATAAACATTTGATTTATGTTAAATTGAAAAATAAAACTACATTCAATTATGCCCATTACTCGATACAATTGGTCAGTATTTTCAATTAAAATTAATTTTTAATTATAAATAAATTTTCACTAAATATATGACTTATTTAATGTAATCATATATATATATATTGTGTTATATAAATCATATTTTAGGAAATATTATATACATTGATATATATATATATATGAATATATTTCTATATTAAATATATTAATGAATAACTTTGATATATATATATATGAATATATTTCTATCTATAGTTTGTCTCCCAGGATATTATACGTTGTACCCCTCACAACAAGTAAGTGTGTGGGTGTTGATAGATAGAAATCACATACACCTATACCCTATAGGATTTTAGTAATATAAAGTTATCAAAAGTTTCACTTTTGGAAAATGGGTCTATACCCACGCATCTATACCAATGGTTTAAAGAAACCGTTGGGATAGATGGTTTAGGGAAAGTTATCCCTATGGTTTAAAAAATTGTAGGTATACCATAACTCGATTTTCATTTCCACCAAGCTCATCCCCTCATGCCCCTCCCCCGCAAATTCTCCTCTCCCCCATAAATTCTCCTCTCCATCACAAACCCTCATCTCCCCCGAAAACCTTCTCCCTGATTATCTATCATGCTCAACCACCTCTCCTCTCCCCCACCAACCCTCTTCTCCCCCAATTACTCTATCATCCATCGTGCTCATCCCAAATATGAAACCCTTCCTCGATGCTCTGGTTCCTTCTGATTCCACCATTCCAGCTTCGAGAGCTTCAACTTCCATCCTCCTCATTAACGCTCAAAAGTAATCTCTTGTTTTTTTGATCTTGGTTCCAAAAGTTAATCTCTTTTAATATATTATTCTCTATATATAACACTCATTTCTCTTGGTTTCAACTTTTCCTATGAAATATATAGGTGTTTTTGGATATTATAGGGTTCATAGTGGACTGAATATTGGAGATTTTGATGTTTAGAGACCATAGATATCTCCTTCTTCCACCTTTAGGTTTAATGGTGTGTGAATAAATATCCCAATAGTATACTCCTGCTATAGACATTAGTCATCAATCTAACTCCATACAACACCACACCAACATAATCATGTAAAATTAAATGTAAAATTATGGAAGCTTATATCCCTAAACTTAATTGGTCATCCCCCAAGGATAAATAACCAGGTTAATATCCTTCATGTGAATTAATTGAAGTAGTAAAATCATAATATATAGTTGTATCCTCACCAATCTAAACCTAAATGGTTGTTGGAAAAAATACTTTAATGTGGATTTTGGGTTGTTTTTTTGACAATAATTAAGGAGAAACTTCTAAAGGAGGACTACAAAGAGATAAATACAACCTAATGGGCTATTTAAGAAACTGAAGAAGTTCTGTCTATATGATATGAGTTGCACCATGATTCATCAAATCATATCACAACTAGAGTTCATAAAGATAATTTTTTTGAAAAAATGGAAATAATAATAAAGATCACTGGGTAGTGACATAAGAATTTTCAAGTACATTGGGATTATAGATCACACATATTTCTAATTTTTTATGTCGCAAATGGTGATTTTCATGAAAAAATGGAAATCCCATAAAAAATATGTTCATTATAAGAACCCATGTTTTCGTATGAGGTACGGATCCTTTTCTTTTTGGTTTAACTGTTCTGTTGAGGCCTAATGTGGATACGTAACTTGACCGAGGGAGTTACAGAGGTGTCTGGGGCTTGTTTGGAGCCCGAAATGAAGTTTTAGGCTGGCAATGGCCTGGCACACGGTTTGCGCACGGCCTGCGCACGGCCTGGGTAAACCGTTCACCTTGGTGCAGGCTTGGAAGAGGCTGGAGCATGGACTGGGCAGGATTTGAGTAAACCGTGCGGGGTGGCCGTTTGGTTGCCCCTTACCTTCCAGTAAGGTCCGTACGGTCTCCGCACAGTTTGTCAAACCGTGCGGGTAAACCGTGCGACCTGCTGTGTTTTTAAATTTAATTATTTTTCATTTAAATTAATTAAATTTTTATAAAAAACTAACCTAGGCCTTCTTCTTCAACCAGAAAATAGCAGGGGAGCTCTCCAAGGATGATTTGGAGGATTTGAGCCTTCTCCTCCGTCTGATCTCCGTTTCAACTACCGTTCATCTTGTTAGATACGCAATGGTAAGTCCTCAATTCCTTTTTAATCCTTCTCGATTCTTCTGGTTGTAACGAACACATATTGGATTAAGGCTCATATGCCCTAATTTCCCATTCTTCGTCTGTTCTTCAGATTTATTCCAAACCAGGATGAATCGGAGCCTGATACTGGACGAGCTATCTAGTACGAGCCTAAGGTAAGTGGTATCGTGCTTTTCGCTAATTGTCAGTCTGTTTATATATGCCAGAGTGCTGCATACCCACTTTTGGGGTGTCGCTCGAACCTGAAATTTAACCCTGTTATTACCTATCATGTTATAGGTAATCTGAATAGGATGGTATGTTATTGAGTTAGGTTGTATACCTTGTACAGGAACCACCCCTTGTGTGCGTTGCCTTGAATGACTTTTTTATGGTTTTTTTGACCCAGGATGCCTATGAGGCATGTTTTTCATTACCCTTGTTGGTTGTTAAAAATGTAATTGAATATGAATGTAATTGAAATAGAATGAAATTTTAATTGAAATGGTTTCGGGTATGGGATGGAGTTTTTCCCCTTGACCCTTGTATGATAATTATTGAATTTCTATCCCACGCGAGTTAAATGATTTTGAGATATTTTAAATGTGAAACAAAGTCATGGGTAAACCGTGGGACCAATGTGATTTTCCATGGATGGACTCATACGGGACTTGTTACTGAAATGACGAGTGAATCATGGATCCAGTATGAGATGCCATGGATAGAATCAACAGGGCATGATATGTCATGGGTGATACCCGGATCTTATTTATAGGATCTCGGTGACGAGCTCAGATGACAGACTTTATTGCACCTAGAGCAAGGGTGGGTACCTAGGAGGTTCACCGGAACGGGCTTGTAGAGAGATGCCAGGTTCCTAGAGGTTCGCCAGAACGGGCTTGTAGGGTGTTGGTGGATTTTCTCCCTGAACGATGCCTGGTCTCTGAATTGAGTATTCCAGAAACGGGTTCAAGGAATGGTTTGAAAACACGAATGAAGTGACTAATTAATGGAATGAATACTTGAAGCAACGCCAAGCCAAAGCATAAGATTGGGTCAGTCTTGCTAGTTTTCCTTGTTTACTATTTTCCATATTATATTGTCTGTTTTATATATTCACTGACAGATTAGCACAGATCTTTGGTGGTTGCCTACTGGGATTTAGTATCACACCCTGTTTGGGTCATGTTTTTTAACCAAGAAGATTATATTATTTTAGGTAATGAGAAGGGGAAAGACCCTAGTACAGGTACTTGACTTGCTGCTTGGAGTAGGTGAGCACGAGACCAAGCTGAGGCTTGTGATGTGACTAGGGATACATTTTGGTTTCTTTTTGGTATTTTGTGTACTTGTACTATGTTGTATTGACTTGCACCATAATATATATCAGATCCTTCTATTGCTTATCTATTTCTGTTGTCTATGTGTTGTCCACTGGTTACCTATTTCCGCTATTGTATGTTTGAAATTCCACTGTGATACTTTGGTAATGAGGGCATAATATCCCCCACGGAATCACCCAGGCCCTCGCTGCTAGTTGGAAGCCTCTGGAGTTTGGGGAGATGCGCTTGAGGCCATGTGGCGACCGGTACAGCTACCGGGTTGAATGGTAAGTTGGGTCGGGACGTTACAAAGTGGTATCATAGGGTTTTGCTTTTCTGATTTGATTACTGTTAGGTGAATATAGACAGGAGTAGTAAGGGAAGGGAATTTGGTAATAAACTATGCCTGGGAGTTTCAAACCCGTGTATAGGGAAAAGCCACGTTGCCTCGTATGGAATGGGGTTTCTGGTTTTGATTATTACATTTATTCTGATTTCACCATTGGGTGATGCACATGGTTTTTGCTGATACTATTGATATTATTGTGGGTTCTATTTCGTTGCAACCCGATGAGATGAGGGTTTTCCATCTCATTCATCATATATGCACCTTTTTAAGAATCACATGTCATGCATTATGCCATGATATCTAGGATGCATTAGATATTGCATGCTGTTGTGATAAGTGTAGTGATACCTATTGCATGCTGTTTTGATAGTTTATTGATAGGTGTGCCTACTATTGTGTTAGATTGGGTGCAATGAATAAAGAGTGACATCATATTTCAATTCATAAGGTTTATAGGCTCTTATGGATTGGGAAATGATGCACCAATGGGATGTAAATGCTAAATGAAATTGAATTGCATGGTTATATGGTCATCAATTTTTTATTCATGAGGTGTTATGGGCCGTTAGGGATCGGAACATGGTGGACCATTGGTTAAAGCTTTTGAACAAAGGTATGTTAAAAGAGTGAATGTTGAAAAATAGAGCCTGACCTAGACCCGACTTCTGAGTGGGCAAGATGTAGTGACTCTAGTGATTTTTGGTGACTGTCCCTTATGCAGTCCTGGATTTAGAAGCAAGCTGTGGGTTGATGTGGTTTTTAGGAAGGTCTTGACCTTTCCTATCCTAGTTCTTGTGCTCGTGAGTTTTGAATCTCATTAAAAACCTTGAACTGAGGTGTGTGTTTGGAATTGCAGAGTCATGACACCACTGCGACCTCCATTCGTACGTCAGGAGAGCGGTGACGACCATGTTCCAGAGATGTTAGGCCATGGGATACTAGAGGAAACTCTAGTTGTGCCAGCTGTGGCACCATCAGTTCTTCTAGACACTGGTACTGAGGCATAGTTCTGGGAGAACTTGTTGCATTTTATGCAGACCATTCAGGGAGAACCGCGACCAGCCCCGACTATGGCAGAGTTGACGCGTGAGTTCCAGCAGCAGCATCCGACTACGTTTTCAGGGGATGGCAGACCACAGGCTGCAGAGTCCTGGTTGGAGGCGATACTAGCTATATTTGAGCATTTCGAGATGCCTCCATAGAGGAGGGTCAATCTCACTATGTACATGCTGTATGATTCTTCCAATAGGTGGTGGGACGTGATCACCCAGTCAGATCATCAGCAGAAGATGGCTTGTATAGAGTTTCATACGACCTTCTACGATTTCTTTTATCCCGAGACTATGAGGGACGATCGAGCCCGGGAGTTCTTGCGTCTAGAGTAGGGCGCTTTATTAGTGATGGAATACTCGGCCCATTTTACTGAGATTCAGTGCTTCACACATATCTTGATGGGCGATGAGCTGTTGAGGGCTAGGAATTTCGAGGATGGTCTGAGATATAATATCTGATCTCAGGTAAATTTCTTCAAGTTGACTACCATTTCTGGAATTGTGAACTAGGTGCTAATCATAGAACACAACTTGAGAGAGGATGGAGGTGCGAGCTAGAGCGGTTCGACATCTAGATCAGGTACTGCATCTACTGTTAGTAGGAAGCGTTGTCTGGAGCTTCCACACGATGATTCTAGTAGTCAGAACCTATCTTCAGTTAGAAATCTGAGGTGCTACCAGTGCGGTAGGCTGGTACACACGAAGCCGCAGTGTCTGAGGGACCCAGTTGAGTGCTGATCAAGTGAAAAAATGGGTCATATTCAACATTTCTGCAGAATGTTTTCACCAGTAGCCAATGATAGAAGGTCTGCACCGACTCCATATGTAGGAGTAGGTTTGGCAGCTTCTCATCAGACAGGGAGTTGGGGTGCGACTGGACGATCAGGTTGAGGTAGTGGTCATGGAAGAGGTAGCCAGGCATAGGGTACACCAAGACATCAAAGTGGTCCAGTTCCGGGTAGTGAGGTTATGTCATAGGGTCATGGTTCAGGCCAGATGTATGCAGTATAGCCTACTTCCAAGGATCAGGGAGCGGGACCGTCTATAGTGAGAGGTACGATCTTAGTATCATCTGTTATTTCATCTGCCCTCTTTGATACAGGTGCATCACACAGTTTTATATTTGCGCCTATATTGAAAATCCTTGGGCTTGTTGTGTTGTCTTCTGATGGCGTCTTGACACTAGAAACACCACTAGGGGTTAGGGAAGAGGTTGTACGTAAGTGAAGAGGGTGCCCCCTTGAGGTTGGAGGGTGTCACTTCGTCTGGGATCTTTATGTTCTCAAAATGACAGGGTTTGATGTCATTATCAGTATGGACTGGCGAGTAGCTTACCAAGTCTACGTTGATTGTTACCGTCAAAGGGTGATTTTCACATCACAAGAGGGTACAATGTTTACTCTTAAGGGCGAGTGGGAACTCCAGGCAAGCTGAGCTGGACCAGAGCATCGTGGGCTGGATGAGATGACAGCCCAGATCACTAGTTTTTTTCTAGATGACCAGAGAGTGATTCAGACGGACCTTTCTCCAGTAGTTGAGTACTTCAGGGATGTTTTTCCTGACGACATTTCAAGTTTACCTCCTGAGAGAGAGGTGGAGTTCTCTATTGAGCAAGTTCCAGGAGCCGCACTATTATCCATTCCTCCTTACAAGATGGCTACGACGGAGTAGCAAGAGCTCAAGAAACAGCTCGAAGATTTGGAGGCAAAGGGGTTTATTCAACCCAGTACTTCTTCGTGGGGTTCGTCGGTCCTTTTTGCGAAAAGGTGGACAAGAGTCTTAGGCTGTGTGTGGACTATCGGAAGCAGAACCATATGATAGTTTAAAACCGATATCCCTTTCCGTAGATATATGACCTATTTGATAAGCTTTGAGAAGCTAGGGTGTTCTCGAAAATTGATTTGAGGTCAGGGTATCACCAGGTGCCTGTTTGACCTACAGACATACCTCGTACAACTTTCCGTAGTAGGTATGGTTTATATGAATATCTGGTTATGTCGTTCGGCCTCACGAATATGCCAGTGATTTTTATGGCTTTTATGAATCGCGTGTTCCATCCTTACTTGGACTCATTTGTCATGGTTTTTGTGGATAATATTTTGGTGTATTCTCGAAATCGAAATGACCACGCCAACCATATTGAGATCGTCTTGAATACACTATGAGAGCATCAACTATATTCAAAGATTACTAAGTGCCACTTTTGGATGGATAAGATTCACTTCTTAGGCCATGTTCTCTCTGAGACAGGAGTGTCTGTAGACCCAGAGAAGGTAGGAGCTGTGGTTTCTTGGGATAAACCCAAGAATTTATTTGACATACGGAGTTTCTTGGGGATTTCTGGTTATTATCATCATTTCATACAGGATTTTTCACGCTTAGCAGCGCCGTTGACAGGCCTGACTAAGAAGGGCGTGAAGTTTGTATGGACAGATGCTTGTGAAGCAGCCTTTCAGGAGCTGAAAGGAAGGTTGACATCCACACTAGTCTTGATATTTCCAGAATAGGGCAAGAGTTACACGGTCTATTGTGACGCATCAGGTATTAGGCTGGGTGCAGTGTTGATGTAGGGAGATAGAGTCGTGGCATACAGATCTCGGTAGCTGAGGCCACACAAGAGGAATTATCTGATGCACGACCTTGAGCTAGTAGTAGTTGTTCATGCATTACGCTGTTGGAGACACTATTTATTGGGAGAGTGTTTTGTGGTGTAAACAAACCACAAGAGCCTAAAATATATCTTTACTCAGCATGATCTGAAACTTATGCAGCAATGGTGGGTGGAGTACCTACAGTCCTTTGATTTCAAGCTTGCTTATATGCCTGGTAAGGTAAATATAGTGTCCGGTGCATTGAGTAGGAGGAATCAAATATAGGCAGTGCAACATGATATCAACGAATGTAAGATTAGGTCCTTGTTCTCTGAGATGCATCTTGATGTGTAGAATATCCAAGGACAATCTTTTCTATCGTCTTTAGCTGTGACTTCTACCCTCCTGGACAGAGTAAGGATGAGACAACTATCAGATTCGTAAGGCCTAGTTCTACGGGATGGTGTGTCAGGTGAGGACCCTCCTTCTGGTTGGACGATAGGTGAGGATGAAGTTATTCATATCCATGGACTTTTTATGGGTTCCAGTGGATATTAGAGAGGAGCTGATGCGGGAGTTTCATGCTTCGGTTTGGGAAGTTCCTCCCGAAGTCACTACGATGTATCGTGACTTGCTTCGACAGTACTGGTGGCCGAGCATGAAGAGGTAAATGGCTATTTTTATCACGAGATGTTCCACCTGTCAGCAGGTGAAGGTGGAACACCAGTGGCCAGTTGGGCTTTTATAGTAGTTACCTATCCCGGAGTGGAAATGGGAGGATGTTGCGTTGGAATTCGTGACTGGTTTTACGAGGTCACCTTGTGGTAATGATTCTGTGTGGTTTGTGGTTGATAGGATCATGAAGGTTTCTCATTTCTTACCAATAAAGGAGACATTCTGTGTGGATAAGCTGGGATGGTTGTATATCTGGAAGATAGTATGACTCCACGGGGTCCCGCGCACCGTTGTTTCAGATAGGGATGCTCGTTTTACATCATTTTTCTGGCTGAGTTTTCAGAGGGCGCTGGGTACACAGGTGCTTCTGAGCACATCATACCACCCTCAGACTAATGGCCATTCAGAGCGTATGATACAAGTGCTTGAGGACATGCTGCGAGCATACGTCCTGGATTTTGGGGGCTCGTGGGAGAGGCATATTCCCCTAGTTGAGTTTTCCTATAAAAATAGTTATCAGGAGACTATACAGATGGCACCATATGAGGCTTTATATGGTAGGCCATGCTGATCACCCCTATGCTGGTTAGAGGTAGGTGAGGTAGTTGTACTGGGACCGTATCTTGTTCAGGAGACTTCAGAGCAGGTCCAGTTGATACAGAAGCGGATGGGTACCACACAATCTCGTCAGAAGTCATATGTTGATCGCCGTAGATGACCCCTAGAGTTTGAGGCCAGGGATCAGGTTTTCTGGCGCGTTTCACTAAGGCTGGGACACAGGTGGATCAGAAGACAGGGTAAGCTATCACCGAGATTTGTAGGGACTTTTGAGATTCTGTAGAGGGTTGGGCCGGTAGCCTATTGGTTGCAGTTACCTTAGAGGTACCGAGCCATGAATGATGTGTTCCATGTTTCTCAGTTATGGTGATACTATTCAGACCCATCTCATATCTTCCATCCTGAGGAGGTCGAGATTCCGGTAGATGCATCCTTTGAGGAGCATCCGATTCATATCATTGATAGAAGCACGAAGGTTCTATGAGGCCGGTAAGTTACTCTAGTATGGGTACTATAGTAGCACGACCATTTACAAGATGAGACTTAAGAGCGGGAGGCCGACGTATGTGCTCAATGGCTAGAGCTATTCACAGGTGAATCTTGACCACCCTTCAGAGAGAAATTCGGGGACGAATTTCTATAAGGGGGGAAAATTGTAAGAACTCGGGTTTTCGTACAAGGTACATATCCTTTTCTTTTTTGTTTAAATATTCTGTTAAGGCCTAATGTGGATGCGTAACTTGACCGAGGGAGTTACGTAGGTGTCTGGGGCTTGTTCGGAGCCCGGAATGAAGTTTTAGGCTGGAAATGGCTTGGCACATAGTTTGCGAACGGCCTGCGCACGACCTGGGTAAACCGTGTGCCTTGGTGCAGGCTTGGCAGAGGTTGGAGCATGGCCTGCACATGGTTTGAGGAAACCGTGCGGGGTGGCTATGTGGTTGCCCCTTGACTTCCAGTAAGGTATGACAGTCTCCGCACGGTTTTTTCAAACCGTGTGGGTAAACCGTTCGACCTTCTATGCTTTGAAATTTAATTAATTTTCATTTAAATTAATTTTCATTTTATAAAAACCTAACCTATTCCTTCTTCTTCAACCGGATAGCAGCAGGGGAGCTCTCCAAGGAATCTTTGGAGGAGTTGAGCCTTATCCTCCATCTAATCTCCATTTCAACCATCTTTCGTCTTGTTAGATCCGCAACGGTAAGTCCTCAATTCATTTTTTATCCTTCTTGATTCTTCTGGTTGTAATGAACGCAGATTGGATTAAGGTTCATATGCCCTAATTTCCCGTTCTTCGTCTGTTATTCATATTTCTTCCAAACCAAGATGAATCAGAGCCTGATACTGGATGAGCTATCTAGTATGGGCCTAAGGTAGGTGGTCTTGTGTTTTTTGCTAATTTGTCAAGCTGTTTATATATGCCAGAGTGTCGCGCGCCCACTTTTGGGGTGTCGCTCGAACCTGAAATTTAACCCTGTTATTACCTAGCATGTTGTAGGTAATCTGAATAGGATGGTATGTTCTTGAGTTAGGTTTTATACCTTGTACAGGAACCACCCCTTGGGTGCGTTGCCTTGAATGACTCTTTTATGGTTTTTTTGACCCAGGATGCCTATGAGGCATGTTTTTCCTTACCCTTGTGGGTTGTTAAAAATGGAATTGAATATGAATGTAATTGAAATCTAATGAAATTATAATTGAAATGGTTTAGGGTATGGGATGGAGTTTTTCCCCTTGACCCTTGTATGCTAATTCTTGAATTACCAGACCACGTGATTTAAATGTTTTTGAGATGTTTTAAATGTGAAACAAAGTCATGGGTCAACCGTGGGACCAATGTGAGTTTCCATGGATGGACTCATACAAGACTTGTTACTAAAATGTCGAGTGAATCATGGATCCAGTATGAGATTCCATGGACGGACTCAACGGGGTATTATATGTCATGGGCGATACCCGAATCTTATTTATAGGATCCTGGGGATGGGCCCAGATGACGGACTATACCGCACCTAGAGCGAGGCTGGTTACCTAGGAGGTTCGCTGGAATGGGCTTATAGAGCGATGTCTGGTTCCTAGAGGTTCGCCGGAATGGGCTTGTAGGGTGTTGGTGGATTTTCTCCCCGAACGATGCCTGGTCTCCGAATTGAGTATTCTAGGAATGAGTTCAAGGAATGGTTTGAAAACATGAATGAAGTGACTAATGAATGAAATGGATACTTGAAGCGAATCCAAGCCAAAGAACAAGCTTGGGTCGATCTTGATGGTTTTCCTTGTTTACTATTTTCCATATTATATTTTATGTTTTATATATTCACTGACAGATTAGCACAGATCTTTGGTGGTTGCCTACTGGGATTTAGTCTCACACCCTATTTGGGTCATGTTTTTGGACCCAATAAGATTATATGATTTTAGGTAATGAGAAGGGGAAAGGCCCTAGTACAGGTACTTGACTTGCTGCTCGGAGTAGGTGGGCATGGGACCAAGTTGAGGCTTGCGATGCGACTGGGGATACATTTTGGTTTCTTTTTGGTATTTTGTGTACTTGTACTGTGTTGTATTGACTTGAACCATCATATATATCAGATCCTTATGTTGTTTATCTATTTCTTCTGTCTATGTGTTTTCCACTGGTTACCTCTTTCCGCTATTGTATGTTTGAAATTCCACTGTGATACTTTGGTAATGAGGGCATAATATCCACCACGGACTCACCCAGGCCCTCTCTGCTAGTCAGTAGCCTCTGGTGTTTGGGGAGATGTTCTTGAGGCCATGTGGCGACCATTCCGGCTACCGGGTTGAATGGTAAGTCGGGTCGGGACGTTACATTCATAAAAGAATATTTTGTAAGGTTATTATTAAATTACATAAGGTTTCATACTTTAACATTTCAAGATGAAGTGTTCACACCATCAAGGATCTTGTCACACTATTATTTATTTTCAAACTGATATAAATGGATCTACCAAGAAGAGGTTTGTTCCATGATAATGAGGTCACACTATGAAGGAGCTAATGAAATTTTATGTGGTTTTGTATAGGTGGTGACCGCACTGTGAATAGAATTTTTGTTCTATAATGGTATATGGACGAGTTTTAGTAATTCTTTAAAGGTGATCCTAATTTTTTAAAGTAAAGGGTCTCTTTGGGACAATTTTGAGGATCAAAAATAAATTTAGAGATATTCACTGAAATTATCCAATAAAGTAAATGGTAAACATCATGAACTGAAGGGGATTTATTCAAACATAAATTATGGATATAATAATTACACTATTAAGGATTTATTTATCCCATGAAAGTGACTAACTTCATTTTTTTACTTTGCAATGAGAGTGTCACACCATGTAGACTTAGTTTTGAGATTAATAGAATATGCGATTAAAATTTAATGATGGAGTTATGAATTGAAATTTTAGGATTTTACTTGGAATTAATGGAACCTAATGGCCATTATAAATCATATTGGTACACTTGACATAATTATAATTACTTTAATGATGGTGAATTAATATAAATGACTAGATAAATGATTGAATTATTAAAATTATATAAAACTATAAATGAAGTAAATCTGAATAAAAGGGAGAAAGATAGAGATCTTAAAAAAAACATAGAGACATCTGAATCTTATAGATAGAAAGGTGAATATTACTACTAAAGGCGATTTTTTTGGATTTCTTGGTTCAATATTCACTTTTTTGAGGTCCATGTTTCATTGAAATTGCTTAATTTTGGTATTCAAAGAGTGGTTAAGTTTTATAAATTCATTATTGATGAAATTATTCCTCTATGTGATAGTATCTGGTGTTTCTAAATTGATCATTGAAACTTATGTCATGACATAGAGCAGTTCATTTATGAATCTCAAATGTCTCTTTGAAATAAATATCTATCCATTCTTAAATCATTGTAAAATTTAATATAATAATTTAAAAGGTATTTTTTATATAAATTCAAGGATTTTATCCTTTTTTGGTTTTTAAATAGGGGAATACATGTTTTAGAAAGGGTGTCATGAGATTTAAATAGTGTGTCTAATCATAAAGGCATATTTGGCACTTTGTGTGTTAGATGGTTGATCTCATGGGGTACCTCATTGATTTACCCTTATTGTTTAGCATGGTGGTGGATATATTATTTATATGTGATTGATATTTGATGTTGTAAATGGGTTTTTCTATGAGAGGGTGTTAGAGGATAGGGTGAGTTATTTTTTTTTGCATTGTTCCTCAATCTTCCCTTGCATGTTCAACCACCACCACTTTTTTAGTCATCGAAACATAGATAAATAGGTGGGGTTTATATCTATTTAGTATGGAGGCCTCTTTGGTAACCTCTAATGTGATATTAAACATGGTGGGGGGTTATCTCAATGATATTAGTGTCAGATATGCAAGTGGCTTGTATTTGGTAGAAAAAACATTGGCTAATAATTAGTCTTACATTGGTTTGGTAAATTCTAGATCATCTAAAACCAAGATCTCGGTTAGATCCCATAACACATTCTCCTTGACTTATAGATTGACTAAGGGATTATTATCTCATGATTGATTTTATTTTCCACTTAATTATATTATTGTAGTAGATTTATCTCATTTATATTCATTATTTACCTCATGATGGGTGGTGCCTTCCTAGTGGTATGCATTTCACCTGTGTGTAGTTAGATTAATTTTAAATTTTTTATTAATATTTTTGTGGAAACCATTTTAAATTAAAGGCACTCATTTTTTGTTTTCATATTTGGTTATAAAATGGTGTTTTTTCACTAAAAATGGCCAAGTCCATGAAATTTGATTCAAAGTGATTTTTTATTTAATGAAAGAAAAAAGGAATGTTTTTTAAAATGGTCATGGACTTGATATTGGATTTCTTGTGTGTATATTTGAAATAAAATTATTCTATAATTTTATTTAAAATTATTGTTCATGAATTTCCACATGAATGAAATTACATGGATTCCTTGGTGTCATCTTACTGGACTTGTTAGATTACATCCTGCATATCTATTTGTGTGTGTTTGTAGCTCATATTATATGTATATGTTCAAGATTCATCCTTTGTTATAATAATATCATGTTTTTTTATCGATGGGTGAGTGGGGATATGGTGAGAAACATGATATTATACAATGGATATATGGTTATAATTTATTTTTTATTCTATTTTGGTATGTGCTATTATATTTTTCAACTCGACCTAGTGTATGTTTGATTCTACTTTCATTGAATCTTATTTTTGTGATTCATTTTTTATTTCTAAATTGATGTTAATTATGTTAATATAATTTGGGTTATTTATCTTTTTTACTTCTATTTATTTATGTTTCATGAATATCCAATGTATGGGTGACCAATTCTATATTCTCAATAACTGATTCAGGGTAACATCCAAGTTTAAAAAAAAATTGAAATGCCTGAAACTCTATTTTAAGTAGATATTTATAACTAGAATTTAAACATATTTTTTTTGATTCTATGTTTTGAATTTTGAAAAATACTCATCTACAATTGTGTTTAGTAAGTGTGACGCCCCGAAGTTTATTTCACTTGTAATAATAATAATATGGTTTTAATTTATTTTATTTTTATGAAAACTGAATAAAACATACAAAATGGACATAAGTCTTTGTATTTAAATAAGAATACCTAAGTGTTTACATTACAAAAAGATAAAAATGAAATTATTTTAACGAAAAATACCTACTAAAAATCCTATCAAAGCCACTGGAAGGCCACCTAAAGAAACCACAAGGCCCAGTAAATAGAGAAGCTCCCTCAGGTCAGTCATAAAGAAGAACATCACCACAATAATCATGAAAACCACACTGGCCATCAGGGGTATAGAAAAAACCATGTTCTTCAATTGTCTTGAGTTTTGGAACACTATGATGTTTGGTTTTATAAGGGATCTACCCGACCATTACCCCTTGGGTAACTGTTGATGATATTTGTGACCATTGAGTTCTAATGGCTATAATTATAGTCGTTGGTCTCTTCAGTGGTTTAATAAAAAATATCTAATGTAGTATTTCAAAACATTTAAGTTATGAAAATGTAACAAAACCTCTTAATATGAGATTTTAAAGGACAAATATTTAATATTATGAGTTACACTTAGGTGATTTTAATGAGATGAGGATTTAAAATGTTCTAAAAATATTTTAAATATCTTGTAAATGTTCTCCTTCTTGAAACATAAAACCCAACTATGTTTTGTATTTATATAATATTGGTATAAAATTTTTCATGTGGATATATTAAATTTCAATTTATAACTTTGTACTTTAAAACTATATTGTTTATAAATAATTTTAGAGAAAGTATAATTTAATTTGTATTATTTAATCTTTCAATGTTTAAATAAAATTCATGTTTTATAAAATTTAAGATATTCACTATATAGTTAAATTGTAAGTAATTATTTTTTTATGAATTAGTAATTTTGAAAGTTGGTTTTTATTAAAAAAATAATCCCTTTAGGGTCAACCCTTTAGCCGGGCCTAGGGAGGCAGCTCACGCTAGGTAGCTGAGCCTAGCCCTCAGCCTCAGCTCAAGAAGACCCAAGCATGGGCATAACTTCCCTGAAGGACACACAAGAGCGCATGAGGGATCAGAGTGTGCCACCATGGGCGCGAGGCCACGGTGGGGCAGGGGTAGGCCGAGGCCTGCGGGGGATGGGAGCTTGTGTATAAGGTTCCCTTATGTGTGTGTGTTGTGTTTTTTATGAGCTTCCATCAGAGTCTCAGGCTTATAAAGAGCCACATAAATTCTCACCATTTCGATTTGGGATGAAAAATTTCAATTGGGATCAAATCTGGACCATTGGATCACATCACGCGTGATCTGGGCCATCGATTTCAATCCACAGCTCGACCCTTAGCAGTCGTGGAATACCTCCGCATTTTTTTACACAGTCTAATCCGACGCGAATATAATATCTGTCTTCCGAGAATTTTAAAACACCGCGTCGAACCAAATCCATCCGATCTAGCCACATATCTAATCTGAGCCGACCATCCTTTTAAATCTTGTGGATGCACCCCAACCATCGGATTAAGGCCAAATCAAATCCTGGATGTCCATCCAATCTCCAGTTTCTCCTCGCACGCTATCCTCTTCTTCTTTGTCTGCTTTGAACCCGTAACCCCTAAATATCCTATTTGCACCATTTTTCTTCTCCCATTACATCCGATAGACCCTCCTTTCCCTCTTTTTCCCCAATGTTTTCCCTGGTCATTTAATGTGCTGGATGAGCATCAGATTTCCAACAACAACATTAAGTGTCCTGTTTTTTACATACATGTTATAGTTTATAAACTCCCAGTTGCACCCCAAGAATCCCTCAGCTTTTCTTCTTCCTCCAGCAAGCTTCCATGAGTTTTCCTCAAGCCTCTCCTCTCACCTCGAACCAAGGTAAGGGATCTAAGTTAACTTGTCTTTGTGGTTTGAGGGTATACAGATATATATTTATACTTATAAAAATGTATATGTAACCTTACAGTTTGTTTGAGATCTTCTCGTATGCCAATCATAGGCCTACGAGTTTTCAAGTTCAAGTAGTATAATAGATGTAAGGGTTCAAATACATTTTATCTTCATTGAAAAATAATATGTTTATATAATTTACATACTTGGTTTATGAAAATATATATGTATACTCATATATATAAGTATACATCCTTGAGGTTTAGTTGAAAACCCGTATATACCCGGTCCAAGGACTAATGGATTTTGGGTTATGAGGTATTTTTTAAACTTGAAGGGTTGATATCTTCATACAATATATATTATATAGTTTATAAATCTGATTTTATATGTACTTATATACATACACAACCATACAGTTTTAAAATAACCTCTATGATGTTACGGTTTCAAGTCCTCTACACTTTGAGTTTCAAAGACGAGGTTGAAATTTTGTTTTAAACAGATGGAATTATATTTTCAAATATGTTTATATATTGTATACACAGACTTATATAATTTTATATCATGTATAACCCACCTTCTAGACCAATTTTAAGTCCCTCAACATTGGACTTCAATGATTTTATTGACATTTTGATAAGAATGTATGTGTCGTTTGATCTTGGTGTAAGACCCCTAGGTATACCCGATTGTTCAAATAAGTTATATGTGTGATCTATGTTTACACTTTTTATAAATTTTTTTAATAAAAAAACCTTTAAATTTTTATTTTATGATTTGGGAACTTTTGTTAATTATTATCAAAGTCATATGGGTGTACACATAAACTTTGTTCCTTAATTCTATTTAATATTTTCCAAGGTTTGCAAAGGAGATATAAAATGTGTGTTTTTAAAATATATTTTGTTTTTTTTAAACACTACTCTTTATATATACCCTGTTGTATAAATAAATTTACACAATACTCAACCCTAAGTGTAGATATTCCAAATTCTATACTTTTGTTGTGTTTAGATCAAGAGAATTATATTTGGGGTTTGCAACTTCTATATTCATATGTATGAATCACTTATTTTTTTACATATTAAATGGTATTTGTTATGGTTGAGTTACATGATTTCTATTTTTGAAATTTTTATGTGTTATACTAAATCATATTTTGAAATAAATGTTTGAGCATCTGCAAGCTTAAAACCCCACATGAAATATTTGGTTTGTATTTAATTAATTATGCATCCACATGAAATTCCAATATGAATTTTGATTAATAATATTTTAGAATTTTAAGGTTACTATTTCATGTGACAAAACTTGTGTTACTTTTAGTACCTTGGATATCATCACATATGCCATAGTCTGATTACTATATTCACCATTCAATGACAAAGTCATGTAGTTGATAGTTTTGTTATTAACCTTTTAATTCATGACTCACCTTATATATATGTAAATGTTAAAGGATGAAATATAACTACTATGACCTAATATGGATTAAATTAAATCATTCAAGGTGGTATGAGACACTTTGAATAATGTGAAATAAGGAAACAGGAAATATGTGACACTTAAAATGACAAGTAATAAGTAATTTACTAAATCAAAATGGTATATTCACTTTGATTTAGAGAGATAAGGAATTCATTGGACTTAGTATGTGGCAGGTGGGGCCCACTATAGCCCCTCAATGCATCGGTAGATCTCATGAGACAAACTATTGTCTTGGCATAAGGCCTTGACAAAATTATTTTCTATGGTCCTGGCACGAGGCCTAGACAATATGGTTATGATGTCCGACATATGCACTTTCCTAATTATGGATATGAAATTTATTCAACCATAAGAATATTTGACTAGTATAATATTATTGGTTAAGATCTTATGAACATGAGAACCAGAAGAAGTAAAAGTTATGGCATTGTATTTATGCAGTACTCAAATTCTTTAGCTAGTGTATGTTTCTCATGAAATTGAAGTTTTTATTTAAGTGAAACTATGATCATGTAATACTCTTAGTAATTAATTTTGTACTAGAATTTTCACATGAAATGTCTTTTACTTCTTAATCCGTATGATCATGCTTATAGATGAATCATGTTTCCTTTTAACTCTATTAGTATTCTTTGAATTATGCTCTTTTAATTGTTTTGTTATGACACAAGTGTTACAACATTTCTTAAGAAAATGTTTAATAGAAAATTTTAAAAGAATGATTCAAATTTTTAATTCGTTTATTATGTTTTAAAACCCCTTACTGGTCATTCGTATGCTCAACTTAGTTTTTTGAATAAAAATTTTCATGTACCATTTTCAGCTGAAGAAGCTTAACAGAAGTGACTAGTTTCCCAGAACCTGGACTGAATTCAATCCTCTATATGGGTCATGATGCGTAATTTATCAGTGCATGTTTTTGTTAAAAATTACACATCATGATTCAAGGCACCAACTCCGAGTATTTTGGGGTTGGGTCCTCAAAGTAAGTTATTTGGAGTCTGATGGAACCGACTTGTTTTTTTCTAAATAGTAACATACCCTTATGAATAGTAATATGAACCTAATGAATAGTAAATTGTATTATTATTTTATTTTATTAATTATTTAAGATCATGGAATCTTGGTTAATTTTTTTATTGTGATATAAAAGCTGTTAATGAATTAAAATTAGTAATTTCTGAATTAAGTAAGATTTTATTTAAAAATTAAATTAATAATATTTTGAAAATTATTTTCAAAAAATGGAGTTCATTTATGAATTATACAGGTCTATAAATGGTTAGGGTGAATTTTTGGGATTTTTCAGAAACTCGTGAATTTTTTATGAATAGTAAAATACGGTAAAATACAGTATATTAAAATTATCAGTTAAATACACTATTTATGACATCATAATTGATGTAATACCACTTTTTTCTAACTCAAATTCCATTATTACTATTTGGGGTCACATTAATTAACACTATTCAAAGTCTTGAGCAAAACTATTATAATAATGATTAAAATAATGTAAAATACATCATCTCCTCCAATATAAATACCACCCTCATTTCCCTCTTCCTCCCACACCTCTCAAGCCTTGAGCCTTACCTAAGTTCTGCCCAATACTCCTCCCAAGGATCTTCCCCACGTTATAAAGCTTCCGGTCTCACCAAAAGGCCAAAACCAAAGGCCTTAAGAAGGATCTAAAGGAGAAGAGATCAAGAGGTAAACATCCTCTTTTGTTTTATTTCTTTTCTTTTCATTTTCTTTTCTATTATTCTTCTTTCCCCACCTCCCCTTATCCAAGAGGTATGAATGATCAGATATCTTACATATTCTGGATTTCATCATGTTTATATAACACTTACAATTATATTTCTTCTCCTCTCCCACTTATTCAAGAAATTAAAACACCGTCCGTGATGTGTCGAATTACCGACATCGTGGATAATGTGATTTCAATTTATTTTACTTCCTTAAAGACTGGTAATGAAACCATTTTTATTTTTGAACCAGATTATAATTTATTTATTATGTCTTATATAAGTTTCTGGAACCATTTTATACACGTGTTATTAATTTATAAAACAAATGAGTTCATTACAATCGAAGAATCGCCAAAATGACCTAAACAAATATCAATAATGTTTTAACTTATAATCATCCTAATGTTGGAATTAAAAATGATAAATGGTATAATTTATGGTTTTTGAAATATTAAAATACCACTCCACTACAATTGTGAAGTTTCACTTCCAATCGATAAGAATAACCATCATGAACCGATCATGGAAATCATGTAAAGAACACACCCGAAACAATGCAAGGAACAAAATACTAAAAATTAAAGGGAGAAATTATGTAATTAAATGATCATATAAGGTATTATAAACATGAATATTTTTCTTTAATATATTAATAAAACTCTTTTAACCATTATACAGAAGGATTAAAACAAGTTTTAAGTAAGACAAACCTGAGGTAAGGGAATTCTTAACCCAATTTCTATTCTTTGGGTTAACCTTCTACTTTGTTATTTATGTGGTATTAAATTGTTTGTGTGATAGGGTTTGTTTATAATATGTTTATTTACATTTTATATACATATTCCATCCCCTCTATTAAGTCTCTCTTCAATTATATGATATTTATAAGAGGCTTTTCTTCTAAAACCTCTTTTAAAATTCTGTTTTACGAAATTCAAAAGCAATGTTTTTATGAAATTATTCACGCTGAATGATTGTGTTCTAGTTTTAGGAAATTTTTTATGATAAAGTGTGGGACCTATATATCCCTCAAATTCTTTTGGTATGTGTAAGTTGGAGGTTGGTCATATGGTTACTCCAAGTGTAACTGCGATGGTTTCACAAATTGTAAGGTAGTTGTGAGAGTTACAAATTATAAGGTAGTTGAGATGGTTACAAGATTATGTAAGTAATGCTCCAAGATACCTTTATGGTTCTATTCATGTTCTTATATTTTGTGTGGATCTTTTTTAATTATCATATTTCACAAAATAAGTATATATGGGTGACAAGTATGTCTTTTGGAAATGATTTCATACGTTACAAGTGTTCATGGACTAATGTGTTCTTTCATTATTTTTATATCCCTTACTGATATTTTTATGCTCATACCAAGTTTTTAAATGATTTTCACAGGTTATAAGGATGTGTAAGACAAATAAGGAATCCAAGTTAAATGTTTGAATAATTTTCAAAGAAATCATGTTTTATTTGAAAAGTTTTATATTTTGGAGGAAATGAGTACAATTTTTATGGTATCCACTATGTGTTAATGTGTAATGTCATGAATGTGTTATGTCCCTTTTCAATAAAGCTCTAAAATTGAAAATATCCACAATGTAAAAGGAATTTATTTCTTTAATAATTTCAAGATTATGTAAAGTAATAAGTCTAGGTCATTATATTTGGTATTAAAGGAAAAGTTTAGACAACTTTAGGGATTAAAATTTTTCGTTGAACATACGGTTAGTCTCTATTTCTATTCTTTAAGTTAAATACTCGATTTATAACTTTTCAGATCGAGGAAATTCAGTTTCAAATGGAAGTAAGAGGTTCTCAAAGGACACTCTTATCTCTTCCTAATGAATTTCTTTCAATAATTATTGTAAAGTCATGTCCATATGATTTTGAAACATTTTCTAACATACAACTCACTTGCAAGCAATTATATGAGATATCAGACAACTCAACTATACCTCGATACCATTGTGGATCATGGGTTGTATTTAATCCAATCCTATTTTCTCAATATTGTCATATTTTAAACAATGGTAAATATTATCAAGGCATTTTCAAATATTTTACCTTACCACAATATTTTGAAGCATATTATGATTTTGAAAAAGGTGATGAAGAAGGAGACCCTTGCGTAACCTATTTTTATTTGATTTTAAAATATAGTATTTCAGTATATACTTATGGTATTTTAAAAGGACCATTGATTGAAAGTTTCAACTCAAAATCTATCTGACTATTTTATAAAAATCAAGTTTTATTAGATGTTTTTAAATTATATGTCATAGATGATTATTTTCCGAAACTATTTTTCTGTGAACACCCATATGACCCATGTTGCAGAAGGTGTATTTGGATAAAGGAAGAAAATGATTTTGAAGGATATATAAATCATTGTTTCAATGCATGGAACTTCTATTTATGTGAGAAAGATGATGATGAAACCTGGTGGACACCATGGTCAAGGTACCCTCACTTGTTTAATAAGTAAATAAAATTGCAAGGATACAATTTACGAAAGATGGGGATAATGTAACATCCATGTTAAAAAAAATTGAAATGCATGAAACTTTGTTTCAAGTAGATATATATAACTATGATTTAAATACAAATTTTCTTCTTCTATGTTTTTGAATTTCAAAAAGCAGTCATCTACAATTGTGTTCAGTAAGTTATTTGGAGTCTGATGGAACCAACTTGTTTTTTTGGTGAATAGTAACATACCCTTATGGATAGTAATATGACCATAATGAATAGTAAATTTTATTATTATTTTATTTTCTTAAGGATTTAAGATATTTACATCTTGGTTATTTTTTTTAATGTGATATAAAAGCAGTTATAGAATTAAAATTGGTAATTTATGAAATAAGTATGATTTTATTTAAAAATTAAATTAATAATATTGAGAAAATTATTTTCAAAAAATGGAGTTCATTTTTGAATTATACATGTCTAAAAATGGTTAGGATTAATTTTTGGGATTTTTCTAAAATTCTTGAATTTTTGTTGAATAGTGAAATACGGTAAAATATCGTATATTCAAATTATCAATTAAATACACTATTTATGACATCATAAATGATTTAAGACCACTTGTTTAGAACTAAAATTCCATTATTACTATTTGGGGTCACATGAATTAAGATTATTCATAGTCTTGAGAAAAAATATTATAATAATGAATAAAATAATATAAAATACCTCCTCTCCTCTACTATAAATTCTACCCTCATTTCCCTCTTCCTCTCACACCTCTCAAGCCTTGAGACTTACCTATGTTCTACTGATTACTCCTTATAAGGATCTTACCCACGTCCTAGAGCTGCTGGTATCACCAAAAGGCCAAAACCAAAGGCCTTAAGAAGGATCTCAAGGAGAACAGATCAAGAGGTAAACATCCACTTTTGTTTTCTTTATTTTATTTTAATTTTCTTTTCTATTCTTCTTCTTTCCTCACCTACCCCTATCCAAGATGCATGAATGATTTTTTATCTTACATATTCTATATTTCATCATGTTTATGTAATACTCACCATTATATTTCTTCTCATATCCCACTTATTCAAGAAATTAAGGACCCAACCTTATTACATTACATAATCTTGAATTTAGTTAAGAAATCAATTCCATTCACATTGATAATCTTTTAAAGTTTATAGATTTATATAGTTTGGACATAATAAATTCATAACATTACACATTAATATAGAATGTATACCATAAAAACAGTATTTATTTCTTCGAAAATAAACTACAAGGACCCGACCTTATTACATTACATAATATTGAATTTAGTCAAGAAATCACTTCCTTTCACATTGAGGATATTTTCATGTTTATAGATTTAAATAATTGTTACATAATACATTCATAACATTACATAATAATACAAAGTGGATACCATTAAAAAATATTCATTTCATCCAAAATATAAAACTTTTCAAAAAAAACATGATTTCTTTGAAAATTCTTAAAACAATTAACTTGGATTAATTTTCTATCCTACACATCCTTATAACCTATGAAAATAATTTAAAAAAAATTATGAGCACAAAAAGCTCAGTAAGGGATAAAAAAAGAATACATTAGTCCAGGAATACTTGTAACGTGTGAAATCATTTTCAAAAGACATACTTTTCACTCATATATACTTATTTTTTGAAACATGAGATTTTCAAAATATTTCCACAAAATATATAGAATATAAACCGAACCATAAAGTTATCTTAGGGAATTACTTACATAATATTGTAACCATCTCATCTACCTTATAATTTGTAACCCTCACAACTACCTTAGAATTTGTATAACCATCGCAGTAACACTTGGAGTAACCATATGGCCGGCCTCCAACTTAAAAATAACTAATGAATTGGAGGAATATATAGGTACCAAAATTCTTCATAAAAAATTAACAAGAACATTAACATAGTCATAAAACACGAATAATAGAATAAAAACATCGCTTTGGAATTTCGTAAAACAGAATTTTAAAAGAGGATTTTAAAAGATAATCCCCATAAAAATATCATATAATTTAATTAAAACTTAATAGGGTGGATGGAATATGTATATAAATTATAAATACACACAATTAATCCTAAAATAAACAAAATTCATCAAAAAAACATTTTTAATACCACATAAATAATGAAGTAGAATGTTAACCCAAAGAATGGAAATTGGGTTAAGAATTCTATTACCTCAGGTTCGTCTTACTTAAAAATTGTTTAAACCTATTGTTTAATTGTTAAAAGAATTTTATTAATACATTAAATAAACATATTAATCTTTATAATATCTTATTGGATCATTTCATTACATAATTTCACCCTTTAATTGTTAGTATTTTATTCCTTGCATCGTTTTGGGTGCGTTCTTTGCATGATTTCCATTATCAGTTCATGATGGATATTCTTGTCGATTGGAAGTGAAAATACAGAATTGGAATGGAATGGTATGTAAATATTTAAAGTACCATAAATTATACCATTTATCATTTTGAATTCTGACATGATTATGATTCATAAGTTAAAACATTATGGATATTTGTTTAGGTCATCTTGGCGATTCTTCGATCGTAATGAACTCATTTTGTTTCATAAATCAATAACATATGTAAAAAATGACTCCATAACCTTATATAAGATATAATACATAAATTATAATCTTGTTAAACCATAAAAATGGTTTCATGACCAGTCCTTAAGGAATTAAAATAAATTGAAATCACAACGTCCATGATGTCGGTAAATTGATACATCACATACAATGTTTTAATTTCTTGAATAAGTGGGAGAGGAGAAGAAGTTTAATGGAGTGTATTCCATACACATGATGAAATCCATAATATGTAAGATACTGTATTAGTCATTCATTTTGGATAAGGGGAGGTTATTATATAAGAATAATAGAAAATAAAATGACAAGAAAAGAAAGAAAACAAAAATGGATGTTTACCTCTTGATCTCTTCTCCTTGAGATCCTCCTTAAGGCTTTTGGTTTTGGACTTTTGGTGAGAAAAAAAGCTCTAGGAAGTGGGGAAGAGCCTTGGGAGGAGTATTGGGTAGAAATTAGATAAGGATCAAGGCTTGGGAGGTTTTAGAGGAGTAGGGCAATGAGGGTAGTATTTATAGTGAACGAGAGGAGGTATTTTTCATTATTTTAATAATTATTATAATATTTTTGCTCAATACTTTGAATAATCATAATTCATGTGACCCAAATAGTATTAATGGAATTTTAGTTCTAACCAAGTGGTATTACATCACTTATGATGTCATAAATAGTGTATTTAACTGATAATTTGAATATATGGTATTTTACTGTATTTCACTATTCATAAAAAATTCAATAATTTAAAAAAAATAAAAAAAAATAAACCTAACCATTTTTTGGTGTGTATAATTCAAAAATGAACTCCATTTTTTGAAAATATTTTTCTAAATATTATTAATTTAATTTTTAAATAAAAGAATAATTTGTTCAAAGCAACAATTTTAAATCTATAACTCATTTTTCAACACCTTAAAAAATTAATCAAGTTGAAATTATCTTAAAGTCTTAAGAAAATAAAATAATAATACAATTTAACTATAATTCCCTGAACCCGCACTTTCAAATTCAGTACTAAAACATGTTGTCTATTTTTTTTTTGTATTATAGATAACTGAAAATTACACAGTACATTATACAAATGCGGACATTTTCGGTCTAGGTCTGGATAATTAGACAACAACTTAGATATATTGAATTAGAGTTTACAAAAATTAATAGCTAATATAAATAACTAGATTCATCATCATTAACACCTTAAATTCCCTTTGAACTTCTAAGGATTCCTTTGAAAAAAATTTAAAAAACTTGGGATGATAAAAATAGCTTAGTAAGGGACATAAAAAGAAGAAAAGCAAACATTAGTCCATGAATACTTGTAACGTATAAAATCATTTTCAAAAGACATACTTGTAACCCATATATAATTACTTTGTGAAACATGAGATTTACACCAGATTCCCAAAATACATAAGAACATAAATATAACCATAAAGGTATCTTTAGGCATTACTTACATAATCTTGTAACCCTCTCGGCTACCTTATAATTTGTAACCCTCACGGATACCTTACAATTTGTGTAACCATCGCAGTTACACCTGGAGTAAACATTTGTCTGACCTCTAAATTAAACATAACCAATAAATTGGAGGTATATATAGGTCCCAAAAGTCATCATAAAAAATTCTAAAGAACTTGAAAACAATCATACAATAGGAATAACATCATAACAATATTGCTTTTGAATTTCGTAAAACAGAATTTTAAAAGAGAATTTTAAAAGAAAAAGCCCCTTAAAAATATAATATAATTCAATAGAGACTTAATATAGTTGTTTAAATATGTATATAATATGTAAATACACATGATTAAACATAATATAAATGATATTTTATCACACATTCAATTTTTATACCACATAAATAATGAAGTATAAGGTGAACCCAAAGAATGGAAATCGGGTTAAGAATTCCCTTAAAAATATCATATAATTGAAGAGAGACTTAATTTAGTGTATGGAATATGTATATAAAATGTAAATAAACATAATTCAACATAATATAAACAAAATTCATCACAAAATCTAATTTTAATACCACATAAATAATGAATTATAAGGTTAACCCAAAGAATGGAAATCGGGTTAAGAATTCCCTTACCTATGGTTTTTCTTACTTAAAACTCATTTAAACCTCCTGTATAATGGTTAAAAGAGTTTTATTAATATCCTAATGAAACATGTTCATATTTATAACATCTTATATGATCATTTCATAACCTCATTTTACCCTTTAATTATTAGTATTTTGTTTCTTCCATTGTTTTTGGGTGTGTTCTTTACACGATTTCCACGATCTGTTCATGATGGATACTCTTATAGATTGGAATTGAAAATTTAGAATTGTAAAGGAGTGATATTTACATATTTATAGAACCATAAATTATACCATTTATCATTTTTAATTCGTACATGATGATGATTCATGAGTTAAAACATTATTGATATTTGTTTATGTTATTTTGGCGATTCTTCGATCGTAATGAACTTATTTTGTTTCATAAATTAATAACATGTGTATAAAATGATTCTAAAAACTTATATAAGATATAATACATAAATTATAATCTTTTTCAACCAAAAATATGGTTTTATGACTAGTATTTAAGGATGTAAAGGAAATTGAAATCACATCGTCTATGATGTTGGTAAATCAACACATCACGAACGTTGTTTTAATTTCTTGAATTAGGGGGGGGGGGTGGAGAAGAAGTATAATGGTGAATATTACATTAAAATGATGAAATAATGAATATGTAAGATACTGGATCATTCATTCATCTTGGACAAGGGGATTTTAAGAAAAAAGAAGAAAAGGAAGGAACTCGAAATAAAAGAAAAGTTGAGGAATCCCTTAGGAAAATTCGGCAGCCTAATGGCGTCGCTTAAAATTTCAAAAAATATTTTGATGAGAGAAAAGGGGTATCTCATCATTATTACATAATATGGGAAGTAAGGGGATATGTAATGACATATCCCAACATAAGACAAATTAAATTAAAAATAATAACATAAAATTAAATCTTGAAAAAGATAAGGGTGGTGGATTCCCTTACCATGTAGAGTAACTCCTAAAACATGATGGTAATGACCTTAGGGGATTGAGGACACCTTGGGAGGACTAAAAGGGAGGTAAAAGACTATATATTAATTTATGATAAATTTGTAATGAATGGAATGAATTAATGGGTTGGTATTTATAGAGAATGAGGGAATATTTTATTAATTTCAAAGGGACACCTCATTAGTAGTATTTGCAAAACCATGGGCTTGCCAATGGTATTTTCCACACGGGACACCTCATAAAATATATTACTGTACAAAATTATACCAGAATTATTACATCATTAATGATGTCATTAAACACATTGAAACACAAACTGTATTTTTACTATTCACTGATAATTAAACTGTTTCAGAAAAATCCCAAAAATTCACCCTTACCATTTTTTGATGTGTAGAATTCAAAAATGAACTCCATTTTTTGAAAATATTTTTCTAAATAATATTAATTTAATTTTTAAATAGAATCACACTTTATTCAAAAATTAACATTTTTAATTCTATAAATTCTTTTATATCACATTGAAAAATTAACCAAGAATTCATTATCTTAAAGCATTAAGAAAATAAAATATTAATACAATTTACTATTCATTAGGGTCATATCACTATTAATATTACTATTCATAAGGGTATGTTACTATTCACCAATAAGAACATAAATATAATCATAAAGGTATCTTGGGGCATTACTTACATAATATTGTAACCCTCCCGGCTACCATATAATTTGAAACCCTCACAGTTACCTTACAATTTGTGTAACCATCGTAGTTACACTTGGAGTAACCATAAGGACAACCTCCAACTTACACATACCCAATGAATTGGATGGAGATATAGGTCCCCACATTCATCATAAACAATTCCAAAGAACTAGAACAAAATCATAAAACACAAATAATTGCATAAAAACATTGATTTTGAATTTTGTAAAATAAAATTTTAAAAGAGGATTTTAAAAGAAAAGACCCTTACAAATATCATATAATTCAAGTGATACTTAATAGAGTGGATGAAATATGTATATAAACTATAAATAAACATTATTAAACATAATATAAACAAAATTAATCACACAAAAAATTTTAATACCACATAAATAATGAAGTAGAAGGTTAACCCAAAGAATGAAAATTGAGTTAAGAATTACCTTACCTCAGGTTTGTCTTACTTAAAACTCATTTAAACCTCTTGTATAATGGTTAAAAGAGTGTTGTTAATATCTTAGAGAAACATTTTCATGTTTATAACATCTTATATTATCATTTCATAACCTCATTTCACCCTTTAATTATTAGTATTTTGTTCTTTCCATTATTTTTGTGTGCGTTCTTTACATGATTTCCATGATCAGTTCTTGATGGATACTATTGTCGATTGGAAGTGAAACTTTAGAATTATAAAGGATTGGTATTTAAATATTTCCAGAACCATTAATTATACCATTTATTGTCACGAACCAACCCGGGTCGACCCTGAACTGGTTACCCGAGTCGGTCTGCAACATGGCCTGAGAGGCATTCCCGATCCTCCCGGGTTGGCGACAAGCACCATGGCATCAATAGAGAACAATTGGGAATGATTTCACCCAGTGAAAATAAATAAAGTAGCGGAAAAAGTATAATAATTCAAGCAAAACAAATGACAGGAAAAAAAGGAAGAACAACCAATAATAGAAAACTAACCTGACCACGACCAAAACTCCTCGCGACTCTGAGAGTCGCTCACCAGTCCACAACCAACTCTCGTCCATGGTGAGAAAGCTCAAGTCAAACCTACAAAAAAACTAAAAACGGGAAAACACTATAGGTATGAGTATTAAAACTCAGTAGGCATTCCTAAAAAACTATTCCCAATGCACTACCTTTAAATAAAGAAATTTACTAATTATAGGTTTGAACTAAATTATACAAAATATGGGTTTCCACAAACACACTTACATTTATAAGAAAAGTAATAGTCCATTGCCCTTTTTAATTTAAAAACAAGTTTAATTTTTAAAAGGAATAGGTGCATTGCATTTTAAATCATTTTCTCAAACAATTTAGAAATCCAAATTTTAGTTGTTAGTCAAATGGAGAACCACACACAACATATAACACACACTAAGGGAAATGGAAAAGAAGTGTCACACAGGGGCCAGCAACCGAACTAGACCTCTCAATTGTCCACCACATAAAAATAAACACTAAAGAAAACATGGGTCAAACCTAGAAGCTCGTGAACAATCCAGAACGTACCATACACGTGACTCATCCTGAAGGCATGCCTACTCTCGATGATTTCATAATGCCCTAACACCCGGTGTTTCCCTACATGGTATAACCGAGGGGCCCAATCCTATAGCAGAGTATACTCCATACTAAGGGCTATTAGAAAGTGCATAATTTTAATTAGTGCAACAATCATTCTCAGAAGATTCACTTACTATGCCAGGTTCACATGTCAACACATGTAATAAAAATTAAATGGGCGAGTCAACAAATTCAATCAAGTAGCACAAACACCACACAAAAATCATGAAGTCAACATACCCCAAACATCAACCCTAAGTCACCCCAAAGTGAGTTTTCCAAAATAATTTATTTTATTAAAGTGCCTAACATGCCTTCACTAATTTTAAAGAAAATCATCATTTCTCAAGAGAACCAAAACACTTGTTCATACTTCAAAAGAAATCATTTATCAATAAACCAGAACTACATTTGAAATTCTGTGAATTATGTTTAAAGGCCAAACAAGAATTATTTAACTACTGGGTGTCCATTCATCAAGAAAATATTTCAAGTGTCATGTATAAAATAAAAAGATCTTTTTAAACCAAATAATCATTTGAAAATTAATTATCTTATATTATTTTCCATTTATTAAATTTAATAAAATATCAAGAAATTAATAAATTCTGAATTTAAAGGAGAGTGCAGTGGGGGACCTACCTCAGCTCATAGTCCAAACATAATGGCATGTCACGCCACACACGAACGCACAAGCACACACAAGCTAACGATTGCAGTTTCACGGAATTACCTCGACAATGCGCTTTAACAAACTCACAACAACTAAAAACCCATAACCACTGACTTAAGAAAATCCAAATGAACAAACAATGTAAAAACCACCTCGAAATGTTTTTAAAACATACTTCTCACCATTTATGTAAGAACCCGGTTTTTGCTATGAAAGACTTTGGAATATTCTTAATGTTATTCCAGAGGAGCTCCTTCAGACGGCGTGCGATTCCGAGCCCCGGTGTGGCCGGAATTAATTTTTCAGTGCGTTCACACTGGTAATGACAAATAAATGGGATAACTCCTAAACGGTGATCCAGATCAGAGATCTGAGTGTACGGATGGGTCCAGAGTTGGGTTTTTACCATAAGAACAACATAAAACATGTCGTCGCGGGACGTTTGGACCCCTCGCTCACTTTCAGAACATGAAACTGATAAATTAAATAATTAATTTATTCATTTAATGGCTTAACTCAAGTATCTATTAAAAGGTGGCTTGGATTGGAAAAAAAAGGGCACCGTTGAGTTCTTAGCATATCGTTTACCCTAGGAGGGGTGTAAGTTTCGCGGGCACAGGCCGTCTGTGAAAAATGGCCCCAAGGCGGTTTTCGTAATTTGGAGACCTCGAGCGTTGAGTTTAATAACTTTTGAAAGGGGTCTCGGATTAAAATTCCAACATCTCTATTGTTATTTGGAGGTGGTGTTTACCCTAGGGGAGGCTTAACCTCAACCCCGTCGAGGGTTTCGGTTGCGGGTTAAATCAGGGGTTTAACTCAATTAAAATTTTAATTAATTTTAATACTTATTTAAACCCTAACCCCAACCCTATCCTTCCCCTTCCCCCTGGAAGAAGAGATCAAAAAAGAAGGATAAGCTCCTCCTATACTCCTATCCTCCAGAAAGGCAATGACGCGGCGTCAGATCCTCCGTGAAGCGGCGGGCAATGCCCTCGCAGGTAGGATCGTTGCGGTTTCAGTTTTTATTCCCGCACCTAATTTGAGTTCGATTAAATCTATCAAATTGTATTTTTATCTTAGAAAAAATTCCACAATAATGTAGTATAATTTATGATCTTTCCATCTCCCTTTTCGGTTTGTAAATCGGAGTTCGGAGGAGGTCGCGGTCGTCCGGCGAAAGCTGCGGGTTTTTTGAGTTGTTCCGGCCTGTTTGGGGGTCCGAGGGCGGCGGAAGGCGGTGGTGGAGCGCGCTACGGTGGGCTCCGGCAGTGGGATGAGGTGGTGGTGCAGTGGATTCTCCGTTAGGGTTAGCCAAGGGTGCCGAACAAGGGTTCTGGCGAGGGGGACAAACGGGGTCGCCGTCGCGCGACCTCACGGGGAGACAAGGACTCGCCTATGGAGGGTCTCCGCGTGGACGCGACCGGCCAGCTGGCCGATCGGTGTAGGAGGCCGCGCAGACGTGAGGGCCTCATGGGAGGAAGTGGGCCACGGTGCGACGGCCCGCGGGTCCGGCTGGACCGGGCCCAGCGGCTGGGCCGCGGTTCAGTGGGCCGGCCGGAGCGGGGCAGACCGGCCAGACCGGGCCGGTCCGGCCCAGGGGTAATCCACCTTAGAATTTTGGACGCCCGTATTTTGAGCTACGGGCATCCGTTTTGCATGCCTTCTGCGGCGGCGTGGACCGGACGTCGAGGCGAAACTTTTGAGGTGGTTCCAGGAGTTTTAACTTTCGAGGTGAGGGGCTTGGGGGCACAACACGTGCGTAAAGCAGTTAAGCGGGCTTCCCATGAATTCTTGTTTTGAGCGGCGCAGACACATCCAGAGTCCGTTTTGGGCGCCGTCAGTGGCATTGCGACCCTGAAACCAAGGTGAAGTTTTTTAGGGTGATTCCAGGCGTTGAGATTGAAGTTGAGGTGTGGGCCCCATGGCCCATCTTTTTATCTGCGTGCAACGTTTTGCAACTTTTTCATCGGACGTCCGTTCGGGGCGTGCGAGCAGTCGTTTTTGGGTGTTTTTCCAAAGGCATTGCAATAGTGCAATCTACCCTCTCTAATTCGGCACGATGGTGTGGGCCCCACAAGGGTCGTTTGGGCGTTGATGGTGATTTTTCCATCTCTATCACCATGCGACCATTTTGGACAAGTGAATTGTCCATTTCGTGTACTTTATCGACAGGATCGCAACAGTGCGATCCGTTCATTGAGTTTAGGGACCGGGTTGCGAGTCCCATGACGCACCGCTCATGTGTGGTGCGCTGGAATGCGTCCTTTTCTTCGGATATCCGTTATGCTCAAGTGAGCATCCCTTTTGACGTGTTTTCCCGAGGGGATCACAATGGTGCGATGCGCCCGACTGTTTTGGGGGACGAGGCTCGGGACCACGAGACGCCGTTCGGGCGTAAAGTGGTGTTGGTGAATTTTCCGTCGGATATCCGTTTGATGCGATTAAGTAGCCTATCTCACATGTTTTTCCATGAGGATTACAATGGTGTAATCTGTTTAGGCGAGTAGAGCCTCTTACGCAATCTTATTAAATGTGGAAATATGAAGGTGCCCCGGTGACGGTTCTTCTACCGTGTTTGTAGCAGACCCTTGGCGTGTGATCACGTGGAATCTTGGGAGAGTGATGTTGGTGGTTAAAGATATGTGGTTGGTTGTGCCTCAGCCGTTGAGGTGGCAGGTTGGAGTTGTTACGTTACGCCTTTGTGTTGACGTTGGGTGCCGTGTGCACGATAGCCTTTGGGCTGGAATGTGGTATACTCTGGGAGTATACGGGAATGCTTGGAGGTACATGTGCTTGTTTGTACCTAAGAATGTTTGTGTGTTCGGTTGGGGTTGACTTGGGGTCACACGTCATGTGGGCCCCATGTGCATGTCGTGTTATGCTTTGCATACTATTGACCTCTCATGACGTAGAGGGTTCCTCGGTTCTTTTTTGTTGACCAGCAGGGTTGAGTTTTCCCCGGGTTCTATTTTAGATGGTTTGGACGATAGCGGTGCTAGTGACACCTAGTGATGGAACGGGTGTTGAACCTCTATTAGGTGAGTTGTTCTGGAGTTGGGTGGTAGCACGGTACCCACTCCATGCTCGGTTGGCCAATGTTTTACCATTAAGTAAAGATGGACAGAGTAGTTCCAGGTTTACCCTCAAGCAGGGCTGGGCAGTGGGTTGCTCGTTGACTTCTCAGGGTTTACCCTCTAGAAGAGACTAGGTAGTGGGTCACCCGATTACTCTTGAGGGTCTACCCTCCAGTAGGGCTAGGCAGTGGGTCGCTCGTTGTCTTGATTCAGGTTTACCCTCCAGCAGGGCTGGGCAGTGGGTCACCCATCGAATTCATCCAGGTCTAACCTCCAACAGGGCTGGGAAGTGGGTCGCCTGTCGGCTTATTCCAGGTCTACCCTCCAGTAGGGCTGGGAAGTGGGTCGCCTGTCGGCTTATTCTAGGTCTACCCTCCAGTAGGGCTGGGTAGTGTGTCACCTGATGATGTATTAGGGTTTACCCTCCAGCAGGGCAGGGCAGTGGGTCACCTGATATATTATTATGAATTACCCTCCAGCAGGGTTGGGTAGTGGGTTACCCGACGACTACTTTCAGACTCAGTCCTTTCTACTAGGAAAGTCTGTGGCTTTACTCCGTGACTACTGGATTGGGACCCTTGTTTGTACAGGTTAGTGATGTGACAGCTTCGACTTTGAGGAGACCTCTCAACTGCAGGGCAGTGACGATGTCACGACCCCCTCCCCACAAAGTGTACCCCTCTTGGGCCGACAATGTGAGAAGAGAGATAATGACCCCCGAGTCTCGCCTCCAGTAGGCCCTGGGTTGGTGACTAGCACCGAGGGTATAATAAACACACAAATGGGAGGCATTACCCTCTAAGAGAACACATGTGGAAGAGAGAGATAAGATAGACACCAACCAAATCCAACTTAGAACTGAAATATAAAAGAAACCCAAGTACATATATGAAATGTCATGCAAAAGTACTACAACTGAAAGGGAAAACTAAAAGTACCAAAAAGAAAGTAAAACGGCAGTGACCACAAGTCCGAACAGCTCCTCCAACCCCAAGCTAGTAGTAACCAGCTTGATCTCCAACCTACTCCAAGGGACCTGAAAAACAATTTATATATACATAGGGTGAGTATAACAGTATACTCAGTAGGATCCTCCCCAAGCCTCTCGTGCAAAAGTAAAGAAAGCATGCTAAAGCCCAATGAACAACAAGTGAAACTAACTCGTTACCTAAATAGGTATACTAAGTTCCCAACCTCACCATGTCTACTCTCACCAAGTAACGCATACAAGAATATAGCATATAGTAAAGAATATCAAGGTTACCCCACTACTACTTCCCCACTGGTTTTCTGCTTTTCCCCAACAACATACGTCATGTGAATCTCTCTCCAAAGGCTTGGCCGCAGACACCCGGGCTAAGCTCCAGAATCTGCACCTCGTGAACCACAAAGTCTTGCCCGTAGACACCTAGGAGAAGCACCACACCATCCTCCCAACCAAAAGTAACCAGGTAAGTTCTGGGAGCCACCAAAGCCGCATAACGTGTATCATACATCGGGTATTATACCTCAAGCCATTATAGCCCATACACTGAGTAGGGATCCTCAAGCCATCACAGCCTATACACGTTACACCTATAGTAGTCCATTGGATACTATATCCAGAATATATGTGTGTGAAATAACCATAATCCATTACAACCCTCTACACACATATATTGGGAAACTAACTGTTGTGCATATTGGCACATGTATCTACCAAGAGAAGAGAGCAGGGCCAAAGGGGGTAGTCATCCATTCGACCTCCCATCAGAATGTTGGGGAAAACACCCCCTAGGGCTCAGAATCCCAGGGGTGTCAGTTGCCCTTACTGACACGGTGGATTAGCATATAGAAACACAAAAAGTACAGAATATATATATAACTCACATCCACACTATGGGCATTACCTAGTCTTAGATACATCTGCAGCTAACGTCTCTCAGACTCCAGGCTGCTACTTCTAAGACTAGGTATCCTATAAGCACACAAACATTTGAAGAGATTTATTAGATTACTCTATTCTCATTTTATCAGTTCCACTGTACGTTAACTAATTCTTTAAACATTAATTAACCATGAACAATTCCACATTAAACTGAATTGGAATCACATTCAAAAATCAACTGCTCCTTTTAAGATTCACATCACCTTTAAATTCCAGTATCTCCCTCCCCATGGATTATCACAATTTAATCAAACTATCATTACAGAATTACTTTCCCATATTACCAGGAATTCTAGAAAGGCATCCTATGCTACTAAACACAAAGGGGTCTCAACACGGTGAGTAGATATACTACCCGTCGAGTCTTTGCCGCCTATAGCAAGAGCATAGACCCATTCTCCCTCGAGAGGCTAAACACAAAACGCACGTGGCATACCCCATGTGTCTTCGCCTCCTTCGGAAGGAGGGTAAGCATGACCAGCTTCCTTGAGAAGTGGGGAAAAGTAAAGCAGATAAAAAACCAAACAAAACCACCAACATTCAGCCATCACATTCATCCCATACCATCATCCTTGGTGTCCTCCCTGACACCCATATGCATAAGCTGATGCATCTTGCCACCCTAGGCGTCATCCACTGCCACAACCACAAGTCCCCATGCCTCCACATATCACAACAGCCATCCAGGATCACATTACATCACAAGTAGCAGGAAAACAAACATCACATCAATGGGATCTTGGCCCTTTAACAATCAAGAGGGTAACTCAGAACCCCTTTAAGAAATTATCACACAATCTGTTCTTTAATCCATATTGAATTAGCAGATTTTTTATTTGTAGGTTCCAATTAAGGTATACCTAATTAGTAATCCATCACAATTAAATAACCATGCTTACTTCCCTAATTTGATTAACCTCAAATTAGAATAACTACAACAACGGCAACAACCAGATTCATTTTCATGCCTCTTTATCTTTAGCCAATTAATTAAAAATTAATTTTGGCTTTACATTCATTATCAATTTCCATCAAGAATGAACAACTAATCAAAGAAAACATAGATATCACTCTATCTATCAAAACATGAGGCAAACCGTTATCATGGTACAAAGCAACAACATGCGATCAACCAATTCTTTTAATCAGGTTCAAGTATTTATTTAGGTCAATTTGATTGTGATCCAAATGGCTAAATCATGCTAATTCTACGATTGCACATATAAAATTAGAGAATCCATGAATCCCCTACCTCAACAATTCTTGACGTTCTTTATCCACACAACGGGTCACAATCCTCCTCTCGTGACAACTACATCCACCCAAAGATGCCACGGTACGACAACACCAATGAAACCCCAAGAAAAACCCATTAAAAGCATGGAGATTACATGCTATAATATGGAAAGGAGAACAGGAGAAGATCAACTCCAAAAGAATGATGATACAACATACCTTATATGGAAGATTGATCGACACAGCTCGGTTGCATCAAAACAGAGCAGAACCAATCCTAGGAGTAAAGTTTGATTGTGCAACTCCTACGTGAAAGATTTAAAGGTTCTAGTGTATCATAGCTGAGAAAAAAGGGAAAGAACAAGGGAGAATGATATCTGGTTCCTTTTTGAAGATTTAATGCTGCAACGGTTTAAGATCCGATTAATTCTTCATTAAAAACGGATCGCATTAACCCACGCGGTTTGACCAAGTAAAACATCCTGAGCCATAGGAATAATTAATATAGGATTTATGGAATTTGAATCGGCCTTAAGAGTCCTTAAAATAAGGCTTTAAATGTATTTTACGTCAAAGGAAACGTCAAAGGGGCGAACTATAGGAAGCTGGAAACACGGTTCAAGTCCACCATTAGAAGGTCACTATTAGAAGGTTACCGTTCTGGAAACATTGTTCAAGTACACCGTTAGAAGGTCACCATTACAAGGTTACTGTTCTGGAAACACTGTTCAAGTCCACCGTTAGAAGGTTACCATTCTGGAAACACTGTTCAAGTCTACCGTTATAAGGTCACTATTAGAAGGTTACCGTTCTGAAAACACTGTTCAAGTCTACCGTATAAGGTCACTGTTAGAACCTCACCGTTCTGGAAACACTGTTCAAGTCTACCGTTATAAGGTCACTGTTAGATGGTTACCGTTCTGGAAACACTATTCAAGTCTACCGTTATAAGGTCACCATTAGAAGGTTACCGTTCTGGAAACACTGTTCAAGTCTACCGTTAGAAGTCCACCGATAGAACCTCACCGATAGAAACACTGTTCACCTACCAATACTGTTCATAAAACTGGAAACAATGTTCACAGAACTGGAAATTTGGCAAAGTGTTGGGGATAAGTCACCTTGACCTCCCAGAACACCTCTAACACCACATTTTCACAAAGTAATGGACCAGAGAGGTCCGGGCCATTACATCAGATACCTATCAAAACATTCTCATCCTCGAGAATTCAAAACCAACCTAAAGAAAAAAAAACGAGGCCCGAATAACCACCCATCGAGATACCTCTCAAAAGAGAGAAATCCATAAAAAGGAACAAAATAAGTTCATAAATAAAACATGAAAGGTCTAACCACAAAGGAAACATCATTACATGAAAGGAGTTAAACAATAAACAACTCTGGGTACTGAGCACGTATCTGTGACTCACGCTCCCAAGTACTCTCCTCCATGCCACCGTGTCGCCACAAGAAACAAACTAAGGGGATAGAACACCCACACAACACCTTCTCCTTGCGGTCTTGGATCTCCACAGGTCGCTCCTCGAAGGTTTCATCATCATCAATATCGATCTCTCCCCAATCTATAACATGAGATTCATCATGAAGATAATGATGGAGCTGTGATACATGGAAAACATCATGTATCCGACTCATATGAGGGGGAAGTTCTACTCAATATGCCACAACTCCAACATGAGCTAACACCTCGAAAGGCCCAAAAAACTGGGGAGAAAGCTTACTTACACCACCATACCTTCGCTGCCCACAACGGTGAGTCACCTTCAGAAACACATGATCCCCAACATTAAACTCTAAGGGTATCCTTCTTTGATCATCATATGATTTTTGACGATCTTGCGCTATCTTCATCCTCTCATGAATCACTTGAACCATCTCTGTTGTATTCTTCACTAGTTCTAGTCCGAGAATTGCTGACTCTCCGACCCTAGTCCAGCACAACGGAGAACGGCATGGCCGACCATACAAGGCTTCAAACGACGCCATACCGATGGTAGAGTGAAAAATATTATTGTAAGTAAACTCTACCAAGGGTAATTGCTTCATCCATGAACCTCCAAAATCAAGAACACAAGAGCGAAACATGTCTTCAAGAGTCTGGATGGTTCGCTCTCTCTGACCATTCATTTGAGGATGAAAAGCAGTTCTTAGGCATAGTTGAGAGCCAAAAGCATGTCTGAGACCTCTCCACACCCTAGAGGTAAAATGAGGATCTCGATCAGAAATGATCATCCTAGGTACTCCATGAAGTCTCACCACCTCCTCTAGATACTATCTCAACAAAACTTCCACTGAGCTCGACTCCTTGATCGCTATGAAGTGGGATGATTTTGTTAAACGATCCACTACCACCCATATAGCATCATGTCCTCCTAGAGCTCGAGGTAAACCTTTAACAAAGTCCATTGAGATGTCCTCCCACTTCCACTGAGGAATATCTAATTTCTGGAGAAGACCACCAGGAACACAGTGTTCAGCCTTCACATTCTGGAAGACTAAACACTAAGACACACACTCTACAACCGCACGCTTCAGCCCAGGCCACCAAAACTGACTCCTCAAGGATCGGTACATCTTTGTCACACCAGGATGTACTGCTAAGGGTGAACTATGGAACTCTCGTAGAACCGTCTTGCGCATCGCCAAGGGAACAAAAAGCCTTCCATGATACAACACTCGGTGTTGTTCATCCTCTGACGAACCATCAGGGGCCTCACCACAAACAACTCTGTCTCTCCAAACTTCCACCTCTAGATCACCCAACTGAGACTCTTTCACCTTCTGTATCAGGGATTAATGCACTGTCATCTAGAAAAGATAACCTCTACCCCCAACTTCTCCCATATCATGATGCAAAGCTGATAGCTCTTCCATCACTCTCCAAGAATAACCAGATTCATGCACAACATCATTACGTGAATTTTGTCTCAGTGCATCAGCTACAACATTCCCCTTTCCAGGTGTATATGATATTTCAAAGTCGTATTCCTGCAAGAACTCCATCCACTGATGTTGCCGCAAGTTCAAGTCACATTGGGAGAAAACATACATCAAAATCTTATGACCGGTGAAAACCACAAAGTGCTCACCAATGAGGTAATGTCTCCACAACTTCAGAGAAAACACCACAGATGCCAACTCAAGATCATGGGTGGCATAGTTGCATTCATGGGGACGCAACTTCCGAGACCCATAAGAAACAACTGACCTCTACTGCATGAGAACACAGCCTAGCCCCAGATGTGAAGCATCACAGAAAACATCAAACTAGACTCCCTCCGCTGGAAGACAAAGGACTGAATCACTTACCAACTTATCCTTTAGATAATCGAAAGCTGCCTGAAACTGATCAGTCCATATGAATGCTTGATCCTTCTTGGTCAAAGCTGTCAGAGGAGTCACAACTCGAGAGAAATTGTCTACAAACCTCCTATAATAGCCTGCGAGACCAAGGAAACTTCACACCTCTGACACGGTATTGGGGGTTACCCAAGACACCATTGCTTCTATCTTCAACGGATCCACAGCTACTCCCTGTTGGGACACAACATTCCCCAAGAAACGAACTTCTCAAGCCCAAAACTCACACTTTGACAACTTCCCAAACAACTGATGTTGGTGAAGAACTCCCAAAACGGCTCGTAGATGATTTGCATGATCCTCTTCAGATGTGGAGTACACAAGGATGTTGTAGATGAAAACCACAACAAACTTGTCCAGGAATTCATGGAACACAGCATTCATCAACCCCATGAAAACAGTTGGAGCATTCGTCACACCAAATGACATTACAACAAACTCATAATGCCCATGACGACAACGGAAAGTATTCTTCTGGATATCCTCATCCTTTACACGCATCTGATGATATCCTGACCGCAAGTCGATCTTTGAAAACCAACTTTCACCCTTCAGTTGATCGAATAAGTCATCAATCTGTGGGAGAGGATAACCGTTCTTTATTGTCACTTTGTTTAATCTACGATAATCGACGCACAACCGCAAAATGCCATCATCCTTTTTCACAAACAAAATTGGTGCACCCCACGGTGACACACTTGGCCAAACAAAACCACACTACAACAAACCATCAAGCTGTATACATAGCTTTCGTAACTCAGAAGGGTCTATCCTATACGGAGACATAGAGATAGGAGACGCTCCTGGCTGTAGCTCTATCCCAAACTCGATCTCTCGTCAAGGGGTTAACGCTAAAACATCTTCTGGAAAGACATCAGGGTACTCCTCTACGACCTTAGGAAACACCAACTGCTGAACCTCTGAAGAACTCAGCATCCTCTCAGCCATCATGGATGATAAGGATGAAACTCATCTATAACCCATCTGAGGATCTCTCTCACCAAAAAACACCACTTTCTCTCCATCTGCATCAAAGAAAACGACCTTCTTACTATAGAAATCTACAATAGCCTGCACCGAATACAACCAATCCAGGACGAGGATGACATCATATGGTTGTAATCGTAAACATAGGAAATCTCCCTAAGAGCGGTGTTGCCCCAACACTAGCTCACAATCTCTACATACTTCAAACAAGTCGGCTCGACCTCCAACTGGTGTAGTCAACGCCAAGGGCACTGGAAGCCTCTCCACCTCAAGTCCCAATGTATGGACAAGGGTAGGTGATATGAAAGAGTGTGTTGATCCTGAATCAAACAAGGCATACACTAAGGTAGAAAACAAGCAAAGGGTACCTCGAACGACATCTGGCTCGCCTGGGGATGACAATTCCAGAGAATGAAGCTGACCACGACCTCCTCCATGGCCTCTATGACCATGATGACGACCACCACCATGTCCGCGCTCTGCTCTCTGAGGAAGGGGAGCGTCATGGGGTAGTCCTCTACCTGCTCCATCTACCCTATGGTGATCTAAAGCTGGTGCAACCTGCTGCTATTGCCTCGGCTGGAACTGCCTCAAAGGAGGAACCTGGAGTGGAGTGCCCGGTGCACGATGACTGCTCTGAAAAGTCGGGCACTCCCACTACTGATGAACACGACCACCACAAGAAAAACAAGCGTCTTATCCCTTGGAATAGGGCTGAGAGTTGTTGCCTCTGGAGAAATGAGATGGGAAGGGCTTGGACCTACACCCATGTGAACAGAAACTCTTCTGCCCTAAAAACCAGGAACCCCGGACCACAGCTCTGCTTCTTGAGGAATCATGATGATTCCCCTCTCATGACGATCCAGTCCTGGACAAAGTCCTCTCAACAACCTCTGCCCTCGCCAGCATCTCAAGATATGTCTTCAGTATAAATGGGGTGACCTGGCACTGGATCTCTAGACACAAAGACTCCTCGAAATGCCTCTCCCTAGCCTCCTCATCTGGTAACAGTTCTGAAGCATATCGTAGAAGGTTCCTGAAACGGATTCCAAACTCTCGAACACTTGAGGTCCCCTGTTGAAGGGTAAAAAGCTCCTGGAGACTGGACGCCTTCGAAGTTGATGAAAGAAACTCAACTTAAACCTGTCTCGAAACTCCTCCCATGAGATCACAGACTCCTCATGATCCCAGAGGAACAAGAACCACCACTACCTTGCTGCTCTACGCAGCATCGTCACAACCAAGGACACCCAGTGTTCTTTCTGAGCACGAATCGAACTGAAGCCTATCTCGACCCCCTCCAACCAGTCTTCTGTGACTGCATCTGAAATGGAGCCTTCGTACTTCTGTATACTCGGGAGCTGAAACTCTCGGAGTGTCTTCCTCCAAGTGTCATCGTCGTCAACCTCTACCCAGCGGCGATCTGCTGGAACAGCCTGATGGACATCTTCTACGCAAACCTGACGAGGACGTCGACCTGGAGCCATACCTATAAAATAACAACTGTTAGAGCTCCTAATCTTGGAATATGGCAGACTCAACATTAATAAACTAATTGTTTTCTTTTATTAATTTTAGGCTAACCTATCCCAAGGTCTACCTATTCAAACACAGGCACAAGGAAGAATGATGCATGATCCTTTCCTAGGTCTCTACCCTGTAACTAGTATCACTTTGTTTAGTAGCCATTATAAACTTAAAGGTTCGTACGTCAGATCATAGGGGGACCTAAACGCCTATGTCTCAGCCGGTTTCCAGTGTTTACCTCACTTGCTAAACATGAATGACACTGTTTCCCTACCAACCCATGCAATCTCACGTGTGCCTAACTCCAAACTCCATCCTATCCCTCAACCAAACATCTGATACCACTCTGTCATGACCCCCTCCCCAAAAAGTGTACCCCTCCTGGGCCAGCAATGTGAGAAGAGAGATAATGACCCCAGAGTCCCGCCTCCAGTAGGTCCAAGGTTGGTGACTAGCACCGAGGGTATAATATACACACAAATGGGAGGCATTACCCTCTAAGAGAACACATGTGGAAGAGAGAGATAAGATAGACACCAACCAACTCCAACTCAGAACTAAAATATAAAAGAAACCCAAGTACATATATGAAATTTCATGCAAAATTACTACAACTGAAAGGGAAAAATAAAAGTACCCAAAAGAAAGTAAAACGGCATCGACCACAAGTCCAAACAGCTCCTCCAACCCCAAGCTAGTAGTAACCAGCTTGATCTCCGACCTGCTCCAAGTGACATGAAAAATAGTTTATATATACATAGGGTGAATATAACAGTATACTCAGTAGGATCCTCTCCAAGCCTCTCGTGCAAAAGTAAAGAAAGCATGCTAAATCCCAGTGAACAACAAGTGAAACAAACTCGTCACCTAAATAGGTATACTAAGTTCCCAACCTCACCATGACTAATCTCACCAAGTAATGCATACAAGAATATAGAATATAGTAAATAATATCAAGGGTAACCCACTAATACTTCCCCAATGGTTTTCCTCTTTGCCCCAACGACATACGTCCTGTGCATCTCTCTCCAAAGGCTTTCCCGCAGACACCTGGGCTAAGCTCCACAATCTGCACCCCGTGCACCACAAATTCTTGCCCACAGACACCTGGGCGAATCACCACACCATCCTCCCAACCAAAAGTAACTAGGTAAGTTCCAGGAGCCACCACAGCCTGCATAACATGTATCATACATAGGGTATTATACCTCAAGCCATTATAGCCCATACACCGAGTAGGGATCCTCAAGCCATCACAGCCTATACACGTTACACCTATAATAGTCCATTGGATACTATATCCATAATATATGTGTGTGAAATAACCACAAGCCATTACAACCCTCTACACACATGTATGGGGAAACTAACTATTGTGCATGTTGGCACATGTATCTACCAAGAGAAGAGAGTGGGGCCAAAGGGGGTAGTCATCCATTCAACCTCCCATCAGAATGTTGGGGAAAACACCCCCTAGGGATCAGAATCCCCGAGGTGTCAGTTTCCCTTACCGATAGGGTGGAGTAGAGTATAGAAACACAAAAAGTACAGAATATATATATAACTCACATCCACACTATGGGAATTACCAAGTCTTAGATACATCTGCAGCTAACGTCTCTCAGACTCCAGGCTACTACTTCTAAGACTAGGTATCCTATAAGCACACAAACATTTGAAGAGATTTATTAGATTACTCCATTCTCATTTTATCAGTTCCAATGTACGTTAATTAATTCGTTAAACATTAATTAACCATGAACAATTCCACATTAAACTGAATTGGAATCACATTAAAAAATCAACTGCTCCTTTTAAGATTCACATCACCTTTAAATTCCAGTATCTCCCTCCCCGTGGATTATCACCATTTAATCAAACTTTCATTACAGAATTATTTTCCCATATTCTTAGGCATTCTAGAAAGGCATCCTATGCTACTAAATACAAAGGGGGCTCAACAAAGTGAGTAGATATACTACCCGTCGAGTCTTTTCCGCCTATAGAAAGAGCATAGACTCATTCTCCCTTGAGAGGCTAAAAAAGGAAAGCACATGGCATACCCCGCGTGTCTTTGCCTCCTTCGGAAGGAGGGTAAGCAAGACCAGCTGCCTTGAGCAGTGGGGAAAAGTAAGGCAGATAAACAACCAAACAAAACCACCAACATCCAGCCATCACATTCATCCCATACCATCATCCTTGGTGTCCTCCCCGATACCCACATGCGTAAGCTGATGCATCTCTCCACCCTAAGCGTCATCCACTGCCACAACCACAAGTCCCCATTCCTCCACATATCACAACAGCCATCCAGGATCACATTACATCACAAGTAGCAGGAAAACAAACATCAGATCAATGGGCTCCTGTCCCTTTAACAATCAAGAGGGTAACTCAGAACCCCTTTAAGAAATTCTCACACAATCTATTATTTAATCCATATTGAATTAGAAGATTTGTTATTCGTAGGTTACAATTAAGGGATACCTAATCTGTAAGCTATCACAATTAAATAACCATGCTTAATTCCCTAATTTGATTAACCTCAAATTAGAACAACTACAACAACGGAAATAACCAGATTCATTTACATGCCTCTTTATCTTTAGACAGTTAATTAAAAATTAATTTCGGCTTTACATTCATTATCAATTTCCATCAAGAATGAACAACTAATCAAATAAAACATAGATATCACTCTATCTAGAAAGACATTATGCAAACCGTTATCACGGTACAAAGCAACAACATGCGATCAACCAATTCTTTTAATCCGGTTCAAGTATTTATTTAGGTCAATTTCATTGTGATCCAAAGGGATAAATCATTCTAATTCTACGATTACACATATACAATTAGAGAAGCCATGAATCCCCTACCTCAACAATTCTTGATGTTCTTTATCCACACAATGGGTCAAAATCCTCCTCTCGCGACAACTACATCCGCCCAAAGATGCCACGATACGAAAACACCAACCAAACCCCAAGAAAAACCCATTATAAGAATGGAGAATACATGATATAATATGGAAAGGAGAATAGGAGAAGATCAACCCCAAAAGAACGATGATACAACATACCGTATATGGAAGATTGATCAACACAACTCAGTTGCATCAAAACAGAGCAGAACCAATCCTAGGAGTAAAGTTTGACTGTGAAACTCCTACGTGAAGGATTTAAAGGTACTAGAATCTCATAGCTGAGAACAAAGGGAAAGAACAAGGGAGAATGATATCTAGTTCCTTTTTGAAGATTTAATGTGGCGACGGTTTAAGTTCCGGTTAATTCTCCATTAAAAACAGATCGCATTAACCCATACGGTTTGACCAAGTAAAACATCCCGAGCCATAGGAATAATTAATATAGGATTTATGGCATTTGAATCGGCCTTAAGAGTCCTTAAAATAAGGCTTTAAATGTATTTTACGTCAATGGAAATGTCAAAGGGGCGAACTGTAGGAAGCTGGAAACACTGTTCAAGTCCACCGTTAGAAGGTCACTGTTAGAAGGTTACCGTTCTGGAAACACTGTTCCAGTACACCGTTAGAAGGTCACCGTTAGAAGGTTATCGTTCTGGAAACACTATTCAAGTCCACCATTAGAAGGTCACAATTAGAAGGTTACCGTTATGGAAACACTGTTCAAGTCTACTATTATAAGGTCACCGTTAGAAGGTTACCGTTATGGAAACACTGTTCAAGTCTACCGTTATAAGGTCACTGTTAGAACCTCACAGTTCTGGAAACACTGTTCAAGTCTACCGTTATAAGGTCACTAATAGAAGGTTTCCGTTCTGGAAACACTGTTCAAGTCTACCGTTATAAGGCCACCATTAGAAGGTTACCGTTCTGGAAATACTGTTCAAGTCTACCGTTATAAGGTTACTGTTAGAACCTCACCGTTCTGGAAACACTATTCAAGTCTACCGTTAGAAGTCCACCGATAGAACCTCACTGATAGAAACACTGTTCACTGAACCTCACTGATAGAAACATTGTTCACCAACCGATATTGTTCATAAAACTGGAAACACTGTTCACAGAACTGGAAATTTGGAAAAGTGTTGGGGATAAGTCACCTTGACCTCCCGGAACACCTCAAACACCACATTTTCACAAAGTAATAGACCAGAGAGGTCTAAGCCATTACAGATGAGGTGTGGTTTGACGTTCCCCCAGAACCCTCAAGTATGAGGGGCGCTTAACCCACCGAGATGTGTCCTTGTGATGCGACCTGAAACCATGCGGGTGAGTCAGTGCAGCCCAAAGCAGATAGTATCAAGGTGCGGTGATTTGAGCCCCTTGACTTGTAGTTTGGGGCAGACATGCGGGATGTTGGGCATCGATGGTGTTTATTCCTGGGACTATTGGCGACTCAATTTTCTTGGGCTGAGCTACGGGATGGAGATCCCCTTACAGTCATGTACGGGCTTCTTGACAGAGCATATGGTTTTGTATATACCTTGTTCTGGTACCCACTTCTTGGGTTTGGTTACTCTCCTTACAGGTGAGGTGAAGACACGTGGGGTATGCCACGTGATTTTCGTGTCTAGATTCTTATGGTTGGACGAGTCTACTCTCCTACTATAGGTAACAAAGACTTGAGGGGAAGTTCATCTTCTCACCGTTTACAGCTCCTTGTGTCTGGACGAGCCTAGTTCCTTTCTCTTGTTGGGTTGAGATGGACTCTTTACTATACTCTTTACTGCACTTTTGGTTGTACTCCTTTACTTTCCGTGTTCGATCTACTGCTCACCCTTTGGTAACTCCTTTTTTGCTCCCTTGAGCCTTCTGGGTATCCTATTGAGTATTTTTATACTCACCCCTGCTTGGGCTTTGCCCGCACTTGGTGTGCCCTTGCAGTCGACGGATAGGTTGGTCATGACGTCAGAGGAGCTTAGAAGCTTGGGAGCTTGGACCGCGTGCGGTGGTCGGAGTCGGGTTCCAGGTGGGGGACCCTTCCAGCTGTTTTCTTTTGTTTACATGTTGCTGGGTTGTGGCACTTTTCTAGTTGGGCGTGTGTTTTTTCCTTTTTCCTTTTCTTTTTACCTTCAGATTACTTTGTACTGTTTAGAGGTCGATGCATTTTTTGTGGTTTATTTATAGAAGTTTCCCTTTTACTTTACTTTTCTTTTTCTTTTACTCTGCACTTCTGCATTGAGTGTGCTGTGTGTGTGTGTATAGGTACTCAGGAAAAGGCCTCCCCGAGTTGTTTAGCCTTCGGTGCTTGTCACCAGCCCCTGGCCTATGGAGGTGGGCTTGGGGTAGTTGCGTCTCGAGCCCAGGTAGGGTCGGGTCATGACAAAGTGGTATCAGAGGTTGTTCATTCCTTGGGACACTGTTCAGACGCCCCTAAAATAAAAGGAATTATTTGGGAATTAGGGAAACAGTGTTAACATGTCTCGAGAGTGGCTCTCAGGCTAGGGAGTCCAGTGATGGTGCGGCGGCCGACGTATCCATTCACCATGACTTGATAACCCGCTTGTCAATTTGGCATGATGAGACACTCATTGCATGGAAAATTGGTTTGTGCATCACATAGGATTGATTCTTTGACTGTCCTTCTTGATTTAGCTCCCCATTGTTGTTATTGGTATATACATATATGTTCATCTGATCACGACACTCCTTGATAATATTCATGATTTCTCCGCGAATACAGCCATCCAAGATACCAGCTTTGGTGCGTGACGAAGACCCTGTGAGCGACGAGGCCTCAGTCCAGAACCCACCATGCGAGCCCCTTTTCTCTGGGTGGGCCGGTAGCAGTACCCCCACCTGTTGAGCAGCAGACAGCTTCAACAGGGCAGGCTAAGCTTGAGCGCAGGTTGAACGCGCTCCGTGAGTTCCAGTGGTAGAGACCGCTGAGGTTCAGTGGTGAGCTAGACCCTTAGGCAGCAGAGGTTTGGTTTGAGATAGTGGTTCGCCTTTTCTGGCTTGTGCAGACACTGACAGATTAGAGAGTGGATTTGATAGCCAACCTTTTTCGTGGATCAGCTTGTTGTTGGTGGAGTCTGGTGACTCAGTTTCTTGACGAGTCGTCGCTTTTGTGGGATTAATTTCTATTGTTGTTTAGTGAGGAGTTTTTCCCCTCCTTCTTACGCTCTGTTTGGATTCAGGAGCTCCTGCAGTTTCAGCAGGGAGGGATGACGGTGGCCGAGTACGCAGCTAGTTTCACAAATCGTGCACGCGTTTACCCGGACTAGGTCCATGACGACAACATCTGAGCGTGGAAGTTTGAGCAGGGTCTCCACCGAGAGATTCATGCTGTCATAGTACCCTTGGGCATTTACACATATGTCGGGGGTGCTAGAGTAGGTGCTGGTGACAGAGAGCTTCCTGTCACGTTCTAGAGTTGGTGGTGGCAACAGGCACGTTGGAGCCGAGACGTCTACCGCAGCTAGCGGGCGTCGGCAAGAAGAACCTCGACACAGGTGGTTTTATGACAATTGGACTCAGGGGCGTGGTCGTACACCAAATTGGCGCTGGAGGGAACCAGTGCAACCCAAAGATAGTCGGTGCTATACTTGCGATGGGTGAGGTCACCTGGAATGAGACTGCCTGACCAGGCATGCAGAGAGCATCAGGCAGGTAGTAGGTGCACCACCACGATGGAGGCAGCGCCATGATCGGAGTAGCACCCTGAGAGGTGGTTCTATCAGAGGAGCGGGAGGAGTTGGTAGTGGGGGATGAATTTACAAGGTTTTTCCATCACCACTAGGCGGTCCACATTAGGCTCCGGGAGATGACAGTTGGGACCGCAGACAACCGCAAGCTTTGGATGTCTATGATTCTGCAGAGAATGAGGTGATAAGAGGTACACTCTATAGATCTTCTACTTTTTGTAGTAGAATTGTTAGACTCTGTGTGTGGAATGATTTTCTCCCTGCTCCTTGTTTGAGGTGTTACCAGGGTGACGCAGGGCGTCGGGTGTAACCCTATGTTGGTAGAGTAGAAGGTGTGTAACCTTCCTCTTTAGTTGATGGCGTCGACTCCATCACTCTCCGAGCGTGTAAGAGAGTCTTGGTTAAGAGAAATCGACTGTGAAACCTTGCGTGACCAGATATCCTTGGGTGTTTCACCATATGGATATTCTGAAGGTGGGAATCACCAGGCCTTGTCCTAGGTCCAAGCGGTGATTCCAGTCGCGGCGTGCGACGTAGGGGTTCCTCCTGGGAGGTGAGATACCCCCGAGAGCCTTCAGGTCGTTTGAGACCATGCGAAGGGATGGCGAGGTTCCCTACCGCCTTACCCTAACCCCAAAGTCTGGAGTGGGTGCACGATGTCTCCTGCATGGTTTACCTGAATAGATGTGTGCGTGATCCTATACACGTCATTGGAAAGGGAATACCTCACGTGAACGGATCAATCCTTTGGTCTGTGTGCGGTGGCGTAGAGCTGTGCAAGAGTTCTTCTGGGTATGGGAGAGCCAGGTGTGGGATTAGTACCCTGAGTTGTTCCCTGGTTTTTCTTTTCGGGGATGAAAATCTTGAAGGAGGGAATGATGTAAGAACCCGGTTTTTTCTGTGAAATACTTTGGAATATTCTTGATGTTATTCCAGAGCATCGCCTTCAGACGGCGTGCGATTCTGAGCCCCGGTGTGGCCGGAATTAAGTTTTCAGTGTGTTCACACTAGGAACACCAAATAAATGAAATAAATCCTAAACGGTGATCTAGATCAGAGATCCGAGTGTACAAATGGGTCCAGAATGGGTTGTTTACCCTAGAAACGACATAAAACATGTCGACATGGGACGTTTGGACCCCTCACTCGCTTTCGGAACGTGAAACGGATAAATTAAATAATTAATTTATTCATTTAACGGATTAACTCAAGTATCTCTTAAACGGTGGGTCATATTGGAAAACCGAGGGCACCGTTGAGTTCGTAGCATTCGGTTTACCCTAGGAGGGGTGTAAGTTTCATGGGCGCATGCCGTCTGTGAAAAATGGACCCAGGGGAGTTTTCGTAATTTGGTGACCTCTTACGTTGAGTTTAATAACTTTTGAATGGGGTATCAGATTAAAATTCTGAGATAACAGTTGTGCTCTAGAGGTGGTGTTTACCCTAGGGGAGGCTTAACCTCGACCCCGTCGAGGGTTTTGGTTGCAGGTTAAATCAGGGGTTTAACTCAATTAAAATTTTAATTAATTGTAATACTTATTTAAACCCTAACCCCACCCCTCTCCTTCCCCTTCACCCTGGAAGAAGATCCCAAACAATAAGGAGAATCTCCTCCTCTCCTCCTCCCCTCCGAAAAGGCAACAGTGCGGCGACGGATCCTCCGTGAAGCGTCGGGCAATGCCCTCATAGGTAGGACCGTTGCAGTTCCAGTTTTTATTCCCGCACCTAATTTGTGTTTGATTAAATGTATTAAATTGTTGTCTTATCTTGGAAAAAATACCATAATCGTGTAGTATAATTTATTAGATTTCCATCGCCTATTTCTGTTTGTAAATCAGAGTTCGGTGGAGGCCACAGTCGTCTGGCGAAATCTGCGGGTTTTTTGAGTTGTTCCGGCCGGTTTGGGGGTCCGAAGGCGGCAGAAGGCGGCGTCAGAGCACTCTACAGCGCGGCGACGGGCTCCAGCAGCAGGCTGAGGTGGCGGTGCGGTGTATTCTCCGTGTGGGTGAGCTGAGGGCATCGGCCGAGGGCGCCGACCGAGGGTGCCGGTGAGGGGGACAACCGGGGTCGCGGGCCCGCGACCCCGCGGGGAGACCAGGACCCGCCGATGGTGGGTCTCCGCGTGGACGCGACCGGCCAGCTGGCCGGTCGGTGGAGGAGGCCGCGCAGACGCACGGGCCTCACGGGATGCGGCGGGCCGCGGTGCAGCAGCCCACGGGTCCAGCTGGACCAGGCCCAGCGGCTGGGCCGCAGTTCAGCGGGGCGGACCGGGATGGTCCGACCCAGGGGTAATCCCCCTTAGAATTTTGGACACCCGTATTTTGAGTTACGGGCATCCGTTTTGCGCGCCGTCTACGTCGGCGCGGACCTGACATTGTGGCGGACTTTCTGAGGTGGTTCCGGGAGTTTTATCTTCCAAGAAGAGGGGCTTGGGGGCACGACATGTGCGTAAAGCAGCTAAGCGGGCTTCCCGGGAATTCTTATTTTGAGCGGCGCAGACACATTCGGAGTACGTTTTGGGAGCCATCAGTGGCATTGCGACCCTGGAACTGAGACATATTTTTCTAGGTAAATTCTGGGCATTGAGATTGTAGCGCCCTGACCCTAGTTACCCAGAGTCGGTGCGTTATTTCGTAACATTGGCATGATCACAAAAGATCAAGTCTCGAAAGACTGATTAGTTTAGTAGCCTTGGAAACACTAGATACATTAATAAATGTTACATTACATCATAAAGTAAAAAACTACAATAACAAAGTCTCCATAGCCACACTCATATCCTCTTCTGACTATCCCTGCAGGTCATTCATAAAACACTTCTTCACATCCTGTAAAATATTAAAACATTGAAAGGGGTGAGCTCAGATTCTCAGTAAGGATAACAATATAGCGGAAGATTTCATAAAAAAACATAAACATTAAAGGCAATGTATGACTAAAACAAAAGGCTTTAAAACTTGAACTTCAACATAATATGGAAGAAGTAAAATGAGATAATGCCATTTACTTATTCACATGGATATTCTACTGGTCGAATAATCACATGCAATATCAATAACCACTTTTTTAATGATGGAATGCATAATTACAGACTATCATAACCACGTATCCAAGGCCTCATGCCACGACTACAAATAAGATTTTGTCAAGGCCTCGTGCCAAGACACTAGTTTGTCTCATGAGACCTGCCGATGTATTGAGGAGCTATAGCGAGCTCCACCCGTCACTTATTAAGTCCAATGCATTCCTCATATGACACTACTGGAAATGATGTTTTTCCCAACGGGTGTTTACCAACGGTTTGATAAAACTGTTGGGATTGAAGGATTAAGAAAGCCTTTCCCAACGGTTCATTGAAACCGTTGGGAAAGGACACCCCTTTGCCAACGGTTTGAAGAAACCGTTGGTAAAGGGGTGTGTTAATCACCTTTTGCCAACGGTTTCCTCAAACCGTTGGCAAAGGGGTCCTTAGCATCTCTTTCCCAACGGTTCTTTAAAACCATTGGGAATTATTTCCCCCAAATCCAGCCGCGAGGCTGCTCTCCCCCATTCGCACAGAACCTAATTTCATCCGCTCCACCGCTCTCCTCTCGCAAAATCCCCTATCCGAAGAGGTGAAAACCATCTCAAATCAGGTATATTTTCATTTATACACATATCCTTCCTTATTTTTATTGTTATTTCTTTAGTATTTTAGTTTTAAGTTATCAATCCACCTCCACCTCTCTGCTGGTCTCCAAATCCCCCATCCGAATAGGTGAAAACCCATTTGAATCATCTCAAATCAAGTAATTTTTTCTTTATACACATATGGTACCTTGTTTTTATTGTTATTGATCTAATATTTTAGTTTTAAGTTTGGATTTTGATTTGATTTCACCGTGTAAAATAGGGAAATGAATAAATATTTTGTTAATTAATTAGTTTCCCCTGGAATATCAGTTGTGTTATAATGTCCTTGCTAAATAAAGGGGTAATGTAATAAAAGACCTTGAATAAATAAATTGTGGAAGTTGGGGTATGTTGCCTCTATGAGAGGTTTTTTTTGTGTTTCATTGTATGTTGTAGGCTGTTTTATGGGGATTGAGGTGACCAGTTGGGCTTTGTGATATGTGGGGTTGTAATGTGATGGTTAGTGGGCATAGATGTGTCATGTGAAGTTGTATGATAGTGATGATGTGTGGTGGTGTTGTGTCGTGTGGAGGTGTTGTGTGATGAAGTTGTGGTGTATAATGTGGTGAGGTGGTTTTGGTTGTGCGGTGGTTTGTGATGTGCAATATTTTTATTGTGATATGTGGTTGTTTTGGTGATATGGTTGGTCGATGTAACATGGTGTCGATGGTTATTGTGAGATGGTGAGTTGTTGTGTGGTGGTTTTATTAGTTTCCTGGTTATCTATGGAATAAATTATGCTGTTAAAACAAAAAAACAAGATATTAAATAAATGAGATGGAATAGAAATGGATGTGTGGTAAATGGATTTAATTAATTTAACATTAAATGAATGGACAATGTAAGTGTGAATGAAGTGGATTATAAATGAATGTGAGAAATGCTATGCGTCTTATGTGGTGGTGGTGTGGTTTATGTGTTTTATGGTAGTAGTGAAGTGTGTGATTATGTAGTTAATGTTAACCCATAGGTTGAGTATTTTGTGCTATCTATATATCATGTATTTTTATGTTATTTCTACACATTCCAGGGGGGTGGTATGTCTAGGTGGTGGTCGTGGGGTTGCAGGGTAGGGGGGTGTGGGCTGTTTGGGAGGGTGGGAGGGGCTATCCAGGGGGGGTATGGGGTGTCCAGGGGGGTACGGGGGTGGGCGGGCTGTCCACAAGGGTGGACGGGCTGTCCACGGGGGTGGCCGGGCTGTCAAGGAGGGGTGGGCGGGCTGGCTAGGGGGGTGGGTGGGCTGGCCACAGGAGGTAGGGGTGTCCAGGGGGGTGGGCGGGCTATCCAAGGGGGTGGGGGCTGTCCATAGGGAGAAGGGGTGTCAAGGGGGGTGGGTGGGCTGTCCACGGGGGTGGTTGGGCTGTCTAGGGGGTAGGGGGCATCCACGGGAGTGGGTGGGTTGTCCACGGGGGTGGGCGGGGCTGTCCACGGGGGTGGGAAAGGCTGTCCACGGGGGTGGGCGGGGCTGTCCAGGTGGTGTGGGCTGTCCTGGGGGTCTGGGTGGGGTGTCCTGGTGGGGGAGGGGTGTGTGGGGTGTCCAGGTGGGGTGGTATGTCTAGGTGGTGGTGGTGGGGTTGCAGGGAAGGGGGGTGTGGGCTGTTTGGGAGGGTGGGCGGGGCTATCCAGCGGGGTACGGGGTGTCCAGGGGGGTACGGGGGTGGGCGGGCTGTCCACAAGGGTGGACGGGCTGTCCACGGGGGTGGTCGGGCTGTCAAGGAGGGGTGGGCGGGCTGTCCAGGGGGGGTGGGTGAGCTGGCCACGGGAGGTAGGGGTGTCCAGGGGGGTGGGCGGGCTATCCAAGGGGGTGGGGGGCTGTCCATAGGTAGAAGGGGTGTCGAGGGGGGTGGGTGGGCTGTCCACGGGGGTGGTTGGGCTATCTAGGGGGTAGGGGGCGTCCACGGGGGTGGGTGGGTTGTCCACGGGGGTGGGCGGGGCTGTCCACGGGGGTGGGAAAGGCTGTCCACGGGGGTGGGCGGGGCTGTCCAGGGGGTGTGGGATGTCCTGGGGGTCTGGGTGGGGTGTCCTGGTGGGGGAGGGGTGTGTGGGGTGTCCAGGGGGGTTGGTATGTCTAGGTGGTGGTGGTGGGGTTGCAGGGGAGGGGGTGTGAGCTGTTTGGGAGGGTGGGCGGGGCTATCCCGGGGGGGGGGGGGGTACGGGGTGTCCAGGGGGGTACGGGGGTGGGGGGGGGGGGCTGTCCACAAGGGTGGACGGGCTGTCCACGGGGGTGGCCGGGCTATCAAGGAGGGGTGGGCGGGCCGTCCAGGGGGGTGGGTGGGCTGGCCACAGGGGGTAGGGGTGTCCAGGTTTGTGGGCGTGCTATCCAAGGGGGTGGGGGCTGTCCATAGGGAGAAGGGGTGTCGAGGGGGGTGGGTGGGCTGTCCACGGGGGTGGTTGGGCTGTATAGGGGGTAGGGGGTGTCCACGGGGGTGGGTGGGTTGTCCACGGGGGTGGGCGGGGCTGTCCACGAGGGTACCCTACTAATATGGTTATGGGATGAGGCATGCTCTGATGTGATAACACATTAAGTTCTTGTTGGTTTTACATTTTTTCAATAACACATTAGTATGTTTTTTTCACATGTCTAGTTGATACCATGATTATTTTCTTCCTTTATCGTTTACTTAAATGTATTTTCTATTAAAGTTCAATCCTATTGAATTGTTTATGACAAAATGACTTATATGATTTTTTTACAGAATGGACAGAAGTTGGATGTATGAAACCGATCGTATCTCAAGCGATTTTCAAAACAATTTGGAGAGCTTTATAGATTTTGCATTTCACAATGCTTCAGATAGTGGTCGCATACACTGCCCATGTTCCAATTGTGTTGGTATACCTTGGTTGAGTCGTGAAGAATTCAGCTACCACATAACCAAAAATGGTTTTCAAGCAAACTACTTTGTGTGGTATCACAATGGGGAGAAAATGAAATCTCAAATTGGTGATGATCGAAATGAAAGGACTGGAATGGAGAATTTGTTAGATGATCGGTTTCCATTTATTCGTCATCATGAAAAAGAAAGGATTTAGACTCAAGAAGACGTCGATATGAGGACAAATGATGCATCTAGTGAAAATGATGATATTGATAGGGTGAAAAAATTGAATGATGCTGCCACGACTCCAGTATATCGACAATGCGATAAAATGAAAAAGCTGGAATTTTTAATCCGATTATTTCATGGAAAAACTATGTATGGGATTTCTAATACAGAAATCGATTACATTCTTACCCTCTTGAAGGATTTACTTCCAGATGATGCAGATATTCCCTCAAACCACTATATGTCATGGAAGTTAGTTGAAGAACTTGGATTTTCCAGAAACAAAATTCATGCTTGCCCGAAAGATTGCAGTTTATTCTGGGAAGAAACCGGTGAACGAAATGAATGTATAAAATGTGGCACATCCCACTGGAAGTCAAAATCTGATGGAACACCATCCCGCGTTCCACAGAAAGTAATGTGGCACTTTCCATTGATCCCCAGACTCCAGAATCTTTTTATGTATGATGACATATCAATAAAAATGAGATGGCATGATACCGAGAGAAAGAAGACTAATGATGAGTTGGTTCATCCTGCAGATGGATTTGCATGGAAGAGATTTGATGCTCGACATCCTGATTTTGCAGCTGACATGCGTAATGTGAGGCTGGGTCTTTCATGCGACGGTTTTAATCCGTTTGGGCAGATGCTTACTTCGCACAACACATGGCCAGTTTTTACACACATTTATAATCTTCCCCCATGGTTGTGTATGAAAAAATCTTTCACTTTCATGAGTATACTCATATCTGGTCCTTCTGATCCCGACATTGATATTGATGTATACATGCAAACTTTAATAAAAGAGTTGAAACTTCTTTGGGATGTGGGTGTGCGCACATACGATGCATGTTCGAAAGACATATTTCAGATGCGTGCTGCACTTATGTGGACGATCAATGATTTTCCGGCTTATGCAATTATGTATGGATGGAGCACGAAGGGAAAACTGTCATGTCCAGTTTGTATGAAGAATTCACGATCCAGAAGACTGAAACATTGTTGTAGTTTCAGTTTTATGGGACATCGACGATTTTTGCCAAAGGATCATCCATATAGAATGAATCGTCGAAGATTTGATAATACTATAGAGACCGATGATCCACCTCAGCGTATGTCTAGAACTGATGTGCTTAATGAATTGAAAGATTTCAGTTTTTCGTTCGGGAAGGGTCAAATGAAATCTAGAAAGAGAAAGAATGTTTCCACAGAAACCTGTTACAATTGGAGGAAGAAGAGTATCTTTTTTGATTTGCCTTATTGGTCAACCAATTTGCTACGTCATTGCTTAGAAGTAATGAATATTGAAAAGAATATATGTGAAATGTTGCTTTCAGTTCTTCTAAATGTCAAGGGGAAGACAAAAGATGATTTACGATCTCGACGTGACTTGGTGGATTGGGGCATCAGACCAGAATTGCATCCTGTGCGTATCAGTGAAAATAAATGGCAACTTCCATGTGCTTATTATGTGATGACACCTACTAAAAAAACAATTTTTGGAAGTATTAGAGACTATTAGAGTTCCTGATGGCTATTCAAGCAACATATCTAAACGGGTCAACAGAAGAGAGTTGAAGCTAAAATCTTTGAAGACTCATGATTATCACGTTCTACTGCATGAGTTGCTTCCAATAGCAATCCGTCATCTTTTGTCCAATAATGTAAGGGTGGGTGTTATTTGGTTGTGCCATTTGTTTAGAGATCTTTGTGCTAAGAAGTTGTCCAAGTCTTTCTTGCAAAAAATGTTGACAGATGCCCCATTAATTTTGTGTGAGTTGGAGAAAATATTTCCCCCATCATTTTTCACATGCATGCTGCATCCGACTATCCATATTCCAACCGAAATACTTCTCGGAGGACCTGTTTCTTTTCTTTGGATGTATCCAACTGAAAGAAATATGTTCACATTAAAGTCGTATGTTCGAAACAAGAATCATCCCGAAGGTTCTATCGTGAACGGTTACTTAGCTCAAGAATGTATGGATTTCTGTTCAATGTATTTGTCTGATCTTACTACAAGAATGAACAGACCAATGAGAAATGAAGAAGAACAATATGAGAAAATTGAACCCAGTTTTCCATCACTTCCTCAAACAGGAAGAATTCCTGGATCATATACATTGAAGACATTAAGCCATGAAGAGCGGGAGATGGCACATCGCACAGTTTTGTTCAACTGTGATTTGTTCGATGATTATATCAGGTAACAAAATTGAATATGTATATCTTACATATATATCTGTTAAACTATTCATATTTTTTTATCTACAGGGAACATAAAACAATGATAAATAGGAAGCATCGTTCTTTATCATTGAGAAGGAGAGAGACTTTTCATAGCAAAGAGTTTTCTGCTTGGTTAAAATTGAAGGTAAAAATATTACTGTTTAAATTAATTATTTCAATATTTACTTAAGTTTAACTGTCATTTATATTGCAGGTATTGAGTTTGTCTGCTGACTCTGTCTCTGAGGAAATAAGAGCTTTGGCTTTTGGTCCTAATACCGTGGTTCGTGACTGTAAATCAATTATTATCAATGGGTACAGATTTATTGTCACTGAACAAGCCAAAAACATGAGAACACAACATGATGGTATTATGGTTACTGCCACAACAGATTGTTATGCCAGTGCATCAGATAGTAGACCGCGACTTGAAAATGTGGGTTATTATGGAGTCGTTGAGAAAATAATAATATTGGATTATTACTCTCATGGACGAGTCACAATGATGAAATTCCATTGGTTTGATTTGATGACGAGACATGGCACATTTATTGATGATTGTGGATTTTGAGTAATTAATATGACCCGCACTCTTGCAACCGAAGAACCATATGTGTTGGCATCAATGGATAAAAAAGTTTTTTATGTCAAAGATCAACTTCAACCTGAATTTGGTGTCATAGTTGAAGTAATTCCAAGACATATTTTTGATGATGCTGATGATGGAATTGACACTGTCCCTATTGCCATTGGAACCAATCCATTTATTTCTTTTGATGACTCCAATAGCTCAATTGTCAGAGTTGATTGTGAACCTGAAGTTGTGGTTGGAAATATATAGAATCATTCATCCATGTTCTCAATTCTTTTGGTTTACCTAGAGTTGGGTTGTTAAGGTTGGTAATATTCATATTTATTTAGTATTGATCACAAATATGTTTTAGCTGACTTGACCGTTATGTGAATTTTCAATGTTTATTGGTAGCTGTTTTATTTGAATTGCATTTTCTAATTTGGAATTGAACTGTATTCAAACCAAATCAAACAATATTTCTAACTTGGTGAACATTAAAACTTGTATGTTTTATTAAATTCATTCAAGATCATCTAAAACAATTGATAGCTAAATTACCAATGAATCCCCTCATTCCCTCATATATTTAGTTTTTTGGTTTACACATTAATTTTCTTTTTCTAATTAATTAAATATTTGTTTTCCAATGCAGGAAATGCATCCAATTGAAGAGAGACGAAGAAAAAAAATGGCGGAGAACAATCGTCGAATGGAGGAGATGGGCATTCCACCATTAGTGCCTACAGTGAGTACTTTATTTCAAATATATATATATATATATATATTTACAGAATATATAATGTCATGTGATTAATTTTTTTTGTAAACATTTTTGTAGGATCCACCATTACGTCGATAGTTATTCGACGAGGAGCCTAGTACTGGTCCTAGTACTCAGGCCGGTGGTACGAGGAGGGTTCGTACCAGAGGTGGACGTAGAGCTGCGCGTGCCCGACTAGACCCTGCCCCTCCCACTGAAATTTCATCCTTCCCACATTCTGATCCCGGTGTGTCGTTAGGGACACACGGGATATTTAGACCTCCCATGTTTTCGCTACCTTCTGCATCTTCTGCCCCATCATTTTCACATCCCATGACGATTCCCACTCCCTAGTCAGCATCAGGTCATACAGCTGTTCCATCTTCTTTTCCCTCTACTTCTGTCTCTCCGAGCTTTTATATTCCATCGTCTTTGACTCCTGTTCCACCAGAGGGTGTTCCATCAGGTTCTGTGGATCCGGCGCCACTCATTGATCAGACTAGCGCAGGTATATTTATAAAACCCTAACAAAATTTTATAGCAATATTCATTTTCATTATAACATGTTTTGATAAAATATTTGTTTTTCTTTCATGACAGATACATCTACTGACAAGAGGCGGGGGCAAGGCCGTACATGCATGCGTTTGGTGTGGAACCTTCGCACACAGGTTATGGTGGAATATAATGAAGACAATCAGATGGTTGACAAAACAGAGCAGCAATGTCGGAGTTTTATGGCGACGCTTGCCAAATACTCCGACATCATTCCTGCCAGCCCGCTGTCGTGGAGACATTTGCCACATGAGGTCAAAGATAGAGCTTGGGCATAGATATGGGTAAAAAAATCTGTTGTATTTAATTCCATGAATTTTTTTTGTATTTATATGAATTAATATTTTGATTTCAGCTTCGATTTAATTTTCCTGATGGTGAGGGTGCACGACTGGAACGTCTAAAGGATTTAGGCGAGATTTGGAGAGCCTACAAGCATGAGCTGTATATTGGCTGGCGTGCTAGAGTTGGCACTGAGTTAGAGGCGGTACCAGTCGTGGATGATTGTCCTATAGAGCAGTATCGTCAGATGATTACTCATTGGACGAGTACCCAGTTTAAGGTATGAATTACATTTGAGGTATTTAAATAATAACTTTCAAGTTTTTCATTAATATTATCCTTTGAATTATCGAATTTTATTTAGGAATCATCTGGAAAAAATAAAAAAAACATTGATGCAAAAAAATACCTCCATACACTAGGACGCACGACGATGCCGGATCATGAGAGGCAGCAGGTATGACAATTGTTTATAAGTTTTCTTTACGAATTATATTTTCTTTTGTTTCCTCAATTATTTAATTATTTGCTAAAGTTTTTATATAACTTTTGTTTTCAATGTCATTGTATAGGCAAGTACAAAATATTGAAGGACGTGTGCCTTGAGCAAAACTGTTTTGCTCGAGTAGACGAAAAAAGGATGGAAGTGCTGTCAACGAAGCGACTCAGCAGCAGATTGTAAGTTTTAATCTGTTGATTTTATATTTTAATATCTATTTCGTAACTTAATAATATATTTATATTTGTAACAGGATGCTTTAGAGGCCCTCGATGCCCAAGAAGCAGACAATTTTGGGCCATCTGATCACTTACATCAGGTGTTGGGAGAGGATCATTCTGGCAGAGTATGCTGCCGACCTAGGATAGCCCCGACGAGGTATTGGCCTGCCTCAGGTACAAGTTGTAGTGCCACCGAGCTGCAGCAAGTTAGGGCACAGGCAGAACAGGCTGAGAAAAGGGCCACAGAGACGGAAGAACAGTCTGCTAGGGCAAACAGTGCATTTATGAAATTTATTGAAGTTCTACGTCCAACACTTCCAGCAGAGTCCAGCCCAGCGATTGATGAATACATGTCATCGATACATTCTATATATGGTGCACCAGGTGGTAGTTCCAGTGGTGGTCAGGCCGATGTCCAGCTTGAAGATGATGATGACGAGCAGTCTGATGCGGAAGAGGAGGGAGATGAGGAGGGCGAGGAGGAGGGCGAAGGCGAGGAGGAAGGTGCTGTGGAGGGTGAGGACGATGAGGAGGACGATGACGAGGACGATGATGATGATGATGATGGTGATGGTGATGCTGATGTGGGACATATTGATCCATTACATTTTTGACTTATATTACTGAGATTTGATGTTTAATCTATTCTAGTTGTTGGTTTTATCTAGACTCGTAGTATAGTATTGGAGTTGAGTTATTTTTATATATTGTCTGTTTTTATGGATGTTGTTGTCTTTTAGTGGTTGTGTGTTTGTGAACTCCCTGGACAACCCCCCTCATTCTTGGACCCTGGACAACCCCCTCCCCCTTGGACCCCGAACACCCCCCAAACACCCCCCGGACAGCCCCGTGGACAGCCCCCGCGGACAGCCCCCCGTACAGCCCCTAACCCTCCACCCTGGACCCCGGATAGCCCCCCGGACAGCCCCTCGGACAACCCCCCCACCCTCCCCCTTGGACCCCGGACAACCCCCCAAACACCCCCCGGACAGCCCCCTGAACAACCCCGGACAACCCCTGAACAACCCCTGAACAACCCCCTGAACAACCCCCGGACAGCCCCCTGAACAACCCCGAACAACCCCCTGAACAACCCCCAAACACCCCCCGGACAGACCCCGCACAGTCCCCCCACCCTCCTCCTTGGTCCCCGGACAGCCCCCCGGACACCCACCGGACAGCCCCCGCGGACAGCCCCCTGGACAGCCCCTCGTACAGCCCCCCGGACAGCTCCCCGGATAGCCCCCCGGACAGCCCCCCGGACAGCCCCCCCGGCAGCCCCCCAGACAACCCCCCACCCTCCCCCCTTGGACCCCGGACAACCCCCCAAACACCCCCCCGTACATCCCTCTAAACAACCCCAGACAACCCCCCTGAACAACCCATGAACAACCCCTGAACAACCCCTGAACAACCCCTGAACAACCCCCTGAACAACCCCCAGACAGCCCCCTCAACAACCCCGGACAACCCCCTGAACAACCCCCAAACACCCCCCGCGGGCACACGGCACGTCCGAGGTCGTTCGCGTGTAAACGGGCTGTTGCACCGTGTTTTCAGGTCAATCCGAGGTCTTCCGCTATGAATTTGACCGTTTGACGCCCGTTTTGGCTGTTTATGACACCAGAACTACGTTGTCGGTCACCGCGGGCACACGACACGTCCGATTGACGTGCCGTCTACTCGACCACTTCATAAATCACTCACCCATATTTTTCGTCTGATTTCAGGCCATTCCGAAATCGTTCGGCCCTTTTGAACCACCCTCACGCGCGTTTACGAAGCGCGCGCATCACTTAAAACACGAATATTGAGCCGTACCGCGCAAACCGCACGCCCGATTGACGTGCCGTCTACGCGTACATGTCACGAATAATAACTAGAATGTTTCACGGTGGTTTCAGCTCAATCCGAGGTCGTCCGCTATGAATTTGACCGTTGGACGCCCGTTTTGGCCGTTTATGACACCAGAACTGCGTTGTCGGTCACCGCGGGCACACGACACGTCCGATTGATGTGCCGTCTGCTCGAACACTTCAGAAATCACTGACCCGTATTTTTCGTCTGATTTCAGGTCATTACGACTTCGTTCGGCCCGTTTGGACCCCCCTCACGCGCGTTTACGAAGCACGTGCATAACTTAAAATATGAATACTGAGCCGTACCGCGCAAACCGCATGTCCGATTGACGTTCCGTCTGTGCGTACACGTCACGAATAATAATTAGAATGTTTCACGGTGGTTTTAGCTCAATCTGAGGTCGTCCGCTATGAATTTGACCGTTGGACGCCCGTTTTGCCCGTTTATGACACCAGAACTGCGTTGTCGGTCACCGCGGGCACACGGCACATCCGATTGACGTGCCGTCTGCTCGACCACTTCAGAAATCACTCACCCGTATTTGTCGTCTGATTTCAGGCCATTCCGACTTCGTTCGGCCTGTTTGGTCCCCCCTCACGCGCGTTTACGAAGCGCGCACATCACTTAAAACACGAATATTGAGCCGTACCACGCAAACCGCACGTCTGATTGGCGTGCCGTCTACGCGTACACGTCACAAATAATAATTAGAATGTTGCACGGTGTTTTCAGGTTAATCCGAGGTCGTCCTCTATGAATTTGACCGTTTGACGCCCGTTTTGGCCGTTTATGACACCAGAACTGCGTTGTCGGTCACCGCGGGCACACGGCACGTCCGATTGACGTGCCGTCTGCTAGAACACTTAATAAATCACTCACCCGTATTTTTCGTCTAATTTCGGGCCATTCTGAAATCGTTCGGCCCATTTCGACCACTCTCACGCGCGTTTACGAAGCGCGCGCATCACTTAAAACACGAATATTGAGCCGTACCGCGCAAACCGCACGTCCGATTGACGTGCCGTCTATGCGTACACGTCAAGAATAATAATTAGAATGTTTCACGGTGGTTTCAGCTCAATCCAAGGTCGTCCGCTATGAATTTGACCGTTGGACGCCCGTTTTGGCCGTTTATGACACCAAAACTGCGTTGTCGGTCACCGCGGGCACACGGCACGTCCGATTGATGTGCCGTCTGCTCGACCACTTCAAAAATCACTGACCCGTATTTTTTGTCTGATTTCAGGTCATTCCGACTTCGTTCGGCCCATTTGGACCCCCCTCACGCGCGTTTACGAAGCGCGTGCATCACTTAAAATATGAATATTGAGCCGTACCGCGCAAACCGCATGTCCAATTGACGTGCCGTCTACGCGTACACAAAACGAATAATAATTAGAATGTTTCACGGTGGTTTCAGCTCAATCTGAGGTCGTCCGCTATGAATTTGACCGTTGGAAGCCCGTTTTGCCCGTTTATGACACCAGAACTGCGTTGTCGGTCACTGCGGGCACACGACACGTCTGATTGACGTGCCGTCTGCTCGACCACTTCAGAAATCACTCACCCGTATTTTTCGTCTGATTTCAGGCCATTCCGACTTTTTTCGGCCCGTTTGGACCACCCTCACGCGCGTTTACGAAGCGCACACATCACTTAAAACACGAATATTGAGCCGTACCGCGCACACCGCACGTCCGATTGACGTTCTGTCTACGCGTACACGTCATGAATAATAATTATAATGTTTCACGGTGGTTTCAGCTCAATCCGAGGTCGTCCGCTATGAATTTGACCGTTGGAAGCCCGTTTTGGCCGTTTATGACACCAGAACTGCGTTGTCGGTCACCGCGGGCACACGGCACGTCCGATTGACGTGCCGTCTACTCGACCACTTCATAAATCAGTCACCCGTATTTTTCGTCTGATTTCAGGCCATTCCAAAATCGTTCGGCCCGTTTGGACCACCCTCACGCGCGTTTACGAAGCGCGCGCATCACTTAAAACACGAATATTGAGCCGTACCACGCAAACCGCACGTCCGATTGACGTGCCGTCTGCGTGTACACGTCAAGAATAATAATTAGAATGTTTCACGGTGGTTTCAGCTCAATCCGAGGTCGTTCTCTATGAATTTGACCGTTGGACGCCCGTTTTGCCCGTTTTTGACACCAGAACTGCGTTGTCAGTCACCGCGGGCACACGGCACGTCCGATTGACGTGCCGTCTGCTCGACCACTTCAGAAATCACTCGCCCGTATTTGTCGTCTGATTTCAGGCCATTCCGACTTCGTTCGGCCCATTTGGACCCCCCTCACGCGCGTTTACGAAGCGCGCGCATCACTTAAAACACGAATATTGAGCCATACCGCGCAAACCGCACGTCCGATTGGCGTGCCGTCTGCGCGTACATGTCACGAATAATAATTATAATGTTGCACGGTGTTTTTAGGTCAATCTGAGGTCGTCCGCTATGAATTTGACCATTTGACGCCCGTTTTGGCCGTTTATGACACCAGAACTGCGTTGTCGGTCACCGCGGGCACACGACACGTCCGATTGACGTTCCGTCTGCTCGAACACTTCATAAATCACTCACCCGTATTTTTCGTCTGATTTCAGGCCATTCCAAAATCGTTCGGCCCATTTGGACCACCCTCACGCGCGTTTACGAAGCGTGCACATAACTTAAAACACGAATATTGAGCCGTACCGCGCAAACCGCACGTCCGATTGACGTTCCGTCTACGCGTACACGTCAAGAATAATAATTAGAATGTTGCACGGTGGTTTCATCTCAATCCGAGGTCGTCCGCTATGAATTTGACCGTTGGACGCCCGTTTTGGCCGTTTATGACACCATAACTGCGTTGTCGGTCACCGCGGGCACACGGCACGTCCGATTGATGTTCCGTCTGCTCGGGCACTTCAGAAATCACTCACCCGTATTTTTCGTCTGATTTCAGGTCATTCTGACTTCGTTCGGCCCGTTTGGACCCCCCTCACACGCGTTTACGAACCGCGTGCATCACTTAAAATACGAATATTGAGCCGTACCGCGCAAACCGCACGTCCGATTGACGTACCGTCTACGCGTACACATCACGAATAATAATTAGAATGTTTCACGGTGGTTTCAGCTCAATATGAGGTCGTCCGCTATGAATTTGACCGTTGGACGCCCGTTTTGCCTGTTTATGACACCAGAACTGCGTTGTCGGTCACCGCGGGCACACGGCACGTCCGATTGACGTGCCGTCTGCTCAACCACTTCAGAAATCACTCACCCATATTTTTCGTCTGATTTCAGGCCATTCCGACTTCGTTTGGCCCGTTTGGACCCCCCTCACGTGCGTTTACGAAGCGCGCACATCACTTAAAACACGAATATTGAGTCGTACCGCGCAAACCGCACATCCGATTGCCGTGCCATCTACGCGTACACGTCCCAAATAATAATTAGAATGTTTCACGGTGTTTTCAGGTCAATCTGAGGTCGTACGCTATGAATTTGACCGTTTGACGCCCGTTTTGGCCGTTTATGACACCAGAACTGCGTTGTCGGTCACTGCGGGCACACGGCACGTCCGATTGACGTGCCGTCTGCTCGACCACTTCATAAATCACTCACCCGTATTTTTCGTCTGATTTCAGGCCATTCCGAAATCGTTTGGCCCGTTTGGACCACCCTCACGCGCGTTTACGAAGCGCGCGCATCACTTAAAACACGAATATTGAGTCGTATCGCGCAAACCGCACGTCCGATTGACGTTCCGTCTTCGCGTACATGTCACGAATAATAATTAGAATGTTTCACTATGGTTTCAGCTCAATATGAGGTCGTCCTCTATGAATTTGACCGTTGGACGCCCGTTTTGGCCGTTTATGACACCAAAACTGCGTTGTCGGTCACCGCGGGCACACGGCACGTCCGATTGACGTGCCTTCTGCTCGACCACTTCAGAAATCACTCACCCGTATTTTTTTCTGATTTCAGGTCATTCCGACTTCGTTCGGCCCGTTTGGACCTCCCTCACGTGCGTTTACGAAGCGCGTGCATCACTTAAAATACGAATATTGAGCCGTACCGCGCAAACCGCACGTCCGATTGACATGCCGTCTGCGCGTACACGTCACGAATAATAATTAGAATGTTGCGCGGTGGTTTCAGCTCAATCTGAGGTCGTCCGCTATGAATTTGACCGTTGGACGCCCATTTTGCCCGTTTATGACACCAGAACTGCGTTGTCGGTCACCGCGGGCACACGGCACGTCCGATTGACGTTCCGTCTGCTCGACCAATTCATAAATCACTCACTCGTATTTGTCGTCTGATTTCAGGCCATTCTGACTTCGTTCGGCCCGTTTGGACCCCCCTCACGCGCGTTTACGAAGCGCACACATCACTTAAAACACGAATATTGAGCCGTACCGCGCAAACCGAACGTCCGATTGTCGTGCCGTCTGCGCGTACACGTCACCAATAATAATTAGAATGTTTCACGGTGGTTTCAGCTCAATATGAGGTCGTCCTATATGAATTTAACCATTGGACGCCCGTTTTGGCCGTTTATGACACCAGAACTGCGTTGTCGGTCACCGCGGGCACATGGCACGTCCAATTGACGTGCCGTCTGCTCGGCACTTCATAAATCACTCACCCGTATTTGTCGCCTGATTTCAGGACATTCCGAAATCGTTCGGCCAGTTTGGACCCCCCTCACACGCGTTTACGAAGCGCGTGGATCACTTAAAATACGAATATTGAGCCGTACCACTCAAACCGCACGTCCGATTGACGTGCCGTCTGCGCGTACACGTCACGAATAATAATTAGAATGTTGAACGGTGGTTTCAGCTCAATCCGGAGACGTGGTGTGGCCGGAGCCACTCAAAGTGTCCGTCTTTTGTTTCAAAAGGACGTCATTTTAAGTGAAAAGCATCAACTGACATACGGAAAACCGACCAAACGCATTCCGAATCTGTTGATAATTTATCTCAACAATCCATGGGTCATATTAAATGTGTACTAGCCAACCCGGGATGAATTTGAGTCGCGGTGTGGCCAGGATAAGTCTAAGTGACTCTCTTTTGTTTAAAATGGACACCATTTTAAGTACATACGGAAAAACAACCAAACGGATTCGGTTTCCATTGAAACTTTAGGAGAACGATCTATGGGTCATATGTGACGTGTACGAATCATCCCCGCTTCAATCCGACATGCGGTGCGGCTGACACCACTCAAAGTGTCCGTCTTTTGTTTCAAAAGGACATCATTTTAAGTGAAAGGCATCAACTGACATACGGAAGAACGACCAAACGCATTCGGATTCTATCGATACTTTAGAACAACGATCCATGAGTCATATGTGACATGTACAAGTCAAACCCGTCTTAATCCGAGACGCGGTGTGGCCGACACCGCTCTAACTCTGTCTCTTTTGTTTAAAATGGACATGATTATAAATGAAAAGAACAACTGACATGCGCAAAACCGACCAAACGCATTCGTAATATTTTGATAATTTATCACAATGATCCATGGGTCATATGTGACATGTACGAGCCAACCCGGGATGAATCTGAGTCGCGGTGTGGTCAGGATTAGTCTAAGTGTCACTCTTTTGTTTAAAATGGACAACATTTTAAGTACATACGGAAAACCGACCAAACGCATTCGGTTTCCATTTAAACTTTAGGAGAACGATCCATGGGTCATATGTGACGTGTACGAATCAACCCCGCCTCAATTGGAGACGCGGTGTGGTCGGCACCACTCATAGTGTCCGTCTTTTGTTTCAAAAGGACGTCATTTTAAGTGAAAAACATCAACTGGCATACGGAAAACCGACCAAACGTATTCGGATTGTGTAGATATGTTAGGAAAATTATCCATGGGTCATTTGAGACGTGTAAGAGTCAACCCCGTCTAAATCCGAGACGCGGTGTGGCCGGTACCACTCTGACTGTGTCTATTTTGTTAAAAATGGACAAGATTATAAGTGAAATAAACAACTGACATATGAAAAACTGACCAAACGCATTCGGAATCTGTTGAAAATTTAGGACAATGATTCATGGGTCATATGTTACGTGTAAGAGTCAACCACGCCTCAATCCGAGTCGCGGTTTGGCCGAGACCACTCTAAGTGTATCTCTTTTCTTTAAAATGGACTACATTTTAAATTCATACGGAAAACCAACCAAACACATTCTGATTGTGTTTATATTTTAGCACAATAATACATGGGTCATTTGTGATGTGTACGAGTTAAACCCGCCTCAATACGAGACGCGGTGTGGCCGACACCATTCAAAGTGTCTCTCTTTTATTTAAAAAACACTTCATTTTAAGTGAAAACAACAACTGACATACGGAAAACCGACCAAACGATTTCGGAATATGTTGATACTTTAGGAAAATGATCAATAATTCATTTGTGACGTGTACGAGTTAACCTCACCTCAATCCGAGGCACGGTGTGACCGGTATCATTCCAGATGTATGTATTTTGTTTAAAATGGATATCATTTCTATTAAAAATATATGGTATATGAAAAACCAATCAAATTATGAATTGAATTCCGGATTCCACATATGATTGTCATCTAAATTTTAAAATTAATTCTAAATGAATTATGTATGTTTATAATTATGTTATGAATTCTACTTTAATTATGGATGAGTATATTTTCAGGATGCATTATATGTGTTGGTTGGTTAGTTTTCATTATTTGTATGTGTTGGTTTGTTCTCTATATGTATGCATTATATGTGTTATAGGTACAATAATTGGATTGAAAAATGAATTGAAAACGAGGGCATAATTGGATTGAAACCTAGGGTGAATGCCCAAAAATCTGCTGTGCAAATTGCAGAGCAGGCTGCTGTGCAATTTGCACAGCAAAGCCTATGCCAATGGTTTGAAAACCATTGGCATAGGCTCTATGCAGGTGGTTTTACCAATGGTTCCTTGAACCGTTGGTAAAAACACCCTATCCCAATGGTTTTAAACCGTTGGGATACTTTGTTGAATGTTGTTTTTACCAACGGTTCAAGGAACCGTTGGGAAAGAAAATGCTCTGTTGATTTCCCAACGGTTTGGCAGAACCGTTGGGATAGGTTGATTTTTTCTAACCTATCCCAACGGTTCTGTGTAAACCGTTGGGAAAAGCCTTTCCCAACGGCTTACTTCCCCACGGTTTGCAGAACCGTTGGTATAACGTATACCAACGGTTCTGCACCCTTTCCCAACGGTTCTAAACCATTAGTAAATGCTAGATTTCCAGTAGTGTGAACAGGTTTAAACATATCATAAACCATAACATAATCGTATCACATAAAACATGCATAAAGGAAACATAACATTTCCACATTTTAATCACAAGATATCAATAAAACACATTAATATAATAAAAACACTTTCAAAACCATTTTCAATACCAAAATTAAAGAAAAATAAAACTTTGTATTTATTTTTCATTAAAAAAAGTTATGGCTTGTAGGGGAAGTTGAAACTCAAATAATGGTCACGGTGGCAGAGAAGTCATTGTCACCGCATACGTACGACAAGAAAAACATTCCTTTTGTCCTTTAGTAAAACGCTTTGTATAAAAATATTCCTTTTGAATTAATGTAAAAGTCAAAGGGGTTTATACACCGTATAAAAGAAATTTGTGTATAAAACAAAATATGCCTCATTGAATGGAGGTTGAGACGAAATCCCTTAAAAGATAATTTTTAAATAAAATATATCTATTATGTGTATTCACTATATATAAACATAAAGAAAGTATAAATACAATATAGGACATAATAATATCATGACATAATTTGAAAGTAGGAGATTAACCCAAAGAATGGAAATTGGGTTAAGAAATTCCCTTACCTTAATTTTGTCAAAAATGTCAAAAAGTACCTTGTTTGGAAAATGACGGAAAGATTCCTTTCAAAAACGTATAAGGTAAAATAAGGGTATAAATGACTTTAACCCATTTTCTAATAAATAGTGAAAATGTTTTGAAATATATTTTTAATAGACATGGATGTGGATGATAAAGAGGTCCCAGAAGATAATTACATATGAACAACCTTGAATAATGAAGAGGTTGTAGAATTAACACTTACCTCGTGTCCGACTTGACTCGACTTCTCTTTAACCTTCTGAATAATAAACTAGAGTCAATCTCCACTTGCTTAAGAACCTTTTTCAAGTTCATTATCCCTTTTATATCACTTATTATCATGTTATGAACATTATGTAATTATTTAAGTTTATAACGGTCATTTTGTCGATCTTTGGTACTTGAGTCAAAAATAAACTTCTTATAATTACAAGTTTTTCATGTGGTGAAATATCCAATATATCCAGAATTATATTCATGATGTAGATATCATATATATCATATATATCCATTATATTCATGAATTTATAATATTACATAACATTTAGAGGTAAGAAATGAAATGCACCGTTCATGGAGACGGTAAGCCGTACGTACGCATGAACGCTACTTTCATTTCTATTTCATATTTAATGGAATGAAATTATAATTATATAAATTTATAATATAATTCCAGTATAATATAATGTATAATACCATTTACTCCATCCTTTATACATCCCACATATGGCATTAACGATTCAAATCACTTTGAGGGGGCGGTAGTCCGCACTTCCTAAAATGAAATTATCGCGTTTAACCATAATGGAAATCATAAAGGTATGACATAAATGAAAAATACAGAATAATAAGGAAAAAAACATAATATATATCATATATAAAAATAGTTTCATCAAAATGGCCACCATTAGATGTGTTAAAAGAATATTGAACAATCATCATTTCGTGAGGCAAAATTCCCCAACCACAGAAACAGTATATTCTTTAACCATTAGACGAAGGTGTGTGTGTAAGTTTAAATCAAATAATTATCATAACAAAATCCTAGTATATTAAAGATACTGTTTTTTGTTACAAAAGAAAGAAATAAAAAGAGTTTAAGGGGTTGGAGAAGCAAAATAAAACAAAATAACATAAGAGAAGACATTACCTTAAAAATCGGGTAACTCTTTTTTATTTGAGACAAAGGCTTCCTTGGGAAGACTTATGCCCAAATTGAGGCTTCTAGGAGTAAGGGAGGGAAGTTTATAGAGTATTTGGGAAGAGTTTGGCCGAGCCAAATGGCTTGGAAGGTGTGAATAAGGTGGTAGTGGTGGGGGCCTTTTATAAGGGGAGAGGAGGGGCACTCTTGGAAAGATTGAAATGTTACATTATTATGATATGATTTTAGTATTCTAAATGTCCCAAAATGATATATTTCTAGGATAATGTGATAAGGGTTCGAAATATACTCATCCAATAGGTTTTTGACAAGTGTAAGTTTTAGATTTTACATTATCTTTTCATTTTATTTAAATCGTTAATTAATGAGGTAATCAATGCATCATTATTGTGTCATATATAATTTAATTTATTTAATGTCTAAAAATTATAAAAAAATTACCATTATGTAGTAAATCTTTTAATATTTCCAATTAATATTTATAGTCAAAAATATGAATTTTATAACCCCTTATAAAAATTGTTTTAGTAAAACAAATCATGTTTGTGACATTTTTATTTTAACATTAAATAAAAAGTTTTTAATGTCATTTTCCCACCAAAGTGGCTCCATGGGGTCCCCAAGTTGACCCATGGATTGTCTTGGTCGGCCATTACTCATCCAATGGGGTTAGGACAAGTTTAAAGGTCATTTCATATTATTATAACATTATCTTTACCTTAAATTACACTAATTACCTTTAATCGCGATTAATTAAACTTAAAAGTTACTATTCACCAAAAATTATTTTAATCCCATTGAACCAAATTTTACTTCCTAATGAAAACCATGTATGTCAGATTTTTGAAAATCAAATCACAGAAGTGGTAATATTTCATTTAAACGAAAAGTCAGTTTTTTAACTACCACTTAGTGGTTTCACTATTCATCAAAAATTGAAGTTTTTCAGAACAATGCCAAAATTTCACCCTAAGCTATAATTGGTATTCCGAATTCAAAAATGATTCCTATTTTAAAAAATTCAAAAGATATAAGTTTAATTAATTAATTTTATAATTAATTCCCGCTATCACAACAAATAGCGTATTTTTAAGAAACAATATATATCAAAAGATTGATAATTGTTTATGTCCAATTTCAAAGAGAAATTAATTCTAATGAACACCATTGAATAAAATGCTAAAAATATTTTATAATTATACTTTAAAACCATTCAATAGTATAATTTATCACTATACATTATTTTGATTAAAAAAGTTGTTTTTAAGTATTTCTCACTATTCATAAAAATTGGAAGTTCTCCGAAAATTACAAAAAAATCAACTTAGGATAATTTTGATATTCCGAATACAAAAATGAAGTCAATTATGAAATATAAAATTTCTATAATTTTAAAAAGTGGGTATTACTATTCATAACGGCTACTTTGATTGGTCGCGGTGTGTTAGAATCTCGAACTTGCGTATAATGCAAGCTATTGCATTATTGAAAGAGAAGCATATCATGGAAGCTCGGGGTGTTACATTCTCCCCTCCTTCAATAAATTGCGTCCTTGCAATTTGAAATTTTTCATTGAAAATAAAAGGTTGAAAATAGAAAATACCTTTGTGGAAAACCCACATCGGAAATAAGGTTAATAAAATTTAGCCTTAATAAGGGGGAAGGAGAAATGAAAAAGTCACCACCAAATTATGATCTAAATTAGGAGAACATTGGTGGAAATTAGAGACATATAATTGGAGGAAAAATGTAAATATTTGTAGGTATTGATTGAGGTCATCAATCAGAAACAAGTATAAAATTGAGGGCCACAAAGCCATCAATCTATGATGAAAATATCATCAGTTCAACAAAACATAAGGTATTAGGATAACACATTTTTGTTTTGATATCCCTTCCCTAAAGTTTAAGAATTAATTTCTTCATAAGAATAAGATATTATATATATATATATATATACATGACAAGTAGAATTTCAACCTTCAACTAATTTCTACCCCATACTTGTCGTTCACCCAAAAAGATAATAGAACTCAAAAATATTCTATTTATCCTATTTGTACAAGGTTACAAATATCAACACACACCATTTAGATTAGGAAAACCATTTTTAATAACCAGGGACTTCTTGTAGGCTAGTGGTAGGTAATAAAGGCCTGTCGCACTATGGTTGTGGGTTCGATTCCTGCAGCTTTGTCCGACGCGACGGGCTATCCCTCAACCTGCAGGTTGTCCTTTTTCTAAAACTATAGTATTATAATATTCCAAAAATAATCTTCATAAGTTTTTTAACCCTAAACAATACTATCCAAAGTTCATCTTAATCCATTCCATCCTTTATTGTTATCCAAAATACCTCTGTCCAGACTTTCTGTAAAAGGTCTCTAAATTCTAAAATCAATTGTAACATCAAGTTCCCCAAACAAGGTAAATTTTATCTTATCGTCACATACTAAAAATATGATTACCTTCATCATATTAAAACCTTAATGAAAAAAATAAGTACTGCAGTACAATCACATTATTCTTATTACCAGAATATAATCCTTGAGTCCGAAATCAGCAATACATTAATTATTCCTCTTCAACTATAGTAACAGCATAAGATTGGCCTTGATCACTTGGCCTTTTCTGAGGTAAGTTTCCCTGACGCTTAGGGCATTCATTTTCATAATGCCCCATTTCCCTACAATTGTTTCATTCAACATTGATAGCCTCTTTCTTTCCCTTGTAGTCACGAGCCTGGTGACCCTTTTCTCCACATTTATAACAAACTCCCATTCCTTTTAGGCATGTACCGAGGTGATTCTTCCCACAATTATCACATAATGGAAAATCCTTCTTTACCTTTTTCCCTTTATCTGTCTCTTGTTCCACTATTCTCTTCTTCTCTTGCTTTACTTTGTTGTCATAAGACTTAGAGAATTCCTTTTCTGTCTTTATAGCACACGAGACTATATCTTCGTATGTTGAGAAAGATTGTGATACTAAAGCTCGATGGAGAAAAGGTTTTAACCCATCAAAGAAATGATCGATCTTACTTCTTGGGTTACGTATATAATCCGCTGCATGCCTCGCTAACCTTGTAAAGTTAGCCTCATACTTTGCGACATTCTCATCCTCCTTTTGTCTCAGACTCAGAAATTGTCTTTCCATATCTGCTCGATGGTCATGAGGAAAGTATTTTTCTAAGAAAAGCTCTTTGAACTCCCTCCATTCCATATTTGATACCTCATCATCTTCCTTTGTGTTTTGAATCAATGACCACCACTGATCAACATCTCCAGTGAGGCGGTAAACTGCCATGACAACCTTCTCCCTTTCACTACTCCCCAAGGCGTGGAATATTTTCTCTAAGGAGTTTATCCATTGCTTAGCTACTAATGGATTTTTACCCCCATTAAAGGTTGGAGGTTGTTGCCTCATGAAGCGGTCTAACATTGATCCTCCACGTTGCGGATCAGGGTGCTCCATACGAGTAAGGTTTTTGTTCATAACCTGAGTGAGTTGTCCCAGTATGGTGATAAGTTGATCAGAACCAGTTGTATCTCCAGCTCCACAATAATTATATTGATCAGGAGGGAAATCCCTACACGGAGTGCATGAATTGATACGGTTTCCATTCCTTCCACTAGGCGCCATTTCTAAACAATGGCATAAACTAGATTAGTTTATGAATCAAAATACATAATTCCATACTTGTAAAATACTTAACATAAATTGAACTATTTATGGATATAATCCATATTCATAAAAATGTTTTCTTTGAGGAAGTATATACTTGTAACCCTTAATAATGGTTTGTAAAGAAAATGAGAATTATCCTAAGCATATCCCCCGGGAGTGTCGTAACCAAGAGTGCAACAAGGCCCGTTGTCGTGCACCAGTTCCCGTTCGAGTCTAGCTCAAAGTGGTGTTTTCGGGTTTTACCCCTAGGTACATCTGTGCCAGAGCCGCCTCTACCTGCTCGTATCCAGACAGGGATGTATTGCTCGAAAAACTCACAAAATCTCTATAATACCAAAATTCTAGGAAGCTCTTCTATACTAATCCTCAAAGTCTATCTTTGGGCTATGTGCTCTAATCAAAGTTTATCTAAATCTAGCTTCCAAGGTTAGTACTAAACTGCCTATGATACCAACTGTAGCACCCCGACCCCAGTTACCCAGAGTCGGTGCGTTATTGCGTAACATTGGCATGATCACAAAAGATCAAGTCTCGAAATACCGATTAGTTTAGTAGCCTTGGAAACACTAGATACATTCATAAATGTTACATTACATCATAAAGTGAAAAACTACAATAACAAAGTCTCCATAGCCACACTCATATCCTCTTCTGACTATCCCTACAGGTCATTCATAAAACACTTCTTCACATCCTGGAAAATATTAAAACATTGAAAGGGGTGAGCTCAGATGCTCAGTAAGGATAACAATATAGTGGAAGCTTTCATAAATAAACATAAACATTTAAGGAAATGTATGACTAAAAAAAGCCTTTTAAACTTGAACTTCAACATAATATGGCAAAAGTAAAATGAGATAATTCCATTTACTTATGCACATGGATATTCTACTGGTCGAATAATCACATGCAATATCAATAACCACTTTCATAATGATGGAATGCATAATGCCAGACTATCATAACCACGTAGCCAATGCCTCGTGCCAAGACTACAAATAAGATTTTGTCAAGGCCTCGTGCCAAGACACTAGTTTGTCTCATGAGACCTTCCGATGAATCGAGGAGCTATAGCGGGCTCCACCCATCACTTATTAAGTCCAATTCATTCCTCATATGAATAGGTTTAAACATATCATAAACCATAACATAATCGTATCACATAAAACATGCATAAAGGAAACATAACATTTCCACATTTCGATCACAAGATATCAATATAACACATTAATATAATAAAAACACTTAAAAAACCATTTTCAATACCAAAATTAAAGAAAAATAAAACTTTGTATTTATTTTTCATTAAAAAAAAGTTATGGCTTGTAGGGGAAGCCGAAACTCAAATAATGGTCACGGCGGTAGAGAAGTCATTGTCACTGCATACGTACGACAAGAAAAACATTCCTTTTGTCCTTTAGTAAAACACTTCATATTAAAATATTCCTTTTGAATAAATGTAAAAGTAAAAGGGGTTTATACACCGTATAAATAAAATTTGTGTATAAAACAAAATATGCCTCATTGAATGGAGATTGAGACAAAATCCCTTAAAAAGATAATTTTTAAATAAAATATATCTATTATGTGTATTCACTATATGTAAACCTAAAGAAAGTGTAAATACAAGATAGGACATAATAATATCATGTCATAATTTGAAAGTAGGAGATTAACCCAAAGAATGGAAATTGGGTTAAGAAATTCCCTTACCTTAATTTTGTCAAAAATGTCAAAAAGTACCTTGTTTGGAAAATGACGAAAAGATTCCTTTCAAAAACGTATAAGGTCAAATAAGGGTATAAATGAATTTAAAACATTGTCTAACAAATAGTGAAAATGTTTTGAAAGATATATTTAAGAAACATGGATGTGTATGATAAAGAGGTCCCAGAAGATAATTACATATGAACAACCTTGAATAATGAAGAGGTTGTAGAATTAACCCTTACCTCGTGTCCGACTTGACTCGACCGCTCTTTAACCTCCTGAATAATAAACTAGAGTTAATCTCTAATTTTTTAAGAACCTTTTTCAAGTTCATTATCCCTTTTATATAACTTATTACCATGTTATGAACATTATGTAATTATTTAAGTTTATAACAGTCATTTTGTCGATCTTTGGTACTTGAGTCAAAAATAAACTTCTTATAATTACAAGTTGTTCATGTGGTGAAATATCCAATATATCCAGAATTATATTCATGATTTAGATATAATATATATAATATATATCCATTATATTCATGAATTTATAATATTACATAACATTTAGAGGTAAGAAATGAAATGCACCGTTCATGGAGACGGTAAGTCGTACGTACGCATGAACGCTAATTTCATTTCTATTTCGTATTTAATGGAATGAAATTATAATTATATAAATTTATAATATAATTACATTATAATATAATGTATAATACCATTTACTCCATCCTTTATACATCCCACATATGGTATTAACGATTCAAATCACTTTGAGGGGGCGGTAGTCCGCACTTCCTAAAATGAAATTATCGCGTTTACCCATAATGGAAATCATAAAGGTATTCCATAAATAAAAAATACAGAATCATAAGGAAAACAAAAACATAATATATATCATATATAAAAATAGTTTCAACAAAATGGCCACCATTAGAGGTGTTAAAAGAATATCAAACAATCATCGTTTTGTGAGGCAAAATTCGCCAACCACAGAAACAGTATGTTCTTTAACCATTAGACGAAGGTGTGTGTGTAAGTGTAAATCAAATAATTATCATAACAACATCCTAGTATATTAATGATACTATTTTTATTACAAAATAAAGAAATAAAAAGAGTTTAAGGTGTTGGAGAAGCAAAATAAAACAAAATAACATAAGAGAAGACATTACCTTAAAAATCGGGTAACTCTTTTTTATTTGAGACAAAGGCTTCCTTGGGAAGAATTCTGCCCAAATGAGGCTTATAGGAGTAAGGGAGGGAAGTGTAGAGAGTATTTGGGCAGAGGTTGGCCGAGCCAAATGTCTTGGAAGGTGTGAATAAGCTGGTAGTGGTGGGGGCCTTTTATAAGGGGAGAGGAGGGGCACTCTTGGAAAGATTGAAATGTTACATTATTATGATATACTTTTCGTATTCTAAAGGTCCCACAATGATATATTTCAAGGATAAGGTGATAAGGGTTCTAAATATACTCATCCAATAGGTTTTTGACAAGTGTAAGTCTTAGATTTTACATTATATTTTCATATTATTTAAATCGTTAATTAATGAGGTAATCGCTTCATCATTATTGTGTCATATATAATTTAATTTATTTAATGTCTAAAAATTATAAAAAAAATTAACATTATGTAGGAAATCTTTTTATCTTTCCAATTAATATTTATAGTCAAAAATATGACTTTTGTAACCCCTTATAAAAATTGTTTTAATAAAACAAATCATGTTTGTGACATTTTTATTTTAACATTAAATAAAAAGTTTTTAATGTCATTTTCCCACCAAAGTGGATCCATGGGGTCCCCAAGTTGACCCATGGATTGTCTTGGTCGGCCATTACTCATCCAATTTGGGTAGGACAAGTGTAATGGTCATTTCATATTATTATAACATTATCTTTATATTAAATTACACTAATTACCTTTAATAGCGATTAATTAAACTTAAAAGTTACTATTTACCAAAAATTATTTTAATCCCATTGAACCACATTTTACTTCCTAATGAAAACCATGTATGTCGGATTTTTGAAAATCAAATCACAGAAGTGGTAATATTTCATTTAAACGAAAAATCAGTTTTTTAACTACCACTTAGTGGTTTCACTATTCATCAAAAATTGAAGTTTTTCAGAACAATGCAAAAATTTCACCCTAAGCTATAATTGGTATTCCGAATTCAAAAATGATGCCTATTTTAAAAAATTCAAAAGATATAAGTTGCATTAATTAATTTTATAATTAATTCCCGCTGTCACAAAAATAGCATGTTTTTAAGAAACAATATATATCAAAAGATTGACAATTGTTTATGTCCAATTTCAAAGTGAAATTAATTCTAATGAACACCATTGGATAAAATGGTGAAAATATTTTATAATTATACATTAAAACCATTCAATAGTATAATTTATCACTATACATTATTTTGATTAAAAAAGTTGTTTTTAAGTATTTCTCACTATTCATAAAAATTGGAAGTTCTCAAAAAATTAAAAAAATTCAACTTAGGATAATTTTGATATTCCGAATACAAAAATGAAGTCCATTATGAAATATAAAATTTCTATAATTTTATAAAGTGGGTATTACTATTCATAACGGCTACTTTGATTGGTCGCGGTGTGTTAGAATCTCGAACTTGCGTATAATGCAAGTTATTGCATTATTGAAAGAGAAGCGTATCATGGAAGCTCGGGGTGTTACAGAGATCAGAGTTGAGGTGTGGGCCCCATGGCCCATCTTTTGAGTTGCGTGCAGCGTTTTGCGACTTTTTCATCGGACGTCCGTTTGAGGCGTGCGAGCAGTCATTTTTGGGTGTTTTCCGAGGGAATTGCAATGGTGCAATCCACCTGCTCTAATTTGGTACGATGGTCCCACGAGGGCTGTTTGGGCGTTGACAGTGATTTTTCCATCTCTATCACCGAGCGACCATTTTGGACAAGTGAATAGTCCATTTCGTGTACTTTTTTGAGAGGATCGTAACGCTGTGATCCGTTCGTTGTGTTTAGGGACCGGGTTGCGGGTCCCACGAAGCACCGCTTGTGTTCGGTGCGCTGGAATGCATCTTTTTCTCCAGATATCCGTTATGCTCAAGTGAGCATCCCTTTTGACATGTTTTCTCGAGGGGATCGCAATGGTGCGATGCGCCCGACTGTTTTGGGGGCCGAGGCTCGGGACCGCGAGATGCCATTCGGGCATAAAGCGGTGTTGGTGACTTTTTCGTCGGATATCCATTTGAGGCGAGTAAGTTGCCTATCTCGTGTGTTTTTCTGCGAGGATTACAATAGTGTAATCTATTTAGCGAGCGAAGCCTCTTACGCGATCTTATAAAATGTGGAAATATGAAGGTTCCTCGGTGGAGGTTCTTCTACCGTGTTTGTAGTTGACCCTTGGCATGTGATCGCGTTCACTCTTGGGAGAGTGATGTTGGTGGTTAAAGAGATGTGTTTGGCTGTGCCTTAGTCGTTGAGGCGACAGGTTGGAGTCGTTACATTACGCCTTCACGTTGACGTTGGGTGTCGTGTGCACGATAGCCTTTGGGAGGGAATGTGGTATACTCTGGGAGTATACAGGAACGCTTGGAGATACATGTTCTTGTTTGTACCTGAGAACGTTTGTGCGTTCGGTTGGGGTTGGCTTGGGGCCACACGTCATGTGGGCCCCATGTGTGTGGCGTGTTTTGCTTTGCGTACTATTGACCTCTCGCGACGTAGAGGGTTCCTCAGTTCTTGTTTGTTGACCAGCAGGGTTGAGTTTTCCCCTGGTTCTGTTCTCGATGGTTTGACCGGTAACGGTGCTAGTGACACCCAGTGATGGAACGGGCGCTGAACCTCTATTAGGTGAGTTGTTTTGGAGTTGGGTTGTTGTGCGGTACCCACTCCGTGCTCGGTTGGCCAGTGTTGTACCATTCAGTTGATATGGACAGAGGAGTTCCGGGTTTACCCTCCAGCAGGGCTGGGAAGTGGGTTGCTCATTGACTTCTCAGGGTTTACCCTCTAGTAGAGACTAGGCAGTGGGTCACCTGACGACTCTTGAAGATCTACCCTCCTGCAGGTCTAGGCAGGGGGTCACTCATCATCTTGATTCAGGTTTACCCTCTAGTAGGGCTGGGAAGTGGGTCACCCATCGACTTCATCGAGGTCTACCCTCCAGTAGGGCTGGGCAGTGGGTCGCCTGTCGACTTATTCTAGATCTACCCTCTATGAAAACCCTGCTTTTATTACAACTTAAACATGATTTATTACATAAAAATTCACTTGATACAACAAAGAATATCGAGAGGTTTAGTGTCTTTGGGGCTTAGTATCATTAAATAAAAACTTAAAACATGAAATACAACATATTTATTGAAAACTTCCTTTTAATGACCACTACATTCCTTCCTACTTAGCATTGCATGGGATAACCTGAGGACATGCATAAGAAAAGGGTGAGCTATAAAGCCCAGTAAGGGAGTAGACATGGAATAACATGAGGAGTACAATACATGTTAGACAATAGGCATATCAATAGAGCATAAAAGAAACATGAATATAAAGGCATGATAAAGCATGATAATCATAACATGGAAATGTGGGAACAACACTTAACATGGAATTAGCATGAGCCAAGGCTCATTGCACATAAAGCATGAGTAAACCCTCATTGCACATGAAGCACGAGTAAACCCTCATTGCACTTGAATTAGCATGATTCAACACTCATTTCTCATTATGTATCATGATACTCTACTTTACCCAATGCATTGGAGCGCTATAAGGGTGCACCCTTCTTAAACATTTCATTTCATGCATAAGTGTGCCACATGGATCATAAAACATGGATTGATAAAACATAATCATTTATTCCATGATAAAGGAATGTGGAATTAATACATGAAAATTTTTAATCAATAAGTAAAGGTGCATAAATGTGGATACCCTTGATGGAGAAATGTACATGGTATCCACTACACAATGGCATTGGCTTAGAAAATCAGTGCGATTTCGGCAGCGTAACGGCGTGACATAAGAATTCATAAAAAAGGTTGATGAGAGAGAAAGGGGTTCCTAATCATATTTACATGTAATGGACGGTAAGGAGGTCGTATAGATACATGTACCAACAATTGTAATGGAATTTAGATTCATGATACAAAATTATTTGCTTGAATGTAAAAGAAGAGAGAGAAGTTCCTTTCGGAATTTCGGCATAGTAACGGGTGTACATGGGAGACATTTAATGAGAGAGAAAGGGGTCTCCCATCATTCAAACAATAAGAGGGAAGTATGGGAGAGGTGAGAAACCATACCCCAGCATTCATAATTGAAATTAAAAGGGCAATACAACTTAAAGAAAATTGACAAAAATGAGAAAGGAAGAAAAAACCCTTACTTGGAAGTGTGCTTCCAAAGGCTAGAGAGAGGCTTGTGAGAGGCTTCTTGGGAACTTGGGGAACATTGGGAGGATTCTAGAGAGAGTAGGGCAGAGGTTGGACGAACTATAAGGGATTTTAGTGAGGAGGAAGTGGGATTTTGGGTGGGTTTATATAGGAAAGGTGAGAGAATTCTTTATTATTTAGGTTTGGGACCCCTTATATTAAACTAATCCAAACCACAAACCATCCCATGGTTTTTGCCCATGGTTTCTGGAAAATTAAAGAGGAAAACAATATTTTACAAGGCCAAGGTCAGAACATATTAAAATATTAGGGTTGCTTATGTGGAGATGAGTCACACTCCCATGGAAATTAATTTAAAAAGGCAAAGTGTTGAATATGTCTTGAGGGGTTCATTAATGCTTTGAAAAGTAAGTCAAACAAACCCAAAATCACATTATTTTAATGATAAAACATAAATTGGCCGAACATAAGGATTATGGTATTTTATTACATCACCATTGGGTCATTATGATGTCATAAAACACATTATATATTTAAACGGTATTTAATTTTTACCCAAAAATTTAACTGTCTCAGAAAATTATGAAAAAATCACCGTTGGGTAATTTCGACGTCCTGATTCCAGAAATGACATTTATTTAATCTAAATAATTTTATAAATATGTGAATTTTCACTTTTAAAATAAAAACCGACATTTATCGAAAATTCACGGGTTTTGACAGAAATGGCTTTCAAACCTTAATAAAAATTTTAATTGCATTCATAAAATTATAAGATCATTTATATTTAATAAAAATTAATATAATAAAAATAATATTATTTTATTAAAATATTATTTAATTCAAAAATCCATTAATTTAATAAAATAGATTTCTTAATTAAATAATAACTAAAAACACCATTTGTACTTTAAAAACTATTTACAATGTATCAAAAATGACTAGAAATTATATTCATTATTATATACAAAAAATAATGTACATGAACATAGTACTACTTATTTGTTACATAACCCCTTAAAACAGCCGCATAAGACCTAAGGGTAAGGTGTGCGATGGTGACAGACTCTTGGGGTGGCTCGGATAACATCGCTCGAGTGGTAATTTCAATCAACTTCTACTTTTCCCGTAGACGGTCACGTTTGAGCTTGAAATAATGAAGCTCATCTTGGGCTTGGTCAAGGGCGAAGCCCAAGGATGCCACCTCTTTTCTGAGCTCTGACAAATGGGCTTCGTATGGGGCAATTCTACTGGATGAGGCTATCGCTTCCTTTGTATGAGTAAAATTGGGTTCGTTTAAGCCTTATACTAATCATGTGATCACTGTTCAACGACTATAAAAGTAACGGTCACAATTCTTATCATAAAACCAATGAAGTTGAAATTTTATAAAACATTTTATATAAAGATACATTTAATAAGATCAAGAGGGATTTACATTAATGAAACTTTGGGTCGTTACAATATTCCCCCCTTAAGAAATTTCACCGTCGAAATTTTCCTTTTCCCATACTAAAACAAATGTGGGTAACTTAGCTTCATCATATCCTCCGATTCCCAAGTCGCTTCTTTAAACTTGTGGTTTCTCCACAATACCTTGACGTGGGGCATTGTCTTATTTCGTAGAACTTTTTCTCTATGATCTAAGATCTTCACTGGTTGCTCCTCATAAGAAAGATCGTCTTCCAATTGTACCACCTCAGAAGAGAGTACATGTGAAGGGTCTGGTATGTACTTCCTTAAGAGGGATACATGAAAGACATCATGTACTTTGGCCATAGTAGGTGGAAGTGCTACTCGATAGGCCACAACCCCAACACGATCAAAAATCTCGAAGGGGCCGATGTAAATTGGACTTAACTTCCCTTTCTTTCCAAACCTCATGACCATCTTCCACGGAGATATGCGTAGAAACACCATGTCTCCAACTTTAAACTCAAGGTCTCGTTGATGATTATCTGCATAACTCTTTTGTCGAATTTGGGCAACCTTGATATGCTACTGAATGGTTTTCACCTTCTCCACCATTTCCTCGACCATTTCTGGTCCAAGCATCTTACGTTCACCGACCTCATCCCAACATGCTGGCGTTCTGCACCTTTTCCCATAAAGGGCTTCATAGGGTGCCATTTGGATGCTTGAGTGGAAACTGTTATTATAAGAGAAATCAACCAGAGGAATATGTTGATCCCATCCTCCTTTAAAGTCCATTGAGCACACTCTCAACATATCCTCAAGTGTTTGGATAGTCCACTCGGATTGGCCATCAGTTTGAGGATGATAGGCCGTACTAAATTTTTCTTCAGTATTTAGAGAATGTTGAAGACTCTTCCAAAAAATAGAGGTGAATCTTGGATCTCGGTTAGACACAATAGATAGTGGTACTCCATGAAACCTTACCACTTCCCTAATATATATCCGTTCCAGTTTATCCAAAGAGAAATCCTATCGAATAGCAATGAAGTGTGCAGTCTTTGTAAGACGATCCACAACAACCCAGATTGCATTGTTGCCTTTGGATGTCCTCGGAAGTCTGGTGACAAAGTCCATGGTGATGTTCTCCCATTTCCATTCTGGTATGGTCAATGATTGCATCATCCCCTTAGACTTCTGCCTCTCTGCCTTCACTTGCTGACACACCAGGCACTTTGATGTATATTCAGCGATCTCCTTCTTCATATTATCCCACCAAAAGTTTTCTCAGAGATCTCGATACATCTTTGTGCTCCCTGGGTGAATAGAGAAATTTGAACTATGTGCATCATCCAAAAGTTCCTTCTTCAGCTCCGAACTTGATGGAACACATAGTCTTTTCCCAAATCACACAATTCCTTCCTCATTAACATTATACTCCGAGGATTTTCCCTTTTTGATAGCTTCCACTTTTTCTTGAATTCCCACATCAGCCTTTTGAGCATCCTTTAACCTTTCCAAAAGAGACGGTTGAGCAATAATTTTTGAAAGGATTGATGATGTTCCCTTCTTTATGATTCCCATGTCTATCTTCATCAAGTCTAAAAAGATTGTATCCTTCTCAATTCTCATCATTGATAGAATCGCTGGATCCTTTCTACTTAGGGCATCTTCCACCTTATTCGCTTTCCCAGGGTGTTAATGTATTGAACAGTCGTAATCCTTGATGAGCTCTATCCATCTTCTCTGGTGCATATTAAGCTCTTTCTGTGTGAATATATATTTAAGACTCTTGTGGTCAGTATATATCTCACATTTCTCTCCATAGAGATAATGCCGCCAGATTTTCAAGGCAAAGATCACTGCCGCCAACTCTAGATCATGCGTTGGATAGTTTCGCTCCTGTATTTTCAACTGCCTTGAGGCATAGGATATCACTTTATCATTCTTCATCAGCACACATCCTAATACCTTTTTCGAAGCATCACTGAATACCACAAAAATCTCCCCACTTGTGGGTAAAGTGAGCACAGGTGCATTGATAAGCCTCCTTTTCAACTCCTTAAAGCTTTCTTCTAATTCATCACTCCAAGAAAACTTTACTCCCTTTCGAGTTATCTTGGTAAGAGGGTTGGACAATCGTGATAAATTCCTCACAAATTGTCGATAATATCCAGCTAACCCCAAGAAGCTACGGATATCCGTTACCAATGTTGGTCTTGGTCATCCCTCAATTGCATCTGTTTTGGAGGGGTCCACAAATATCCCATTTCTTGTGATGATATGGCCCAAGAATGATACCTCCTTCAACCAGAACTCACACTTGTTATACTTTTCATAGAGCTTCTCCTTGCGCAAAGTCTCTAGTACAGTTCTTAAATGCTTCTCATGACCCTCCTTGGTTTTGGAGTATATTAGAATATCATCTATAAAGACTACCACAAATTTGTCAAGGTAATCTCTAAAGACTGTATTCATCAAGTCCATGAATATTTCTGGAGCATTGGTGAGTCCTAAAGGAATTAATATGAATTCATAGTGCCTGTATCTTGTACGAAAAGCAGTCTTGGGGACATCTTCCTTCTTCACCCTTACTTGATAATATCCCAACTGCAAGTCCACCTTGGAGAAGTATTTTGCTCAACGTAGCTGATCAAACAAGTCATCAATTCTTGGGAGAGGATACTTGTTCTTTATTGTTATTTTATTAAGTTCACGATTATCGATGCAGAGCCGCATTGACCCATCCTTCTTCTTGACGAAGAGGACTGGTGCACCCCATGGTGAAGCACTTGGGTGTATAAACCCTTTATCCAGATTCTCCTGTAGTTGTTTCTTCAGCTCTTCAAGCTCAACAACAGCCATTCTATATGGAGTCTTGGATATTGGTAATTCCCCAGGTATAAGTTCAATTGAGAACTCAACATCTCTTCTTTGAGGAAGACCAGACAGTTCCTCGGGAAACACTTCAGCGAATTCCCTCACAATAGGAATTTCTTCAAGGATGGTTTCCTCCTTGGACTTAATCATCTAAGCCAGATACACATGCTCATAGGGCAGTAATATCCATGCTTGAGATGATTAAGCTAAAGGAGATTCATCTTCCTCCTGACACTTGTAAAGAATCGGGGGTCAATTCTCTATATGGAGTGTGATTTCCCTCTCCCGACATTTTATGTTGGCTCTATATAAGGAAAGCCAATCCATGACAAGAATTGCATCAAATTCCACCAAAGGGAGTATGATGAGGTTCTCCGGGAAATTCAATTCACATATTATAACAGGGGAGGACTTATATTCATGGGATGCAATGATTGCCCCATTTTCCGTACTCACTGACATCTTTACTTCCATGATTTTTGGTGGTGTTGGGATTGTTCTACTAAACTTTCGAGATATAAAATAATGCGTAGAAACTGAATCAAAAAGTATGTTCACTATTATTGAATGAATAACTAGCGTACCTGTCACTACTTTTTTGTCGGGGTTCACTTCGGCAGAAGTGATGGCAAAATCTCTTCCTTGATATCTTGGAGGTTGTTGGTTGCCTCCGATAACCCTTGGATTAGGGCACTGATTTGAAAAATGACCTAGTTCATTGCATTTGTATCATTGAACAACGAGTTGAGGTTCGAATGGAGCGTTCCTCTCCTCTGTCGCATCCGCGGGTCCTTCTTACCGACATTTAACAGCTAGGTTCCCTTCTCTTCCACACCTGAAGAATTTTCTCGTCCCCTTAAGGCAATTTCCAGGGTGCTTCTTTCCGCACTTTTGGCAAGTGGGGTGCTGGAACATCTTAGCACTGTTGGATTTATCCATCGGACCACCAGCATTGAAGTACACCTTACGCTTCTTGTCCCCATGATACCCCTGTGATTCCCCAATCTCCATTTCGACCTTGAGGGCACATCAGACAATTTACTCATAGATGTCGAAGTCACAGATCGCTAATGCTTTCCGCAAGCTAGGCTTCAGCCCACCAAAGAAGCGGTCAACCTTGCATTCAGGGGTAACGACAAAGCTAGAAGCGTATTGTGCAATCCTTGTGAAGTTTTCCTCATACGCTCCAACAGATTCTTCATCTTTTTGCTTGAGGGAAAGGAAGTCCCTTTCTATCTTAAGCTGGAGGGTGCACGGAAAATATTTATCAGAAAACATATTCCGGAATTCCTTCCATTCCAAAGCCTCGATCTCCTCCTCAGGCTTCGTATTTTTGATCAACGTCCACCATTGATCAGCTTCACCCTCCATATGATAAGCATCCGGGAGAACCTTATCTTGTTCAGAACATCAAAGGATGGAGAAGATCTTTTCAATGGAGTTGATCCATTGTTCAGCGATCGTGGGATCAGATGATCCACTAAAAGTAGGAGGCCTTTGTCTCATGAAGCTCTCGATAGCGACTTGTTCTTTCTTAGGGGGGGGGGGGCTGAACGTTCCTCTTGACCCATGTTTTTATTCAAAACATGAGTTAGCTGAGAGAGAAGCATGACAAAGTTCGTGATTCACGCTCCCATTGGATTGGGCATCTCATTAGTACAATCATCACACTGATCTTCACAACGGTTGTTAGCCGGAGTCCTCCTATTACCGTCCATTGGATGGAATAAAAGGAAAGTTGGGGGTAACACATAAAGGGTAATCCAAAGACAAAAGTTTATGACTTATAAATAAACTTTAATTTCTTTAACTCACGAGTCTATAGGATTCAATCTAGGATTTTCATGTTCTACTTTCTAACATATATTCTTAGGGTCATTTTTCCCTTAATAAGGGTTCATACTAAGATTGTGAATTTATCAAAACATATCCCCCAGGAGTGTCGTAACCAAGAGTACAGAAAGGCCTATTGTCGTGCACCAGTTCCCGTTCGAGTCTAGCTCAAAGCGGTGTTTTCGGGTTTTACCCCTAGGATACATTTGTTCCAGAGCCGCCACTACCTGCTCGTATCCAGACAAGGATGTATTTTTTTGATAAACCACTTACTCAGTACTAACCAAAACTTAGGGATGTTTTTATTATACTTAGTCTTGTATCTAAGCCTTTACTAGGGTTTCCTAATCCCAAAAATAACTAAACCTATCCTCTGATACCAACTGTGACAACCCTGCTTTTTATTACAACTTAAACATGATTTATTACATAAAACTTCACTTGATACAACAAAGAAGATCGATAGGTTTAGTGTCTTTGGGGATTAGGATCATTACATAAAAACTTAAAACATGAAATACAACATCTTTATTGAAAACTTCCTTTTCATGACCACTACATTCCTTCGTACTTAGCATTGCATGGGATAACCTGAGGACATGCATAAGAAAAGGGTGAGATATAAAGCCCAGTAAGGGAGTACACATTGAATAACATGAGGAGTAAAATACATGTTAGAAAATAGGAATATCAATAGATCATAAAAGAAACATGAACATAAAGGCATGATAAAGCATGATAATCATAACATGGAAATGTGGCAACAACACTTAACATGGAATTAGCATGAGCCAAGGCTCATTGCACATAAAGCATGAGTAAACCCTCGTTTCATATGAAGCACGAGTAAACCCTCGTTTCACTTGAATTAGAATGAGTCAAAACTCATTGCACATGACGAATCATGATACTGTACTTTACCCAATGCATTGGAGTGCTATAAGGGTGCACCCTTCTTAAACATTTCATTTCATGCATAAGTGTGCCACATGGATCATAAAACATGGATTCATAAAACATAATCATTTATTCCACGATAAAGTAATGTGGAATTAATACATGAAACTTTGTAATAAATAATTAAAGGTTCATAAAGGTGGATACCCTTGATGGAGAAATGGGCATGGTATCCACTACACAATGGCATTGGCTTAGAAAATCGGTGCGATTTCGGCATCGTAACGACATGACATAAGAATTCATAAAAAAGGTTGATGAGAGAGAAAGGAGTTCCTCATCATATTTACATGTAATGGACAGTAAGGAGGTCATATAGATACATGTCCCAACAATTGTAATGGAATTTAGATTCATGATACAAAATTATTTGCTTGAATGTAAAAGAAGAGAGAGAAGTTCCTTTCGGAATTTCAGCATAGTAACGGGTGTACATGGGAGGCATTTAATGAGAGAGAAAGGGGTATCCCATCATTAAAACAATAAGAGGGAAGTATGGGGGATGTGTGAAACCATACCCCAACATTCATAATTGAAATTAAAAGGGCAATACAACATAAAGAAAATTGACAAAAATGAGAAAGGAAGAAAAAACCCTTACTTGGAAGTGTGCTTCCAAAGGCTAGAGAGAGGATTGTGAGAGGCTTCTTGGGAGCTTGGGTCACCTTGGGAGGATTCTAGAGAGAGTAGGGAAGAGTTTGGACGAACTCCAAGGTATTTTAGTGAGGAGTAAGTGGGAGTTTGGGTGGGTTTATATAGGAAAGGTGAGAGAATTCTTTATTATTTAGGTTTGGGACCCCTTATATTAAACTAATCCAAACCACAAACCATCCCATGGTTTTTGCCCATGTTTTCTAGAAAAGGAAAGAGGAAAACAATATTTTACAAGGCCAAGGTTCGAACTTAATAAAATATTAGGTTTTCTTATGTGGAGGTGAGTCACACTCCCATGGAAATTAATTTAAAAAGGCAAAGTGTTGAATATGTTTTGAGGGGTTCATTAATGCTTTGAAAAGTAAGTCAAAAAAACCCAAAATCACATTATTTAAATGATAAAAAATAAATTGGCCGAACATAAGGATTATGGTATTTTATTACATCACCATTGGGTCATTATGATGTCATAAAACACATTATATATTTAAACGGTATTTAATTTTTACCCAAAAAATTGACTGTCTCAGAAAATTATGAAAAATTCACCGTTGGGTAATTTCGACGTCCTGATTCCAAAAATGACATTTATTTTATCTAAATAATTCTCTAAATATATAAATTTTCACTTTTAAAATAAAAACTGACATTTATCGAAAATTCACAGGTTTTGACAGAAATGGCTTTCAAACCATAATAAAAAATTTAATTGCATTCATAAAATTATAAGATAATTTATATTTAATAAAAATTAATTTAATAATAATATTATTATTTTGTTAAAATATTATTTAATTCAAGAATCCCTTAATTTAATAAAATAGATTTCTTAATTAAATAATAACTAAAAACACCATTTGTACTTTAAAAACTATTTACAATGTATCAAAAATGACTAGAAATTATATTCATTATTATATACAAAAAATAATGTACATGAACATAGTACTACTTATTTGTTACATAACCCCTTAAAACAGCCGCATAAGACCTAAGGGTAAGGTGTGCGATGGTGACAGACTTTTGGGGTGGCTTGGATAACATCGCTCGAGTGGTAATTTCAATCAACTTCCACTTTTCCCGTAGACGGTCACGTTCGAGCTTCACATAATGAAGCTCAGCTTGGGCTTGGTCAAGGGCGAAGCCCAAGGATGCCACCTCTTTTCCGAGCTCCGACAAATGGGCTTCTTATGGGGCAATTATACTAGATGAGGCCATCACTTCCTTTGTCTGAGTAAAATTGGGTTCGTTTAAGCCTTATACTAATCATGTGATCATTGTTCAATGGCTATAAAAGTAACGGTCACAACTCTTATCATAAATCCAAAGAAGTTGACATTTTATAAAACATTTTATATAAAGAGTCATTTAATAAGATCAAGAGGGATTTCCATTAATGAAATTTTGGGTCGTTACACCCTCCAGCAGGGCTGGGCAGTGGGTCACCTGATGATGTATTAGGGTTTACCCTCCAGCAGGGCTGGGCAGTGGGTCACCCGATATCTTATTATGAATTACCCTCCAGCAGGGCTGGGCAGTGGGTTACCCGATGACTACTTTCAGACTCAGTCCTTTCTACTAGGCTAGTCTGTGTCTTTACTCCGTGACTACCGGAGCGGGACCCTTGTTTGTACGGGCCAGTGATGTGACAAATTCAGCTTTGAGGAGACCTCTCGACTGCGGGGTAGTGACGAGGTGTGGTTTGATGTTCCCCCGGAACCCTCAAGTACGAGGGGCGCTTACCCCCACCAAGATGCGTCCTTGTGACGCGACCTAAAACCGTGCGGGAAATTCAGTGCCGCCCAAATCAGATAATATCAAGGTGCGGTGATTTGAGCCCCTTGACTTGTAGTTCTGGGCAGACGTGTGGGATGTTGAGCATTGATGGTGTTTATTCCTGGGACTGTTGGTGACTCACTTTTCTTAGGCTGAGCTACGGGATGGAGATCCCCTTACTGTCTTGTATGTGCTTCTTGACAGAACATATGATTTTGTATATACCTTGTTCCGGTACCCACTTCTTGGGTTTGGTTACTCTCCTTCCAGGTGAGGTGAAGACGTGCGGGGTATGCCACATGCTTTCCGTGTCTAGCTTATCGTGGTTGGATGATTCTACTCTCCTGCTATAGGTAGCGAAGACTCGACATGAAGTTCATCTTCTCACCGTTTCCAGCTCCTTGTGTCTGGATGAGCCTACTTCCTTTCTCTTGTTGGGCTGAGCTGGACTCTTTACTGTACTCTTTACTGCACTTTCGGTTGTACTCCTTTACTTTCCCTATTCGATCTACTGCTCACCCTTCGATACCTCCTTTGTTGCTCCCTCGAGCCTTCAGGGTATCCTACTGAGTATTTTTATACTCACCCCTGCTTGGGCTTTTCCCGCACTTGGTGTGCCCTTGCAGTCGACGAACAGTTTGGTCGTGACATCAGAGGAGCTTTGGAGCTTGGGAACTTGGACCGCGTGCGGTGGTCGGAGTCTGGTTCCAGGTGGGGGACCCTTCCAGCTATTTTCTATTGTTTACCTGTTGCCAGGTTGTGGCACTTTTCTAGTTTGGCATGTGTTTTTCCCTTTTTCCTTTTATGTTTACCTTCGGCTTACTTTGTACTATTTATAGGTCGATGCACTTTTTGTGGTTTATTTATAGCATTTTCCCTTTTACTTTACTTTTCTTTTTCTTTTACTGTGCACTTCTCCATTGAGTGTGCTGTGTGTGTGTGTAAAAGTACTCAGACAAAGGCCTCACTGAGTTGTTTAGCCTTCAGCGCTTGTCGCCATCCCCTGGCCTATGGAGGCGGGCTTGGGGTAGTTGCGCCTCGAGCCTGGGTAGGGTCGGGTCTTGACAATTTACATTATTTCTTAAAACACTTCCAAATTTATGTAACATTTTTCAAAAAGTATCTCACAGCTTTACACACTCAAAACCCCCTTCAAACCCTCTTTTATGACGAATCACAGATCCCCAACATACCCAAACAGAAAATGTATGACTTACACAGTCGAATAAACTAATTGCACAACATAATAGAAATACACCACACGTCAAAATCCATTTTGAAACCATACAGACACTACTTTAGAAACCGTAATCCAAAAGTCCACTTGTGGAAGTTCAATCACCAAATTCAACATAACATTTATACTTCTAAGACCAAAACATGTTTCAAAAAAAAAAGAATCATCAATTCCTTGAAAAACCAACCGACAAATTTTTAAATAAAAAGAATGTACAACATTTAAAAATTTACCCCAAATGATCAAAGCAACAGAACCAAAACACCACATATCAAAAAAAATACAATGATAAATATATTAAACCACTAATTAATAACTAAGTATAGTGAGAAAATTAGAATTTAGTGAAATCATAAATTTTGAAGGTGACACGCAAAGGGTCCATACCCCAACTCCAATGCGGAAAGAAAACACATGCCTGAGACCGGTGCATGATCTCACTCGCACCTCATCCACATAAACATGGCACAAGGTATCAAAAAAAAACCAAATTATTTTAAAAACCAAATCCACACCAATTTAATTAATTAAAAACATGATAAAATAATTATAAAATATTCAAGAAATGAAAAACACAAGCGATCAATGTATTTAAAAGATTAAAGGGAAAAAACAAAGGGGTCATACCTCAATCGTTGGAGGATTTCCCAAAACCGGTTCGAAACCTCGTTCGCACTGTAACCACACTCTTGAGGGTAAAAAAAACCCTAATAATGAAATTAAAACTCAATAAATTAAGAATATAACCCTTAAATTAAAACCCCATCCATGGTAGAACCCTAAATTGAAGGGATAATGATCAGGCGGGTACCAGAGGGGAGGCCGCACCAGCAAGGTTCACCGGAGGAGGGTTATGCACGTCGGAGGGTCTCACCTATTGGCTAGGAGGTGTGGTTGTTTGTGGGAGGTGGGCATGACTTGTGGAGAACCAGCCGAGAGTAGGAGGCTGCAAGGGTGAAGGCAGTGGGGCTTGGCTAGCATGTCTGAGGTGCGAGGGACGGAGGCGGAGGCCTGGGCATGGAGGGCAGGAAGTGGATGGGAGCTAAGGGCACTGGAATGAGGCAGACGACCGAGACGCGACCTGGAGAAGGGGGGTGAGGCAGGGATGGAGAGCACAGAGGGGACTCACGAGGAGAGGTCCTACGGTGAGAGGCAGGTTGTGCGGAGAGGGAGACATGGGAGGAGGGTGAAGGTGGTGAGCGCAAGGCGGAAATGAAGGAGAAGGGCCGACACAGTTCCTTGTGTGCGAACATAAAAAGAATGAGGGGGGGACTTAGACTAGGGTTTTCAATTTTTTTCATTTTAATTACAAATAAAAATATTAGTATTACAAATAAAAAAAAAATAATGTAATGAATAATAATGATAATAATAATAATAATAATACAAATAATAATAATAAATTATAACCATAATAGTTATAATAATAAAAATGATAATAACAAAAATAATAAAAATAAAAGTAATAACAATAATAACACTTTATTGATATTAATATTATCAATTAAATAATAACATTATTATTATTTAAATTTAACCATTTAACCCACTTTATTTACAAAAATTTATTTATTTTAATTGTTAGATACTTGCACGGACACCCAGGTTAACGACGCGACTACAGCCCGCTCTGCGGTGACCTCGCACGGGTCCGAAACCCATGAAAAATATTAAATGAAAAATAAATTAAGCCAGGAACCATCCCAGACCTTGGCATGAGAACACAGATCCAAGTAATACTAGAATAAAAATTAATTAAAAATTTGGGGTGTGACAATTATCCCCACTACAGACACTTTCTGCCCCTAGAAAGTCACCCAGATGGATGATAGGAAAAACCAGAATCCACGCCCAATTGATGTCGAAAGAAACCACAATATAAGAGAATTGGAGAACACAAGAGGGTTCTCACCACCATAATAATTCAAATAGTGGAGAAATTTAAAACCCAAACATATCACCCCGAGAAGGTGGGGTGACGCAGGAACTCCCAACTAGTCCAAATTAACTTTTATAGAACGAGCAAAAAAACACCTCTGCTGAAACTTGGAACTCTCAACTCAGACCAAAGAAAGCCCGAACACTAGAGAAAAACCTCCGAGTATAACTTAAACCAAGAAGTAAACCCAAGTATAACTACAAGCCTTGACTCCTTCGCAAACACTTATATCTCCATACGAACATAGCTAAACTGAGACTAACCCATACAAAGGACAAACCCACTTCTAGGAAAAGTGCACGATTCAAAAAACCATGGTTAGACAAACAAAACTTGTTTGGATTATAATAGAATGAGTCCATCATAGCTTCAAAAAAACAATGAGCTTAAAACAATGTCAAAACTTAAACAGTAGAAAACAAGAACATAAATACTTTAAATGTTCCACTACCAATACTGAACACAAAACCCGGACCAAGGCTTCACACCCCTGGAAACTTCTGACTGTGCACGAGCTTCACCCCAAGACCTGTGGCTGGGGCTCTAATGGCTGAAACATCTCCTGCCTCATAGTCAGACACTAGAATTCCTCCGGTCATAGTGTCTTTTTTTAAAAGGTGGGTTCTGGTCAAAATACCAGAAAAAAGGGCTTTATTCAAAGAGAAATAGTCAAAAACAAGTTACAACAAACGGAAAGAGGGCAATTTTCTAGAATCCATAATAAAAGAAGGAAGCAACTCAGGCAGGAGTTCATTCCTCCAGGTAATCTCATGAGAAACTCCTAAGTTGGAAAGTCCATCAGCGATCATATTCGCCTCCCGATAAGTATGGGTGGCAATGAAATTGAGGTCGGTGAGCGCAGCTAGGCAGTCCATCCATCTGGGGGTGAGATACCATGCAAGATGTACATCACCCTTCCAGATGGCTTGCACAATATTTGTGGAGTCGCTTTCAATCTAGATATTCTTCCAGTTGAAGAGCTTTGCATAGGAGATAGCTTGAATGGTAGCAATCATTTCTACCTCCAGCGCAGAAGCATTTCCACAGCTTCCAAAGAAACATCCAAGGATCCGATCTTGATGGTCTCTGAAAATTCCACCGCATCCAGCAAGTCCAGGATTTCCTTTTGAGGCTCCGTCCACATTTACCTTAATCCAACCAGGAGGGGGTGCCTTCCAGAAAACATCAATAGTATAGCGTGGCTTCGAGAAAATACCTTTGACACCAATTCGGCAAATGGTTTCAAAATCTATGACAGAATTGTCACAACATGCTGTTTGGATCGTAGCCACTTCCTTTATAGCAAGCAGAATCCTCATTTTACCTGTATTGATATAAAAAGTGTTATTGTTGAAAAAAGAGTCATTTCTAACATACCATATTATGTGAAAAAGTTCCACAACAGCAGTAAGAAAGAGATTCTTGATTTGGGAAGATCTTGGGAATTCCACCGCTCTTTTCAGCTGAGAGAAAATAAAAGAATCTAAATGCCATCTGCATCCAAAAAGGTCAAAGATGTAATGCCAAAGGGCCATAGAAGTATCACAGGATAAGAAGAGATGATTTAGGTCCTCGCGATGCTGATTGCATAATCTACATTTAGAGAAAAGATTAAAACCATAAGATTGCAAGAAAACATCAGTTGGAATTTTTTTATGCACAATCCGCCACATAAGAGTGAGACGAGAAGGCTTAATCCAGGCTTTATTGAAATTGGACAGCCATTTAAAATTTTCATCCCTGTTAGGGAAGTGAAAGTGATAAAACTTTTTTGAGTCTAAAAGACCATTATGAGCATGTTCCCAAACGAGGAGATCCTCATTGGGGGTGAAATAGTAATTCTCCACAATTCCCTTAATAGGATTCGGAAGTTGAAGTTCAGGGGAGTTGAGCATCTCTTTAATGGAGTAGTTAGAAGGATTAGGGGAAAAGGTATTAGGCATATCAGAAATGAGGGGGGAGCCAGTCCAGTTATCAAACCAGAAATTTAAAGAAGAGTTTTTACTAACAAGCCATCTAGAATTTTCCATGATAGAGTGAAAAGAGGCTTTAATCGAAGGCCAGATAGAAGAAGTCATGTAATTAGAAGAACCAGACTTAAGCTTATCAAGAAATCGGATTTTGAGGAATCTCATGGAATGAGAGTTATTATGAATGAGGGACCATGTGATTTTGTCCTGAAGGGCCTCATTAAAGATTTTAAGATTCTTAATACCGATTCCTCCATTTTCAATAGGTTTACAGAAAGTGGCCCAGGAGACTGTTACCAGCTTCTTTTCCAGAGTGCTTCCACTCCAGATAAAATTTCTTTTAGCTGTATTTAATTTTTTTATCATCCCCAAAGTCCATTTGTAAACCATCATTGAGTAAACCAGCTTAGAAACAATAGTGGATTTAACAAGGCAAATTCTTCCAGCCATTGAGAGGGATTTAACTTTCCAGGAAGAGAGTTGCTTTTGAGTTTGATCAACTATGCTAAGAAAAAACCAGGATTTAGGTTGGCCCCAGAAAAGGGGGACACCAAGATAAGTAAAAGTAAGGGATCCTTCCTTAACTCCTAAGACATTGGTGATAAGCATTTTCCTATTTGAGGGGAAGTTTTTACTTAAGTAAATGAAAGATTTTTGCCAGTTAATGTGTTGACCAGAAACTTCCTTATAGTGAGAAATGATGGATTTAAGATTGTTAACATTTCTTTTGTCTCCCTGAAGAAATATAATGATATCATCAGCATAGAGAAGATGAGAGGGAGCATGAAGATTTATAGAATCAATGATTGGTTTTATTTTTCCTCCCTCAACATTGAGGGAGAGGAGTCTACTAAGATAGTCTTCAGCGATTGAAAAAATGATAGCAGAGAGAGGGTCTCCTTGTCTAACTCCTTTGGAGCATTTGAAGTATCCCCTATGAGAGCCATTAATAAGAATGGAGATATTGGCTGAGCTGAAGATGATTTTAATTTTACTGATAAAGGAATCATTAAAGCCAAAACTGGCTAGGACCTTAAAGATGAAGGACCATTCAATCGTATCGAAGGCCTTAGTGATGTCAAGTTTAAGAGCAATGTTCCCACCTCTGGTATTTCTGTTCAATAAATTAGTGGATTCCGAGGCGAGGCAAATACAATCTTGTATAGATATGCCTTTAATAAAGCCAAACTGGTTCCAGGAGACAATTTTGTTGCTAATGTTAGAGAGTCTATTGGAAAGGATCTTTGTAATAATTTTAAAGAGATAATTTAAGAGAGAAATGGGACGGAAGAGGTGAATTTCATCAGCATTTTCAACTTTGGGAATTAACGTGAGGAATTGTGAGTTGAGAGTGTGGGGAAGAATACCTTTTTCAAAGAAAGATTTCACTAATTTGCAGACATCATTTTGAAGAACATCCCAATGTTTTTTATAGAAACCATTGTTGAAACCATCGGGACCTGGGGCACTGTTTGGATTTAGACCAAAGACAGTGGCCTTGATTTTAGAATCAAGGGGGGTGCAGTTGAGCAGATTATTATCCTCAGCAGAGACCATGAAAGGAATAATGTTAGGGAGAATATCTTTGTTTATGTTAGGACCATTGAAAATGTCAGATAAGTAAGAGACAACATGATTAGCAATTTGTTCCTCCGAATCAATGAGATTTCCCTCAACTCTTAAGCAAGAGAGAGGTTTACAGGCTTTCCTAACCCGTTGAAGAGAGTTGTATAATTTAGTGTTTCTATCTCCATAATTTAGCCATTTAGTTTTGAATTTTTTTTAAGTTATCTTTGAAGTTTAGAAGAGAGATCAATTTAGTCGAGATGTTGATTTCCTCCTGGTGATCAGAATTGAAACTGGGTAAAGTGTTATTATTTTGAATGAGAGACAAGTCCTTTTCCAAGCCCTGGATATCATTGTCAACTAAATTAGTTTTATTAGAGCACCACTTTTTGAGAATGTTTTTAAGGTTTTTCAGCTTAGTGGTGCACACAAAGGCATCATTATGATTGCCCATATTAGTCCAGGAAGAATTGATAAGAGAAACACAATCCGGGTCCGAGGACCAGGACAAATTAAATCTGAAAGGAAAGGAGGGTTTTCGAGAGTTTTGGGGAAAACTGACTAAGATAGGATGATGGTCAGAAGCAAGTTTAGTGAGGGTAGCACACAAGATCTATTTAAACTTATCAAGAGAAGGTTCATTAATGAATGCTCTATCAAGTTTTCTCACCACCACGAGGTTGTAATGATGTCGATACCAAGTGAACTGAGCACCTGTAAGATTAATCTCAATGAGATTATTTCCTTCTATGAAAGATTTAAATTCTCTGGCAGAGATAGAGGAGAAGGAGTAGCCAATTTTTTCAGAGGGAGAAAAAAATAGCATTAAAGTCACCAATCAAAACCTAGGGATCTTGAATCGTGTTATTGATGTCAGAGATCTCCTTCCAAAGAGATCTTTGATCAAGGTAATTGTTTTTGGCATAAACAAAGGTATTGTAGATGTGAGTGCTATCAAGATAGTAGTCGCACGTCAAATCTTGAGAAGAGAGACTAAAAATGTTAAAATTTTGTAGAGAGGAGTGGAAAAAAACCCAAAGAGAGTCCACATAACCATTGTTACAAGCACCCAAAAAGGAGAAACCAAGATTACACAGATGCGTTAATTTAGGGGCAAAGTTGATTTTAGGTTCAGAAATGGAAATCAGCATATGACGATGGGTAAAGATAAAATGCTTCAAAACATTAAGGGTTCCAGGGTTAGCAATCCCCTGACAATTCCAGTAGAGAATATGCATCATTATTTACTTTTTGGGTTTGGCCCCCCTTTCTTTTTATTACCAGCACTTTGTCCTCTAGTTTTCATAGGGGAGGTGGTTTTGATGGGGGAACAGATTTTATCCTTTCCTGTCATAGGAGGGTTGGCAGTGTTACCTCCTGTTTTAATTTCTACAGGATTGATAATTGAAACTGGAGCCAAGGGCTCTAAGTTAGAAATTGTGTTATCCACCAAAACAGGGGGGTCAATCTCCAAAACAGAACTCCACTGATGAGGGGTCACTGAATCCGAGGAAGGAACTATTTCAGAAGGTTCTGCGGTTGATGGGTTCTTATCAATCATAACATTGGGAGCATTTTTAATGGAAACAGTGATGGGAGAGTCTACAGCTTGCATGGAAACAGAGAGGGGACCATCTGCAGGAAAGGCAGCTCGGTTAGCATGATCAAAAGACTGGACAGTTGAAGAGGAAGGGTTGTTTTTGTCCAAAACTACAGAAGGAGCATCACCGGGTGTTGAGGAAATAACCTGCTTACTGTATTTTATTTTTTCAGAAGAACCAAGGTCTTAAAACAGGAAGTTGAACTGGCAGATCCAAGAGGAGGAAGAGGGAGGTTGAGCTGGGTTCCAGGAGCTGGTCCAATCAGATAGGAAGACTCCCCCTTATAAGTTTGTGAAATTGTCACTAGAGGGAGATCTTCATGAATGGAGTCATGACCCAAAATAAGGGAGGGGACAGGGACAGTTGTATGAATAAGCAGGTTGTCAACATTTTCCAGTTTTTCCAAGATGGGTTGGTCCTGTGATTCCTGTTCCTGGTTTTCGACCTGGTCAGCCCAGCTTATCCCAGGTTCCTTTGGGGTTTTAGGCATCCACCTTCCAGGTTTGACTTGGGAAGGTTCAGATTTTTCCTTGGGGGGGACTCTATCCTTCTTATTTTTCCTAACTTCAGACCAGTCATAAGGGTTATGATGGCTGGGAGGTCCATGAACCAGTCTACAATTTTGAACAGAATGTCCTATAATCTTGCAATAGTCACAAAAGGAGGGCATATTTTCATATTCAAGGTGAATTACAGTCTTATAATCAGTAGCATGAAAGAGATAGAATTGGGAGGCTTGGTTTCCTGATTGACATCCACTAAGACCCTAGCATACATACCCAACTCAGCATTAATGGTCCTTTGGTCTATTTTGAGGGGGGTACCAATGCAGTCTGCAATATCATTCAATATTTTAGGGTGCCAAAAAAACCAGTTTAGATTGTGAAACCTAACCCAAAATTTTCCAGACTTGCCTCTTTGTGTATTTGGATTGAAATAAAAATCACAATCCGAGAGTCTCAAAAAACCAGGCTTCAATAAAAGGTTCCCTAACTTCCAAATAGAATTTAGATCATCTTGAGAGTACAAAAGCATATGAAAAAATCCTTTACCTAAGGGGATCATTTTCCAATTTGTAATTCCCCAGCAAATTGATATTCGTTGCTTCAAATCAACATAGGACCAAGGTTTGTCTCCTTTAGCATATGAGATACGTCCCATTAAGGAAAACTTACAGAGATTTTGTCGTTGTGCAATTGCATTAGGATCTGCTTCAATGAACTAGAAGCCAGAACCACTACCGATGACTCTTTAGAAACAGTTCCCACTGGCACACCTTGATCGCCAGATAGGGAACCTTCATGAGCAACTGGGTACTTTGAATTTCCAACCATCAGCGCTCCAGAGACCAACTCAGCCAAAAATTGGGCATGAATTATTAGAAACTTCAGGGACCTTTCTGGGTGGTAGGTTCTGAACAACATATAAAACATAGATCTAATACCAATATCAATCCAAAGCAATATCATTGAAAGCACTTTCATCCAAAAACATCCCACTCAAAAACCTAACAAATACCAACACAACACAAAAAATCTTTTTTCACTTTATATTTCAAAATCGACTTTCTTCAAGGCCACTTCCAAAATACCAAACCCACTTTTCAAACCAAATTCAATTTTCCAAAAAACATTTCCCTTTTTAAAATCACTTTAGAAAAATAAGGTCAAGATTTTAATTCCAAGTGCACACCCCAATAATCCCATGAACCATTGAACAAGTCTTCATCCACTTCCATACATACACACCAACATTCACTTCCCATGCATTCCCTCACATATGAAAATGTTCATAAAAAGTATCCGAGGTTGCACCCAAACGATATCTCTACCAGTTCCAAGCAAACAACAGATTTTTAGACCAAGATCTTTCAGTTTTAAAACAAATCCATTTCACAAATTTAAATCCATTTAAAATAATTCATTCTCATTTAAAAAACCATTTTTCAATTTCAAGAATTCACTTACACCAATCAGAACCAAGATGACACTCAACTTGCATCAAATCACCGAAGGGAGGGACTAGTAGTCATGCTTAACCTGGCGACATGGTAGTGGGACTTGCCCCAAGTAAGCATTAATGACTAGGAGGAACTTAAACAGTGTAATCGGACTCCACATGGGTCACTACTCCATATGAAATCACGATTTAACATCGGCTTTCCTCTGTTGTCATCCCTCAATAAAAAAAAACCATAACGAAGCAAGGACTCAATTCCTGGACTACGCATGGTGACTTGAGGTTTGAAAAGGGAGAGGGTTTGTGACATCCTTCCCGTACCTACCTCTCAAGTCCCGACAGTCCTAATCTCCATCTACCAGACACCCCAAATAACAAGAACCCCTATGATACCATTTTGTCACGAACCAACCCAGGTTGACCCTGAACTGGTCACCCGAGCCGGTCCGCGACATGGCCAGAGAGGCATTCCCGATCCTCCTAGGTTGGCGAAAAGTTCCGGGGAATCAATAGAGAACAATTGGGAACGATTTTACCCAGTGAAAATAAATAAAGCAGCAAAAAAGTAGAATAACGTAAAGAAAATAAATGACACGAAAAAGGAAGAACAACCAACAACAACAAACTAACCTGACCACGACCAAAACTCATCGCGACTCCAAGAGTCTCTCACCAGTTCACAACCAACTCTCGCCCACAGTGAGCAAGCTCAAGTCAAACCTGCAATAAAACTAAAAACAAGAAAACACTATAGGCATGAGTATTATAACTCAGTAAGCATGCCCAACAAACTATTCTCAATGCACTACCTTTAAATAAATAAATTTACTAATTATAGGTTTGAACTAAATTATACAAAATATGGGTTTCCAAACACACACTTCCATTTCTAAGGCAAGTAACAGTCCATTGCCCTTTTTAATTTAAAAACAAGTTTAATGTTTGAAAGGAACATGTGCATTGCATTTTAAATCATTTTCACAAACAATTTATAAATCCAAATTTTAGTTGTTAGTCAAATGGAAAACCACACACAACACACAACACGCACTAAGGGAAATGGAAAAGAAGTGGCACACATGGGCCATAAATTGAACTAGACCTCTCAATTGTCCTCCACATAAAAAATAAACACTAAAGAAAACATGGTTCAAACCTAGGAGCTCATGAAAAATCCATAACGTACCATACATGTGACTCATCCTGAAGGCATGCCTACTCTCGATGACATCATAACACCCTAACGCCCAGTGTTTCCCTACATGGCCTAACCAAGGGGCCCAATCCCCTAGCAGGGTATAATCTGTACTAAGGCCCACTAGCTAGTGCATAATCTAAACTAGTGCACCAATCATTTTTAGAAGATTCATTTACTATGCTAGGTTCCCATGTCAACATGTGTAATAAAAAGGAAAGGGGTGAGTCAAAAAAGTCAATCAAGTAGCACAAACACCACACACAAATCATGCAGTCAACGTACACCAAACATCTCCCATGAGTCACCCCAAAGAGAGCTTTCCAAAATAATTTATTTAATTAAAGTGGCAAATGTGCCTTCACTAATTTTAAAGAAAATCCTCATTTCTCAAGAGAACCAAAACACTTGTTCACACTTCAAAAGAAATAATTTATCAATAAACCAGAACTACATTTCAAATTCCATGAATTGTGTTTAAAGGCCAAATGGTCATTCTTTCACTACTGAGTGTTCGTTCATCAAGAAAATATTCCAAGTGTTGTGTATAAAATAAACGGTTCTTTTTACACAAAATAATCATTTTGAAAATTAATTATCTTATATTATTTCCTATTTATTAAAATTAATAAAACATCAAGAAATTAATAAATTCTAAATTTAATGGCGAGTGCAGTGGGGGACCTACCTCGGCTTGCAGTTCAAACATAATGGCGCGTCACGCCTCACACAGACACACAATCACGCAAAATCTAACGATCGTAGTTTCATGGAATTACCTCAAAAATGCGTTGTAAAAAATGCACAAAAACTAAAAACCCATAACCACTGACTTAAGACAATCCAAATGAACAAATGATGTAAAAACCACCACGAAATGTTTTCAAAACATACTTCACACCAATTACATTATTTCTTAAAATACTTTAAAATTTATGAAACATTTTTCAAAAAGTATCTCAAATCTTTACTCACTCAAAAACCCCTTCAAACCCTCTTTTATTACCAATCTTAGATCCCCAACATACTCGAACAAAAAATGCATGACTTACATAGTCGAATAAACTAATTTCACAACATAATAAAAATAAACCACACATCAAAATCCATTTTGAAACCATACACATGGCACTTTAGAAACCGCAATCCAAAAGTCCACTCAAGGAAGTTCAATCACCAAATTCAAAATAACATTTATACTTCTAAGACCAAAACATGTTTCAAAAAAAAAGAATCACCAATCGCTTGCAAAACCAACCAGCTAATTTTTAAATAAAAAGAGTGTACACCATTTAACAATTTATGCCAAATGATCAAAGCAACAGAACCAAAACACCACTTATCACAAAAAAAGACATTGATAAACATATTAAATCACTAATTAACAACTAAGGATAGTGAGAAAACTAGAATTTAGTGAAATCACAAATTTTGAAGGCGACACACAAAGGGTCCATATCCCAACTCCAATGAGGAAAGAAAACACATGCCTGAGACCGGTGCATGATCTAACTCGCACCTCGTCCACATAAACATGGAACAAGGTATCAAACAAAAAATAAATTATTTTAAAAACCAAATCTACACAAATATAATTAATCACAACACATGATAAAATAATTATCAAATATTCAAGAAATGAAAAACACAAGGGATCAATGTATTAAAAAGCTTAAAGGAAAAAACAAAGGGGTCATGCCTCGATAATTGGAAGATTTCCCGAAACTGGTTCGAAACCTCATTCACCCCGCAACCGCACTCTTGAGGGTAAAAAAACCCTAATTAGGAATCTCAAACTCAAGAAATTAAGAATCTAACCCTTAAATCAAAACCCCATCCATGGTAGAACCCTAAATCGAAGGAAGAAGGATCAAGCGAGTACCGGAGAGGAGGTCGCACCAGTAAGGTTCTCCGGAGGAGGGTTGTGTGCGTTGGAGGGTCACGCCTGCTGGCTAGGGGGTGTGGTTGGTCGCGGGAGGTTGTCACGGCTGGTGGAGAACCAACCTAGAGTAAGTGTCTGCAAGGGTGAAGGCGGTGAGGATTGGCTAGCATGCTGGAGGCACGAGGGATGGAGGAAGAGGCCTAGGTGTGGAGGGCAGAAAGTGGATGGGAGCCAAGGGCACGAGAGCAAGGCGGACAACCGAGATGCGGCCTGGAGCAGGGGGCGAGGCAAGGACGACGAGCGCGGAGGTGACTCGTGAGGCGAGGTACTACTGTGAGAGGCATGGTTTGCGGAGAAGGAGACATGGGTGGAGGGCGAAGGTGGTGAGCGTGAGGTGGTAGTGAAGGAGAAGGTCCAATTTAGGTCCTGGTGTGCGAACAGGAAAAGAACAAGAGGGGGGGCAGACTTAGACTAGGGTTTTCAATTTTTTTCATTTTAATTTCAAATAATAATATTAGTATTAAAAATAATAACAATAATGATAATAATAATAATACAAATAATAATAATAAATAATAACCATAAAAGTTATAATAAAAAAATGATAATAAAAAAATAATAAAAATAACAATAATAACAATAATAAAAATTTATTGATATTAATATTATCAATTATATAACAACATTATTATTATTGAAATTTAATTATTTTAATCTTTAGATACTTTCATGGACACCCGGGCTAACAATGTGACTACCATATGCTATGCGGTGACCGCGCATGGGTCCGAAACCCATGAAAAATATTAAATGACAAACAAAATTAAGTCGGGATCCAGCCCAAACCTTGGTGCGAGAACCCAGAGAAAAGTAATAATAAAATAAAAATTAATTAAAAAGATGGGGTTTGACAATTATCATTTTTAATTTTGACATGAGGATGATTCATGAGTTAAAATATTATTGATATTTGTTTCGGTTATTTTGTCGATTCTTGGATCGTAAAGAAATAATTTGTTTTATAAATTAATAACATGTGTATAAAATGATTCCAAAACCTTATATAGGATATAAACATAAATTTTAATCTATCTCAACAATATAAATGGTTTCATGACCAGTCTTGAATAAGGTAAAGGAAATTGAAATCACATCGTCCATGATGTTGGTAAATCGATACATCATGGACGATGTTTTAATTTCTTGAATGAGTGGGAGAGGAGAAGAATATTGATGGGGAATTTTCCATTAACATGAGAAAATCCATAATATAAAATATTTTTGAGCTTTCATGCATATTGGATAAGATGAGGGGAAGAGAGTATAAGAAAAAAAAAGGAAATGAAAGGAAAACACATGAAAATGAAAGGAGATTCTTACCCCTTAATCTCTTATCCTAGAGATCCCCCTTAAGGCCTTTGGTTTTGAACTTTTGATGATACCACTAGATATAGGAAGTGGGAAAGATCCTTTGGAGGAGTATTGGAAAGAACTTAGGTAAGTCTCAATGATTTAGAGGTGTGGGAGGAAGAGGGGAATGAGGACGGTATTTATAATGGAGGAGATAAGGTATTTTTCATTATTTTAATCATTATTATAATATTTTTGCTCAAGACTATGAATAGTCTTAATTCATGTGACCCAAATAGTAATAATGACATGTGCGTTCTAACCATGTAGTATTAAATCACTTGGGATGTCATAAATAGGGTATTTAACTGATAATTTGAATATACAGTATTTTACCATATTTCACTATTCATAAAAAAATCATGAATTTCATAAATATCCCAAAAATTCACCCTTACCATTTATTGACATGTAGAATTAGAAAATTAACTCCATATTTTAAAAATAATTTCTAAATATTGTTAATTTAATTTTTAAATATAATAATAATTTATTCAAAATTAATAATTTTAAAACTATAACTGCTTTTATTTCACATTGAAAAATTAACCAAGATTTAATTATCTTAAATACTTAAGGAAAATAATAATAATACAATTTACTATTCATTAGGGTCATATTACTATTCATATTACTATTCATAAGGTTATATTACTATTCACAAAAAATTAAGTTGGTTCCATTAGACTTCAAATAACTTACTAAACACAATTGTAGATAACCATTTTTCAAAATTCAAAACATAAAAGCAGTAAAATTATGTTTAAAGGATAGTTAAAAATATATACTTAAAACAATGTTTCATGAATTTTAATTTATTTTCTAAAAAAAACTAGGATGTTATATTATCCCCACATTTCAGAAATTGCATCCTCACAATTTTATTTACTTATTAAACAATTGAGGGCTCATGATCATGTTGTACACCTGGTTTCATCATCATCTTTCTCACTTGAATAAAAGGTCCATGCATTGCAACAATTATTTAGAGATCCTTCAAAATCATTTTCTTCCTTTATCAGAATACACCTTGTACAACTTGGGTCATATACGTTCACAGAAAAATAATTTCATAAAATAATATTGTATGAAATATAATTTCAAAACATCTGACATAACTTTATTTTTATAAAATAGTCGGATAGAGTTTGAGTTGAAAATTTCAATCATTGGTCCTTTTAAAATACCATAATTATGTGTTGGAAGACTATATTGTAAAATCAAATATAAATAGATTGCGCAAGGGTCTCCTTCTTTAGCACCTTTTTCAAAATCATAATATGCTTCAAAATCTTATGATAAGGTAAAATATTTGAAAATGACTTGATAATATTTACATTTCTTGAAAATATTAGAATATTGAGAAAATAATATTTGATTAAATACAACCCATGATCCACTATGGTATTGAGGTATAATGGAGGTGTTTGATATCTCAAACAATTTCTTTCAAGTGAGTTGTATGTTATAAAACGTTTTAGAAATGTATGGAAAAGAATTTGAAATAATTATTGAAAGTAAGTCATCAGGAAGAGATAGAAATGTCATTTGAGATCCTACTCCTTCCATTTTCAACTGACATTCCTTGATCTGAAAAGTTATAAATCAAGGATTTAACTTAAATAATAGAAATAGATACTAACCATATGTTTAATGAAAACTCATAATCCCTAAAGTTGTCTAAACCTTTTCTCTGATATAAACTATAAGGACCCGACCTTATTACATCACATAATCTTGAATTTAGTCAAGAAATCACTTAATTTCACATCAAGTATATTTTTAATTTTATATCGTTAGAGAAAAGGTAGATAACAAATTCATAACATTACACATTAATATAGAGTGAATACCATAATAACATTACTCATTTATTCCAAAATTTAAAACCTTTAAAATAAAACATGATTTATTTGATAGTTCTTCAAACAATTAACTTGGATTAATTCTCTAGATTACACATCATTATAAACTTTAAAAATCATTTAAAAACATGGGATTATCACAAAATCTCAGTAAGGATATAAAAAGAAGGAAACATCACATTAGTACATGAATACTTGTAACATATGAAATCATTTTCAAAATACATACTCGTCACCCATATATACTTACTTTGTGAAACATGATATTTAAAAAAGATTCCCACAAAACATAATAACATAAATAAACCCGTAGAGGTATCTTGGGGCATTACTTATATAATCTTGTAACCATATCAGCTACCTTATAATTTATAACCCTCAAAACTACCTTACAAATTGTATAATCATCGCAGTTACACTTAGAGTAACCATACAACCAACCTAAAACTTACACATACCAAATTCATTAGAGGGAGATATAGGTCCCACCCTTAATCATAAAAAATTCCCAAAAACTAGAACACAATCATTCAACATGAATAATTTCATAAAAACATTGCTTTTGAATTTCGTAAAACAACATTTTAAAAGAGGTTTTCAAAAGAAAAGTCCCTTATAAATATCATATAATTGAATAAGGACTTAATAGAGTGGATTTAATATGTATATATAATGTAAATACACATAATTAAACATATTATAAACAAAAACCATCACACAAACAATTTTAATACCACATTTATAAAGAAGTAGAAGGTTAACCCAAAGAATGAAAACAGGGTTAATAATTCTCTTACCTCGGGTTTGTCTTACTTAAAAATTGTTTAAAACTCTTGTATAATAGTTAAAATAGTGTTATTAGTATTTTAAATAAACATGTTATTGTTTACAACATCTTATATGATCATTTAATAACCTAATTTCACTCTAATTGTTAGTATTTTGTTCCTTACATTGTTTTTGGGTGTGTTATTTACACGATTTCCATGACCGGTTCATGATTTATATTCTTGTAGATTAGAAGTGAAACTCCAGAATTGGAATGGAGTGGTATTTAAATGTTTAAAGAACCCTAAATTATATCTTTTATCATTTTTAATTATTACTTGAGGATGATTCATAAGTTAAATCATTATTGATATTTGTTTAAGTTATTTTACTGATTCTTCAATCATAAAGAAATCATTTTGTTTTATAAATTAATAACATGTGTATAAAATGATTCCAAGAACTTATATAAGATATAATACATAAATTATAATCTGATTCAACCCTAAAAATGGTTTCATGAAAAGTCTTGAAGGAAGTAAAATAAATTGAAATCACATCATCCACGATGTTGGTAATTTGACACATCATGGACGGTGTTTTAATTTCTTGAATAAGTGGGAGAGGATTAGAAATATAATGGTGAGTATTTCATAAACATGATGAAATCCAGAATATGTAAGATACCAGATCATTCATGCCTCTCGGATAAGGGGAGGTGAGTAAAGAAGAAGAATATAAAATAAAATGAAAAGAAAAGAAAGAAAACAAAAGTGGATGTTTACCTCTTGATCTGTTCTCCTTGAGACCCCCTTAAGGCCTTTGGTTTGGAATTTTTGTGAGACCAGAAGTTCTAGGACTTGGGGAAGAGGCTTGGGAGGAGTATTAGGTAGAACTTAGGTAAGGCTCAACTGTAAAGCCTTGAACCATCACTTTTTTATTCAGTACTAAAACATGCAATGTATTTTTTTGTATAATAGATAACTGAAAAATACACAGTAAGTTATACAAATGGGGACCTTTTCTAGTCTAGGTTCTTGAGAATTATACAACAACATATATATATTGAATCGAATTTTACTAAAAATAATAACAAATATAAATAACTGGATTCATCTTCATTAGCACCTTAACTACCCTTTGAACTTCTAAGGATACCTATGAATTTTTTTTTAAAAACCTGGGATGAGAAAAATATCTTAGTAAGGGATATAAAAATAAGAAAATAAAACATTAGTCCATGAATACTTGTAACGTATGAAATCATTTCCAAAAGAAATAAATTGTCAGCCAAATATACTTACTTTGTGAAACATGAGAATTAAAAAAGATCCACACAAAACATAAGAATATAAATAGAGTTATAAAGGTATCTTGGGGAATTACATAAACAAACTTGTAACCCTCTCAGCTACCTTATAATTTGTAACCCACACAACTACCTTACAATTTGTTTAACCATCGCAGTTACACATGGAGTAACCATACAGCTGACCTCCAACTTACATATACCCAATGAATTGGAGGGATATATTAGTCCCAACCTTCATCATAAACAATTACCAATAACCAGAACATAATCATACAACATTAATAATTGCATAAAAATATTTCTTTTGAATTTTGTAAAACAGAATTTTAAAAGAGGATTTAAAATAAGCCCCTTAAAAATATCATATAATTCAATTGAGACTTAATAGATTGGATGGAATATGTACATACACTATAAATATACATAATTCAACAAAATATAAAAAAAACCCATCACACAAATAATTTTAATACCACATAAATAATGAAGTATAATGTTAACCCAAAGAATGGAAATCTGGTTAAGAATTCCCTTACCTCAGGTTTTTCTTACATCAAACTTGTTTAAACCTCCTGTATAATGGTTAAAAGAGTGTTATTAGTATTTTAAAGAAACATTTTCATGTTTCTAACATCTTATATTATCATTTCATAACCTCATTTCACTCTTTAATTATTAGTATTTTTTTCCTTCTATTGTTTTTGGGTGTGTTCTTTACATGATTTCCATGATCAGTTCATGATGGATATTCTTGTCGATTGGAAGTGAAACTCAAAAATTGGAATGGATTGGTATTTAAATGTTTCTAGAACCATAAATTATACAACTTATCATTTTTTACACATGTTATTAATTTATAAAAAAATGATTTCTTTACGATCGAAGAAACGCCAAAACGACTTAAACAAATATCAATAATGATTTAACCTATGAATCATCCTCATGTAAGATTTTAAAAGGAAACACTATGTTCTTATATCAACTAATAAATACTATGTGACCTTTATAAACAAACCATTAAACATAATTTTTCCACATCTATGTTTTGAATTTCAAGAAACAGTAATCTACGGTTGTGATCAGTAAGTTTTTTGGAGTATGATAAAACCAACTTTCTTTTTTGTTAATAGTAACAATCCATTATGAATAGTAATATGAATAGTAATATGACCCTAATAAATAGTAAATTGTATTATTATTTTATTTTCTTAAGGATTTAAGATAATGGAATCTTGGTTAATTTTTTAATATGATATAAAAGCAGTTATACAATTAAATTGGTAATTTTGAATTAAGTACGATTTTATTTAAAAATTAAATTAATAATATTTACAAAATTATTTTCAAAAAATATATTTCATTTTTAAATTCTACACATTGAAAAATATTTAGGGTTAATTTTTGGTATTTTTCTGAAATTCTTGAATTTTTTGATGAATAGTAAAATATGGTAAAATACCGTATATTCAAATTATCAGTTAGATACAAAATTTTTGACATCATAAGTGATTTAAGGAAAATTTTTTGGAGGTCACATGGAATTATAAATATTTTGGGTCACATGAATTAATATTATTCACAGTCTTTAGAAAAAAAATATTATAATAATGATTAAAATAATGTTAAATACATCCTCTCCTCCACTATAAATACCATTATCATTTCCCTCTTCATCCCACACCTATAAATCCTTGATAATTACCTAAGTTCAACCCAATACTCCTCCCAAGGATCTTCCCCACGTCCTAGAGCTTCTGCTCACACCAAAATACCAAAACCAAAGGCCTGAAGAAGGATCTCAAGGGGAATAGATCAAGATGTAAACATCCTCTTTTGTTTTCTTTCTTTTCTTTTCATTTTATTTTCTATTATTCTTATTTACTCACCTCCCCTTATACAAGAGGAATGAATGATCCAGTATCTTACATATTCTATATTTCATCATGGTTTGTTAAAACTCACCATTATAATTCTTCTCCTCTCCCACTTATTCAATAAATCAAAACACAGTCCGTGATATATCGATTTACCGACATCGTGGACGATGTGATTTCAATGTCATTTACTTTCTTCAATACTGGTTATGAAACCATTCTTATGGTTGAAAAAAATTATAATTTATGTATTATACCTTATATAAGGTTCTTAAATCATTTTTTCACATATGTTATTAATTTATAAAACAAAATGAGTTCTTTACGATCGAAGAATCGCCAAAACAACCTAAACAAATATCAATAATGTTCTTACTATTGAATCATCCTCATGGTAGAATTAAAAATGGTAAATGGTATAATTTATGGTTTTGGAAATATTAAAATACCACTCCATTCCAATTCTATATTTTCACTTCCAATCGGCAAGAATATCCATCACGAACCGATCATGGAAATCTTGTAAAGAACGCACCCAAAATGTTTCAAGGAACAAAATACTAACAATTAAAGGGTGAAATGATGTAATGAAATGATCATATAAAGAATTATAAGGATGGATATATTTTTCTAAGATATTAATAATAAACCTTTTAACCTTTATACATGAGGTTTAAACAAGTTTGAAGTAAGACAAACCAGAGGTAAGAGAATTCTTAACCCGATTTCCATTCTTTGGGTTAACCTTCTAATTCAATATTTATGTAGTATTAAAATTTTATTGTGTGCTTAATTTTTTTATATTATGTTTAATTATGTTTATTTATAGTTTATATACATATTCCATCCACTCAATCAAGTCTCTCTTCAATTATATGATATTTGTAAGTGAATTTTTAACCCAATTTTCATTCTTTGGGTTAACCTTATACTTCATTATTTATGGGGTATTAAAATTATTTGTGTAATTAATTTGGTTTATATTATGTTTAATTATGTGTATTTACAGTTTATATACATATTACAACCACTATATCAAGCCTCACTTGAATTATATGATATTTGTAAGGGGCTTTTCTTTTAAAATCATATTTTAAATTCTGTTTTACAAAATTTAAAAGAAATGTTTTTATGCCATTATTCATGTTGAATGATTGTGTTCTTGTTCTTGAGAATTTTTTATGATGATTTTTGGGACCTGTATCTCCCTCTAATTTATTGGGTATGTGTAAGGTTTAGGTCGGTCGTATGGTTACTCATAGTGTAACTATGATGGTTACACAAATTGTAAGGTAGCCGTGAGGGTTACAAATTATAAGATAGTTGAGAGGGTTACAAGTTTATGTAAGTAATTACTTAAGATAAATTTATTCTTATATTTATCTTCTTATGTTTTGTGTGGATATTTTTTAATTCTCATGTTTCACAAAGTAAATATATATGGGTGACAAGTATGTCTTTTGGAAATGATTTCAAACATTACAAGTATTCATGGACTAATGTTTTCTTTTCTTCTTTTTTTATCCCTTATTGAGATATTTTTATACACTCTTTTAACCTTTATAATGGAGGTCTAAATAAGTTTTAAGTAATAAAAACCTGAGGTAAGGAAATTCTTAACCCGATTTCCATTCTTTGGGTTAACCTTCTACTTCATTATTTATGTGGTGTTAAAATTGTTGGTATGATGAATATTTGTTTATATTATGATGAATTATGTATATTTATAGTGTATATACATATTCAATTCACTCTATTAATTATCTCTTCAATTATATGATATTTTAAGGGAATTTTTCTTTCTAAAACCTCTTTTTAAATTCTATTTTACGAAATTCAAAAACAATGTTTTTATTAAATTATTCATGTTGTATGATTATGTTCTGGTTCTTGGGAATTTTATTCATGAAGAGTGGGACCTATATTTACCTCCAATTCATTGGGTATGTGTAAGTTGGGGGTTGTCCATATGGTTAATCCAAGTGTAACTGCGGTGGTTACACAAATTGTAAGATAGCTGCGAGGGTTACAAATTATATGGTAGCTGAGTGGGATACGAGATTATGTAAGTAATGTCCCAAGATACCTTTATAATTCTATTTATGTTCTTATGTTTTGTGTGGATCTTGTGTAATTCTCATGTTTCACAAAGTAAGTATGTGTGGTTGATAAGTATGTCTTTTGGAAATGATATCATACGTTACAAGTATTCATGGACTAATGTTTTCTTTTCTTCTTTTTATATCCCTTGCTGAGTTATTTTTCTCAATCCAACTATTTATGACATAATAAGCGATGTAAGACCACTTTATTTGAACTCACATTCCATTATTAATCTTTTTGGTCACATGAATTAATATTATTCACAGTATTGAAAAAATATATTATAATAATGATTAAAATAATGAAAAATACCTCCTCTCCACCACTATAAATACCACCCTCATTCCCCTCTTCCTACCACAGCTCTGAAGCATTGAGACTTACCTAAGTTCTACCCAATAATCCTCCAAAGTATCTTTCCCACGTCCTAGAGCTTATGGTCTCATAAAAAGGCCAAAACCAAAGGCCTTAAGGAGGATCGCAAGGAGAAGAGATCAAGGGGTAAGAATCGCCTTTCATTTTCACGTGTTTTCCTTTCATTTCATTTTATTTTATTATACTCTCTTCCCCTCCTCTTATCCAATAGGCATGAAAGATACAGAATATTATATATTATGGATGTTCTAATGTTCACAGAAATTCCTCACCAATCTTATTTTCCTCTCTCACTCATTCAAGAAATTAAAACACTGTCCGTGATGTGTCGATTTACCGACATCGTGGACGATGTAATTTTAATTTCATTTACTTTCTTCAAGAGTAGTCATGAATCCATTTCTATGGTTGGAACAGATTAAAATTTATGTATTATATCTTATATAAGGTTTTGGAATCATTTTATACACATGTTATTAATTTATAAAACAAATGAGTTCTTTACGATCAAAGAATCACCAAAATGACCTAAACAAATATCAATAAAGTTTTAACTTATGAATCATCCTCATGCCAGAATTAAAAATTATAAATGGTTTAATTTATCATTATATAAGTATTTAAATACCATTCCATTCCAATTCTTTATTTTTACTTCTAATCAACAATAATATCCATCATGAACCGATCATGGGAACCATGTAAAGAACGCACCTGAAACAATGCAAGGAACAAAATAAAAACAATTAAAGGGTGAAATGATGCAATGAAATGGTAATATAAGGTATTATAAACATAATTATGTTTCTTTAAGATATTAATAACACTATTTTGACCATTATACAGGAGGTTTAAATGATTTTTAAGTAAGAAAAACATGAGGTAAGTGGATTCTTAACCCGATTTCTATTCTTTGGGTTAACCTTCTATTTCGATATTTATGTGGTATTAAATTTTTTTGTGTGGTGAGTTTTTTTATATTATGTTGAATTATGTTTATTTACAGTTTTTATACATATTACATATACTCTATTATGTCTCTCTTTAATTATATGATATTTCTAATGGGCTTTTTTTAAAATCCTCTTTTAAAATTCTGTTTTACAAAATTCAAAAGCAATGTTTTTATGAAATTATTCTTATTTTATGATTATATTTTGGTTCTTGGGAATTTTATATGATGAAGAGTGAGACCTATATCTCCCTCCAATTCATTTTTTATGTGTAAGTTGGAGGTCGTCCATAGGGTTACTCCTAGTGTAACTGCGATTGGCAAAAAAATTGTAAGATAACCTCGAGGGTTACAAATTATAAGATAGACGAGAGGGTTAAAAGATTAAGTAAGTAATTCCCCAAGATAACTTTATGGTTCTATTTATTTTCTTATGTTTTTTTTATCTTTTATAATTCTCATGTTTCAAAAAGTAACTATATATGGGTGACAAGTATGTCTTTTGGAAATGATTTCATACGTTACAAGTGTTCATGGACTAATGTGTTATTTACTTCTTTTTATATCCCTTACTGATAATTTTATGCTCATAAAAAGTTTTTAAATGATTTTCATAGGATATAATTATGCTTAAGACAAATAAGGAATCCAAGTTAAATGTTTTAATTTTTTTCAAAGAAATCATTTTTTATTTGAAAAGTTTTACATTTTGGAAGAAATGAATACTGTTTTTATTGTATCCACTCTGTATTAATGTGTAATGTTATGAATTTATTATTTCTAATTATATAATTCTCTAAAACTAAAAATATCCTCAATGTGAAAGGAAGTGATTTCCTGACTAAATTCATTTCTTCCAAAATATAAAACTTTTCATATAAAACATGATTTCTTTGAAAATTCTTCAAACAATTAACATGGAATAATTATTTGTATTACACATCCTTATAACCTATTAAAATCATTAAAAAACTTGGTAGGATCATAAAAAACTTAGTAAGTGATATAAAAATAAGTAAAGAACACATTTTTCCATGAACACTTGTAACGTATGAAATCATTTCGAAAAGACATACTTTTCACCCATATATACTTACTTTGTGAAACATGAGAATTATAAAAGATCAAAACAAAATATAAGAAAATAAATAGAACCATAAAGTTATCTAGGGGAATTACTTACATAATCTTGTAACCATATCATCAACCTTATAATTTGTAACCATCACGACTACCTAACAATTTGTGAAACCATCACAGTTACACTTGGAGTAACCATATTGGATACCATATTCTGGATTTCATCATGTTTATGGAATACTCACCATTATATTTATTCTCATCTCCCACTTATTCAAGAAATTAAAACACCACTCATGATGTTTCAAATTACTAACATCGTGGATTATGTTATTTTAATTTCTTTTACTTCCTTCAAGACTGGTCATGAAACCATTTATATGGTTGAACAAGGTTATAATTTATGTATTAAAACTTATATAAGGTTTTGGAATCATTTTGTACACATGTTATTAATTTATGAAAAAAAATGAGTTCATTATGATTGAAGAATCCCCAAAATTACCTAAACAAATATCCATAATGTTTTAATTTATTAATCATTGTCATGTCATAATTAAAAATGATAAATGGTATAATTTATGGTACTAGAAATATTTAAATACCATTCCATACCATAAAGGCTGGGCCTTATTACATTACATAATCTTAAATTTAGTCAAGAAATCACTTCCCTTTACATTTCGGATCTTTTAAAGTTTAGAGATTTAGAGAATTGGGACATAATACATTCATAACATTACACATTAATACAGAGTGGATACCATAAAATAGTATTCATCTCTTCCAAAATATAAATATTTTCAAATAAAACATCATTTCTTTGAAAGTTCTTCAAAAATTTAACTTGGATTCCTTATTTGTCTTAAACATCCTTATAACCTGTAAAAATAATTTAAAAACATGAGATGAGCACAAAAATATCATTAAGGGATATAAAAATAAGGAAATAACACATTATTCCATGAATACTTGTAACGTATGAAATTATTTTCAAAAGACAAACCTGCCACCCATATATACTTACTTTGTGAAAAATGAGATTTCCAAAAGATTCCCACAAAACATAAGAACAAAAATAGAACCATAAAGGTATCTTGGGTAATTAATTACACAATCATTTAACCCTCTTGGCTAGCTTATAATTTGTAACCCTCACGGCTACCTTACAATTTGTGTAACCATCGCAGTTACACTTGGAGTAACCATATGACTGACCTAAAACTTACACATACCCAATGAATTTGGGGGAGATATAGGTCCCAACCTTAAATCATAAACAATTTCCAATAACCATTACATAATCATACAACACGAATAATTTCATAAAAAATTTCTTTTGAATTTTGTAAAACAAAATTTTAAAAGAGGATTTAAATAAAATCCCCTTAGAAATATCGTATAATTAAAGTGAGACTTAATAGAGTGGATGTAATATGTATAAAAACTTTAAATACAACTAATTAAACATAATATAAACAAAATCCATCACACAAACAATTTTAATACCACATAGATAATGAATTAGAAGGTTTACCCAAAGAACAAAAATTGGGTTAAGAATTCCCTTACCTTGGGTTAGTTTTACTTAAAACTAGTTTAAACATCTAGTAAAATGGTTAAAATAGTGTTATTAATATCTTAAAAAAATACTAATGTTTATAATACCTTATATAATCATTTCATTACATCATTTCACCCTTTAATTGTTAGTATTTTGTTCCTTGCATTGTTTTGTGTGCGTTCTTTACATGATTGACATGATCGGTTCTTAATGAATATTATTATTGATTGGAAGTGAAACTTCATAATTGGAATTATGTGATATTTAAATATTTCAATAACCATAAATTATATCATTTATCACTTTGAATTATAGCATGAGGATGTTTCATGAGATAAAACATTATTGATATTTGTTTAGGTCATTTTGGCGATTCTTCGATCGTAAAGAACTCATTTTGTTTTATAAATTAATAACATGTGTGAAAAATGATTTCAAAACCTTATATAAGATATAATACATAAATTATAGTTTTTTAAACCATAAAAATGGTTTCATTACTAGTCTTGAAGAATGTAAATGAAATTGAAATCACATCATCCACGATGTTGGTAAATCGACACATCACAGACAGTGTTTTAGTTTCTTGAATAAGTGGAATAAGAGAAGAAGTATAATATTGAATCTTCCATAAAAGTGATTAAATTTATAATATGTAAGATACTGGATCATTCATGCCTCTTTGATAAGGCGAGTTGAGGAAAGAAGAAGAATAGAAAATAAAATGAAAAAAATAAAGAAAACAAAAGAGGATGTTTACCTCTTGATCTCTTCTCCTTGAGATCCTTCGTAAGGACTTTGGTTTTTGAATTTTGGTGAGAAAAGAAGATATAGGACATGGGGAATAAACTTGGGAGAATTATTGGGCATAAATTAGGTAAGGATCAAGGCTTGAGAGGTGTTGTTGGAAGAGGGGAATGAGGGTGGTATTTATAGTGGAGGAGATGAGGTATTTTTCATTATTTTTATCATTATTATAATATTTTTTCTCAAGACTATGAATAGTCTATATTAATGTTACCAAAAATAGTAATAATGGCATGTGAGTTTTAACCAAGTGGTATTACATCATTTATAATGTCATAAATATTTTATTTAACTGAAAATTTAAATATACGATATTTTACCGTATTTAACTATTCATCAACTATGAGAACCCGACCTTATTACATTACATGATCTTGAATTTAGTCAAGAAATAAATTCCTTTAACATTGAGAATATTTTCAAGTTTATATATTTATATGAAAGGGATATAACACATTCATGACATTACACATTAATACAGAGTGGATACCATAAAAACAATACTCATTTCTTCCAAAATATAAAACTTTTCAAATAAAACATGATTTCTTTAAAAATTACTCAAACATTTAACTTGGATTTCTTATTTGTCTTAAACATCCTTATAACCTATGAAAATAATTTATCAACATGGGATGATCATAAAAATCTCAGTAATGGATATAAAAAGAAGGAAAGAACACATAAGTCCATGAACACTTGTAACATATGAAATCATTTCTAAAAGACATACTTGTCACCCATATATAATTACTTTGTGAAACTATATAGTTACACAAGATCCAAAAAAATAATAATAACATAAATATAACCATAAAGGTATCTTGGGTCATTACTTACGTAATCTTTTAACCCACTCAGCTACCTTATAATTTGTAACCCTCGTGACTACCTTACAAGTTGTGTAACCATTACAGTTACACTTGGAGTAACCATATGGATGACCTCCAACATACACATAAAAAATGCATTTGAGGGAGATATAGTTTCCACCCTTCATCATAAAAAATTTCCAAGAACCAGATCATAATCATAAAACATGAATAATTACATAAAAACAATGCTTTTGAATTTTGTAAAATAGAATTTTAAAAGAGGATTTAAAAAAAACCCCTAAAAAATATCATATAATTCAAGTTAGACATAATAGAGTGAATTAAATATATATATATATATAAACAGTAAATATACATAATTAAACATAATATAAAAAAAACCAATCACACAAACAATTTTAATACCACAAAAATAATGAAGTATAAGGTTAACCTAAAGAATGGAAATCGGGTTAAGAATTCCCTTACCTCAGGTTTGTCTTACTTAAAAATCGTTTAAACCTCATGTATAATGGTTAAAAGATTATTATTAATATATTAAAGAAACATAATTATGTTTATAATACCTTATATGATCATTTAATTACATCATCTCACCCTTTAGTTGTTTGTATTTTGTTCCTTGCACTGTTTTGGGTGCATTCTTTACACGGTTCCCATGATCGGTTCAGGATGGGTATTCTTATTGATTGGAAGTGAAACTAATTAATTGGAATAGAATGGTATTTAAATATTTAAATAATAATAAATTATACCATTTATCATTTTCAATTATGACATGAGTATGGTTCGTAAGTTAAACCATTATTGATAATTATTTAGGTCATTTTGGTGATTCTTCAATCGTAACGAACTTATTTGTTTTGTAAATTAATAACATTTGTATAAAATGATTCTATAACCTTATATAAGATATAATACATAAATCTTAATCTGTTTCAACCATAGAATTTTTTTCATGACCAGTCTTGAATTAATTAAATGAAATTGAAATCACATCGTCCACGATGTCGGTAAATCGACACATCACAGATGGTGTTTTAATTTCTTGAATGAGTGGGAGAGGAGAAGAATATTGATGATAAATTTTCCAAGAAAATGAGAAAATACATAATATAAAAGATTCTAGAGATTTTATTACTAATGGATAATATTATGGTAAGATATTATTAGAAAAGAAAAGGAAATGAAAGGAAAACACATGAAAATGAAAGGAGATTTGTACCCCTTGATCTCTTCTCCTTGAGATCCTCTTTATGGCCTTTGGTTTTTTCATTTTGATGAGACCAGTAGATTTAGGAAGTGAGGGAGAGCCTTGGGAGGAGTATTGGGCAGAAATTAGGTAAGTCTCAAGGCTTGAGAGGCATGGGAGGAAGAGGGGAAATAGGGTGGTATTTATAGTGGAGGAGAGGAGGTATTTTTAATTATTTTAATCATTATTATAATATGTTTGCTCAAGACTATGAATAATCTTAATTCACATGACACCAAATAGTAATAATGGAATTTGAGATCTAAAAAAGTGGTATTAAATCACTTATTATGTCATAAATAGTGTATTTAACTAATAATTTGAATGTATGGTATTTTACCATATTTCACCATTCATAAAAAAATCAAGAATTTCTGAAAAATCAAAAAAATTCACCCTAACCATTTTTTGACATGTAGAATTCAAAAATGAACAATATTTTTTGAAAATAAATTTCTAAATATTATTAATTTAATTTTTAAATAAAATCATACTTATAAAAAGAATAAAATAAAATATTAGTCCATGAATACTCGTAATGTATGAAATCATTTTCAAAAGACATACTTGTCACCCATATATACTTACTTTGTGAAACATGAGATTTACCCAAGATTACCACAAAAAATAATAACATAAATAGAACCATAAAGGTATCTTTGTGAATTACTTACATAATATTGTAACCCTCTCAGCTACCTTATAATTTGTAACCCTCACAGCTAACTTATAATTTATAACCCTCACGAGTACCTTACAATTTGTGTAACCATCTTAGTTACATTTGGAGTAAATATCTGGAAGAACTCCAACTTACATGTACCCAATTCATTAGAGGGAGATATAGGTCCCAACCTTTATCAAAAAAAATTCCCAAGAACTAGAACATAATCATACAACATGAATAATTTCATAAAACATTGCTTTTGAATTTTGTAAAACCGAATTTTAGAAAGGATTTTTGAAGAAAAGTCCCTTATAAATATTATATAATTGAAGTGAGAATTAATGGAGTGGATGGAATTTTAATATAAACTATAAATACACATAATTAAACATATTAAAAACAAAACTCACCACACAATCTAATTTTAATGCCACATAAATAATGAATTAGAAGGTTAACCAAAAAATGGAAATCGTGTTAATAATTATCTTAACTCGAGTTTGTCTAACTTGAAAAAATTTAAACCTCATGTATAATGGTTAAAATAGGATTATTAATATCTAACAGAAACATATCCATCTTTATGATAACTTATATTATTATTTCATTACATCATTTTCCCCTTTAATTGTTAGTATTTTGTTCCTTGCATTGTTTTTGATGCGTTCTTTACATGATTTCCACGATCAGTTCATGATTGATATTCTCGTAGATTGGAAGTGAAAATTCATAATTGGAATGGAATTGTATTTAAATATTTCAATTACCATAAACTATACCATTTTTCATTTTGAATTCTGACATGGGGATGATTTATAAGTTAAAACATTATGGATATTTTTTTAGGTCATTTTGGTGATTCTTTGATCGTAATGAACTCATTTTGTTTCATAAATTAATAAAATGTGTAAAAAATGATTCCATAACTTTATATAAGATACAATACATAAATTATAATCTGATTTAACAATAAAAATGGTTTCATGAACTATCTTTAAGGAAGTAAAATAAATTGAAATCACATCGTCCACGATGTCGATAATTCGACACATCACAGACTATGTGTTAATTTCTTGAATAAGTGGGATAAGAGAAGAAATAAAATGGTGAGTGTTCAATAAACCTGATAAATTCCAGAATATGTAAGATAATATATAATTCATGTCTCTTTTATAAGGTTAAGTTATTAAAGAAGAAGAATATAAAAGAAAATAAAAATAAAAGAAAGAAAACAAAAGAGGATGTTTACCTCTTGATCTCTTATCCTTGAGATCCTTCTTAAGGCCTTTGGTTTAGGCCTTTTGGTGAGACCAGAAGCTCTAGGACGTGGGGAAGATCCTTGGGAGGGGTTTTGGTCAGAACTTAGGTAAGGATCAAGTCTTGAGAGGTGTGGGAGGAATAGGGAAATGGGGGTGGTATTTGTAGTGGAGGAGAGGAGGTATTTTACATTATTTTAATCATTATTATAATATTTTTTTCTCAAGACAATGAATATTCTTAATTCATGGGACCCAAAATAGTAATAATGACACGTGAGTTCTAAAAAAGTGGTGTTACATCACTTATGATGTCATAAATAGTGTATTTAACTGATAATTTGAATATATGGTGTTTTACTATATTTCACTATTCATAAAAAATTCATGAATTTGAAAAAAATCCCAAAAATTCACCCAATTTTTTTTCAACATGTAGAATTTAAAAATGAAATCCATTTTTTGAAAATATTTATCAAAATATTATGATTTTAATTTTTAAATAAAATCATACTTTATTAGAAAATTAACAATTTAAATTCTATAAGTACTTTTATATCACACTGAAAAATTAACCAAGATGTCATTATCTTAAAGCCTTAAGAAAATAAAATATTAATAAAATATACTATTTTTTAGGTTCATATTACTATTCAAATTATTATTTACAAGGTTATTTTACTATTAAAAAATAATTAAGTTGGTTCCATTAGATTCCAAATAACTTAGTGAACAGAATTGTAGATGACCATTTTTTGAAATTCAAAACATTGAAGTTGAAAAATTATGTTTAATGGTTAGTTTATAAAGGTAAAATAATATTTAGTAGTCTATTTAATCACATAGTGTTTCCCTTTAAAATCTATATATGTTACATTATCCCCCCTTAAATGAATTGTGCCCTCATGATTTGTTCATTTGACTTATATTTCTGAATTTTCATATTGATAATTATGAAAAAATATTTTCTTATGTGTACTTAATTAACTAGATGTTTAAAAGTAAACACTATCACTTAAATTTTTCTAAAAAAATACAAATATCTAATATTCAATTTTTTTATACCATTCCTCTGATACCAACTATAAAGCCCTGAACCCGCACTTTTAGATTCAGTACTAAAACATGCGGTATATTTGTTTTTATAATAGATAATTGAAAAATACACACTACATTATACAAATGAAGAAATTTTCCATTCTAGGTTATATAGAATTATATAAAAAAGTACATATATTGAATCATAGTTTACCATAACATAATCATACAACATATATAGTTTCAAAAAAATATTTCTTTTGAATTTTGTAAAACAAAATTTTAAAAGAGGATTTTAAAAGAAAATTCCCATACAAATATCATATAATTCAAGTGAGACTTAATAGAGTGGATTGAATATGTATATAAACTGTAAATACACATTATTCAACATAATATAAACAAAATTCATTACAAAAACAATTTTAATACCACATAAATAATGAAGTAGACGGTTAACCTAAAGAATTAAAATTGGGTTAAGAATAACCATACCTCGGGTTTGTCTTACTTAAAAATCGTTTAAACCTCCTGTATAATGGTTAAAAGAGTGTTATTAATATCTTACAGAAACATTTTTAGGTTTAAAACATCTTATATGATCATTTCATAACCTCATTTCACCCTTAAATTATTATTATTTTGTTCTTTCCATTGTTTTTGGGTGCGTTCTTTACACGATTTCCATGATCGGTTCATGATAGATACTATTGTCGATTGGAAGTGAAACTTAAGAATTATAAAGGATTGGTTTTTTACATATTTCCAAAACCATTAATTATACTATTAATTATTTTTAATTTTTACATGAGGATGATTCATGAGTAAAAACATTATTGATATTTGTCTAGGTTATTTTAGAGATTCTTCGATCGTAAAGAAATCATTTGTTTTATAAATTAATAACATGTGTATAAAATGATTCTAGAACCTTATATATGATATAAAACATAAATTTTAATCTGTTTCAACCATATAAATGGTTTCATGACCAGTTTTGAATAAGATAAAGGAAATTGAGATCACATCGTCCATGATGTTGGCAAATCAACACATCATGGATGATGTTTTAATTTCTTGAATGAGTGGGGGAGAAGAATAATATTGATGAGGAAATTTTCATGATCATGAGAAAATCCATAATATAAAATATTCTGGAGCCTTCATTCCTATTGGATAAGATTAGGGGAAGAGTGTATAAGAAAAGAAAAGAAAATGAAAGGAAAACACATGAAAATGAAAGGAGATTCTTACCCCTTGATCTCTTATCCTTGAGATCCTCCTTAAGGCCTTTGGTTTTGGACTTTTGATGAGGAAAGTAGATCTAGGAAGTGTTAAAGAGCCTTGGGATGAGTATTGGTTAGAAATTAGGTAAGGCTCAATGCTTGAGAGGGGTGGGAGGAAGAGGGGAACGAGGGCGATATTTATAATGGAGGAGATAAGGTATTTTTCATTATTTTAATCATTATTATAATATTTTTGCTCAAGGCTATGAATATTGTTAATTCATGTGACCCCAAATAGTAATAATGACATGTGAGTTCGAACTAAGTAGTATTAAATCACTTATGATGTCATAAATAGTGCATTTAACTAATAATTTGAATATACAATATTTTACCGTATTTCACTATTTATAAAAAATTCACAAATTTCAGAAATATCCCAAAAATTCACCCTTAAAATTTATTTACGTGTATAATTAAAAAATGAACTCCATTTTTTGAAAATAAATTTCTCAATATTGTTAATTTAATTTTTAAATAAAATAATAATTTATTCAAAATTTACAATTTTAAAAATATAACTGCTTTTATATCACATTGAAAAATTAACCAAGTTGTAATTATCTTAAATTCTTAAGGAAAATAATAATAATACAATTTACTATTCATTAGGGTCATATTACTATTCATTTTACTATTCATAAGGGTATGTTACTATTCACCAAAAATTAAGTTGGTTCCATTAGACTCCAAATAACTTAATAAACACAATTGTAAATGACCATTTTTTGAAATTCAAAATATAAAAGAAGAAAAATTATGTTTAAAGGATAGTTATAAATATCTACTTAAAACAATGTTTCATTAATTTCAATTTATTTTCTTAAAAAAACTAGGATGTTACATTATCCCCACATTTCAGAAATTGTGTCCTCACAATTTTATTTACTTATTAAACAATTGAGGGGTCCTTGATCATGGTGTCCACCTATTTTTATCATCATCTTTCTCAAATAAATATAAGGTCCATGCATTACAAAAATGATTTAGAGACCCTTAAAAATAATTTTCTTCCTTTATCAAAATACACCTTGTATAACTTGGGTCATATGGGTGTTCACATAAAAATAGATTCAGAATATAATCTTGTATGAAATATAATTTCAAAACATCTGGAAAAACATTATTTTTATAAAACAGTCAGATAGAGTTTGAGTTGAAACTTTGAATCAATAGTCCTTTTAAAATACCATAACTATGTGTTGGAATACTATATTGTAAAAGTAAATATAAACATGTTACACAAGGGTCTCCTTATTTAGCACCTTTTTCAAAATCATAATATTCTTCAAAATCTTGTGATAAGGTAAAATATTTGAAAATGATTTGATAATATTTACCTTTCTTGAAAATATGAGAATTTTGAGAAAATATGATTTGATTAAATACAACCCATGATCCACTATGGTATCAAGGTATTGTGGAGGTGTTTGATATCTCAAATAATTGCTTGCAAGTGAGTTGTATGTTAGAAAACGTTTTAGAATCGTCTGGACATGAATTTGCAATAATTATTGAAATTAAGTCATCAGGAAGAGATATGAATGTCATTTGAGATCCCCCTCCTTCCATTTTCAAATGAATTTCCTTGATCTGAAAATTATAAATCAAGGATTTATCTTAAATAATAGACATAGATACTAACCAAATGTTTAATGAACACTTCTAATCCCTAAAGTTGTCTAACCCTTTTCTCTAATGTCAACTATAAGGACCCTTTCTTATTATATTACATAATCTTGAATTTAGTCAAGAAATCACTTCCTTTCACATCGAGTATCTTTTCAAGTTTATATCTTTAGAGAAAAGGTAGATAACACATTCATAACATTACACATTGATACAGAGTAGATACCATAATAACATTACTAATTTATTTCAAAATATAAAACTTTTCAAATAAAATATGATTTATTTGATAGTTCTTGAAACAATTAACTTGGATTACTTCTCTATGTTACACATCCTTATAACCTTTAAAAATCATTTAAAAACTTATTATGATCACAAAAGCTCTGTAAGGGATATAAAAGGAAAGAAAAAACACATTAATCCGTGAATACTTGTAATATATGAAATCATTTTCAAAATACATACTTGTCACCCATATATACTTACTCTGTGAAACATGAGGTTTAAATAATATTCCCACAAAAAATAATAACATAAATAGATCCATAGAGGTATTTTGAGGCATTACTTACATAATGTTGTAACCATCTCAACTACCTTATAATTTGTAACCCTCACAGCTACCTTACAATTTGTTTAACCATCACAGTTACACTTAGAGTAACTATACGACCAACCTCCAACTTATACATACCAAATTCATTGGAGGGAGATATAGTTCCCACCCTTAATCCTAAAAAATTACCAAAAACTAGAACACGATCATTCAACATGAATTATTTTATTAAAACATTACTTTTGAATTTCGTAAAATAGAATTTTAAAATAGGTTTTCAAAATAAAAGTCCCTTATAAATATCATATAATTGAATAGAGACTTAATAGAGTGGATGGAATATGTATATACACTATAAATACACATAATTAAACATATTATAAACAAAAACAACAACACAAAAATTTTTAATACCACATAAATAATGAAGTAGAAGGTTAACCCAAAGAATGAAAACTGGGTTAAAAATTCCATTGCCTCAGATTTTTATTACTTAAAAATTATTTAAACCGCCTGTATAGTGGTTAAAAGAGTGTTATTAGTATTTTTCAGAAACATGTTCATGTTTATAATATCTTATATGATCATTTCATAACCTCATTTCACTCTTTAATTGTTAGTATTTTGTTCCTTCCATTGTTTTTTGGTGTGTTATTTACACGATTTCCATGATCTGTTCATGAATTCTATTCTTGTCGATTGGAAGTGAAACTCAAAAATTGGAATGGAGTGGTATTTACAGGTTTCTAGAACCATAAATTATACATTTTATCATTTTTAATTCTTACATGAGGATGATTCATAAGTTTAATCATTATTGATATTTGTTTAAGTCATTTTGGAGATTCTTCGATCATAAAGAACTCATTTTATTTTATAAATTATTAACATGTCTATAAAATGATTCTAGAACCTTATATAAGATATAATACATAAATTATAATCTAGTTTAAACATAAAAATGGTTTCATGAGAAGTCTTTAAGGAAGTAAAATAAATTTAAATCACATCGTCGATGATGTCGGAAATTTGACACATCATGGATGGTGTTTTAATTTCTTGAATAAGTAGAAGAGGAGTAGAAATATAATGGTGATTATTTCATAAACATGATGAAATCCAAAATATGTAATATACTAAATCATTCATCCCTCTTGGAAAATGTGAGGTGAGGAAATAAGAATAATAGAAAATAAAATGAAAAGAAAAGAAAGAAAACAAAAGAGGATGTTTACCTCTTGATCTCTTCTCCTTGAGACCCCCTTAAGACCTTTTGTTTTGGCCTTTTAGTGAGACCAGAAGCTCTAGGACTTGTGGAAGAGTCTTGGGAGGAGTATTGGGAAGATCTTAGGTAAAGATCAATTGTAAATCCGTGAACCCTCACTTTTGGATTCAGTACTAAAAGATTCTGTGTATTTTTTTTTTGTATAATAGATAACTAAAAATACACAGTACATTATAAAAATGGGGACATTTTCTGGTCTAGGTTTTTGAGAATTAGACAACAACTTATATATATTGAATCAAATTTTACAAAAAATAATAGCTAATATAAATAACTGGATTCATCTACATTAGCACGTTAACTTCCCATTTAACTTCTAAGGATAGCTATGAAAAACATTTTAAAAACCTGAGATCAGAAGAATAGTTTAGTAAGGGATATAAAAAAGAAGAAAATAAAACATTCGTCCCTGAATACTTGTAACATATGAAATCATTTCCAAAAGACATAATTTTCACCCATATATACTTACTTTGTGAAACATGATAATTACAAAAGATCCACACAAAACATAAGAACATAAATAGAATTATAAAGGTATCTTGGGGAATTAATTATAGAAACTTGTAACCCTTTCAGCTACCATATAATTTGTAACCCTCACAACTACCTTACAATTTGTGTAACCATCACAATTACACTTGGAGTAACCATATGGCTGACCTCCAACTTACACATACCCAATGAATTAGAGGGATATATAGGTCCCAACCTTCATAAAAAACAATTACCAATAACCATAACATAATAATACAACATGAATAATTGTATAAAAACATTGATTTTGAATTTTGTAAAACAGAATTTTAAAAGAGGATTTTAAAAAAAGGCCCTTACAAATATTATATAATTTAAGTGAGACTTAATTGATTATATGGAATATGTATATACACTATACATATACATAATTTATCATAATATAAAAAAACCAATCACACAAATAATTTTAATACCACATAAATAATGAAACATAAGGTTAACCCAAAGAATGGTAATCACATTAAGAATTCCCTTACCTCAGGTTTTTCTTACTTAAAACTTGTTTAAACCTCATGTATAATGATTAAAAGAGTGTTATTAGTATTTCATTGAAACATTTTCATGTTTATAACATCTTATATTATCATTTCATAACCTCATTTCACTCTTTAATTATTAGTATTTTGTTCCTTATATTATTTTTTGGTGCTTTCATTACATGATTTCCATGATCAGTTCATGATGGATATTCTTTTCGATTGGAAGAGAAACTAAAAAATTGGAAGGGAGTGGTATTTACATGTTTCTAGAACCATAAATTATACAACTTATCATTTTTTACACATGTTATTAATTTATAAAACAAAATGAGTTCTTTACGATCAAAGAAATGCCAAAACGACTTAAACAAATATCAATAATGATTTAACTTATGGATCATTCTCATGTAATATTTTAAAAGGAAACACTATTTTATTAAATGAAATAATAAATACTATTTTACCTTTATAAATTAACCATTAAACATAATTTTTCCACTTCTATGTTTTGAATTTCAAGAAACGGTCATCTACGGTTGTGATCAGTAAGTTTTTTGAAGTATGATAGAACTAAATTTCTTTTTGGTTAATAGTAAAAAAACCTTATGAATAGTAATATGAATATTAATATGAACCTAATTAATAGTAAATTTTATTATTATTTTATTTTCTTAATGTTTTAAGATAATGGAATCTTGGTTAATTTCTTAATATGATATAAAAGTAGTTATAGAATTAAAATTGGCAATTTCTGAATTAAGTATGATTTTATTTAAAAATTAAATTAATAATATTTAGAAAATTATTTTCAAAAAATAGATTTCATTTTTAAATTCTATATGTCTAAAAATGGTTAGGGTTATTTTTTGGTATTTTTCTGAAATTCTTGAATTTTTTGATGAATAGTGAAATACGGTAAAAAACAGTATATTCAAATTATCAGTTAAATACAGTATTTTTACATAATAAGTGATTTAAGGACAATTTTTTGGAGCTCACATGCAATTATTACTATTTTGGGTCTCATGAATTAAGACTATTCATAGTCTTGAGAAAAAAATAATATAATAATGATTAAAATAGTGTAAAATAAATCCTCTTCTCCATTATAAATACCACCATCATTTCCCTATTTGTCCCACACCTATAAAGCCTTTATACTTACCTAAGTTCAGCCCAATAATCCTCCCAATGATCTTCCCCATGTCCTAGATCTTCTGGTCACACTAAAATGCCAAAACCAAAGGCCTAAAGAAGGATCTCAAGGGTAAGAGATCAAGATGTAAACATCCTCTTTTGTTTTCTTTATTTTCTTTTCATTTTATTTTCTATTATTCTTATTTACTCACCTAAACTTATCCAAGAGGAATGAATGATCCAGTATATTACATATTCTAGATTTCATCATGTTTTTGTAAGACTCACCATTATACTTCTTCTCCTCTCCCACTTATTTAATAAATCAAAACACCGTCCGTGATGTGTCTATTTACCAACATTGTGGATGATGTGATTTAAATTTCATTTACTTTCTTAAATACTGGTCATGAAACCATTATTATGGTTTAAAAAAATTATAATTTATTTATTATACCTTATATAAGGTTCTGAAATCATTTTTTCGCACATGTTATTAATTTATAAAACAAAATGAGTTCTTTATGATCGAAGAATCGCCAAAACAACCTAAACAAATATCAATAAAGTTATAACTCCTAAATCATCCTAATAGTAGAAATAAAAATTATAAATGATATAATTTATGGTTCTGGAAATATTAAAATACCACTCCATTTGAATTATGGATTTTCACTTCCAATCGACAAGAATATCCATCACGAACCAATCATGGAAATCATGTAAAGAACACACCCAAAATGATGCAAGGAACAAAATACTAACAATTAAAGTGTGAAATGATGTAATGAAACGATCATATAAGGTATTATAAGGATGTATATATTTCTTTAAGATATTAATAAGAACTATTTTAACCTTTTACATGAGGTTTAAACAAGTTTTAAGTAAGACAAACCTGAGGTAAGGGAATTCTTAACCCAATTTCCATTATTTGGGTTAACCTTCTACTGCATTATTTACGGGGTATTAAAATTTTATTGTGTGATTAATTTTGTTTATATTATGTTTAATTATGTTTATTTACATTTTATATACATATTCCATTCAATCAATTTAGTCTCTCTTCAATTATATGATATTTGTAAGTGAATTTTTAACCCAATTTTCATTCTTTGGGATAACCTTATACTTCACTATTTATGTGGTATTAAAATTGTTTGTGTAATGAATTTGGTTTATATTATGTTAAATTATGTATATTTATAGTTTATATACATATTCTATCCACTCTATCAAGTCTCACTTGAATTATATGATATTTGTAAGGGTATTTTATTTTAAAATCCTCTTTTAAAATTCTGTTTTACAAAATTTAAAAGAAATGTTTTTATGAAATTATTCATGTTGTATGATTATGTTATGGTGCTTAATAATTGTTTATGATGAAGTGTGTGACCTATATATCCCTCTAATTTATTGGGTTTGTAAAATTTGTAGGTTTACCATATGGTTACTCCTACTGTAACTGTGATGGTTACACAAATTGTAAGGTAGATGTGAGGGTTACAAATTATAAGACAGACGAGAGGGTTACAAGATTATGTAAGTAATTTTCCAAGATACATTTATGATTCTATTTATGATCTTATGTTTTGTGTGGATCTTGTTTAATTCTCATGTTTCTCAAAGTAAGTATATATGGGTGATAACTAAGTCTTTTGGAAATGATTTCATACATTACAAGTATTCATGAACAAATGTTTTCTTTTATTATTCTTTTATCATTTATTAAGATATTTTTCTATACTCTTTTAACCTTTATACTGGAGGAATAAACAAGTTTTATGTAATAAAAACCCAAGGTAAGGGAATTCTTAACCCAATTTCCATTCTTTGGGTTCACCTTCTACTTCATTATTTATGTGGTATTAAAATTGTTAGTGTGATGAAAATTGTTTATATTATGATGAATTAGGTATATTTAAAGTTTATATACATATTACATTCACTATATTAATTATCTATTCAATTATATGATATTTTTAATGGACTTTTATTTTTTAAAACCTCTTTTTAAATTCTATTTTCCAAAATTCAAAAGCAGTGTTTTTATTAAATTATTCATGTTGCGTGATTATGTTCTGGTTCTTGGGCATTTTTTATGATGAAACGTGGGACTTATATCTCCCTCAAATTAATGGGGGTATGTGTAAGTTGGTGGTTTTCCGTATGGTTACACCAATTATAACTATGATGGTTACACAAATTGTAAGGTAGCTGTGAGGGTTACAAATTATGTGGTAGCTGAGAGGGTTACAAGATTATGTAAGTAATGCCCCAAGATACCTTTATGATTATATTTAGGTTATTATGTTTTGTGTGGTTCTAGTGTAATTATCATGTTTCACAAAGTAATTATATGTGGTTGATAAGTATGTCTTTTGAAAATTATTTCATACATTACAAGTATTCATGGACTAATGTTTTCTTTTCTTCTTTTTATATCCCTTACTGAGTTATTTTTCTCATCCCCACTATTTATGTCATCATAAGTGATGTAAGACCACTTTATTTGAACTCACATTCCATTTTTACTCTTTTTTTTCTCATGAATTAATATTATTCAGTGTCTTGAAAAAATATATTATAATAATGATTAAAATAATGAAAAATACCTCCTCTCCACCACTATAAATTCCACCCTCATTCCCCTCTTCCTCACACACCTCTCAAGACATAAGTCTTACCTATGTTCTACCCAATAATCCATACAAGGATATTACCCACGTCCTAGAACTTATAGTCTCATCAAAATACCAAAACCAAAGGTCTTAAGGAGGATCGCAAGGAGAAGAGATCAAGGGGTTAGAATCTCCTTTCATTTTCATGTGTTTCCCTTTCATTTCCTTTTATTTTATTGTACTCTATTCCTCTCCTCTTATCCAATAGGAATGAAAGCTCAAGAATATTATATATTCTGAATGTTCTCATGTTCATGGAAATTTTTAATCAATCTTTTTTTATCTACCACTCATTCAAGAAATTAAAACATTGTTCGTGACGTGTCGATTTACCGACATCGTGGATGATGTAATTTTAATTTCATTTAATTTCTTCAATACAAGTCATGAAACCATTTATATGGTTGAAACATATTAAAATTTATGTATTATATATCATATAAGGTTTGGGAATCATTTTATACACATGTTATTAATTTATAAAACAAATGTGTTCCTTATAATCAAATAATCACCAAAATGAACTAAACAAATATCAAAAAAGTTTTAAATTTTTAATCATCCTCATGTAAGAATTCAAAATGATAAATGGTATAATTTATGGTTATATAAATATTTAAATACCATTCCATTTTAATTCTGTATTTTCACTTCCAATTGACAATAATATCCATCATAAACCGATCATGGGAACCATGTAAAGAACACACCTGAAAGAATGCAAGGAACAAAATACAAACAATTAAAGTGTGAAATGATGAAATGAAATGATCATATAAGGTATTATAAACATCATTATGTTTTTTTAAGATATTAATAACACTCTTTTAACCTTTATATAGGAGGTTTAAATGAGTTTTATGTAAGATGAACCCGAGGTAAGTGAATTCTTATCCCAATTTCTATTCTTTGGGTTAACCTTCTATTTCGATATTTATGAGGTATTAAAATTGTTTGTGTGATGAGTTTTTTTATATTATGTTGAATTATTTGTATTTACAGTGTTTATACATATTCCATATACTCAATTATGTATCAATTTAATTATATGATATTTCTAAGGGGCTTTTTTTAAATCCTCTTTTAAAATTCTGTTTTACAAAATTCAAAAGCAATGTTTTTATGCAATTATTCATGGTGTCTGATTATGTTCTGGTTTATGGGAATTGTTTATAATTAAGGGTGAGACCTATATCCCCATTCAATGTATTTTTTATGTGTAAGTTAGAGGTCGGTCATATGGTTACTCCTAGTATAACTGTGATTGTTACAAAAATTGAAAGATAGCCGCGAGGGTTACAAATTATAAGGTAACCGAGAGGGTTAAAAGATTATATAAGCAATTTCCCAAGATACCTTTATGGTTCTATTTATGTTCTTATGTTTTGTATGGATATTTTTTAATTCTCATGTTTCAAAAAGTAATTATATATGGGTGACAAGTATGTCTTTTGGAAACGATTTCATACGTTACAAGTGTTCATAGAATAATGTGTTCTTTACTTCATTTTATATCCCTTACTGAGATTTTTATGCTTATACCAAGTTTTTAAATGATTTTCATAGGATATAATGATTCTTAAGACAAATAAGGAATCCAAGTTAAATGCTTTAAAAATTTTCAAAGAAATCATGTTTTATTCGAAAAGTTTTACATTTTGGAAGAAATAAAGAACACATTATTGAACAGATCCTCAATGTTAAAGGAAGTGATTTATTGACTAAATTCATTTCTTCCAACATATAAAACTTTGCAAATAAAACATGATTTCTTTGAAAATGTTTCCAACAATTAACACAGATTCCTTCTTTGTCTTACACATCCTAATAACCTGTGAAAATCATTTAAAAAATTTATAGGAGAACAAAAATATTAGTAAAGGATATAAAAATAATTAAAGAATAAATTTTTCCATGAACACTTGTAATGTATGAAATCATTTCCAAAAGACATACTTTTCACCCATATATACTTACTTTGTGTAACATGAAAATTACACAAGATCCACACAAAATAGAAGAACATAAATAGAACCATAAAGGTATATTGGGGCATTACTTATATGATATTGTAACTAACTTTTCCACCTTATAATTTTTAACCCTCAAGACTACCTTACAATTTATGAAACCATCACAGTTACACTTGTAGTAACCATCTTGGCTACCATATTATAGATCTCATCATGTTTATAGAATACTCACCATTATATTTCTTCTCCTCTTCCACTTATTCAAAAAATTAAAACAATATTCATGATGTGTCGATTTACTAAAATCATGGATGATTTCATTTCAATTTCTTTTACTTCCTTCAAGACGGGTTATGAAACCATTTTTATGGTTGAACTGGGTTATAATTTACATATTAAAACTTATATAAGGTTTTGGAATCATTTTGTACACATCTTATTAATTTATGAAACAAAATGTGCTCATTATGATCGAAGAATCTCCAAAATGACCTAAAAAAATATCCATAATGTTTTAACTTATGAATTATCCTCAGGTCAGAATTAAAAATGATAAATGGTATAGTTTATGGTACTAGAAATATTTAAATACCATTCCATACTATAAAGACTGGGCCTTATTACATTACATAATATTGAATTTAGTCAAGAAATCACTTCCCTTAACATTGAGTATCTTTTCAAGTTTATATATTTAGAGAATTGGGACATAATACATTCATAACATTATACATTAATATAGAGTGGATACCATAAAAATTGTATTAATTTCTTCCAAAATATAAATATTTTCAAATAAAATATGATTTCATTGACAGTTCTTGAAAAATTTAACTTGGATTCATTATTTTTCTTACACTTTCTTATAACATATGAAAATCATTTAAAAATATGGTATGAGCACAAATATCTTAGTAAGGGATATAAAAAAAAGGAAAGAACACATTTGTCCATGAATACTTGTAGCGTATGAAATTATTTTCAAAAGACATACTTGTCACCCATATATACTTAATTTGTAAAAATGAGATTTCTAAAATATTACAACAAATCATAATAACAAAAATAAAACCATAAATGTATCTTGGGGGTATTAATTACACAATATTGTAACCCTCTTGGCTACCTTATAATTTTTAACCCTCACAACTACCTTGCAATTTGTGTAGCCATCACAATTACACTTGGAGTAACCATACGACCGACCTCCAACTTACACATACCCAATGAATTGGGGGGAGATATAGGTACCACCCATAAATCATAAAAAAATCCCAAGAAACATAACATAATCATACAATATGAATAATTTCATAAAAATATTTCTTTTGAATTTCGTAAAACATAATTTTAAAAGAGGATTAAAAAAACCCCTTAGAAAAATCATATAATTAAAGTGAGAATTAATAGAGTTGATGGAATATTTATAAACACTTTAAATAAAACTAATTAAACATAATATAAACAAAACCCATCCCAAAAACAATTTTAATACCACATAAATAATGAAGTAGATGGTTAACCTAAAGAACAAAAATCAGGTTAAGAATTCCCTTACCTTGGGTTTGTATAACCTAAAACTCATTTAATCATCTTGTATAATGGTTAAAATAGTGTTATTAATATCTTGAAAAAATAATGATGTTTATAATACCTTATATGATCATTTAATTACATCATTTCACCCTTTAATTGTTAGTATTCTGTTCATTTCATTATTTTGTGTGCGTTCTTTACATGATTGCCATGATCGGTTCTTAATGAATATTATTGTTGGTTAGAAGTAAAACTTTATAATTGGAGAGGAGTTGTATTTAAATATTTCCATAACCATAAATTATACCATTTATCATTTTGAATTATATCATGAGGATGATTCATTAGATAAAACATTATTGATATTTGTTTAGGTCATTTTGGAAATTCTTCGATCATAAAGAACTTATTTTTTTTTTATAAATTAATAACATGTGTGAAAAATGATTCCAGAACCTTATATAAGATATATTAAATAAATTATAATCTGTTTCAACCATAAAAATTGTTTCATGACCAGTCTTGAAGAATTTTAATGAAATTGAAATTACATCGTCCACGATGTCGGTAAATCGACACATCACAGGCGATGTTTTAGTTTCTTGAATAAGTGGAAGAGGAGAAGAAGTATAATATTGAATCTTATATAAACATTATTAAATACATAATATGTAAGATAAGGGGTCATTCATGCCTCTTGGATAAGGGGAGGTGAGTAAAGAATAAGAATATAAAATAAAAAGAAAAGAAAAGAAAGAAAACAAAAGGGGATGTTTACCTCTTGATCTCTTCTCCTTGAGATCCTTCGTAAGGACTTTGGTTTTGGACTTTCGGTGATGAAATAAGATCTAGGACATAGGTAAGTTACTTGGGAGTATTATTGGGAAGAAATTATGTAAGGCTCAAGGCTTGAGAGGTGTTAGGGGAAGAGGGGAATGAGGGTGGTATTTATAGTGGAGGAGATGAGGTATTTTTCATTATTTTAATCATTATTATAATATTCTTGATCAAGACTATGAATAGTGTATATTAATGTGACCCAAATTAGTAATAATTGAATGTGAGTTTGAAAAAAGTTGTCTTACATCATTTATAATGTCATAAATATTATATTTAACTGATAATTTAAATATATGACATTTTATCGTATTTCACTATTCATCCACTATAAAGACCCGACCTTATTACATTACATAATCTTGAATTTAGTAAATAATTAAATTCCTTTAACATTTAGAATATTTTAAAGTTTATATCTTTATTGAAAAGGGACATAACACATTCATGACATTACAAATTAATACAGAGTGGATACCATAAAAACAGTACTCATTTCTTCCAAAATATAAAACATTTTAAATAAAACATGATTTCTTTGAAAATTACTCAAAAATTTAACTTGGATTAATTATTTGTCTTAAACATCCTTATAAACTGTTAAAATAATTTAACAACTTGGGATGAGCATAAAAATCTTAGTGAGGGATATAAAAAGAAGGAAATAACACATTAGTCCATCAACACTTGTAACGTATGAAATCATTTTCAAAAGGCATACTTGTCACCCATATATAATTACTTTGTGAAACAATAGAATTAAAAAAGATCCACACTAAAAAATAGGAACATAAATATAAACATAAAGGTATTTTGGTTCATTACTTACATAATCCTTTAACCCACTCGACTACCTTATAATTTTTAACCCTCACGACTACCTTACAATTTGTGTAACCATTGGAGTTACACTAGGAGTAACCATATGGACGACCTCCAAATTACACATAAACCATGCATTGGATTTCGATATAGGTTCCACCATTCATCATAAAATATGATCAAGAACCATATCATAATCAAAAAACATGGATAATTACATAAAAACATTGCTTTTGAATTTTGTAAAATAGAATTTTCAGAGGATTTGTTTTTGTAAAAAACCCCCTTAAAATATCATATAATTCAAGTTATACTTAATATAGTGAATTTAATATGTATATATACTGTAAATATACATAATTAATCATAATATAAACAAAACCAATCAAACAAATAATTTTAATACCACATAAATAATGAAGTATAAGGTTAACCTAAAGAATGGAAATCGGGTAAAGAATTCCCTTACCTCAGGTTTGTCTTACTTAAAAATAATTTAAACCTCATGTATAATAGTTAAAAGAGTATTATTAATATAATAAACAAATAATGATGTTTATAATAAATTATATGATCATTTAATTACATCATTTCACCCTTTAGTTGCTTTTATTTTGTTCCTTGCATTGTTTTGGGTGCATTCTTTACATGGTTCCCATGATCGGTTCGGGATGGATATTCTTGTTGATTGGAAGTGAAACTATAGAATTGGAATGGAATGGTATTTAAATATATATGGAACCATAAATTATACCATTTATCACTTCTAATTCTAACATGAGGATGATTCATAAGTTAAAACATTATTGATAATTGTTTAGGTCATTTTGGTGATTCTTCGATCGTAACAAACTCATTTGTTTTGTAAATTAATAACATATGTATAAAATGATTCTATAACCTTATATAATATATAATACATAAATTTCAATCTTTTTCAACCATATAAACGGTTTCATGACCAGTATTTAATTAATTAAATGAAATTGAAATCACACCGTCCATGATGTCGGTAAATCGACACATCACATACGATGTTTTAATTTCTTGAATGAGTGGGAGAGGAGAAGAAGATTGATGATGAATTTTCCATAAAAATGAGAAAATGCATAATATAAAATTTTCTAGAGATTTCATTACTATTGGATAAGATTAGGGTAAGATAGTATAATAAAAGAAAAGGAAATGAAAGGAAAACACATGAAAATGAATGAAGATTATTACCTCTTAATCTCTTCTCCTTGAGATCCTCTTTATGGCTTTTGGTTTTGGCATTTTGATAAGACCAGTAGATATAGGACGTGTGGAAGATCTTTGGGAGGAGTATTGGGTAGAAATTAGAGAATTATCAAGGCTTGAGGGGTGTGGGATGAAGAGGGGAATGAGGGTGGTATTTATAGTGGAGGAGAGGAGGTATTTTCCATTATTTTAATCATTATTATAATATGTTTTCTCAATACTATGAATAATCTTAATTCACGTGACCCAAAATAGTAATAATAGAATTTTAGTTCTAAAAAAGTGGTATTACATCACCTATTATGTCATAAATAGTTTATTTAACTGATAATTCGAATATACGTTAATTTACCATGTTTCACTATTCATCAAAAATTCAAGAATTTCATAAAAATCAAAAAAAAATCACCCTAACCATTTTTCGACATGTAGACTTAAAAAATGAACTATTTTTTTGAAAATAATTTTATAAATATTATTAATTTAATATTTAAATAAAATCATACTTATAAAAATAAGAAAAGAAAATATTAGTCCATGAATACTCATAATGTATGAAATCATTTTCCAAAGACATACTTGTCACCCATATATACTTAATTTGTGAAACATGAGATTTAAAAAATAGTCCCACAATACATAAGAACATAAATATAACCATAAAGGTATCTTGGTGAATTACTTACATAATCTTGTAACCCTCATGTCTAATTTATAATTTGTAACCCTCACGAGTACCTTACAATTTGTGTAACCATCGCAGTTACATTTGGATTAACCATAGAAAAAACCTACAAATTACATATAACCAATGAATTGGAGAGAGATATAGGTCCCAAAATTCATCATAAAAAATTCCCAAGAACCAGAACATAATCATACAACATGAATAATTTCATAAAAACATTACTTTTGAATTTTGTAAAATAGAATTTTAAAAGAGGATTTTAAAAAGGAAAGCCCCTTATAAATATCATATAATTTAAGTGAGAATTAATGGTGTGGATGAAATATGTATATAAACTATAAAAAAACATAATTAAAAATAATAAAAAAACTCTTCACACAATATAATTTTAATACCACATAAATAATGAAGTTGAAGGTAAACCCAAAAAATGGAAATCGGGTTAAGAATCCCCTTACCTCGAGTTTGTCTTACACTTAAAACAAATTTAAACCTCATGTATAATGGTTAAAATAGGGTTATTAATATATTAAAGAAACATATCCATATTTATAATAACTTATATTATCATTTCATTACATCATTTGACCCTTTAATTGTTAGTGTTTTGTTACTTGAACTGTTTTGGGTGCGTTCTTTACATGATTTCCATGATCGGTTCATGATGGATAATCTTGTAGTTTGGAAGTGAAAATTCATAATTGGAATGGAATTTTATTTAAATATTTCAATTAACATAAAATATTCCATTTATCATTTTGAATTATCACATGGGGATGATTTATAAGTTAAAACATTATAGATATTTGTTTAGGTCATTTTGGCGATTCTTCCATCTTAATGAACTCATTTTGTTTCATAAATTAATAAAATGTGTAAAAAATGATTCCATAACGTTATATAAGATAGAATACATAAGTTATAATCTTATTCAACCATAAAAATGTTTTCATGGACTATCTTGAAGGAATTAAAATAAATTGAAATCACATCATCCACGATGTAGGTAATTCGACACATCATGGATGATGTGTTAATTTCTTGAATAAGTGGGAGTGGAGAAAATATATAGTGGTGATTATTCCATAAACATGATAAAATAAAGAATATGTAAGATTCTATATAATTCATGCATTTTTTATAAGGTTAAGTGATGAAATAAGAAGAATAAAAAAGAAAATGAAAAGAAAAGAAATAAAACAAAAGAGGATGTTTACCTCTTGATATCTTCTCCTTGAGATCCTTCTTAAGGCCTTTGGTTTTGGCCTTTTGGTGAGACCAAAAGCTCTAGGATGTGGGAAATATCCTTGGGAGGAGTTTTGGTCAGAACTTAGGTAAGTTTCAAGGCTTGAGAGGTGTTGGAGGAAGAGGGAAATGAGGGTGATATTTGTACTGGAGGAGAAGATGTATTCTACATTATTTTAATTATTATTATAATATTTTTCTCAAGACTATGAATATTATTAATTAATGTGACCCAAAATAGTAATAATTACCTGTGAGTTTGAAAAAAGTTCTATTAAATCACTTATGATATCATAAATAGTGTATTTAAATGATAATTTGAATATATGGTACTTTACTGTATTTCGAAATTCATAAAAAATTCATGAATTTCAAAAAAATTCAAAAAATTAACCCTAAACATTTTTTGACATGTAGAATTTAAAAATGATATCAATTTTTTGAAAATAATTTTCTAAATATTATGATTTTATTTTTTATATAAAATCATACTTTATTAAAAAATTAGCAATTTTAATTCTATAACTACTTTTATATCACATTGAAAAAGTATCCAAGATGTCATTATCTTGAAGCCTTAAGAAAAATAATAATAAAATTTACTATTCATTAGGTTAATATTAATATTCAAATTACTATTTATAAGGTTATTTTACTATTTAACAAAAATTAAGTTAGTTTTATTAGACTCCAAATAACTTACTGAACAGAATTGTAGATGACCATTTTTTGAAATTCAAAACATAGAAGTTGAAAAATTATGTTTAATGGTTAGTTTATAAAGGTCACATAGTATTTAGTAGTTTATTTAATCATATAGTTTTTCCCTTTAAAATCTAGAGATGTTACATTACCCCCCCCCCCCCTTTAATGAATTGTTCCCTCACAATTAGTTCACTTGACTTATATTTCTGAATTTACATTTTGATAATTATGAAAAAATATTTTCTTATGTGTACTTAATTAACTAGATGTTTAAAAGTAAACACTATCACTTAAATTTTTCTAAAAAAATGAAAAATTCTAATATTCAAAGTTTTCTAGACCATTCCTCTGATACCAACTATAAAGCCCTGAACTTGCACTTTCGGATTCAGTACTAAAACATGATGTGTATTTTTTTTTGTATAATAGATAACTGAAAAATACACACTACATTATACAAACGAGGGAATTTTCCATTCTAGGTTCTGGATAATTAGAAAACAACTTACATATATTCAGTCATATTTTACCATAACATAATCATATAACATGAATAGTTTCATAAAAATATTTCTTTTGAATTTTGTAAAACAAAATTTTAAAAGTGGATTTTAAAAGAAAATCCCCTTACAAATATCATATAATTCAATTGAGACTTAATAGAGTGGATGGAATATTTATATAAACTGTAAATACACATAATTCAACATAATATAAAAAAATTCATTACACAAACAATTTTAATACCACATAATTGATGAAGTAGAAAGTTAACCCAAAGAATTAAAATTGGATTAAGAATTCCCTTACCTCGGGTTTTTCTTACTTCCAAATTGTTTTAATCCTCCTGTATAATGGTTACAAGATTGTTAATGATATATTATAGAAAAATATTCATGTTTATAATACCTTATATGATCATTTCATTACATCATTTTTTCCTTTAATTGTCAGTATTTTGTTCTTTGAATTGTTTTGGGTGTGTTCTTTACATGATTTCCATGATTGGTTCATGATGGTTATTCTTGTCGATTTGAAGTGAAACTATAGAATTATAATGGAGTGGTATTTATATATCTCCAAAACCTTAAATTATACCATTTATAATTTTGAATTTATACATGAGGATGATTATAAGTTAAAACATTATTGATATTTTTATGTCATTTTGGAGATTCTTCAATCGTAATAAACTCATTTGTTATATAAATTAATAAAATATTTATAAAATGATTCCTAAACCTTATATAACATATAATACATAAATTATAATCTATTTCAACCATAAAAATGGTTTCATGACCAGACTTGAAGGAAGTAAAATAAACTGAAATCACATCGTCCATGATGTCAGTAATTCAACACATCACAAATGATGTTTTAATTTCTTGAATAAGTGGGAGAGGAGAAGAAATATAATTGTGAGTATTCCATAAACATGATGAAATAAAGAATATATAATATACTGGACCATTAATTTCTCTTGGATAAGGATATGTTAGGAAAAGATAATAATAGAAAATAAAATGAAAAGAAAAGAAAGAAAACAAAAGGTGATGTTTATCTATTGATCTCTTCTCCTTGAGATCCTTATTAAGGCCCTTGGTTTTTCCCTTTTGGTGAGGCCAATAGCTCTAGAGAATGGGTAAGAGACTTGGGAGGAGTATTGAGTAGAACTTTGTTAGGTATCAATGCTTAAGAGGTGTGGAAGGAAAAGAGAAATGAGTGTGGTATTTATAGTGGTGGAGAAGAGGTATTTTACATTATTTTAATCATTATTATAGTATTTTTGCTCAAGACTATAAATAATCTTAATTATTGTGACCCCAAATAGTAATAATTGAATGTGAGTTCAAACCAAGTGGCATTACATCACTTATGATGTCATAAATAGTGTATGAAACTGATAATTTGAATATATGGTATTTTACCATATTTCACTATTCATCAATATGTCTTCATAATTATCTAATTTATGTTTAGAAAATCTGGTTTTTCTTTTAAAATCATGTTTTAATTTTATGTTATTAAGAGCTTAGTTCCTTAAAAAAATACTTATAATTGTGTTCTATTTTAAGGAAATATAATATTTTTTTATGTTCAGAAGGAATTGATTACTATTATTTTAAAACCTTAATTGATGAATTTATAATTTTGTTAGATGAATTTATTATGTGTATAATATTCTCAAATTCCTTGTTTTATACATAATTGACCCTCAATTTATATTTTTAGAATTTAAAATCATGACACAAACACATACACACACACACATATATGTATGCAATCTCAAGATCTTATATAAGGTTATAGAATCATTTTATACACATGTTATTAATTTATAAAACAAATGTGTTCATTATGATCGGAGAATTGCCAAAATGACCTAAACAAATATCAATAATGTTTTAACTTATAATCATACTCATATAGAAATTCAAAATTCAAAATTTTATAATTTATGGTTTTGGAAATATTGAAATACTATTCCGTTCCAATTCTAGAGTTTCACTTCCAATCAACAAGAATAACCATAATGAACTGATCATAGAAATCATGTAAGGAACGCACCCAAAACAATGCAAGGAACAACTTTCTAATAATTAAATAGAGAAATAATGTAATTAAATGATCATATAAGGTATTATAAACATTAATATTTTTATGTAATATATTAATAAAACTCTTTTAACCATTATACAGTAGGATTAAAACAAGTTTGAAGTACAACAAACCCGAGGTAAGATAATTCTTAACCCAATTTCCATTCTTTGGGTTAACCTTCTACTTCATTATTTATGTGCTATTAAAATTGTTTTTGTGATAGTTTTTGTTTATAATATGTTGAGTTATGTGTATTTACTGTGTATATACATATTCCATTCACTCTATTAAGTCTCTCTTCAATTATATGATAATTATAAGGTAATTTTCTTTTAAAAACCTCTTTTAAAAGTCTGTTTTAGAATTATTGTGTTCTGTTTTTTGGGAATTTTTTATGATTAAGGGTTGGAATTATATATCCCTCCAATGCATTGGGTATGTGAAAGTTGTAGGATGACTGTATGGTTACTCCAAGTGTAACTGTGATGGTTACACAAATTGTAAGGTAGTCGTGAGGGTTACAAATTATAAGGTAGCGGAGATGGTTACAAGATTATATAAGTAATGACCCAAGATAACTTTATGGTTCTATTTATTTTCTTAATTTTTGTTTGGATCTTGTGGAATTATCACATTTCACAAAGTAAGTATATATGGGTGACAAGTATGTCTTTTGGAAATGATTTCATACGTTATAAGTGTTCATGGACTAATGTGTTCTTTACTTCTTTTTATATCCCTTACTGAGATTTTTATGCTCATACAAATTTTTTAAATGATTTTCAGGGGATATAATGATTCTTAAGATAAATAAGGAATCCAATTTAATTGTTTTAAAAAATTTCAAATAAATCATGTTCTATTTGAAAAGTTTTACATTTAGGAAGAAATGAATTCTATTTTTATGGTATCCACTCTTTATTAATGTGTAATGTCATGAATGTGTTATGTCCCCTTTCTCTAAATATCTAAACTTGAAAAGATACTCAATGTGAAATGAATTGATTTATTAACTAAATTCAAGATTATGTAATGTAATAAGGCCAAGTCCTTATATTCAGTTTCTTTAACATAGTCTTGAGGATGAAACTATTCATAAGGTGATATTTTGTGATGATCTGGTAGTAGTTTCTAGTCATTAGTGATCAGAAACAACTTATGTGATATTTTTTGTTTCCTCTCTTCTGTTCATTTTTTTTTCAATCACTACAATTGAAAGTATATACTAAAAAATTATTGAATTATTCAATTACACATCTAATAAATAGGTCCAATCATCCTCTTGGCCTAAACCAGCCCATTTGATTTTCCCTAATAATTCTTTTTTGGATTTTCTTATGATTGTAAAGAAACTTAATCCCTTTCTATTTTTATTCAGACTCACAAATTTCTATCAAAATTTGTGGCACTATCCCAAAATCAGTTTTTTTTTTGGAAAATTTGAAAAATCATCATGGGTTTTGGGTATGTTATGTTTTGTTTAAATTATTTGCCTTTTTTTAATTTAGGGGTTTTGTGGTTTTGAGTTTTCTATGTTTTTCTAGAATATTTTGGACCTCGTTGCGGTGGATTCAAGTTTCCATTGTCAAAGGCGACATGCACATGTATGTATAGGTAGGTATATACATATATAAGTTCCCCCACATATATATATATATATTCACTCATGTCGGTATGAATATATATATTAGGGCTAGGTGTGCTTGTTTATATATATGAAAAATGCATACATGTGTAAGATAAAGGGGTATATGCATGTATAAGCATATATGTAACACTACTAAAAAATTGGACTTTAACAGTGTTGTTATTTATCATCGCTAGAAGAAAACTTTGATAAATGACATATTTATCATTACTAAAGAAAACATTTATACAATTAACCTTTTATCAGCGCATTTCTTTTAGTGCTGATAAAAGAAACCTTTATCAGTGCTTATGTTTTAACACCGATAAAGGGAACACTTATTTAGCACTTTAGGCTTAGAGTTGATAATATTTCTTCCATTAATGCATTTTTAATGCCGATGAAATGAAATAATTAAAAAAATAAAAAATAAAAAATGTGTTTATTACAAATTTTATTAATTAAATTATTGATAAAAATGAGTTGATTGATTATATATTATTAAATAATAAACATTTTATTAATTAGATAATTATGATAATTAATGTTATTAAATTGCATATATTAAATATATAGATATATATTAATTTATATAAATATGATTTATATATTACAAAATATTTATGCACTTTACATTAAATAGTCATATATTTATTGAATAATGGTATATAATTAAAACTTAATATGAATTAAAAATATTGACTAATTGAATAGTACTCGACATATAATTGAATGTAGTTTGATTTTTCAATTTAATATAGATCAAATGTGTTTTATATTTATTTCAAATATATGTAATTAATGCATTTTTATATACAATATGCACACACACAAAACTTATCCATTTTTTCAATATTGTTAAAGTGTACCTATATTTTTAATTAATTCAACTTCACTCATTTTTAACATATATGCATGAACTCAAAATTAGATATTCATTAATAATGTTAAAAAAATATTTGTAAAAAAACATTTATAAATAAATATATTTATAAATTTACTGTCACTATATTTATACAATTATATATTTATAATTGTAAATAAATAAATATTTTTTGAAAGTATTTATATAATTATAAATAAATAGTTATGTATATTTAAATAATTATTAAATTTATAATATATTTACTTAAATAATGAATATATTTGGTATATTTATATTTATATATATATTAAATATATATGTATAATTATATAAATATTTTTAATGATATAAATAATAATTTTTTAAAATATTTCTATAATTAGAAATAAATAATTATAAAATTATAATAAGTATATTTAAAAATGAATATATTTAATATATTGATATTTATATATATTCATTAATTATTTATAAATTTTTACAATTTTTTATTTATTTTTATAATTATAAATCATTTAATAGCGCTTCAATAATAAGTGCTGATAAAATAATCTTTATCAGCGCTAAATAAAGTGCTAATAAAATGGACATTTATTAGTGATTATTTGTAAGCGCTTATAAAAGTGTCCCGGTCTATTTTAAAAACCCTAAACATTTGCGAACCCATCGCGATATAGAGCTTTCCATGGAAGCCACCCCCTACCAACGCTCCTCCTCAGTGAATCTAAGGTCGAATCACACCACTTGACTGCCTCCGAACATCTCACATGACATTCGAAGAGGGACTCTGATTTTCTTCAACCTAGCGAGGAAGAACTTCCGATTTTATTTGTGAATTCTTTGTTTCATTTTTTATTTCTTCTTCTATAATTTTTTTTATTATCTATTATTTATGATCTATTGTTTAGGGTTTGTTTGTGATATGTTGTTTAGTGAATGATTTGTGGTCCATTTTTTGTATTGACTACTGATGTATGATTGACTGTTTATACCAACTCATCAATTGGATCTTGAATAAAGATAGGACACTACTTTTTTTTTGTTATGATGTCTCTTGTTGCACTCATTCACATGAAATTTTAGATATATCAAGACATCTCATTCCCAACATGTAATTAGTATGCTTCTATCAGCAAATCAGATGGAGGGTTTAATATATCTGCCTATATGATGCGGGCTACTGGTTGTTTTATTCATTGGCATTGTTCCAATGATACCTATATCTAATAATATTGCTCGTTTATTGATCAGGGTGGAGGAAAGATAAAGGGAACTTTTTCTATGTGTACCCACTACTGATCTTTCGTGTACATCTATGGTAAGGTCAGAATTAATCTTTTCATCAACTTTTATTTACAGCATGATGGCTTGTTCTCCTCTTTTGATGCTTCCCACACTTTTGATCTTCTTCTATTTTTTCTTCAAAATCATTAGTAGTGCAAAAAAATTACACCTCATGCATCCTATTTTAATTCTTCTTTAATAATTTTAGGGTTTTGGGTTGGGAAACCAACTCATACTCAATATTTCTCAAAACCAAATCACTACTTGCAATCATCATTTATAACTTCATAGTATGTATTAACAATAATTTTCATCTTTTGATGCAATTTTCATCTTTTGGACCTCTTATTGAAACCTCTTTTAGCCAAGTGATCTTCTCTAACCATACCAGGAAATCTATTTCTCAAAGTAATATACTATTCATTGAGTTTATGTTTGTTCCCTGCTTCTATTTAAGTTAAATATCACCCGAGACATCCAATCGAGATGCAATTAACATGGAAATAATTATTTGATTAATATCCATAACTTCATTAGTATAATTGGTAAATTTATTTTATAAATATTACTTTAACATAAAAATAGTGAATATATTTCAAATAATTAAGGGAAAACTAGAAAAATACCCATGTAATCCAAAATAAAATCAGGTGTATTTTTACCTTCCTATATAGCTCATCAGGTTGTCCTTACTTTTCATACGAGTCATCTTGAGTGTATTTAAAACATATCATTTTCTTAAATTTTACTAAGAACTTTTAAATATCTATTTATGACTCCAATAGGATGGATATGAACAAAAAATGGTTGCATTCTAATCATTTGATAAATGAATATGAATATGGAGTTAAATAGTTCATCAAGTTTTCAAAAGAGCATACAAACGACCCTTCTAAAATCCTCTATCTATGTTTACGTTGTTGTTATTCAAGAAAAATTATTTTGGAAGAGTTGGAAGAAAATTTTATTTTCATGGAATAGATCAAATCTATAAATTTTGAACTAAACACAGGGAAAAACTAAATATGGGCATCGATTGGAATGATACTATAGTTTATAAATCATTTGATTTGAATAACTTTTTAAAAGGTGATGGAGATCGCATGGAAGAAATGGAAATGGAAATTGAAGATGAACTTTGTGATTGTCCAAAGTTATCTAATAAGTTAAATAGATATTACAAGAAACCATTGTATACCAGTTGTACTAAATACACAACATTTTCAACTATATTGAAGTTATATAATGTGAAAGCTGGCAACAGATGGAGTGACACCAGCTTTACAGAACAACTTGGTCATATAAAATATATGAAACTAGAAGAAAATGAACTACCATGCCGAACATATGAAGCTAAAAGAATGTTATATTCAATGGTAATGGTCTTTAAAAATATACATTCTTTTCCAAATACTTACATATTGTTTCAGAAAGACCATGAATCACTCATGAGATTCCCTAAGTGTGGTGCAGATCGATACAAGAAAAATTAATCAAGTCCTTAGAAATATGTATGGTAATTTCATATCATTCCATAGTTTAAAAGATAATATGGATGTCAGGAAACCACAAGACAATTAACATTGCATGCAGATACAATAATTAAATATGGGAACCTACATCATCCAACAGATTCTCCTCATTGGAAGAAAATTGATTACGAGTTTCCTGAATTTAGATATGGGATGAGAAACTTTTGTCTTTCATTTTCTACAGATAGAATAAATCCTTTTGGTGTAAAAAGTAGTACTCACAATACATGGACCATCATTTTGGTAAATTATAACTTGTCTCCATGGTTATGCATGAAGTGAAAATACATTATGTTGTATTTGATTATATCTGGACCAAAGAAACTCGGTAATGATATTGATATCTATCTGGATTCATTGATCAAAGATCTAAAAGTGAAGTTTTATGCAAGTTTTATAATGTATGATTCTCATAGAAGTGAGAATAATTTATATTGAGGGCCTTGTTGTATGGAATAATAAATGAATTCCCTACTTATGGAAATTTATCAAGCTATAGAATTAAAGGCATGTTGGGGTGTCCCATTTGTAAAAAATGCACATATTCAGTTTTTTTGAAACATTCCTCAAAGACTGTGTTTTTAGGACATCAAAGTTTTTTACCTCAATGACATAAATACCGATCCTAGATAACAACATTCGATGGGAATATCGAACAAGGTAAAATAATATCTCCAGCAATGGTCGATCAACTATACAAAAAATTAAAAAAGACTGAAATTGTTTTCGGTAAACCATTTTGGAAAAACCTTAAAATATTAGGTTGGAATAAGATATAAATTTGTTTCGAATTACCAAATTGGAAATTTTTGTGTGTCAGAAATATTCTTAATGTCATGCATGTAGAAAAAATATATCATATAGTGTTATTGGCATGTTACTAAATGTTCCTAAAAAAATAGAAGATGGTATCAAGGCTAGGTTGGACTTGATTGAAATGGGGGTAAAGGAAGATTTGACACCGGTGAAGGGTAAAAGGTGAAATTTTCTTCCTCCAGTAGCTTACACTCTATACAGACACAAAAAATTAAAATTTTTCCTTTTCCTTATGAGTGTAAATGTTGCACAGGGGTATTCAAGAAATATCAAGAATGTCATGTCAATGAATAATTTGAAGTTACAAGGACTAAAACCACACTAATATCATGTTTTGATGAAAGATTTAATGCATGTTTCTTTCTGTTGTATTCTACTTCAAAATGTATGACATACATTAACCAAACTCTGCTTCTTTTTCAAATCCATATGCAGTAAAGTTGTAGACCCGACAAAGTTTCTCATCATGAATAACGACATTTCAATAATATTATGTGAATTAAAAATGTTGTTCCCACCATCATTATTTGATATAATGGTCCACCTGATGGTTCAATTGGTCATAGAGGTTCAACTGTGTGGTCCTATCCATTACAGATGGATATACCCCATTGAATAGTATATACAAATTTTGAAAGGGTATGTCAAGAATCAAAGTTGTCCAGAAGGTTGTATTGAAGAATGATATATTTTTTAATAAGCTATTGAATTCTGTATTGATTACCTATCATATGTTGAAAGCATCAGTCTCCCAAAGTCTCATCACAACGAACACCTTATGGGTGAAGGGATTTCTAGAAGAGATGTTGTTACAATTACCTTGATAGAGCGGGAGAAAACACATCTTTACATATTACATAATAGTGAAGATGTTGATCCATAAATTTCATACCAAAAATAAATTCTTAGATATTTTAATCCATTAAGAGCTGAAATATGGATATTAGATACACATAATCAATAATTTATAGGATGGTGAAGAGATCAAATTTATAAGTAGTAATCTAAAAAACTGAATTCAATTGCCGAAAGACTTCAATGGCTATCCAGAAGACCAAATTCAAATGTTATATCTTACACTAGGTTTGTAATCAATTGTTATACATTCTATACAAAAGAACATCATGACTTCCATAAAATGAAAATAGTGGTGTTATGCTTGTGACTGAAGCAATGAACATATATGGTTCCAAGGATAAAAATCCAATTTATGAAAATATGTCATATTTTGGTATTATCAAATAGATATATGATATGGATTATAAAACATTTTAAGTGATACTTTTCCATTGAAAATGGGTTGAAAATATCAATGGAGTGAAAGTTGATGAAACGAGATTTGTGAAGGTGAATTTCAATGTAGAAGGGGAAAAAGAAGAGCCATTCATAATGGAATCAAAAGATATACAAGTATTTTATGTCTCTAATCCAACAAATAAGAATTGGTAAATTGTCCTACTGGAGACTAAAACAAATGTTGAGTCATATGAAAATTCCATTGAGGATGTCCCTTTCATTGGGATATCACAATTAGTTTATGCTGGTCCCAATGTAGAAATTGTCTTATATGTTAGAGGGGACCATAAATAGAGGATTTGGATTCTCAAAATAGGAACAAAATCCTTGAAACCTTTAAAAAAAGAAAGAGAGTTCAATGAGAAGGTAAGTGTTTTTAATATATTATGTTTTCCTCATAATATTATATATTCTCTACTGCATTAACATAATCTAAATTAAATGTTTGACTACTCATGAAGACAATATCATCTGCACCTGATGATGTTACCAATCCCTCAGAAGAACAAACTATAATGAAGGAAACCCTTTGGAAAGATTTATAGGTAATGTTATGATATAATTTATCTATTTTACTAAAAAATTATATAATAGAATCTTGATTTCATTTTAATTATTCCTTGAAGAGTTCATTTATATTATTACTAACATAATAATAGTTTTCTTATATAGGTGTGTTCTTTTTCTTGAGTAGGGTGTGATTTTTTTGGCAATAACATGAGTTAGTTAAGGATTAAAAGGAAAAAAGAACATTAATGTTTTTGAATGTATGTAATAATTTGTATTTATGTAATTGTATGAACCAATGTTTTAAATGTCTATAATATAGAGTTTTTTTCTAGTATTCATGTTGTAAATTTCATTTCATTTAAACTCTGTATTGGGACTTTTTTTGATATTATATGAGCTTCTGGTGCTGTAGTGTACTGTTATAGTACAATATAGTATGTCCCATTATTAGTGCTTTTACAATAATTGATAAAGAAAACCTTTATAAATGATTTTAGAAGTGCTGATAAAAGATACATTTATCAACACTTCTAAAAGATGTGATAAAGGGATAATTAATCAACGCTTCTATCTATGCTGATAAAAGGCCTTTATTAGTGCTTTTATAAGTGGTGATAAAGGCATCCTTTACTGGTGCTAAATTAAAGTGCTAATAAATGCCCTATTTATGAGCACTTTTTTAGTGCTAATAAAAGTCTTGGCCTTTTAACATCGCTCAAGTTATCATCTCTTTTCTAGCACTGATAAAGGTCATTTATAGCGCTATTAAAGTCCAATTTTTTTGTATCGTACGGATCCCATTGTACATATTTGTCCATGAAAATATGTACATAGGGGATAAGTGTCCTTATATATATGTGAAGGTTCATATGTGTGTAAGCGGTAAATGGAAGATTTGAGTTGTTTTTTTCATAAGCAAAGTGCCTTGAGTTAGAGGTAGGCTCCCTTATACATTGGCCTTTAAATTTAATAGAATCATTAATTTCTTGTATTCCAAACCATGTTTTTGTACTAAATAATGATATATATTTCTTAGAATAATTTTTTGATATGAAATGAAGTGTTTATTGAATTAAATCAAATCCAATAAAATTGAATTAATCAAATCTGATTCAAATAAAAAAACCAAATTAAATGAAACCAACATGAACTCATTAAAATTGAATTGAATGAAATGGGACATTATATAAGTAGGAAAAACCAAAATAATATGAATTGTATTAACATATAAAAATAAAAACTGAATATTCCAAAATGAATCTACAATATATTAAATTATCCTATACCAACCAAATAAATTAAAACTAACCAAATTTAAAAAAAATCATATCATGTTATACCAAAGTGAATCATACATTACCAGGATAATCTAATTAGACCTCTCTTGAACTACCTCAATTAGGATTGCATCAAACATAACAAACCTAGATGAACCATAGGAAACCAAACAAAATAATATTATAAAAAGTAAACCCAAAATGAGTTGAACTAAATTAATTGGAACCATAAAAACCCAAAATGGATAAAATAAAACAAAATAAAAAATAGTATGAAACATTTTAAAAAACATTCACAAACTAACCAAACCTTAATGGTATAAATATAAATTCTATCAAGCAAAATAGATCAAGAATGATCACAATCAAGAAAATAGAATTCAAATATAAAAAAATTAAATGAAACTAAATTGGACTAAGTTAAAATAATATAACTTGAACTAATAAAATATTAAAAATGATGAATAAAATTGGACCAAATATAATGAATTAAAAACTATATGACCACAATCGACATGAACCAAACTGAACTAAACCAAACTGATGTGAACCAAACATAATCAAACTAAATCAATTAGAATCCAAATGAATGAAAATTTTAAAGTTAATATAGAAAAACAAGACAAAAACTAAATCTAATGAAAACGTCTCAAACAAACTTGTATCGAACAAAACCAAACTAATTTGAAACTCAATAAAAACTAATTATATAACTTGAATAGGAATATTAATTTTTAATTAATAGGAATACACTATTTGATAGTATCATTTTGAAACTTGGATCTGTTTCCCCCTTGCTTGCAGAAACATTATTTGACCCATGGGGCATTGTGGATCTTATATATTGGGAGGTGACTTGTATAGTCGTAAGAGAAAGGTATGTGGTAGTTTAGTTTTTATTTTATTTTCTTTATTTCATTTTCCATTTAGGCCTTTTACTATTTTCTATGGGTGGAGGGTAGTTTTATTTTGCGAAGGGGGACATAAGGGTACTAGAGGCAGCTATATAGTTTTCTTTACAGGGGAGGGAAATCAGGGCAGTGGAGGGATTAATTAGTGTTTTACTTTTTTTCCTACCTTTATACCATGTTTCTTCTATTTATTTTCTTTCCCTTCAGTTTGGATGTATGATATACAGATGGGTTGTGCCGAAATTTAATTTATTTTCCACATCTTTTTTTATTAATTGTTTGTGGGTGAAATTGATCCCAAGTACTGATTCCTTAATGCTCAGATAATTATGAAAACCTATGGGAATAACTCATCCGCCTTACTTTATCCTAGTCATTTTTATATTAGATTCTCACTAGGTCATTATTATGTCTGAACCATGGGAGGGCCTAAGAAACATGGAATAATTGGGTTGGGATTGGGAATGTCTTCACAATTCTACACGTCCATGAGTTTGGTTCACATATACTATCCAACAAATCAAACAAAAGACACAATCATAGGATCAAATAATCATAACCTAAATCTAGTAAATAAATTTTTTTATTTTTTATATCCAATGATTCATATGTTATGCTTTCCCAGTAAGGAGGTATCAACTATAGATTTTCTCAAGAAAACTTCCCCCCCCCCAATAATATTTTAACGGTTATTTATTTTTAATATATATACTATATATGTATAATAAAATTTATTATAAAAATCCCAAAAAAATACTCAAATGTTCCTAAATCCAAATTGTATATTAACAAATTGAAAAAAAAATTGACATCCTAAATTTCATGCAAGAAAACACACTAAGTTCATCACAAGCTAAAATACACCAAATTTTTTGTGTCATGGTCATCACTTTAAAAAATTGAAAGAATCTGAGGTATTAAATCAATCCTAGAATATGATAGACTAGATTATTCCACATACTAGGTAGAGACCTCATTCTAGTATACCATAGGATCAATTCATTTTTCCTCATTGATTCTAGTTGTGAATACTTTCTAGTTCTAGTGGCACATCTTAGCCAAATTCCCTTGCAGGTTATAGAGTTGGAAAAAGTATGATGAATAATATAAGTGAACCTATTGTTTATACGTGTACCAGCCTTCAATTTCATATGAGGTAGAATTCAACAGGGTATTAAATATGTTAACCTGCATGAAAATACATATAGTGATATGATTATAGAAATATTGAGTTCTACTATATAAACCTAGATAATTCCCAATCACGTTTCCAATCACTCTATGGATGGAAACATTTTTAAAAGGGAGGACTGGGATAGGAAGACTTACCCAAACCATTAAGAGGGATAATCATAAATTACATTGAAAGACCATCTGTGATAGTAGAAATGCATAGAATGGGAAAAAAACGGGTAGAAGACATAGAAGTAATCATGTTTTTATATTTTAGGAAATTGATGAGAATTTTACAAGATTCAATTAGTGACCCCATTGTGTGAAATATGAATCCCCCTAAATCCATCGATGGCCTTGTTAAAAGTATTGATTGAGGGGTCAAGGCATCTAAACCAATCTAACAGAGTGAAGATATAGAGGGATGATGCATATGATAACTCAGAATAGGTAAGAAAAATATTAGGAGAACCCTTGAAAATGTTAAATACCATCAGGTAAATTGATGATGGGGGTAACAGTGGTAAATAAGAAAAATTCATGAAAGGAATAAAATAGTGTGGGGGATAGAACCAATGGCCAATACAATCCCTAGAGTGTGCGAGAGTGGGAGGTCTTATTACTATGTTCTAGTGGGCATGGTTATTAAAAAAGTTCCATAATATAATATTATAAAAACTTGATTACCAGATATAAACATAATGTACAAAATAAATATAAGAGAGAATATTGATGACACAAGTGTGGTCATTATATTGAAAAATGATATCAGAGGGAGAAACTAAAATCTAATTTCCAAATAAAAGTCACAAACCACCCCTTGATCAAAGGTCCCTGAAGGGGGAGGAGGGAGGGATGGATTCCCATGGTTTTCTCAAATGTATGAGGAAAATGAGACCTCCCACTTCAAAAAACCAAGGGGTAAATGTTGTAACTTTTCCCTTAAAAAATACTACTAGTCTTCCAGTGGTTTGTTGTAGTTTTTCAGCAGCCACATCTAGCTCTCTTGGATGCTCCAAAAATATCTTGAGCTATATATTGAGCCCCATCTCATTGTCCAAAATTCCTTTTTGATTGGTTCCAACCCTCATAAATAGAACTCAAACAACTATTAAAAAATTGACCCCTCCAGTAATTGAAAATTCAAAATTTTCATCAAATTCTGAATGCCTATATGAACACATGGTTTTCAAATGTCCACACTATAATTATTTTTATCCAAAATAAGTCTTAGTGGAAAAACCATCCACATATCCTTACCTATATTAGTCAATAATTTAAGGTTGAACAACCTCATTTCACTCAAAAATGTTCAAAACACATCCAAGGAATAACCATTAATTTAAGTTTCTCTGACCAGAAAACCAGATCTAATGCCTTTTTTCATAATTGAAAGACCAAGATGTTTCTTACCTGAGCCCAAATATCTAAAAACACTGATGGTGTCATTGTTAAACACCTATCAGGCTTATGGTTCTTCCCACCGTAGTCTTCATCTTACCACCACCAATTTATATGATTTAGTGCATCCTCCTTTGAATATTCATATTGAAACATTTTTACCATGTTCTAATGACATGCCTAACATGGTTTCTAACTCACCTCACCAAAACATACACTAGAACACTTGTTAAATGCAAGAAACCATCATCTTTACTGAATTCTAGATAGGGATAGACAAATAACCATCATTCATGAACATCCTTGTAATTTATAGGATTTCCCCTTAAATGGTGGGTTTTGTTCACAAAACACATCTTTTATTCCTTAATTTTCATTCCAGATGTGGTTCACAACTAATTGAATCCAATTTTGGTAGGCACTCAGATCCAAATCTTTCATGTTTATAGGTTTTACAAGACTGGAAGAGGTGCATGATGGACCTATGTTGTTTGTTGGGGAGAAGAGGATATACCAACAATTTACAAAACCCTTGGTACACATCCTAGGGGGAAGGGTGTATACCAACAGCTCTATATACCATTGGTATATAACTATTCTGGAATTTATGTGTATCGCGATTCTTAAACCATTGGTATACATATATCCCAACTATTTCATTGTAACTATTGGGATATGATAGAAGGTATGTATTCCATGGTTCTTGAACCATTTGTATACATATATCCCAATAGTTTCATTGAAACTATTGGGATATGCTAGAACGTATACATGCCATGTTTCTTTAACCGTTGGTATACATATATCCCAATGGTTTCATTAAAACCATTGGGATAAAGTAACTTGAGATAGCCTATACCAACAGTTCTATATAAACCATTGGTATAGGGATATTGTGATGTACAATATTTGAACAATTCCTAGAACTGTTGGGATGGCCTATCCCATTGGTTTCAGGGGCTATCCCAATGATTTGAAACTTTTGGGATAATTGAAATTTTTAGTAGTGTTTTTTGATTCAAATTTAGGAGAAAGAGTAATGAAAAATTGATTACCATTGGTAAGGTATGTGGTTGAGGGGAAAGACAATCCTCAAATCTAGTGGGGTCATTTCGTTCTTCATGTGTGAATCATTGTTCCACCATTGGTTCACTTAGATCCTTTCCCATAAATTGGTCTACCAAACCAAACTAGACAATAATATTTTTAAAAGAATCTATTAATTTCTATAATCCTTTCATAATCTTATATGTATCTTCAAGTGGTTTTATCTTCTCAAAATACGTTCAAGGAGACACTCCAAAACCTACTCTTCTAACGCGGTCATATTGTTTTGCCCTCTTTAAAGCTACCAAAAGTAGTTTTTCTTCTAGTATGGTTATTTCTGATTCTTGTGTCCAAACCATATAAAAAAATATGAACATAAATAGATATTTTTATGTAATACTTTTATAAGTAATAACAAATTACAATTGTTTCATTATTACAAATGTTTCTCATACTACTTTTGTGTTTTTATCAACTAGTTTACCCTCTTTATTTAAGCGAGTCTGCTTCCATAGCATATGATGTGGGATAAAAGTGGCTTCAGATTTTGATTCATCAATATAAATATAAAAAAAGGAACATATATTGTTTTAAATCACATAAACATTTTATTATTGATTTAAAATACATACCAACTTCTTCTCTAGTGAAGCATACCCCAACCTTGCTTTGTGATAGGGGTGTGTTGGTTTTCATGCACATTATTTATTTTCAACACTCTTTTTTTGTTTCATAATTAATTTTTTTAATAAAATTGGATAAAATAAATAATGTCTAGTAATATATTATCGACTGAAATTCACCTAAAATGAGTTCTCATTATGATTACTGATGAAAGAATTTCATGCTTTCTACTTTATCATGTGTGCATAACTAACTGATGGGTGGGGATTTACTTTCCCCTAAGCATACCTAATATATAACTTGGTAAGAAGAGTTTAGAAGAATATATGGGATTTTACAATTTCCATTAAGAAAAATTTCCCATGGACATATTTTAAAACAAATGAACTGTTTAAGGGATAATGAAAATTAAATCAACATTTCATTATATAATTTTTAGGTAAAATAGAGAAATTATATTGTAACATTAAATTTAAATCTTCCAAAAGGTTATCCTTCATTATAGGATAAATGTGTTATCATTAATCAATATCAATTATTACATTCATCCCTATTTTGACCCTAGCATAACTAATGAACATTGAGTTATTGGGTTCAATAGGTAGGTCACGTTGATTCCAACCAACCTCAAATTTTATACCCTTACTTATTACCTTGATAATTTTATTCAACACTGTGGGGTTGCATACTTTTTTCATCAATATGTTGTTGATCCAAAAATAATTCTACAATTTTATCATGAACAATATATTCTTCCTCGAGATTGGTAACACCATCCTGTTTGTAACGTCTCAGTCAGAATACCACTAAACTAATGCTCCGAGATGGTGGGTTACGAGGCCTCACGCACGCCTCTTCATATTTTAGATTCTTCCAACTAGAAGTGAGGGTCTAAAGGTGATATAGTGGGGAGATTATAACCTCATATTAGAGTAAAAAAAATATAAATAGATAAGTATCATACACAACAATAAATTAATGGAATTCGAAAGTAGTAAATAACTAAAATAGAACAAGATGTAATAATAAATGAAAAAACTATAAAATTAGAAATAGTTATTTCATATAATACAACATTGATCACCAAATGGGATGATCATAAGGATACAAAAAATATGAAATAAACTAAAATAATAGTATAGGTCTCTAATACTAACTCTGATCCAAAACACATACCTGGTCTCCAGACACTTTCGAACTACAACAACTTGATCAGAAGAACCCACACAAGCAGCTCCACTCAATCATAAAACTCTATCCCTTGGACCTATCCACTATGAAAAACATGCTCAACCTTTCAATAACACATATGGTTTACACACACATCAAGGTTCACTTGAATGATTGATAAATAATCTCAGTAGGCCACTCTGGTGAGGAACCTATAAATATGCTACTATAAGTGTATGCAAAAGCAACTTATTAGCCTAGTTGAGGCACAAATGAAAGATAAGTAAAGAAAAAAAAATGTGAAACCATAGTTGAACCCCAGGTCCGTAATCCTAGTCGACTAGGAAAGTTCCACCATGGATGTCCATATCTATATATGTATACATGTATATCCTCATACCGATACATATATACATAAATAGGAATATTCAAGAGTGTGTGAATCAAATAACATGAAACCAATCAACAGTCGATCCTTGGGTCCATAATCCTGATCACCTATACATTATGTGCAAGGGCATTGACCTAGATGTCATGTCACTCATTCTATGTATCATTAAGTTGATCTTTGGTCCGTAATACCAATTGAGATATAATTACATTGGAAAAAACTAGAAATGTCTCTGAGAAAGATATGTCACCATATGGGGATACTCATCCTACACATGGGTTCACTCATACTCACCTCCAATTAATATAAAAATGGATTACATAGAGTATATTTGGACATCCTGTAAATGGTCACTGAGTCAGATGCCATACTGTTAAGGCCATTTAAATCCAGTCCAATGTCTGATCCCTACATCAGAGTATATAGGCGGTCACGACCTTAAAAACTTGGATAATCCCTAAGGGTCTGACCCTTGGGTGGTATGTAAGTATAAATCATTGGTGAGATTCCATAATCACCCATCAAGTCTCTAATAAGGGATAGCGTAATATTCCCTTCATCCATAAGAGTGTAATATTTCCAGGTATCCAATGATGTGAGATGCCATACTGCACACTACGGTCAAGTAACCAGCCAGAGAGAGCATAGTCATCCCCACCACTCAGGAGAGAGTAATCATCCTCATCACTCAAGAGAGCATAATTATCCATGAGTATCATTACTAGGGTCTATTATAATATAACATAGTCATAGAATCAATATCCGGATTCCAGGAAACACATCTGGACATCCCAATAATATAATAACAAAATAAATAGGCTCAATATACATATCGCAGGTAGTACCTATGGGTATAAAATTAACCATATGAAATAATATGGAACTAAAGCCTGATCCTAGGAAAGAACATCTTGGCATCCCAACAAGCAAGATAGATCCCATGAAGAACATCCGGGCATCCCAAAAGAAAGAAAGATGCCTCGCATCAAGATCAACAACCACCAACCAAGAAGAGACTCTGGTAAACATAACTACAATAATAATAAACATGTGATGGTATAAAAAAGATTAAGGGTGGACAAATTCCAAAACCTAAAACTACATCCACATCCCCATGGGATTACAAGTTTGGAATGGTTTCTAAGGTGTCACCTGCTACCATATCACCCCAAACTCGATGTATTAGCTCAGGTTCAATCAAACAATGGGAACTTATTGGGTCCCTCAAATCAAACATGGATAGGTATCCCACTTGGGATCCTCAAGGTCTAAACACAAGAAAAGACATACTACTTGGGATAATTAGCTAAAATGTTAAAGGCATGAATCCTACAAGGGATAATCTAATGGTAAGTAATACCAAGGAATCCTATATGGGATCCTCAACACGGTATATAAGAAAAGGCCTCTGATAGGGGACCCTCTCAACAGAGTACAAATGTAGAGGCATCCTACCTGGGATCCTTGAGTTGATGTACACAAAAAGGTATCTTACAAGGGACTCCATAGGTCATAATGTATCCAAGGGAATCCTATAAGTGATCCTCGATAGCATTAAGAAGAGACATTCATCCTATATAGGATCCTCTAGGTTGAAACGTAAATAGAGGAATCCTATAAGGGATCCTCAGAACAACAGAACTTGTGGCCTCTTAGGCTGGAAGAGAACATCTCATAAGGGAGAAATCCTTAAGGAAAATCTAAGAAGGCATCAATCATGAGAGATAACTCATGGATCATCTCATATAAGGTATCACTCTCAAGGGACACTAGATTCAATTACCAAAGGAAGAACCTATCTGTTCATGAAAAGGCCTAAAACTCCATTGACGAGTTTTCAAAACACCTCACATGTCTTACCATTTCAATCTATGTGAAAAGATATTAAAAATAGACTAATCATGGGTCAAATTCAGACTCTTGGGTAAAAAGATATAAAAAACCCTCAAAGGGTTAAAAAGGGGTAGTACACAACATGTCACCCTAAGTACACAATGTGTACTCCCATAACCACACATGGGAATGTACTCCCACCATCCTGGGCATGTAAATTACTTAGGTACACAGTATTCAAGGAGATTACATGACGTGTACCCTACATGGGGTACCCTTCTGTGTCCCTAAATTGGATTGTCCATGTACTTGGCTAGGCCATGTACTTTTTCATTGTGTATTACAAGCATGAGGTTTGGTCGTGTATTGTACAAGGCCATGTACCCTTACACAGGTAGCCAGTTCAGGTACTCAACTACACAACTAAGTACTAGTACATAGTGTGTATGACCCCATAAACGGTGTGTACTTTTGAAAACATCATCTTCCCCAAATGGGAAGAACACATAGCGTGTCTCCCTGAACCACACATTGTGTAACCTAGTTTTCCCTAATGGAAAACCTTCAGATCACCTGAAACCCCCATTTTCACCCCCAAATCAATAGATCAGACCTCTAGGGGTCACAAGAAAACATAATAGGGGTTCAAAACTTAAAAAAATTAAATATAAGGGGTATTTGTGGTAAATATTTAAATTGGACAACCATTGGGTATAAATTTCCAAAGCTTCGCTCAAATCCGCGATCCATAGTTCTCGCACGTCAATCCAGGGCATCGAGAACTTTGCGATGGTACCTCCTTCTCTACCAATCTCTATATATTTCTCCACCTCCCAATACTCTTTCTATCTATCATGAAAAAGGGAATCCCATAGGTTAATACATGAGAATCCAATGGAGGAGGAAGGAAAAAAATAAAAGAAAGAAAATAAAAAGAAAATAAAATAAAAAGAAAGAAAAAAGGGGTCCCCAGCCGGATCTCATGCCTGACCTGAGTTTATACCACGCCTAGGATAAAATCTCTATTTTGGACTCAAAAGTGGAGATATATTCTCTATATTACCCTCCATTCAAAATATATGGCTGAATGAACCCATGTGAATAAATTAACATTTAATTTATTAAATATTAAGTATTAATTATTCAACTAAAATTTGAATGACTCAGATTTTTACCAAAATCATGTACTAGGGTAAAAACCACATTCTAGGACCAACCGAGTAGTCTAAAAAATTATCTGAGATCATCTTCTTGGGGGAAAAACCATTTTACCCCTTATAAGAATCTTAAAGAAAAAAAATTCAAATTTCTGCTCAAAATTGCAGTTCGGAAAAACACGGGTCCTTACAAACTCTCCACCATTAACCTTATCATCCCTGAAAAGCCTAGTGGAAAGAATATTAGTCATTCTATCAATTGGATCATCTATACAAAAAATCTATCTAGACTCTCTAACAACCAGCCTCATAGCATCAACAACTGTCTTGTATATGGAAGACATTTACCTACGACCGATCTGGAACTTCCCACCTTATGGAATGCCCATATCATCATCTCAAAACCAAAATTTGAGCTCAATACCTCATGGAAATGCTGAAGTTCAACTAAAAATAAGTGTTACCACCCTCAACCAACCAATGGTTCACTCTCCACCGTATGGCTTACCTTACACTGCTCCTTGAGTGAAACCTCAACATGTTTCCTTCCTCAAATAAGGAATCAAATTTAAAATAAAAGAAGATTGGTGTAGGGACGATGCTCTCTAAATATACTCAAGATGATGTTAAGATGAAACATGATCATCTCTAACCAAGAGTAGATGAATATTCTGTCAAAATTAATGTACAACTCTCTCTGATCCACTCTCATAACAAACATGATAACTCGCCTTCAATCAACACCTAACACTATGTCTCCCAACAAATCATGCTCAGGTTTAACACAAGTCGACTACCTTGCAGTACCCCATCGTAAACGATGTCACCTATACTATGTAGGATCATTCTTAATTTTAACGAAAACACCTAGGAAACTTATCCTATGACAATTCTTGAAAACATTGGTACTCAAATCGCACCCATCCACTCACTGATTAAGATTCAAACGACACCACAGGCAACCAACATATACCTTTAACAAGAGAATAATACTCTAGTGAGTCATCCAAGATAAATCTATGAAAACCATGATACATGAAATGCTAGTTTCACAGGACATAATCTCCCTTGGAACTCCTCTTCAAAATGGAGTACCTCACCTGTACCGCGATTTATTCCATGATCTCCCATCACACAACAATGTTACATTAACAAGCATCTAACCATGCTATGACTAAATTAAAAATAGTGGAAACCAAAATTGACTGGGCTTGGCACCCAAATAGTCCTACCCATTAAATCCAATCTTAAAAATAAAGAACGTAATGTTCTTTTCAATGGCTGAAGGCATCAACATTCTTATAACGAAAAACTCGAGCACCTATCGTGCATAAATCTCAAAATGAGAATACAACCAGTCTCAATGCCTAAAAGGGAATCCAAAAACATGGTTCAATCTATAAATAAGGATACCATCAACAAAAAGAACATCAACCTACAAGGGTCTGAGTCAAAATAAGGGATTCTAGGTCTCCCACCTATCCCTTCAGAAAAAGTATCACAAATGGGTCACAAGGTTTAACCACATATACCAAAAGATCAAACCACTTTAAAGAAGGTAAAGATCACAATGACCTAAAAGGGTCAAAACTGAAAACATGGCCTATAAGGGACTAATCCTCACCAAGAATCCTCAAAATAAACTGCTCTCTAGAGGTCATGATACCAACACACAAGATAAACTAAATTGAAACTCACTAGGAATCCATATACGATAATACCCCCTAGAGGTCTAGTTCACAAAAAAGTATCAACACCTATCAGCATCGTACTTAGTGATCCAAATAAATAACCATGAGCTGAGAAACAACACCCTACAAGGGGTAAAGTAGAAGGGAATCATGTTCCATTTCAACCTACATGGGTCATTGCACCTCCCATGCACGGGGATTGAGACTTCAACCTCACAAAAAATTCATCAACTTAGATCCACCTAACCTACAATCAGAATTAAATATATACATGTAAGTAGGCCCAACAAAATTGGCCTTAATCATCAGTATAAATGACACAATAGAAGGCCTATATGATATGAATCCTACGTGCCAAATATGATGCATGATATACATCTTTCCTTTAACATCCAAGAGTTATAATCCATCCCTACCCACTTACCAATGTCCAATATCCATAGATCCATAATAAATTATAACATCCACACAATATGTGCATTACTAAAGAAAAAAACATATACACCTATAACATCACATATCAGAATAGTAATCTCATACCCTAGAAACCAAGACTTCTTACCAAAACAAGTGTTACTGATGCACCAATATGATATCCATCACAAGTTACAAAACATTAATAATACTACTTTCTACCATATCCCAAATAGTAAAGACCAAGAAAAGAACATATTTGATACCAATTTGTAATTTTTTTCCTAGATTCCACCAAACAGGTGCTCTGAGCTGGTGGGTTACGAGGCCTCAAGCGCACCACCCCATATGATTGAGATAGTCGAATAATAGCTAGGGTCTAAAGGTGGTATAGTGGGGAGAATATAACCTCATATCAGAGTAATAGAATAGAGGAAATAACTAAGTATCATACCCAATATTAAATTAACATCGTGTGGAAGTAGTAAATAACTAAAATAGAACATGTTGTAATAATAAATGAAAAATATATAAAATCCTGAACAATTATGTCATGCAATGCAATACTGGTCACCAACTAGGTTTAACTTATAGATACAAAAATGAAAAATAAACTAAAATAAAAGTACATGGATCAACTAATAACTTCGAGCCAAAACACATACTTGGTTTCCAGACACTGACAACTATAGTAGCTCGATCAAAAGAACCCACTTGAGGATCTATGCTCGATCATGCAACTATGGGCCTCAGCCATATCCACTATGCAAACTATGCTCATTATAAAAAGTATACATAAGGTCCATACATACACCTAGGTGCATGAGAAGTTGTGATAAATAATCTAAGTAGCCCACCCCAATGAGGAACCTATAAATATTCTACTATAAGTGTATGTGAAAGCAACTACTCAGCTTAGCTGAGGCTCAACTAAAGGATAAGTAAAGCCAAAACATAAAACCACAGTCGAATCCCGGGTCTATAATCCTGGTCAACTGGGCAAGTTCCACTATGGATATACATATCCATATACATATACATGTATATTATCGTACCTATATGTATATACATAAACTTGAATATTCATGAGTACATGAATCAAATAACATGAAACCAATCAATAATTGATCTTTGGGTCTGTAATCCTGATCTCCTGGTCATAATATGAAAGGGAATTGAGCTAGCCATCATGCCACTCAAGCCATATATCATTAAGTTTATCATTGGGTCCATAATCTCAATCGATATATACCTACTTCAGAAAATAATGGAAATGTGTCCGAGCAAGCTACGTCACCACATGGGGATGCTCATCCTACACCTGAGTTACATTTCATACTACTTAGTCCATGTAAATCTATTCTAATGTATGAACCCTAGGTCCCAGTCTGTATGTGGTCATGACATTCGAAACTTGGATAATCCCCAAGGGTATGAACCATAGGTGATCTATAAGTACAACTCACCGGTGAGATTCCATACTCACCCTTGGAGTCTCTAATAAGGGAGAGTGTAATCATCCCTTCATTCAAAAGAGCATAATAATTCTAGGTATCCAACAATGTGAGATGCCATACTATACACCATAGTCAAGTAACTAGCTAGGTAGATCATAATCATCCATACCACTTAGGAGAGAATAATCATCCATGAGTATAAATATTAGGGATTCCATGCCCATATTGAGTAGAGTGTAATAATCCTCATCACTTGGGAGAGTTTAATCATCCATGGGTAGCAATACTAGGGTTCCATGACTGTATAACATAGTCATAGGACCAATAGTAAGATTCTTGGAAACATCTCTAGTTATTCCAATAATATAATAATAAAATATACATGCTCAATATCCAGATCTCAAGTAATACATATTGGTATACAAATAAACATATGAAATAACATGGTTGAGAATCCAGATCCCAGGAAAGCATGTCTGGTTATCCCAACAAGTAAGACAGACCCTAGAAAGAACATATGGGCATCCCAAAAGAAATAAATAAGTCTCATGTCATGCTCAACAATCAACAAACTGGAAGCACCTCTAGTAAGAATCATTACGTCATCAATAAAAATGTGAAGGTATACAAAAAAGAGTGAGGGTGGTTGAACACCTAAACCCAACACTACATCCAATGCCCCATGGGATTACATGTTTATCATGGGTTCTAAGGTGCAACACACTACCATATCTACCCAATATCGACATACTATCTCAAGTTTAATTAAACAACAGGCACCTACTAGGTCCCTCAAATCAAATATAGAGAGAAATATTACTTGGGATCCTTGAGGCTTAAACACAATCGAAGTCATCATACTTGGGATCCTTAGCTGAAAAGGTAAAGGGATGAATCTTACAAGTGATCCTCTAATGGTAATAAATACTACGGCATCCTATACGAGATCCTAAAAATAGTACATAAGAAACGACATCCTACAGGAGACCCTCTCAATAGAGTACAAGGGAATAGAAATCCTTAATGGGATCCTCGTGATGATTTATATAAAAATGGATCATTTAAGGGTCTCCCTAGGTTAAAATGTAAGAAAGGGAATCCCATAGGGGATCCTTGGTAGTGGTAACAAGATAGAGGCATCCTAAACAATATCATCTAAGTCGAAAATTAAATAGAGGAATCCTACAAGGGATCCTCAGAACAACTGAACTCATAAACTATTAGGTTATAAGGTAAAATCTCATAAAGGATACATACTCAAGAAAAAGTTATGAAGGAACCAGTCATAAGAGATAGAACATGTCTCATCTCAGATCAGGTCTCACTCTTAGGGGACACTGGATTCAATTACAGAAGGAAGAACCTATTTGTTCATTAAAAGGCCTGAAACACCACTCAAGAGTTCCCAAAACACCTCATGGTTATTTAAATTATGATCTAGGGAAAAATATACTCAGAATGGACTGCTCATGGGGTCAAATTTTTACTCTTGGGTGGAAAGATATGAAATACACTCAAAGGGTTAAAAGCTGCAAAACACAACCTATCACCTTGAGTATACAATGTGTACTTCCACAACCCCACCTGTGTGTGTACTCCTCCTGTCCTGGGTGTGTAAATTCCCCAGGTACATGACATGCAATGTGGGTACACAGTGTGTACCCTACATGGGGTACCATCCCATGTCCCTCAATCGTACTTGCCATGTACTTGGCCAGGCTGTGTACTTTTACACAGTGTGCTACCCACATGGGGTCTTACCATGTACTTGACATGGCCATGTACCCCTACATGGGTAGATAGGCTGGGTACTCGATTACATGGCTGAGTACTAGTACACTGTGTATATAACCCCATACATGGTGTTTACTTTCGAAAACTTCATCTTCCTTAAACGGGAAGAACACACAACATGTATCCCTAAACCTCATGTCGTGTAATCTAGTTTTCTGAAATATAAAACCTTCAGATCACCTGAAACCCCCATTTTCACTCCTAAATCAACACATCAGGCCTCCAGGGGCCATAAAAAACATAATAGGGGTTCAAAACTTAAAAAAATGAATCTAAACAGGATTTTCAAATAAATATAAAAAACATCCTACCTTTAGTCTAAAACTACCAAGGCTTTGCTCAAATCCTTGGTCCACAGTTGTCGTACATTGATCTAGTGCATAAAGAGCTTTATGATGGTACCACCTTCTCTCCCTCCCACTTTATCTTTCTCCCTATACCTCTCTTCTTTATCTGTATCGTATGAAGGGGAATCCCACTTTGGTGTACATGATAATATAAGGGATTTGGAAGGGAAAAAAAGAAAATAAATAAAAGAAAACAAAACGAAAAGAAAACAAAAAGAAAAGAAAAAGAGAGTAAAAAAGAAATGGGGCCTCAGTCAGTCCATGTGCCTGACTTGAGTTTATGCCCTTCCTAGGCTAAAATCCCCATTTTCAACTCAACGGAAAAGAAGGAATATCAATGTGATGATCCATTCCAAAGGTATGGATGAAAAAACCTAAGTGAATAAATTAATATTTAATTTATTAAATATTAAATATTAAATATTATGGTAAAATTTGAGTGGCTTGGATTTCTACCATACTCATTTACTAGGGTAAAAAACTTATTTTAGGACTAATAGTTTGGTCATAAAAATTATCCAAGATCACATGATAGGTTAAAAAGACCATTTTACTCCTTATAAGCATCTGAAATCGAAAATTATTTTTCCCCCAAAATTTTAGTTTGAAAAAACACGGGTCCTTACAAACTGTAGAAGACACTGTCTGCATAAATAGTCAAACATTTAATTTTTATTTAATAATAATAATTTAAACACAGACAAAGGTTTTGAGAGGGGTCACATGCATTCTCTATTGCAAACTTAATGAAATCTCTAACTCTATCTTCATACTATTTTTTCAAATGATTAGTATGCATCCATTTTGAAGAAAATGGGTAATTGAATTTAATAAAATAATTACTCTACTATGATAGGTGTTATCCTCTAAATTCCCCTAGAGGTAAAAGTTATATAAAAATTTCATCCTCATTAACTTCATCTCGTAAATAGTTATTATTGAATTTTGTTACTTGAGACTCATCCTTCGTATCTTATGGACATACACCTATATTGCTTGAACAACTCTAAGTTGTAGTCATCCCATATAGGGTATCGATGATCATTTTTAATGACTAATGTCCAGAGTAGTTTAAACAACATAGAAGAGATAGGGGATCAGTCTTAAGGAAAAAATTAAATAATAACTTTTCGAGAGATAAAGTTGATGAGGATGAAAGTTGTCTCCTTAAAACTTTTTAAATTACCACATATTAATTTAAAATTTAAATTTTCATCTTAAAATTCTAAATAGTCTATGGCAATACCATGAGAACATAAACTCATCCCCAATGAGATGTAATGACTCAAATCTATATTACTAGTATTCTTTCCTTAGTTTTATCTCAAATATAAGAGATCTATGTCCATTTAGGTTCCTGTGTAGAGTGTGAGTATAAAAATAAAAAATTAAATACCAATAGGGCCCCTAAAATTTACAAAAATTCATATATTTGAGTATATGTTCAAATTAGTGAAACTAAAAATATAAATGTAAGTCAAGACATTGTGTACTAACCAAGACATCATGATGATCAAATTTTCTTGCTTAATTTCATACCAGGGAATTATTTCAATCATACCATAAGATTATACCATGGTTGTTCCTTGACATTAAAATAATTCCACTAATAAGAGGTTAAAATTTGAATCATAGTAGGAGAAAAAATTATTTATCTCTATATAGAGATAACCACATCACAGTCATCATGATATCCGACCTAAGACCCCCAACATCCAAGACTAACCCTCGAGGATAACTATAACATGTACTTATTGCATCCAAATCATGAAATGGGTATAACATTACCATTTTTCTTAGGAATTTCATTTGAAATATGTGTAAGTATTAAAAAAAATAGGTTCCCTTAGGAAATAACTACACAATGGGTTCCATAATAAATTAGTTAAACCTAACTTCTAAACAACCATAAAGAAGAATGAAGAACAACAAAAATGTCACATCACCCTCACCTTAGCCCTCGATGAATCACTAATATGTCTATAGTAACTCACATTCTAACATACCATACCTATCCCTCACATAATAACCATCATATTATAATATATGATACTAAAATATCATCTATATTATATACTTATTTTTGGTTTATTGTGTAAAGTATATTAAATATGTTTACTTATTTTATAATTATTTATTATAGGAAATTAAAGTTTGAACTTGTGTTCTTTAATTATTTACTTTCTTTCATTTATATAAGTTTATGATTAGAAATTATATAATCTCTAAATAATTTTAAGATCTATAAAAGAATGTAATTTTTATATGTTTGGTCTAAAAAAATGGATCTACCTAGATTGGTAACCACTCTTTGTTCCAGATGTGGCTTCCAGTCCAAACACATTAGGTGAAACTGAAAAAGAGGGAACCAAATCAAACTATTGGTCATTATTTACTATATTTCAATTAGACCAGTATCCTTCCATTGAAATATCCTAGTTTGGATCATTCAAGTGAATGGGATATGATTTAATAAACAACCTAATACCTTATCTAATAAATTACCCAGGTTTTGATTTATAAATTCATTAATGAAACCATAAATTTTCTTTAACCTAGACACAATGGGTTTACAATATCACCATACAAGTGTGTGATCATTGGTGTCTTCTCAATTTTCACTACTTTAATATCAAAAATAATTTCTTCAATTTGACCAAACTTATCAACCCGATAATCTTTTCCATTAATAGATCTTGAATTCTACCAATTTTCACCATGTCGAATACAAGGACAGTAACATGTATTAAAACAATAACAAATTAAATGATCTTTAATTTCAAGTACTATTTTTTTGAAAAAAAATCAAATATACCTTTATAAATAAAAAAAAATTCAAAGAAATAAAAAAAATCACAAATAAAATAAAGGCAATAAATTTAAAAAAAATGTTTCACCTTAAACTTATTCAATTATAATCCATTCAAGAAAAAAATACAAAAAAACCATAACATTGATTTTAAAAGTTTGACCATAAATAAAAATAAACTTTTATTTATTTTCATTATATAATTTGGTAGTTATTATTTTCAAAATATATAAATAAATATAAATTATAAAATGAAATTAGGAATAATATATTTGTGATGAAAACAATTTCGATAGTGATAAGGATCCAAAAAGAGGCATATGATTTCATACATCATATTGAAAATGAAAATTTCACATCATGTAGTAAATACGAAGTGATATATACTATGAACATGATTAAATATGAATATGATTTAATTATTTTTTTCTAATTATATTCAAAATAAATTGAAATCTTATTCTCCTTATCATATCATTTTAGAATGATCAATATTAGTTTACTCTATGAATAGAGATGATGTAGAAAGTAAAATTAAGGATGTGATGATGTTTTTTTATGAAATGGTTATTACACCTAATGAGGGTTACGTTTAAAAGAATTCTAGAAGAATTGCATATAAATATTAAACTATATAATGGAAAATAAATGGGGTATAACTCTAAAAAACTATTATATTATTCTTATGTTATTCAAACAGAATTATAAACTAACTTCCCGTATACTGAAATTAAACAATCAACACAATAAAAAATTTCTACGGATGATCATTTAAATATATATTATCAATAATCTATATTCAAACACCATAATCCATTATAACTTCAAAACACCCATTCAAAATGAAAGAAAACCATATTCATTAATCATCTAGACACTCATTTGGTAAATTAAAGATACCTTATATGTTTTAAAAATATTAATAAGTAAATTAAATATACTTTGAACTTCGTGAAAAATAACTAGAAGATTTATAAGACACTCATTCATCAAAAATTCATTACTCAAATGTAACACGGGTTAAATAATCATTTAATAAAATTAAACATACCTAAGTTGTCCTTAAACTGATTAAATAATCATTTAGTCAAAGATAGCACCTACTAAACATACCCTAGACACCCATTTATAAGAAAATAAACTTGATTTCTAACACTAATTCGTCAAATAATTATAAAAGAAAACAGAAGCCCAAAATAAAAATTTATCAAATAAAACAGACCTTGGATGTGTGAAAAAATTAGAACTATGATTAAAACCCATGGAGAAATATCAAAGATATGTGGTGGTAAAGGAAAAAGAAAAATGGGAAGTTGATAATGACAGTGGTGATGCTGACAATGATAGCGCTGACAATGGATAGAGTTGTGAGTGAAGACGTTAATAAGAATGATAACAATGAGGATGACTCAGAGAGATGAATCACAATTAGAGTTATGGGAGAAGATAAAAGGGTTCGTAATGGTTGAGTACACTACAATAACACACACTGCGGAACCCAAATAAGCAATTAAAGAGAGATGAGGAGGAGACAATAGCATACCCTGGATTCTAGTCTTGATTTGTCTGAGAGAACAAATAAGAGGAGCACTGATAGTAGGAGAGTTCTGCGAGAGCTTTAGAATCGCGACTGAATCAGTCACAGTTAGGGTTCTTTTAAATAGATTGTGGAGACCTTTATCAGTGCTTCCAAAAAAGAACTGATAAAGATATGTTTTATCAATGACAACTTAATAAGTGTTGATAAAAGATATCTTTATCAGCACTTGTTTATAGATGATAAAGATTGAGCTTTATCAGGGCTAAAGGTTTAGTGCCGATAAATATACTTTTATCAATGCTTTTTTAGCACTGATAAATCTACATCTTTGTAGATAAATTTATAATTATTTATTTATAATTATAAATATATTTATACCATTTTATATATTTATATAATTATATATATTTATATTTAATAAATGTATATAAATATAAATATAGTAAATATATTCATTATTTAAATATACTTATGATAATTTTATAATTATAAATATATTTATATATTTATATATATTTATATATTTATATATATTTATTTAATAAATATATATTAAAATATAAATATAAATATAGTAAATATATTCAATATTTAAATACATTTATTATAATTTTATAATTATAACTATATTTATATGACTATATATATTTATATATTTATATAAATATATAATAAATATAAATATAAATATAAATATATTAAATATATTCTTTATTTAAATATATTTATTATAATTTTAAAATTATTTAAATATGTAATTATTTAGTTATAAAATAAAAAAAATATTAAAAATGAATAAATAATACCCAAATGTAATAATATTAAAAATAAATAAATAAAATTTATCGATTAAAAACATAATATATTAAATGTATCATTCTATAATGAAATTATAAAATTGATACTAAAATTTGAGAAATTACATAAATATTAGATGTATGTGTTTCTATATAAGATTTAATTGCATAAATATTTGTGTGTGTGTGTGTTGAATATAAATGAATTAATTATGAATTTGTATGTAAAATCAATATAAAACACATTTTATATATGTTTAATTGAAAAATCAAATAACGTTTAATTATTTCCATTACTCAATGTAATTAGTTAGCATTTTCAATTAATATTAATTTTTAATTATAACCCATTTTTCACTAAATATATGACTTATTTAATGTAAGCATGTATAAATTTTGTATTACATAAATCATATTTTAGGAAATATTATATACATTGATATATATATATATATATGAATGTATTTCTATATTAAATATATTAATGAAGCAATTAGGGGCTTACCTAAGTGGCAAAGGCACCCCATAACCCTACATCAGACTGAGGTTCAAATTTGGGTGGGATCAAATTTCTGTTGGAACTATAGTAGTACTGTAGCAGATACTATAGTGGCATTGTATCACTATAGTAGAATGGGTACTGTAGCAACTGCAGTAGCAGGGTACTGTAACATCAATTCTATTAATCTAGATTGGGCTTTCGGGCCACTGGGCCTTCGGGCCATCAAGGGGGCGGTGACACATGCATGCCATGTAGATTGTGACGCAAGAATGATGCATGAAGGTCCTTTGGTCCATCATTAGGTGGGCCTATAGGCTATGTAATTAGTTTCATACCCACTAATCATTCAGGCCAAAAATATATAATGTAATAAAAAATAGTTATTTGGGTGTGTTATCCCTTAGGGGAGCTATGACCTGCCTTTCAGGACTGTTTGCAATGTGTGTGTATTTAAATTTAATTTTACCCTCAAATGCCTAATATATATATAAATATACTAATGAATAACTTTGTATAAAAACCATTAAAAATGAATAAGACATTAATATTAATGCTTTTAATTATTACATTTTATTCATTTTCTAAATTTATATTTAATATATATTATTTATTAGTATTTATAATATATATATATATATATATGTTAAACTTATTCATATTTATTAATAATTGTCTCATTAATAATTTTTTTAATAATTTTTTAATTTATTCGTTTGTAATTTTTTTTAATTATTATAATATATTCATTATATATATATTTAATATATACTATTTATTAATATTTATAATCTGTGTATATGTATATTAAATTAATTAATTTCTATCAATAATTATTTAATTAATTAATTTTTTAATTTTTTTCTTAATTTACTATTTTTTATTTTTATTTTCTTAGTTATTTCATTTTATTCACTTTACATATGTATATATTTAATATATAATATTTATTAATATTTATAATTTATATATATGTATATTAAATTTATTCTTTTTTATCAATAATTATTTAATTAATAAAATTGTTAACTATTTAGGACCTTTATCAGTGTTAAAAAAGAACTGATAAAGGGTACCCTTTATCAGCGATAAAAATAAAGCATTGATAAAAATTATTCTTTATTAGTGCTTAAAATAAAGTGATGATAAAGGGTATCATTTATCAGTGCTTTTTGAAAACACTGGTAAAGGTCAGCACTATTAAAGGTCTGTTTTGTAGTAGTGAACTTGATAAAAATCTTTTAAAACCAATAACATTTCAGTTGGAAATGTGAGGTGGTAGTCGCTAATAGCTATGACCACAAGTTTAACTTTTTGGATGCTTATAGATCTATCTCTCCCCAGAAAATATTTCTGAATATACTTTGTTCATGTATTTGTATACATATGTGGGCACCAAAAGCTAAATCTAATACTCAATTTGTAGAAATAGATAAATTTCACTCAATTAAAATTGCACCTGAAGCTTCTCCTTGCTTATTAGGTAGGGTGATATTTTTCTTCCAGTGGCCCTTCTTGCCACATGTGAAACAAACAACATCTTTCTCCCCTACTTTCTCCTTGATATTTCTCTTCTTATAAGGGTGTGAAGAATCTTTGGGATTAGAGATCTTCTCATTGCCTTTCTGTTTGTTCACCATAAGGACTGAATATTTTTCATACTTTATTACCTTATCTACTTAGCAAAGAAGAGTGATAAGATCTAAGAGAGACTTCTCGTTATTGTTCATATTAAAATTTACAACAAAGCTAGAGAATCTCTCAGGGAATGATGTAAGATTGAGTTCAGATCCAAGTTATCCATGGAGTTTAAACTTTAAAACTTTTAGTAACTCAATGTATTCAATAATACTGACTACATGAGGCCTATATGGTGCACCCTCTCAAAGATTTCTCTTAAAAAGATCCTTGGAGACCTCAAACCACTCCTGTCTATATCTCTCTTGATATAGGTTCCAAATATGATCGATCATGCTATAAGTATCCATGTTTTCATGATACTTCATGAGTTCACTAGACATAGATGATAACATCAAATATTTAATGTCGATCATGTCACTCAAATATTTTTTATAGACAAGGAACACTTCACCACTTACCTTCTTAGCAAACAGATCATGCATTGATAATTCTAGTATGTAATATTTTTATTCATGGAACATCATAGATCAAAGGCATTTGAACTGATCCTAGAAGTTACTACCATTGAGGGGATGGTCCTTCTCAAATATATATAATAGGGATAATGTGGATGATGAACTTGTCATTTTCTACAATTGTAAAAGATAATATTATTAGTACTTTTCTCGATTAAAAATTATGTGAGAAATAAAAAAATTAATTTTATTAAATCTCCAACTATTTTATAAAGTCCCTAAAACCCACACCATTGAACTAAAAATTTCTGGTTACTAGTAAATTTTAGTGGCAAGGATCCATATTCCCCATTACAATCACAATTAAGGTTGTCCAAGATACTTAAATATATTTTGGTAGGAAAGTCTTTGTTAATCATAGGATTTCACTTCCTTGATCCATTGAATAGAATCTATGATATTGATATCCTAACTATTATTTTCTCAACACTTGCCTCCAAGTTGCATCAAGTCTAGCGAGGGACACTTCTCTTGGTGAAATATGGTTGAATCAACTCATAACCTTCATAATAACTCCACGTTAAAATTAAGTGTCCAAATGAGGGTTGGTCAAACAATTAGTTTTAAGGCTTCCATTACTAATCAAGTAATGTAAAGTTAATTCTGACTTAATATATATTCAAGGTATTTTAATTTATTATTCATAAATTTTATCTTGTTTTATCTTTTAAATAACCTATTAATATTAAGAGGATTTTATTTAATTAACTGCCCATGTTAGATAAAACATTTACACATTATCCATTTATTTAAATTCTATATTTTCACATTAGTTCATTTATTTATGTGATAATGGTCTTGTATCCATAAAATAGATAGTGCATATTATATAAATAAGTAAATAATAAATGACCTGGTCATGGACTTATCTAATGGTTGATTTATTGAACAGAAAATAAATTGGCCTAGGGAAAAAATATCTTAAGTCAGTCTTGACATGAGTTACAACATCCCACATGTACATTTGTTTGTCACCTAAGTTGGCATCATTATGGTTTTTTCTTGAACCACCTCCATGTGATTTGGGATATTCCATTAATTACAAGTATTTATAACTCACACATAGCTGAGGGGAACCAAATGATTCATTTATGGGGATTACATAAATAACCATTGAAAATTAGGTCCCACAAAATAATTGACATATGGATGACTTTCATTCCATCAAATTTAATTTAATATTAAATAATTTTAAACTCATACAATAAATTATATTAAAACATCCAACACATACAAAGGTCTGGTTAAGCTCAAGAATGGTTATACATTTAACATATGTACTGATGTAAACTGGTTAATATTCATTTATATTTGTTCTTTATTATCAAGATAAATGAGATTGTATTAATTAATTAATTCTCTTTCACCTTAATGACCATCTTAATTCTATTACAGATACTTATCTTAATAAAATTCATGCTAAATAAATGAAAAAACCAATTATTACATATTATTACAATAAACATTTTAACATTTTAATAATTTTTTAGAACCACTATTAAATTTTCAAACACATAAAGTAAAATCAAAGCAATAAGGTTTTAATGATGAAAATTTAAATTTAAGGTAATTTAATTTTTCCCTTTATTGGGAGACTACATAATAAAAAATTAACCACATGATGTTTAAAATCCATCTACACATCATTTATGTCATTACTGCTCTAGGTTATCAATCTCACGTGTCTTGATTGCTTTTATGACCACATATGATGCACAAATTTCACTATTAAACTATATAGACTACATATCATGCATGTTAGCCACATGTCATATAATATGACATGTCGTGTGTCAAGATGGATCGGTCTACACATAGTGTGTAATAAATTCACCACGTGTAATTACTACTTGGCACGTCAGGTATCCTTAAACACAACCAAGTCTAGTGCACTTGGGTACATGGTGTTTACTCTAGATACACATTGTATTGTGTCATGCTATCCGGCCAGAATCCCCAACACTTCTCAATGAAATCTTTGGTCATTCTTCATCTGTTATTAGTCCTTTAAGAATATTAAACATTGAACAATGAAATTAAAATTTCAAAAACATATTAATTCAAGTCAAATTAAAGAACACGTGATATGAAATGAAAAAAAATCAACCATTATTTTTCATATTGATCAATAATTAGATAAATCAATATAAATTTAAAACATGACCGATCTGATGCCACTTGAAGGTTTCAAGTGTATAAAAAGTTCCTTTGGTGGGTGTTAAAGTAAATTTCATTTAATTTATAGTTTCTTGAAACATCGAGATATGATCTTTCAAGTTAAATTTATAATTTATTTATTCAGATCTAGAAGAGATGATTACCATGAATTAGGATCCTTTATTTATTGTTGATGACGATCTTTCAAAGACACTATCTAGATCACCTTCATTTCACATGGAGGATCCTAGTGTAGAATCCCTCTAATGGTGATCCACATGTGCTCCTTTGATATTCGAACAACACTGGTTGATTTCTAAGTGAAAGAATGACAAATCAATCGTTTTTCCTTGTTCATCTTGATAACCCCAACATCCTTCAGGCTTGATGGAGTTCTTCTCATTCTTGAGAGGAGGTGATCAGGAATTTGATATAGAGAGATACAGACAAGTCTATTGTGCACAATGATTCTCTATTCTCAATTTTCAATTTACCTTATATAGTAGACATAACCATTTATTTATAGATCTAGGGTTTAGGTTAAAATTTTATTTAATTATGTACCAACCCTTAAATAATATAATAATATTTAATAAATATAATACCAAAATAATAATAATAATAATAATAATAATAATATTTTATGCTGTGTGAGATAACTTGTGCAATAATAAAAATTATTTTATCAGATTTTAAATTAATATTTATCACCAAACGCAATCTTGGTCCATTCGAACTCTTCAGTATTTATTGAATACCATAATAAATATTTAATAAAATGCTTCATTCATCTATAAATATTTTCAATTGATAAAAATTGAATAAAATTATTCACCAGTCTTGAGAATAATATTTATTCTAATAATTAAATTCAAATATACTTTAATCGAGATCAATAGAAACATTTAGTGTGTGAGCGCCTATGATTCTTTCTCGTTGGAATTAGGTAGGATGGCCTAAAGTTCAATTTTTCTATCTAGAAATGGGTCATTAAATCAATGAGGAATGGCTTAACATCACAATAATAATAACCACATATGAACAATCACTATGAAATAAAATCCCTTTGTCATAATGTTTCATCAGGAACGTTGGACATCTATGTCACCAACCTATATGATCGATACATCATTCTTTGACTATCTGAAATAAAAACTTTGTTTCACCATGACCATGGAATTTAATGTGATAGTTATATTCTAATAAATGGGATGAGATATAAGTCTCCCTAAATATAGAAGGTATAGATTATTCATTGAATTATCTATTAATAAAATTTCATTCATGATGCACCCAACATACCCTACTCTCCGCCAACATATTGTGTAATGGTTTTGGTTAGTAAATATAAGTGTGAGAGTCATTACCTGAATCAATGATAATCTTAAAGTCTAAGGAACATTACACATTCTCACAGATAATAATATTCGACAATATCAAAACATGCAAAATTCTTATTGGTAGGTCTGTTTTCATAATCTCACGCATTAGAGATTATTAAGTGAAAATTTCATGAGAAGAAGCCTCATCCACTTATGATTACTTTCACCTCATAGTCTACATACTATGTTTCCTTTCATAATACATTATCCAACAATAAAACTATATTTAAGAATATTTTCATATCTCTTCAAGGTTCTCAACATAGAAAAGAACTATCACGACCTTATCAAGGAAACAGATACCCTAGGAAATTATTACACTGAAGCCATGTAGAATAATGAATATATAATAATATATTTTATTAATATTCAAATCATTATGAAAAAGTAAGCATTTATAGGCAACTTAAATCATCATTAAACCATTTTTAAATATTTTTGAAAGATCACTACTAAACAGTGTGACGTCAATCATTTAGTATTAGTTTCTAAAACCGTTAGGGAAATTGATTTTCATGACCTGACCCAAATTGGGGATCAAGCCAAAAGTACCCCCAACTTGCCTCTATAGGCCATGGGTACCGACAAGTGCTGAAGGCAGATATAACTTTGGGAGGAATTTTCCTAAACACCTATGCACACACACTACCGACTCAATGAAAAATTTTAGAGGGAAAAAGAGAAAATATGAAACATTGCTATAAATAAACCAAACATGAATGAACCTATAAATAGTACAAATTATGGTAGTGTAATATGAAAATAAAAGGGAAACAATACATTCCCAACCAGAAAAGTGTCCCAACCTGACTAAAACTGAAAAATTAAAACAGCTAAGAGATCCCAGCTCCTAGAACCCAAGCTATGATTACCGCATGTGGTCCAAGCACCCCATGCATCTAAGATCCTCTAAAGTAAGTATTAGTTTGTTCATCATATTTAGAAGACACAACACATGTGGGAAAATCTGATTAAGGGGTGAGTATATTAATGCCAAGTAAAACTCCCCTAAAATGGTGAATGGGGAACCATAAGAAATAAAAAAAAGAGAGGAAAGAAGTAGATAGAACAAGGTATAGTAATAGAGTATATCTAAACCCAAAAAGAGAGTGAAAGTAAACTCATCCATATGCAAGGAGATCAACGTGGTGAGAAGATAAACTTATCATTGCATCTCTACTACCTATAACTATAGATTAGTCTCATCCAATCATGAGAAGATATACACGGAAAGCATGTGGCATACCCCTCGCATATTCACCTCTCCTGGAAAGAGAGTAACCAAAATCCAAGGAGTGGGTACCAAAGAAGGATATATATATATATATACTCAGTCAATGAAGCCCAAAAAAGAGAGTAAGGGGATATCCATATCATAGCTTATCCCAAGAAGAAGATTATCCAATAGTTCCAAAATAAATCCATCTATGATTCCCAACACCTCATGCGTCATCCCTAAACACATAAGTATAAGGGAATAAATCACCACACCTTGATACTATCTAATTTGGGTAGCACTGAATCACTTACATTTTTTTAGTTTACGTCATAAGAAATTGTCTCAATGGGGAAATCAACCCTCCTCCTAATGAGTCCAAAGCTATATCAAACCATGTCTCATCACTATGACACATATTCAATAGACACAATCTCTAATAGTCATTGGGGGAACTCCACTACTCAGACTTGATGGAGGGTAAATGCCTAGTACTATCATCAGGGGAACTCCTTTTTCCAGCCCTACTGGAGGTTAAATTCTTGGAAAGGTTTCTTAGAGGGAAATAAAATTCCCAAATCTACTAGAGGGTAAACGATCGATACTATCATCAGGGAACACCACTAACCAGCCTAGCTGGATGGTGAGCCCAAAACATTGAGGAACCCCACTTCCCAATCCTACTGGAGGGTAACTCAAAAATATCATCAAGGAATATCACTACCCAATACTATTGGAGGGTAAGCCTGGTACTATCTTCAGGGAACTCCACTGCCCAACCCTACTAGTGGGTTATTCCCCAAATGTTCTGGGGATTCTGTATGATGGCTGTTGTCATCGGTTGTCGCCTCAATGAATAAAAAACTACTAAAATTTTACGTCGTATCTTAAAAGTTTCTTATGATGGAACCATCATGTTTTATGCATAGAAACACTTAGTAAAGGATACTCACAGACCAAAATATAAGTTTAAAATAAGGAGATATGGACGTTTGAAGATTTATTTGAAGAGCTCAAGGAGAACATGGCATGTGAGGGGACCCACATGGCTTATCATCCTTCTCCATAGTCTAGTCGTGTCCCTGGTCAGCACATGACTCCAACCCATGTAGTAGAACATGAAATGTAGGTGGACTAAATGTTGTTTCCAAACTAACTGATACCATGTACATTTCCTATGGTCATGTCAGTGTACTTGGACCATGTGTCTGTGTACTTCGATAAACAACGTGTTGGTCAACTTGGGATGTTTCCCATGTGGACAACCCATGTTCATGTTTTCTTACATAGAGTCCATGCCAGTGTGACCCCTCACATGGGTTATCCAATTGGGAAAGTAATACACAATGTGTGAGGAAGGTATACGCGTCGTGTCAACCTTATGATTTCCCAAACCCTAGCACTCCCACCGAGGGATACTACACATCATGTTTTTCTTCTTACACATGACCTATAGTTAAGTTTCTGACAGATATCTAGATCCACGATCTGCATAGTATACATATCTGTTTCATCCCATTTTTTCACAGATCTCACATCCAATCGTCCCATGAACATCATATCTCGTGAAAATCTACCATTTTTAGCCCTTTGGTGGCTAGAAATCGATCTATGATCAAGTTGTGTGTTATCATACATCGTCGCATGTCCCAGATCTTCTATGGTTGATTCATTAGGATCTATTCATCAAATATATCTACCAAAACATTTAATCCTCCTAGATATGTAGTTTCTTCATTGATCTGAACTCTACTCATGAAATAGTAATGAATCCTAGGGCCCGATCAGGATCGCTGCCACCCAGAAATGTCAAGACATGATTGCGGAAATCCAACTAGTGAATAAAAAAAATAATGGAGGAGAAAATCACAAGAAAAATATTTAAACATCACTGGATAAGTGTTGTTGGATGAAAAATTAAGAACGAAGCACCGAGGTTAGATTAACAAATAGTAAATTAATTAAATTTCAATACCTAGGAACATTCAAAGGTTATCATAGGAGAGAATCAAAGGAAGAATAAATATTTACTCAATAGTTTAATTATAAGGGTAAAAAAATACATATAATGAGTCCTACCACTATTTTGGATCGATAATTGGTGAAGAATTCACCCACACAATGATTGGGAGAAGTCCCTGCATTCATTGAACTTTGATTCACCTTAATCCATAGGTTTTTCATTTTTCAGAGAGATTCATTAGAGGTAGAGAATAAATTTGCTGGTGGTGGTAGAATTATGAGCCAACCCAAGTGAATTATTCCTAACCACATATTTATATCCCTTTATTAGGTTAAGTTTAATTAATTAATTAATTAATTAATGCACTTAAACATACTTCCAATGTGTGAAGGGTCCAAATGTCTGACACTGACTTATTTTATATCGTGCATAGGGAAAACACCATGTTACAGACCCAACTGTTGTCTCATAATTCTGATTTGATTAACCTTTTAAGATTTATCATGTTTTCTTTAATTAACCACATGTGTGCAATATAATATATATTTAATATTTTTATAAAATTAATTCCGGGCACACTGTTCCTCCGAATCACACACTATCTCAATTCCTAGCTTTAGAAATATATATACAAATATTTCAAACTCTTACAAATAAATAACTAGGTCTCTACATCATTACCTCCTTCAATATTTTCATTCCATAAAAGAAAAACTATGAAAACAACTCAAGATACTGACCCTGCATCTGGATCTCCTACTCCTAAGAACCATCCTTCACATTTTCTGTGTAGCCATAACACATGGACTAAAGGGATGGTCTTTCCACACATGGTCTTCTATTTTCAGTCCTCAATCACCATCGAGTGCTCTGCAAAGGTGGCTCCATCCTCAATGTATAGATCGCTCCATTCAATGACGTGCATGGGGTTATGCATGTATCTCTTCAGTAGTGACAATTGGAAGACGTCATGCACCCACTCAAGCTGGGGGGTATGGAGAGGGGGTAGGTAACCTCACCAATCCTCTGCACGATCACGAACATCCTGATAAACCTCTGGGATAACTTTCCTCCCTGGTCGAACTTCCACTTTCCTCATCATGGGGAGAATATATGAAAACATGGTATCCCTACTTGAACTCCAAGTGTTGAAAATGGAAATATGCATAAGATTTATGTCTACTCTGGGCCGTCCTCATCCACTCATGGTTGGCCTACATTTTCTCCATTGTTTTCTACACCAACTCTGGGCCCACAAGATATGACTCACCAATCTCTGCCTAATACATGGGTGACCTTTAGGGTATCTTGTACAAGGATTAAAAATATTTCATGTCGATGGTATAATGGTGGGTTTTGTTATACGCAAACTCTACCAAGGGAAGGTGATCCTCCAAACTCTAGTTGAAGTCCAACACACAATCCCTCAACATATCCTCTACCACCTGGATTGTGTGTTTGGTCTACCCATTGGTATGAGGGTGAAAGATTTTACTCATCCAAAACTAGCTCTTGAATGCCTCGTGTAGGCCTCTCCACAATCATGACATAAACCATGCATCATGATCAGAGACAATCTTTGAGGGTAGCTTGTGAAGGCATACAATCTTCCGTATGTACAACTTCCCCAAACTCTCCACCGAACTTTGCTCCTTGATGGAAAGGATGTGTGTAGAATTTTTGATTTAGTTAACTACCACCCATATGGAATCATCAATCTTTTTGTCCATGGGATCCATGTGACAAAGTCCATGGATATTCCATCCCACTTCCACTCCAAAATCTCAAGGGGATATAACAGACCTACCGAAACATGGTGCTCATCCTTAACTTGCTGACACGCGAGGCGCCAGGAGATGAACTCTGCTACACTTCATCTCATTCCATACCTCCAAAACTACCACTTAATATATTTTTACATCTTCCCCACAATGGGATGTATAGATAGATGAGAAGTGTGGAACTCCCTCATTACCTCCTCCCACATCACGAATGGAACCATTGTTCTCCCCTAGAATAATATTTCATGATTCCCTCCTTTAAAATATTTATATGGTACATCACCCGTGGATATCTGATCATGAAAGACCTTGCAGTTGATGTCCCCCAGCTGGGACTCTGTCACACGCTTGAGGAGTGAAGGAGTAAACACCATCTATTGTAGAAAAGTTGTACCATTATGCTCTACCAGGGTTAGCCATAGGTAAGCTGACTAATCTAAAGATTCTTGCACTAAGAGAGCTTGATACTTCCTACGAAGAACATCTACTACAATGTTTCCATTTCCTAGATTATATACTTTCTCAAATTCATAGTCTTATAGGAACTCCAACTAACATCATTGTCTCAAGTTCAGGTCTCTTTGAGAGAAGATGTACTTGAGGCTCTAGTGGTGTAAGTAAACCATAAAGTTATCTCCTAGAAGGTAGTTACTCTACAACCTTAAGGAGAAGACTACTTATTCCAGATCTAGGTTGTGAGTCACATAGTTTTTATCATGGGTCCATAACTTCCTACACCCATATGTGATAACTACCTTTCACTACATCAACACACAACCTATCCCAACTCCTGAGGTATCGCAATACACTATGAACTAAACACCTTCTTCTGGTAGTCTTAACACTGGAGTGATCATCAGACTCTACCTCAACTCCTCAAAGATCCTATAGCATTGCTCGTACTAGTTAAATATTTATCTCTTCCACTTCATGGTGGTCAAATGGGCTATAATTCTAGATAAGTCCGCTTTGAACCTCCTGTAGTACCCCACTAAGCCAAGAATGCTATGCACCTCCAACAAATTTTTTGGGTGGTTCCCAAGAAATCACTAACTTGATCTTTGCTAAAACCATGACTAAACCTTGTTTATAAATGACATTAACTAAATAGTGAACCTCATGTATCTATAATTGGAACTTTGAGATCTTTTCATAAATATGGTGTTCTCAAAATATATCAACAACCATTCTCAAGTGTTATTCATGCTCCTCTTCTGTTGTAGAGTAGATGAGAATTTCACCAAAAAAGACTACAAAAAACTAGTCCAAGTATGGATGGAAAACCTGGTTCATAAAATATATAAAGAATGAGGGGGAATTTTTCACACCAAATGGAATCACTAGGAACTCATAGTGTCTATAGGGAAATCAGAATGCCAAATTTGGAATATCAGCCTTGTGAACCCACAACTGGTGGTAGATGGACCTAAGATTGATCTTGGAGAACCATCTCGCACCTCACAACTTATAAAAGAGGTCTTCAATCATCAAAATGGGAATTTTTTCTTTATATTTGTCTAGTTAAGGTGGCGATAATCCATGGAAAGTTGTAAGATCCCATATTCCTTCTTCACGAACAGAACTAGAGAAGCCCAGGGGGACACACTGGGTCTGATGAAACCTTTATCTTAAAGGTACTCCAACTGAAATTGTAACTCCCATAGTTTGGTATGTTCCATATGATATGTCATAGAAAATATTGCGGTAGTCCCTGGTTATAAGTCAATTTAAAACTCTATTTATCACCTCAGAGGTAGTCCTAGAATGTCTTTGAGGAATACACCCATATAATATTCTATAGCTGAAGGAACTCAGATGCTTGAAGATTCTTCTACATCAAGTATTACACTCACCAAATAATTAGTGATAGGGTGTAACCTCCTACTCACAGCATCCACCTATCTTTTCATGAGATCTCTCTCACTAGAAAAGAAGAATATAGTTCCATCAGTGTGATGTCATCTGACTTGTATGCGGTGATAGTCAATCTGAGATTGGGCCTTGGAAATCTAATCCATACCCAATATGGCATAATAGGGTTCCATTTTGATGAAAAAGTGATCCCATGTGAACCTATATTCTCCAAGATATAGCTCTCACTGCCAACATGTGAAAGACATAGAAGAAGCATTCCCTGTGGGGAACTCAATACGAAGTTGTTGTGCTAGCATCTCTACTGGGAGCTATAGCTCTCACACTAGGAGTTGAGAGATAAAGGAATGGATGAAACCTGTGTTTGATAATACTGATTAAAGAGTATAATAAACACATATCATATCTAAAATCATCCCATGTACTATAGGATCATAGACATCTAAATCTTGTAGTTGTCTATGGCCCCGACCACTAGCTCCATGAGCTGAACATGGGTCTCCTGGTGATGGTGGTGGTTGTGGAAGGAACTCATACCACCATCCTCCACCTTCATCTCATCCCACTCCTTTACTGGCTCCACCTCCCTAGGGATTATCTTTTCCCCACCTGGGATATCCCTGATCATGATGTTGTATCTGATGTGGAAGTCCATCAGCTATCTGCCTGGGCTTCTCAACATATATGGTTGGGCAGTCCCATTACATGTAACCTCACCCATCACAATTAAAGAACTTACCATATCTGGGTTTCTTTGGTTCTCTATGTTGTCTTATCCCCATACAACCATGTTCCTAAGCCTACTCATAGAAGGGTCTCCTATTTTCAGATTTCTGGAACCTATCATCTACTGTAGATGACTGAGCTATATTGCGATCATTGCATGATCCAACTACCTAGAATCTCTCTAAAGGAAATCACTCTGTCAATAGCACATGATCCATCTTTCCAACATAGGAGGGGATTCACAAGGGCACTACGCTGGTTTGGATCTCTCTGTGGAGTCCCTACTCAAACTTTCATGCTCGTAAGTAGCCATCGTGGATCATGTTGAGGGAGTACCATGTAAGGTTTATAAACCTAACTTCATACTCATAAACTATCATCCCACCATGATTAATCTCTATAATCTACTTAATCCATATTTAGTGTAAGAATGAGGGGTAGTACTCCTCACAAAACAACTGTTGGAAGTAGTCCCATGAGAGTGTCGACTCATCATGCATCTGTGTAACTAATCTACAGCAACACCCAGCCACTCTATGGAAAATTATAGCTTCCAAAGCAACAATATAATCCATCAGGGTCTAAATAATCCTAAAGATATAGAACATCAACTCTAGACAATCCTCTGTTGCTTGAGGATCTGGCTCACCGTGAAACCTCAGTGGTCTCTGATGTTGGAACTCGTGGAGTCTACTCAACCTACACACATCCTAAACCCTCTCTGCTAGGATGATCTACTGATCAAAGGGTGGAGGTGCTTCTACATGCCAACCTGGAGTAAGGGGATCATGATATGGAACTTGAACTGAGGCTTCATCGCTCATATGGTCATTACCACTTACCAGAGTTAGCATCCCAGCTATTTGGCATCGCAAAGGCATCCTGAAAATTATCGAGGAGTACCATGGTCAGATGATAATATATATATATATATATATATCAAAAAATGGGGATATGACTCAAGAAGTACAGTTAAATACTCAATCCTATATGATGCATTTACCATTGATCCCTATAACAAATGTCTCGACATTCTGAGTTGATAAGAAGGTAGTCAAGGTCTTGGTAAATGGCTATATCGGACACCACACCATCACTAGACTCCCTATCCTAAGATCTACACTCTAAAAACTTTGAAACTCTTGACCTAAACCCAACCAAATCATTTTTAGGGAATGTTCAAAAAAAGTCCCAAGGATCGAACCAACTCTGATATCTATCTATCATAACCCTACCCAAACTAGGGCTCAGTCTGTAACTACCCCAAGCCCACCTCCATGGTCCAGGGGTTAGTGACATGCACTGAAGGCACAATTAACTCAAGGAAGACTTTACTAAACACCTGTACACACACACACACATTTAACTCAATGAAAAATTGTAGAGGGAAAAAATAAAAGATGAAACACTACTATAAATAAACCAAACATGAATGGACCTCTAAATAATACTAATTACAGTAGTGTAATATAAAAAGAAAAGGTAAAAATACAGGTCTAGCTAGAAAAGTGTCCCAACCTGACTACAACTAGAAAATTAAAACAGCTAAGAGAGCCCAACTCATGGAACCACACACGATCCAAGAACCCCATACGTCTAAGATTCTCTTAAGTCACAATGGACCTATCTATCTTCTGTAAAATATACGACATGTGTGAGAAAATCCCATGTAGGGATGAGTATATAAATACTCAATAAAATTCCCCAAAAAGCCTGAAGGGGGAGCAGTGATAGATAAAACTATATAGAAAAGTAGTATATATAACAAGGTATAATAAGAGAGTATAGATCAACCCAATAAGAGAGTGAAAGTAAACTCATCCAAATGAAAGGATCCCAAAACGATGAGAAGATGAACTTCACATTGAGTCTTCTCTACATATATCTAGAGAGTAGACTCATCCAACCATCAGAAGCTAGACACAGAAAGCATGTGGCGTAACCCATGCATCTTCGCCTCTCATGGAAAAAGATTAACCAAAACCCAAAGAGTGTGTACCAAAGAAGGATATATATATACTCAGTCAAATAAGCCCAAACAAGAGAGTAAAGGGATATTTATCTCACATATCATCCCATAGAATAAGGCTATCCAATAGTTTCAGAAGAAAAACATACACAATTCCCATCACCTCATGCTTCAGCTCTAAATAGATAAGTCTATGGGACTCAATCACCGCACCTTGATACTATCCACTTTGGGCGGTACTAACTCACCCACACAATTTTAGGTCGCGTCACAAGAACATGTCTAGGTGGGAAAGAGTCTCCCTTCCTCGTGAGTCCAAATCTACATCGAACCACATCTCATTACTGTGTCACACAGTCGAGAGCCACAATCTTTGATAGTCGTCAGGGGAACTCCACTACCCAGCCCTATTGATGGGTAAACACTGGGTACTATCAATGGGGGAACTCCACTGCCCAACTCTCCTGGAGGGTAAACACCTAGAAGGTGTCACTAGGGGAACTCCACTACCCAACCTTTCTAGAGTGTAAACTCACAGTACTTTCATTGGGAAACTCCATTTCCCAACTCAGCTAGAGGGTAATCCTAGAACATAAAGGATCTACAATTCCAATTCTTATTGGAGGGTATATCAGAAAGATCATTGGGGAACTCTATTGCCCAGTCCTACTAGAGGGTAAGACTGTTATTTTCTTTTAGGAAATCCACTTCCCATACCTATTGGAGGGTTACACCCAGAATTCTCTAGGCATTCTATATGATAGTGTTTATCATCGGGTGTTACCTTAGTGTGTACCAAACCCGGAACATTTCACATTGTATCTCAAAATATACTTATGATGGAACCATCACATTATATGTGAAAAAACACTCAGGATAGGCTACTCATGGGACAAAATATGATTTCAAAATAAATAAATACAAATGTTTGAAGATTTCATAGAGGATCTCATGGGGAACACGATGTGCGGTCCCACTTTATAGCTTGGCCATTTACTTGGACGGAACACAGATCCACACAATGTGGTAGAATAGGTTTTTTAGGTGTACTACACATCATTTCCTGACTAACCAAGACCGGTGTTGTGTCCTATGTCCATGTTCATGTACTCAGACCTCGTGTCTGTGTACTTCGGTACACGATGTGTTGGTCCACACAGGATGCCACTTGTGTGTCCAAACTCTGTCTGTGTTTTCTTACATTAATTCCCTACTCGTGTGACCCATCACATAGGTTATATAACCAGGTAAGGAATACATAGTGTGTGAGGGAGGTATACATGCTGTGTTGTTCATTCTACACATGGCGTGTAGTCAGGTTTTAGACAGATATCTAGATCCATGATCCACATGGTATATTTGAACTTTTCATCATGTTTCACCACATATCTCACCTTCAATCTTCCCATGAATGTCAGATCTAGTTTTGATCTATCATTTTCAGACATCCGATGTCCAAAAACTGATATTCGATTGAGTTTTGTATTCCCGCACACCACCGCACATCACAATTCTTTCACGGTTGATTACTAAGGATATGTTCATAAAATCGATCTACCAGAACTTGAAATCCTCCTAGATCTATAGTCACATAATCAATATGAACTCTATTCATAAAATTGTAATGAATCTGGGGGCCTAATCGGGCTCAGTGCCACCCGGTAATGTCGATTAGATACTATGGGGATCCAACTAGTGAAGAACGCGAAGAAAGGGGGAGAAAATCACAAGAAAAAGGATTTAAACATCACTGTCCAAGCATTATTGGTTGGAGATCAAGAATGGGGCACCAAAGTGAGATGAAAAAATAGGAAATTAATTAAATTTCAATACTCTAGAACATGACAATGTTATCAAAGGCACATATCAAAGGAATAATAATAATTTTATCAATCATTTAATTATAAGGGGAAAACCACATATAATGAGTCGTGCATATATTTTGGATTGATCTTTGGTGAATATTGTTCCCACATAATGATTGAGAGAATTACTTGCATTCGTTGCACTTAAATCCTCCTTGATCCAAAGGTTTTTTGTTTGTCGGAGAGATTCACTAGATGAGAATAAGAGATTATCCAGTGGTGGGAGAATTATGAGCCAACCCTAGTGCATTCTCCCTAAACAAATATTTATATACCTTTATTAGGTTAAGTGTGATTAGTTAATTAATTAATCCACTTAAATTCACCACCAATGAGAGAAAGGTCCAAACATCCCACACCGATTTATTTTATGTCTCACCTAGGGAAAAACCGTGTTATATTCCCAACCCTGGTCTTAGAATTTTGATCTGATTAACCATTTAAGATTTGTCCCATTTTATTTAATTAATCACGTTCACACAATATAAAATATATTTAATATTTTTATGAAATTAATTCTAGTTGCACCAGGTCTCGGAATCACACGCCATCTCAGTGTCTATCCTGGGATATATATATAGAAATATTTCAAAGTCTTACAAGACAAAAACCAGTTCTCTATAAATTTAGCGATCGGTTTTTTAAAACTGTGAGTTTTAATTTTTTTGGTGGTCAACCCCTTTAACAATGCTAGCCCCCCCCCCCCCCCCCTTAGTGGTCATAGCCCCCCCATCATCCCTTTAACAGTGTCGGAGTCCTCTACCCCCCTTTAATAGTGTTAAACCCTCCTGAGCACACCCCTACCTCCAGCGAGTTTTGAACCTGAGTCCTTCCCCTCAAATATATGTTCCTTTTTCACTCCCCTATATTGTTTTGTTCTATATTTTATGATACATATATATATATATATATATATTTCATTACATTTTTTTATCTATATATTTATATAATTATTTTTAAATACATGTATAAAATATGTTTTTTTGTGTGTTTATAAATAAACACACACAAACACACATATTATATGTCTGTGTATCTATAAATATAATTACACATAGTTATATTTATTTACATATATTATATATTAATATTTATGTATATATATTAAAATTTACAGATAATATATATCAGTTTTTTAATACACACAGAAAAATATTTATATATATATATATATACATTATATATACCTTATAAAGGTATATAAATATTCATATATTTTTATCTCAAATAAAATGGATATTATTATTATTTATATATGGTTTATATATGTTGAAAGATATTGTATATGTAAATATGTTTACATATATATATATAATTAAATTTTTATCTGTGAATATATACAAATATGATAACATGTGTATATATTTACCAAAGTGGGTCCAGACAGAAGCCAAATATCTTGACCATTTATTAAAATCAAATGAAATATAATAAGTACACAAGGAGAAGAATGAGAGAAAACAAGGGAAATCCCCCAAATATCAGAAAAATAACACATCAAACATCATGATCTGAGTCATGATCTAAGTCTTCAGCATTAGTAGATTCTCAATCTCACTGTGTGTTCTTTTGATTGAAAAGTGTAGTTTATTTATCCTTAAGTGATAATTTCTCCAATGTGAGACTAGAAGGTCTAGAAGAAACACCTTTTCCACACCCTCTAGTAACCTCCTCTTGACTACGCCCGTGGCCATGGCCCTTTGGGTGCCAACCGCTTCTCCAAGTCTGCTGATGCATAGTCACACAATTATCACCCTTTTTAGCAGTAGGAATATACTTAGACTCATGACTTACATCATAATTAAGATAAGAAAGAACCTTAAAACTGTTGACCACAATAAAAATTTCCCAATCATTTAATGTTCATCAACTTTAGGTGATTCATGTAGAGAACTCGATTTACCTGAAATCATTTGAAACCCTTTATTATCCCTAATCTACTTCCCTTTATTTTTACATCATCTAACCTCTTAATAAATTCCATCCTTTATGATAGAGTATATGAATCCATGACACTGGAACTATATTTATGAACCTTATGGATTGATCTCAGGGACTCCTCACTAGCTTTGAGCTCTATATAAACAACAATGTCAAAACATAATTTCTTCTTATCAGATCGATGCATAGGTGCTAGGATATAATTAAGAGGGACTTACTCTATGCATTTAGAACACTACATATGGGTGTTGTCCATCACAACACCACCAACAACATTCTGCTCAACTATATTCTCATCATGCATTTCCTTAGAAACATCAGGCACAATCACTAGCTGTGCATGGGTGTTGTCCAGACCAGTGACCTACATTACTTCATCAATAGTATTTTTTCTAGATGCATCGGCATCATGATCAAGAGAAGGTTCAGAAAAACCACCTATAGGTTTCTCTTCACTCAGACTAGGCCGACATGGATTCAAGCCTTTCTTTAGACAAAGTTTCTTATTAGGCCCATGAGCAGAACAAAGTTCACAAACCAAAAGTTTTTTAAAACGGTCCATTTCATCACCAATAACCCCAAATTCTAGATATAATTTTGGAAAATGTTCATAGAAAATTTTTAACTCATACTCTTTATCATCAGTAGATAAAAAATCTCTATCAATCTTTGTTGAACTTAGGTCAATTTCAAAAAAAAACCTAGCAAAATGCCCATACATTGAATCTGATGTTGCTTTATCCATATTTATGGGTAATCCAAGTGACATCGCTACATCATGAAGGATTATTGGATGACAAAGAATCAAATTTAATCCATAAACCCAAACCCAAACCTATATAGAGGATTTACCAACATTCAAAAGATCAAATAAATGGTCCCATTCTTTAATGTGAATAACTCTTGGCTACAAGGAGATGGATCCAAATACCTAATAACGCAATTTAAAATCCTCCAAGGGAAAGAGGATGTGGAAAAAACCCTGACCCAGCGACACACATTTCCAATTGGAAAATACCCTAAATTTCACCAGTCGATCAACCAATTCATCCATCTTCAAAGGAATAGAGACACAAGGAAAGATGAGTTGATTGATTAAAGAGAGATTACCAACCTCAAATTGATCAGATACCATAGCCAAATCCACCTTGACATGACTATTGGAACCTTTTAATCAAATTCTAAAAGCAGATGATCCCTTGAAAACTCACAGATCTCATGCGCCATCAAAGCCCACAGTCAGCTTCGAACCAGTTCCAGCAGTAAGCGGATCACTCTGCTTCAATCCGAGACCGTAAGAACCAAAAACAAGAAGAAACTAATGAATCTATGAAGGTCCAAAACTAGTGCATAGGGGATTTTATTGATGAGGGGTTCCTCAATCCCTTGATGACATATAAATGTTGGCATCATTCGGTGGGTTCAGATCTGATACCACATTCACATCTGAATCCCTCGCAGAAAAACTGTGATCTCCAGGACCAATCCTAGATCGCTGAGCATGAATAACAATGACTGAGATAGGACCTGTCTCAACCCTTTTCACCCCCAATCACCAATTCTAGGAGAAGTTATTAGATCTGCAACAATAGGATCTAAAACACTCAATGAAGTGCAGTCAACAGGATCACACCCAGAGCGTTGTACAAGGGCATCAACATTCATACGCACCTGATCCAGAACACCATTTCCCAGAGAAGCACTCATATCTTCAAAAAAATCAAATATGAAACCCTTAATGAAGTAACATGGTCACTAAGATCACACTCAGAGCATTACATAGGGGAATAAACATTTAGAACCACCCAGATGGAACAACTCTTTCTGCACTTGAAACCTGCAAGACTACAGACCTCATAGAAGCACCGTGATTTCCATCACTAAGATCTCCACTCCCCTCCTCATACATCCTCCATGTGTATATATTTAATTATAAATAAAACTACATCATGAAGAATGATAATCTATTTTCACTAAATATCTTATAGATTAAGTGTAAATGTGTATTTAGCTTTATATAAATCTTATTTTAAAAACTATATTATATTTATATCAATATAGATATATTTATATATTAATATATTATTTATAATGATATATAACTTTTTTTATAAAATATATATTTTATCAGTCATAAAAATTGATCATAAAGGGTACCTCTTATCAGCGCTAAAAATCACTAATAAAGGGATACCTTTATCAATGATAAAACTACTACAAATATTCCCTATAACGGTGCATAAAAAGGATTTCAATAGTGCTAAAAAACGTTTTTAATTGTAGTGATGAAAAAATCCTAGATAGCTGCAATGCGTTGTTGATATAACAACACACCCAACAAAGTCCTATAATTTCATACAATTCTATATAAATTTAATGTGGCATCATTAATACAAAAAATTTCTCCCATGGTATATAAATAAAAACACTTCTATATACATTTCAAATAAATTTTTATATAATTAAATTTACAATTATCTAACAAACTTTTAAAAACAATAATGTTTCATCTATTGATGCCTGTGATCCCCTCTAAAAAATGTTTTCCCATGGTATTAGTTGCTGAAAAAATCATCTCAACTCGAGAAAAAGATTCTACCTATATAAAAAACAATTATTATGTTAGTAATACTATAAAGAAATAAATTAAACATTAATATGAAAGAATAAATTAATAAAATGTCAATTTTTAATAAAAAAGACACCTTTTAGAGTTATATCGGTCACACATTGAATCATTTTGAGGTGGGGCTGATTCATACATGTCATAAATGAGTTATGGATCATTGTCTTAAAATATCAAAACAATCCAAATGTGTTTTATCAGTTTTGAGTATGTAACTTGTTCTTTTACTAAAATAAATATCAATTTTAAATGACACATTTAGAGTTATACCGATCACACCATATGTCGGATTGAGGTGTAGATGATTTCTAGCTGTCACATATTATTGATGGATCATTTTCCTAAAGTATCAAAACAATACGAATGTGTTTTCTCAGTTTTTAGTATTCCAGTTGTGTTTTTTTACTAAAATGTCATTTCAAACTGGAAACACACATTTTGATTCATGTCGGTCGCATCGTGCGTTGGTTTGTATTCAGACTAATTCATACACATCACAAATGATTTATGAATCACTATCCTAAATTATCAAGATAGTCAGAGTGTGTTTCTTTAGTTTTCAGTGAATGATATATTTTGAACTAAAATATTAATTTCAAACTGATAATGGACACTTTTAGTCATACCGGTCATGTAACATCCTGATGTTTTTATGAAATATTTTTCCCAATAATTTTAATTCTTCAGAAGCTTACATTGCATGAAATCATGAGTTTAAATGAACCACGAGATGCCTTTAGTTTAAAATGACCATTTTAACTTAGTCGTTATGTTAGCAGGAATAAATTTAACTAACTTATGAAAATGTATGGTGAAGTCTTTCGCTACCAATTATTTATGAAAAATATAAATGAATTATAAATTTTTATTTTTTAATTAATATTTGTAAATTAAATTAATTAAATATATTCTCATATACTTAATAAAATGTTTTTGATATTCATACAATAGATATTTTTGTCATAGGGTATGAATAAACCCTATTTGATGTATAAAAACCTATTTTTTAAAAAGGGTAATTTTACGCCTTTTAATGGAGAACCAATTTTAAATTAACATTTTGAAACATTAATAATTTTGAGATGGCAATATAAACATGTTATTTGGAAGCTTTATTTAAAAATTTACTTTGGATAAATTTTTAATAATTTTTAATAACTTTCAAAATTTGTTGAATAGTAAAAATACACTAAATTTTAATTGAAAAAAAATGTTTTCATTGAAATAATTTATATGGTTAAATTATAATATTTAATGGTTTTAAAGTATTAATTAATATATTTTTATTATTAAATATATTGTATGAAATTATTATTAATTTTACATTGAATTTAGATGTAAAAACATTTCAATCTTTTGCAATGTTTTAACTTTTAAAACTCATTCTATCTTTCTAATAAAAGGATTAATTTTAAATTAATTACTAGAACTTCTATGTTTTGAATTTTGAAAAATGGATTCCAAATTTGGAATCAGTTGGTCCAAATTATGAAAATAGCTTTATTTTATTTTGGGGCATTATGAAAAGTAACTTCGACAATTTTTATTAATATGGTAAAAGGGTAAATTGGATAATTAAGAGTTATAATATTTTTTATAAAATTACCCTAAAACTTTTATTAATATAATTTGATGGGTATTATTTGACCTAAATTATCCTTGGGTCTAAATGGTGTCATTTGGAAGCCACTTTGATGAGATTAGGACATTTAATTCATTTTATTTAGGGAAAAGTTTAATATGTCACACTCAAATTTTAATAACTAAATCATTTTTTATATAAGGTTATATAGAAAATAAATTAGATTATAAAAAATAATATGAAAGATAAAATGTTTTTATTTATCATGGTAATTTATTTTTTAATTTTTAGTAAATAAATAATTACCTTAATAGCTTATACATTAATGATGCAGAAATTATTTAATGGATGAAAACTCAATAATATAGTTTTTATTAAAATAATAATACCCATTAAAATAAAAAAACATTTGAATAAATCTTATTTTTCAAGTATATCTCGACCATAATCATCCAAGGTTCAAGTTATTGATCATTTGGGGCCTTATATAAGGGATAATGATACTTATATTATTTTATTTAAAGTGATATTAAAGTTTTCTTATTCATAATTTAATAAGTATAAAATTTTAAATATTGAATTTTTCAGAAGAAAATTATTCTAAAAATATTATTATGAAAGATAAAATATTTATCTTCATCATCATATTTTATTTTTAATTTTTATTCAATGGATAATTATATTAAATAATTACACAAAATTGATGTAGTGATTACTTTATTAATATAGATAATAAATAAATGTTATTAAAAATATTAAATATAATTTGTGATAACTAACATGTCTAATGAATTTTCTAGATGATATTTACCTATTTTGAATATAATAAAATATATAGTTTGAAGTTAACTTTTTATCTTAATATTTTTAAAAATCAATGAATTTAATAGAGTCAAAATTGACACTATTGTTTGTTTAGGAAAATAATGTTTCATTAAATTCTTTAAAAATCATAAAACATTTTCAAAAATATAATATAATTATGATATGGTATAAAATGATCTAATTTATTTATTTATGGTCTATTTTACATAAAATAAGTAAATATTTCACCCTTTTAATATTGAATTATTTGTTACCCTCGTTAAAAAATTAAATAGAATAACTAAGTGTTAATTAAAAAGATATAGTTTTAATTATAAGAAAACTTGTCAAAAATTTCTTGGTTGATGATATTACAACCCTATCTCATTTTATATTCTTAATTGGGATATTTTTTTAGGTTTTTGGTTAGGGTTTGATTTTATTATAAATTAATAATTGTGATGTTTCCAAAAGTGTCCCTCACCTTAATTATGAAAGGGAACCTCCTCCCTCACATCTTCACTCCACATTGATCCCTCAAGCTCAGAAATCCACTAAAAGGTTCCCTTATAAACTTCTTGAGTAACATTCTAGAGGTTCTGGTCTTCTTCAAAGAAAGACTCTAGTGCTCTACGAGGAGATTTAGAGGAAGCAGGTCGAAGAAGAGGTAATCTCTTATACTGATTCTTTCAAAATTATTTCTTATTTTACTTCCTCTTAATGGGTTGTTTCATTATAAATTAATAACTCCGATATAAATTATATAATAAGATGTTATTATGATTATGAAATAACCATATTTCACCTTCTATCCATCCTATGAAAAACTAATTCACCACGTTTGCGTACGTACGACTTACCGTCTCCACACAATGGTGTAATCTATTTTTCACCACCACCTTACTTGGATGGGTATTATGATGTAAATAATAAATATATATGATTATTATGACATGATATTAATTCTGAAATATTATACACTATCCAATTCAACACCATTCAATAATTATAGGAATGATATCGTCGCTCGTGCGTACGTACGACCTACTATCTCCACGATGTGATGTGATTCATTCTACATTATCTTCATTAAAACATGATTATATAAATGTAAAGAATGAATAAATATGGTATATATTATGTTAATATAATTTTTTAATGATATAAACATGACCAAATAAGGATAAACAAAACTTATTTTACAAAACATGCATAAGAACATAAAGTAGTTAATATACGAATAACAAGTAAAAATAAAATGTTACTAACAAAAAGATGATAATATGATCATATATGATATCATAAAAATTACTATGATTATATAATAATTCAATTACATTATTTAAATCATTATACAGGAGGTTCAGATACATATAAATGATATTAGATCTAAGGTAAGGGATAATTTCGCAATCTCGTTATTATCTGAGATTGTTTATACTCCGGGGTATATTTATCATCCACATCCATGTTTCCTAAGTATGTAATATTATTTATATTATTATAAAAAAAATTTAAATTAAATTTTACCCTTTGGTTAATTTTTATTAAATGGTATGAAATGAATCTTTTATTGTGATTCAATACGAGGTACTTTTTGACTTTTCCAGAAAAATTATGAGGATAATGTTTTTTAACTTATACGGCATGAACATATTTTTATGTATTCGTAGAACCTTATTCCAATGAAGATTTATATACATTATTTCAAGTTTATTTTCAAATAAATTCTATTCTTTTAAAATTTCACAACATTTTTAGAAAAGAAAATGTTTTTTAGAAGAAATGATAGTTTCCTCTAGATTTAATTTCAAGTGTTCAATAAAAATTATTTTCCATATAAGATGGAATTATTTAATAGGGTTGTATTTCAAGTATAATATCCTTATTAGTCCTATGATTATATTGTGTTTATGATGGAATTATATTTAAGAAATACATTTATTTTACATGGATTATGTTAAGGTGGAAGGATGTTTAAGGAAACCCATTTTATTCCTTGGGCTATGACAATGATTTATGTTATTGTGGAACACATAAGAATGATTTCATTATGAGATGGGTGAGACCTATATCTCCCTTCAATACATTGGGTAAATATTTATATCTCATGATATAGATATGGATAGAATGGTAAATAATCTCAATTCAGTAATACATGGCTGGAACGAGGAGTGAACTTGCTTCAGTAATGGACTTTGTCCGCTACGATGGTATTAAAAATGGGCCTTCAATAATATGAAAGGATTTTTCTATGCTTATGTGTATGAAAAAAAACATCATGTTTTATGTTATGACTTTTTATATTATGTTCATTGATTTTATAAACTTTCATGATTTATCCCACGGAATGATGCCATGATATTTCATATGCATGATAAGTTTTTAAAATGTTACGTTATTATGATTATGATATGATTGATATATCCCTTGTTTACCTTTACTGATCATTTGATCTCACCCTTTCAAATGTTTCTTTTCCCAAGGTCATGAATAAGGGTATTAAGTAAGATATGTCGAAAAGGAGTCCAGTTATGAAGAAATAAGTGGGAGACAATGTAGATGTTTTATGAACCGGTTGTTTATGTTCCATAGTTTATAAATACACTATACCTATACGGCCCAATCGTGGATTTATTTTATTTTGTAATGAATATTCTTCAATTTTGAATTAATATCAATGTATGTAAATTATGGGTCATTATAGGTCCCACCATGTGTCAGATTGAGGTGTGGTTTATTTTTACACATAAAAAACAACTCACATATCATTTTACTAAAGAATCAAAACAATCGAAATGTGTTTTCTCGGTTTTTAGTATGTAACTTGTTATTTTTAATTAAATTAATGTTAATTTTAAATAAAAAGACACAATTGGAGTCATAATGGTGACATAGTACATCGTATTGATGTTAGATTGACTTATACATGTTAAAAATTACTCATGGATCATTTTTTTAAATTATCAAATCAATCCAAATACATTTTCTTAGTTTTTAGTATGTTAGTTTTTTTTTACTAAAATGTAATTTAAAACTAGAAACATGAATTTTGAGTCATATCGGTCTCATCGTGCATCAGTTTGACATAATATTTCTTCATACATGTCAAAAATGACTTATGAATCGCTTTTATAAATTATCAATACAATTGGAGCATGTTTTCTTATTTTTTAGTGAGTGGAATGATTTGAACTCAAATGACAATTTTAAACTGATAATAGACACTTTTAGTCATACCAATCACACCGTGCATCAAATTGGGGTGTGATTGATTTATACATGTCACAAATGACTTATGTATCATTTCCCTAAAGTAAAAAAAACAATTCTAATGCATTTTCTAAGTTTTCAGTATGTCACCTGTTTTTTTACTTAAATTAATGTCACTTTTAAATAAAACACACACTTGGAGTCATACTAGTCACACCATGCGTCGTATTGAGGTGTGGTTGACTCTTACACACAATAAATTACTCATGGATCATTTTACTAAATTATCAAAACAATCAGAGTGTATTTTCTCAGTTGTTAGTATGACAATTTTGTTTTCTTACTAAAATGTCATTTCAAAATGGAAACATGCATTTTAAGTCATATTCGTCCCATCATATATCGGTTTGATGTGAGACTACTTCATACAAATAAAAAATGACTTATGAATCATTGTACTAAATTATCAAGACAATTAGAGTGCGTTTTATTGATTTTTAATGAGTGAAACATTTTGAACTGAAATGTCAATATTAAACATATAACAAAATAATTAGTCATACCAGTCAAACTGTGCATAAAATTGAGGTTTGGTTGATTCGTACACATCCAAAATGAATCAAGGATCATTTTCCTAAAGTATCAAAACAATCCGAATTATTTTTCTTGGTTTTCAGTATGTCACCTTTTCTTTTTTACTTAAATTAATGTAAATTTTAAATAAAAAGACACACTTGGAGTCATACCAGTCACATCATGCATCGTATTGAGTTTAGGTTGACCCCTAAACACCAAAAATTACCCATGGATAGTTTTATTAAATTATAAAAACAATATTATTGTTTTTTATTGGTTTTTAGTATGCCAGTTGTGTTTTTTACTAAAATTTCATTTCAAACTAGAAACACACATTTTGAGTCATACTGATCACATCGTTTGTCAGTTTTATGTTAGACTACTTCATACGTGTCAAATATTACTTATGAATCACTATCCTAAATTATCAAGAAAATCAAAGAAAGTTTTCTTGTTTTTCAATAAGTGATGCATTTTGAACTAAAATATCAATTATAAATTAATAACGGACACTTTTGGTCATATCAAACACACTTTATATCAGATTGAGGTGTGGTTGATTCCTACACGTCAAAAATGACTCATAGATTCTTTTCCTATAGTATAAAATCAATCTGAATTCATTTCCTCAATTTTTAGTATGTCATTTTTTTATTTAAATTAATGTCAGTTTTAAATAAAAATAAACACTTAGATTCATAACGGTCACATCGTGCATCGTATTGAGGTTGAGATGAATCCTGAACATCAAAAATTACACATAGATCATTGTCCTAAATTATTAAAATAATCCGAATTATTTTTCCCAGTTTTCAGTATGTCACTTTTACTTTTTACTAAAATTAATGTCAATTTTAAACAATCATAACTAGAAATGTTACCAAGCTTTCCATTTTATTTATTTGTCAAAATAGAAACACTGTAGTGTTAAAATTTATCACTTTCCTTCAATTTCATTACACTTCCTTTTAAGTAAAGTGATAAATGTAGACACTGTAGGGGTGATAATGTTTTAAGGGAGAAGAAGTCTATAAAAGACTTGTATGCATGAGTATTCAAACAATTAATTTAGATTAAAAGATAATAAAATCATATAAATTATTTTTAGTTCTAAAACATTGGATGTAGTGTATTAAAAATTTACAAACGCCATCATGTGTGTTCGGTTTGTTGGATATCCATGCATTAAAATCAAGAAAAAAATCATTAGAGCATCCAAATTGACTGCAATGAGCATCCAATGTTGCTTAATAAAGGAATAAATAATAAAATAAATGAAAATATATTTGATATGATTAAATTATAGAGTTTTACCCCTGCATTTTTGGTATTAATAAGAGTCTTTCATCTGAAAGTTTTCTTTGAAATGATTTTACTAGTCCTGCCACTATTTCATCCTTTTTTTGGATTCTTTTTTTGGTTGTTCTGTAGAGTTGATGTGAGGACCAATGAGTCTAATTTTTTTTCATGGGAAAATCTCTTCAATTTCTTTTGATATATACTCTTTCTAAAAATATGAAATTTATTTAGTCATAATTAATATATTATATCAACTTTGGGAAAATTAAATCATGAAAACATTCCTCATGTATACATTTAAAACTGAGGTGCCTAACCAATCATATTCAAGGGTTTACTTTACATTTTTAACACCAATGTAGTCTCTAACTTCCTCTACATACATATTTTCTTCAAAATAAACTATGTGACTACTTCCATATTTTAACTTTGTATCCACATGAACCTTCAATTCCAGTAAATAAATATATAAAACGAGTAGGGTAAAGGTGATTTTGGTAGATATTTTCGATTGGTTGGTCTATCATTTGAGTTATTATTTTGTTTCAATACCTTCTCTTTGTCTGTATTTAATAACATTAATCATTTCAGACCTTTTTGATTAATTGTTAAAGGATTATCATGAAAAATAAATTGAAAATGAATACATCCTTATCAACATGTTTTTTAAAATATGTGATAGTCATGCAATGTATGTTCCAAAAAATCAGTCGACCATATGAATATCATAATCATCAAGTGGGACAGGAATCTAGGAACTCAGCTCATGAGAAATGCTAATCACCACTCTCACATGACCTGTTGAAAGTGGTATGTTGTGTAGACTGTCACCTTGTTTATTGAACACCATAGCCATCACTACAAGATGATGGGTGGGTGTTGATACATATAAATCATAGTAATTTTCACCCTATAGAATATCAATACAATAAAGGTATTAATGATTTTATGATTCACATTTCACACAAACAATTATTTGAATATTGATTACCATGACTAAGACAACTCTTTGAGGGGAATGGCTCATCTCAAAGCTGGTGGGGGTGGGGAAGTATTTTCAAACTATGGTTGTTATTGAGTTGTTTCTTCTCTTTTCTTACCCCCATAAAATTTTCTACCAACTCACTATGCCATTAGAATTGTTCTTCAAGGTTAGATATTCTTTCTATCATCTATTTTATTTTTTCATTTTGATCCTCCTCTTGTTTTTTCTCAAAATATTTTTGGGGTGTCACCCCAAAACCCACTCCTTTGATGCAGTCATACTATTCTAGCCACTTTAAGCCCACTAATAGTCGGTGTTCATTCAATACAGGTGTTACTAATTCCTGTGAATATGTTATATAGATAATATAGGATAATAAGTAATCATTATTATGTAATAGATATTTAAAGAAAAACAAATTTTTATTATGTTATACTAACACATGTTTCTCGTATTTTTTGTGTGTTTTCATATATTAGTATCCTATCTTTATTTACATAGGACTCCTTCCATAGCACATGGAATTGGATGGAAGTGTATTTGGATTTAGATCCATCAATCTACATATAAATAGAGAAACATAATTATGATGTTGTTTCATATCACTTAAAATTATTGCGGTATATTTAAAATACATACTATTTTTTTTCAAGTGAATCATACCCAATCCTTTCTTTACGGTAGGGGTACATTGGTTTTTCTACTCATTCCTTATTTGCAACACTCTATTTTTGTTTCATAAATAAAAAATTTCAATCAAAGTGATCAATACACATATCTTCATCCAACATATTACTAGCCACAATGTACCTGAAAATAAAAATCTGCATGATGACCAGTAAATTCATCCCACACTTCTTGGGTTATCAAGCATGCATAGATAAGTTGTGGGTGTGGGTTTATTTTCCCTTCAGAATATTTAATATTTTGTCTCATTTGAATTGTGTGAAATCCTCTATAAATCCTTTTAGAAATCATTAATACATATTTCATGTGGGGTTCATCTACTATAAATTCACTCTGTAAAGGATGATGAAGAGTAATTCAATGTTTCATTATTATATTTTTTAGAAAAATAAATAAATGTTATCATAATGTTACCATAATATCTTACTACATTTTGGTATTAATCCTAGACATAACATTGTGAAATTAATCTACATCAATAGGCATGCATTTCCGAATGATGATTCTAATGTAACCACTAAACATGGACTTGTTGGGGTTAACATGCTGTCCCCATGCGTTCCATTTGACCTCATATTTGATGTCTTTTATTTTTACCTTAATTATTTTTTTAACACCATCAAACTATGGTGCTCCTATTTTTTTCCTCATTGGTCCTTCATTGGCTACTATTTCCTTAGATTCAACATTTTCAATATGTTCCTCCAGAGTGGTAGTATCAGTATGTGCAGATGGTTGTCGTACCTCTACACTGGGAGTAACAATAGGTTGAGAAACCTATTGTTTCTTAAGATTGGGAGCACCAGCATGTGCAGAAGGTCATTTTTCTTCCTCACTACGGGCAACAGTAGGTTGATGTTCCTTGGGATTAGGAGCACTAACATGTACAGAATTCATTATCTACAAAATTGGTTTAACATTTAATTTATAGTACATAAATACAATATATAATGGATAATAATATGAGGTAACATGATGTATATTTCAAAAAATATATAACCTGATTATTGAACTCTATTTTTTTAATATTGAAGGGATTTGACCCTTATATTGACTATCCAAACCCCTTAATTATGATCTCTTATAACATAAAAAATTCTATATGTATTGTTAATTCTATGAAATGATTGTGACACCCCACTGAAAGGGTCATCCTTAGTTTAATTTTCATCTCACCCTTCATGAATTTTGGATGATAACAAAACAATTGACCACTTTTGGTTTACGGGGTTTGGAATATAAAATACTTGTTCTTTCTATGTTGTCATTATAAAAAGTTCATTTTATACCCTTCCTTACTAAAATCAACATTTACAAATCCCAATTAATATATTTTTAAATCACTAATGTTATCAACCCACTTTCATTGAAAAATAAGCACTTGAAATTTGGTATAATCCAACTCCCATATTTTTTTGATGATGCCAATGTATGACATATTTTTCTAAATTGGAATTTTTTTCCTTAGTACTAGAAACATGCATCACATCAGTCATAAGTGTAACTCCACTATGTTTTATGGAACTACCTTTATCATGTTCATTTTTATAGAACATATAACAATTAATTACATAACCATTGTAATATAATACATATACACTTGTTCCTTAGGTTATCCATCAAAGTCATTCTGAAATTGAATCTGTATTTTCATATGAATCCTTTAAAATATGGTCTTGAAACCATCCTATAAACTGTTGATTATGTGTATTTGATGTCAATATTTCATCCCTAGATGGATTAAAATTCTTAAGAATTTCTTTGTGTGTTTTAGAATATCAGGAAACCTCCATAATGTTATGAAAAAAATAAAGGTGGGCCTACTACCAATTTGTAATATTGATTGTGAAAAAATATCTTCCTAAAATTCCTTCACCCAAAATCCACCCAGTGTGATGAGATTTTAGTAGAGAAATTAATTCCACATAATAAAGGTATTTAGTATATAATTCAATGGATTTATCAACAATATATTGATCTAAAATACAACCCTCTTCCCAACTTTGATTTTGACACGCCCTTTCAAAATATTCATGTACCGTTCAATGGGGTACATCCATATATAGTGTACAATACCATATAGTCAATTATCTCTCAATAAGTAAACCATCAAGTAAACCATCATATCAAATAATATTGTCACATAATATGACGAAAATTTCTCTTCCCATAGTTGGCAATTTCACCGGGTTTATAACATTGCAGCATATAGCTTTGAAGAAGAAATAGATCTTGGTTAATGTATGATGGGCATTCTTTGAAAAAATAAAACATAAAGATATATGCATTATATCTTGCATCAAAACATGAAAGTCATGTGATTTCAGACCCTTTAACTTTAAATCGGTCATTGAAACAGTGTTCTTGATATTCGATGAATACCCCTATAGAACCTTTATGTCATTCAAGAAGTTAAAAAACTGATGTCTCTCATACCTATAAAGAGTGTAAGAAGCTAGAGGAAGAAAATTTTATTTTTCACGATTCACTGGAGCCAACTCTTCTCATATTCCCATGTCAACCATGTCTAACCAACACTTAGTTCCATCCTTTTTTTCCTAGGTTTATTTAGTAATGTGTCGATGACACTATCACACATATGTTTTTCAACATGCATAACAACAAGAAAATGTCAGATGTACAGACAATTCTAGTATGGTAATTCAAAACAATGATATTTTTTTTGATCAGCTTTTTTAAGGTTTTTTCAAAAATGGTTTACTGAAAGAAATTTCCACATATTTTACTTTCACAAATAGTTGATCACCTATTAGTGGAGACAATGTTGTATGTTCTTATAAACTTCCATCAAATGATGTTGTCTAAGATCAGTACTAATGTCATCAGGGTAGAAATCTGTGATGTACTAGAAACACTATTTTGGATGAATGTTTCAACCTAATTGAATGTGTACCTTGTTCGCAGATGAGACACCCTTGAGTTCCTTTAATTATATATCTTGAAAAATTTACATAAGCATGAAAGTAAATTATCATCGCATACAATATGGATCTCAATGTGAAATATTCATTTCTATAAGCATCATACAACATAACACTTGAATCCCACAATAATTTCAAATCATCGATTAATGGATCCAAATAAACATCAATATCATTACCCATTTTATTTAGTCCAAATATAAGTATAGATAGCATGATGTATTTTTGTTTCATGCATAAGCAAAGTGTAAAGTTATAATTCACCAACATAACCATCCATATAATTTGATTGTTTTTTTGAAAATCAAAAGGATTAACTCTATTTTTAGATAATGTAAGAAGAAGGTTTCTCAACTTGTTTCCAAATTCAGGATATTCGTGATGAATTCTCTTCCACTAAAGAGAGTCTATCAGGTGATTTAGTTTCCCATATTTAATTTTTGTATCTGTGTGCCATGTCAATTGATTTGCAGTCTCCTCACTTCTATATAGGCACATAAACCTTTGAATGATTGGAAAGTATCATACAACTTTCGTTGGACCAGATTCAACTTTCTTGTATTGAGAAGTACCAAACTTTGGGCATTTTGTAAGTGATTTTTGGTCCTTAATAAATAGTATACAGTCATTCATGTAGGCATGTATTCTTTCGGAGATCATAACCATTGATCATAGCATTTATTTGGTGTCTTATGTTCGAATCGAAAACTTTTTATCTTCTCATAGAATGTAATTTAAGAGGGAAAGTAGTTCCGTAAAACTAATGTCACTTCATCCGTTGCTTTATTTCAAATTATATAGCTTCAATATGACTGAAATTCTATATATTTAGTGCAACCAGCATACAATGGAATATTTTTACAACTCTTTAACTTCGAATTTTTTTTGGCAATCACAAAGTTCATCTTCCACAGTCCTTTTCATTTCCTGAATACGATCATCATAATAATTCACAAATGTAATCACATCCTTGATATAGTCTTCTTTATTTTCCACACTTGTAATCATATCAGATGATCCATAAAAAGCATTGTTATCACAGCAACTGGCTATATTCTATTTTCCCCCTTGTTTATTCCAAAATTTCACAACTACAAAATCAACCTATTTCCATAGTTGAAAACCATTTCAATAGGGTCCAAAAACATGGATGTAGCCTACAACCATGGTTTTTTTGAGCAGTGGGTGCTATGGTCATGGAAATAGGGCTTGACCTATTGCCATAGTTTAAACCATGGCCATAGGGGGTTATGGCCATAGTTTTGAACTATGGAAATAGGTAGCTATGGAAATGATTTTGAACCATGGAAATAAGTGGATATGACCATGGTTTTGAACCATGTAAATAGGTTCCTATGGACATGGTTTAAAACTATGGTAATAACCTTAAAAAATAAATGCTTTCGGCAAGGTTTGATCCTCATAACTTCGCTATGTTCTACCAAGAATTTACCACTAAACTAATCACTATTATATATATATACATTTAAATATATAAATAATTATATATAATTATGATTAATAATCATTTAAAAAATTAAGAAAACATATTTCCATGGTTTACTAAACCATGTAAAAATCCCTTTCCTGATAATTTCTTGCATTTTTGGGTTTTCTTGCAAAAATTATCACTACAGTTTCATATAATTGTGGCTATATGTTTGCATATATCCACATTTTATAGAAACCACGGATATAAGAAACCTATGTCCAGGGTTTTTAAAAATGTGGTAATAGAAAGTGTGGTCGTAGCCTAATTTTCTAGTTGTGTTTATAACTTTGATATATTATTTGATAGATAAAGTGTTCTTACAACTCCTCTATACTAATTATTTTTGAATAAAAACAGAATAAAAAAAGGATTTTAGAAGGTTCATATGAATGATCTTTAGAAAACTTTATGAACTCTTTCACTCTATCTTCAAACTCTTTTGTCAGATGAATGACATGAATCCATTCTTTATTCATATCCATCCTATTGATTCATTAATATTAATATTTACCAAAATAAAAATAAAAAAGGGGAATTTAAAATAATGGAAACTCAACATTTGAATGATATTTATTATTTAATTTTGTTTCATAAGACTCATCCCCTTAGAATCTAACACCAAACTAGAAAAAAGATGTAAGTAATTTAAAACATGCAGGTGATGTCTGATGCAAGGTAGGTTTAAGATTTGAAATGGGGTTAAACATTAATTCACATTTTTCTGGAGTGAGTTAATGATGGATATCATATGGGTTGGATAGAGTTAGTGACATGACCTTTCCATGGTGTTGTTATCAATATATTTGTATTCCATATATAATGTAATGGTTTTCCTAATTGTATAAAAATATAAACTTAAAAGATTATGGAAACAAACATTTCATATGTCCTTTGAAAACTATTTATAAAATCAGACTTTAAATCCCATTAAAAAACATCCATTTACACAAATCCCTCTTTAAAATAACACACCCTTTTAAAAATAAACCAATAAATTCTAAACACTCTTTCACAAAACCACAATTCCTTTTTTTTAATCATTAAAGGAAAATTCCTAACCCAATAGAATTAATCAGTTAAAATTAGTGAGACCCTATATATTTTACAAATTTTCATTTAAAACTTCAAAAACCCCTAGTTAAAATGAAACCATCATTAAATACAATTTCTAAACATTCACACCCCTTTATAAAAGCCAATCAGGTGGGTTGACAAACACTTAGTATGCAACCTAAGTCCAGGCCAAGTGTTTTAATCATTTTAAATCTATTTAAAACCAAAAAAGGGTATGTTAAACGCATATAATTTTTTAAGAAACATTAAAAACACTTGAATCATTTTAAAATAACCACTTATGCATTTTCATAAAGACATAAATCCCAAGAGAGGCACTTTATAAAATATATATTAATAAAAAATAACTAACATTTTATGAAATATAAATCTATAAAAGGTTTACACATGATCCAAAATATAAAGGTAAACCAATAATAAATTTATTTTCAAGATAGGAACTTTATATTAAATATCTTAAAATAACACAAAATGAATATTGTCTCTTTATGCCCTATGGTGACCTCTACATCCCATTATCATTATATCTTTAACTAGTGAATGTAGAAGACCACTATAAAAGTGTGAACCTTTCCTATTACCTGTATCATAGAAAAATAATTCTATATAAACACCATTGTATATATGTATGGTGTGAGAAAAGAGACCAGTCAGATATTGACAAATATTTTATACCATTTATTTTTTAAGACAAACCAAAAAAATCTAGTTTTAGGGGAAATAATGAAAATAATTTTATTACATAGGCTTGAGTAACTAAAACTAACAAAACAAATATTTTTATTTTAAAGAAAATATAATTTACCAATATACAACCATAAGATAAAATAATAATAAAATATCAAGCATCAACCATTAAGGGGTATCTACCAAAGGCCCAAGTAGATAATATAAGTTGAAAAATTAAGGGAATCCTCATACTATAATATTGTTTCAATAAAAATACAACATAATTAACTCACCATTAATGGCCTCATGAAGAAGGAAATTCTGGTAATTGGTGTGAGACCTAAGATAGGGGTACTATAAATATGTGACCATAATATTATAACTCATATCTCTAGAATTCCCCATCTCTACCTAAATATTCCCATGATGTTTTTTTAAATCCCAACACTAATAATTGATGAAATACATTTATAAAACTATCATGTCAACATGGTATAACATCTATTGAAGCATCCACTTACACATCAACACCCATTATTAAACATAATAAAATTTCAAATATACATTACAAAACCATACATAGAATGTAACACCCCAAGGTTTGAAAATAAATATTTAATGCATGAAACACTGTGTCCCTACAAAAGAACACATTTTATAATCTATCCATTAAACACAACTTTTCCTCTTCTATGTTTTGAATTTCAAAAAACAGTCATCTAGAGTAGAGATCAGTAAGTCATTTAGAGTCTAATAGAACAAACTTGATTTTTTTGAATAGTAATATACCCTTATGAATAGTAATAAGACCCTTCAGAATAGTAAATAATGATATTATTTTATTTTATTAAGGTAATAAGATAATGAGGTCTTAATTAATTTTTAAATGTGATATAAAACTAATTATACCTTTAAAATTTTTATTTTGTGAATTAAATATGAATTTATTTAAAAATTAAATTAATAATATTTATAAAAATATTTTTGAAAAATGGAGTTTATTTTTGTAATCTACACATCAAAAAATGGTAGGGGTGAATTTTTGGTTTTTTTCGAAAATACTTGAATTTTCTATGAATTTTAAAAATACTGTTTTGAGTTTTCAGTATGTTTAATGAAATAATAATGATGTAATAATTAAATTAAAATTATGGTATAATTTTTTACAGTAAAATAAGATATTAGGTGTCCCAAGTGGCTAATACCATGGGAAAATACCATGGGCAAGCTCATGGTTTTACAAAAACCACTAATGAGGCGTCTTTTTAAATTAATAAAAAATTCTCTCTGTTTTACTATAAATACCCACTCACCCATTAATTTACTTTCATTATAAATCCCTCAACATAGAATATATGGTGTATTTACCTCCCTTGGAATCCTTCCAAGGAATCTTTAAGCCCCCAAGGTCCTAACCTTCAAGTTCTAGGAGTTACTCTACAAGGTAAGGAAACCTTTCAACCTCCCCTTTTATCCAACACTTATTTTATGTTATCTATTTAAATTTCAATTATCATATGTTGTGGTTTGATATTATATATTCCTATTACTTTCCTTTTTATGTAAATATTATGATATTCCCTTTTTCTCTCATCAATTCATTTTATGAATTAAGGGATCTCTCAACATTTCTTTTATTTTCATGTTCCTCTCTTTTATTTTTCTCTCCACACCTCCTCTATCCAAATGACCATGATAACTACATTATAATCTATATAATATAATTATATCATGTTAATGGAAGAACCATAATAAATATTCTTACTCCGTCCCTTTTATTTTTATAAATGAAATCAACGTCCATGAGGTTCCAATTTATAACCTTTATGGACGACGAAGTTTCATTCTTCAATTTCTCCTTCATTACTGGTCATGAAACCATTTAGATGGTTGAACGAGACTATAATATACTTATTATAACCTAATAAATATTCATGAACCAATATATGTATATATTATTAATTTATATGGTAAAACTAGTTCATAATAATCCAAATACCGCCAAATAATCGAAGTTGTTGTCATCTAATGATTCATCCTAATTACATGTAAAAAAATGATAGAAATGACCATTAACAATTATGGATGTTCATAAATAATATTTAATTTCAATTCTAGATATTTACAACCATTCCACATGAACCCCATTACTTAAAAACAAGTGAACCAATTATGAAAATCAAGAAAACAGACACTCAGGAATGACGAAATTCAATATAATAAATTATCAATAAGAACATAAATGTACCAAAAATAATTATGATAAAATAAATAAATTTCTATTAGGTTCTGAAATAAGTTATTAATATGTCTAATTTCTAATTCCCGGACCTTAAGTTCAAGATCGGAACACATTCGGACTTAAGGTAAGGGTTTTCTCGCCTGAACCTCCATTTTCATTCGGGTTACTTTTATTTTCTAATTACCTCAATTAATTTTTTGTATATTATTATGTAATACTCATAAAATATGTGTGAGTGTTCTATATATGTTTACCAACCATAACCATTACTTATTTTGTGGATAGTTACACATTTTAAAAGGAACTTTAAAAATCATTTCGGAAATACAAGCCTGTTTCAAGGGAGTTTCTCAAATTCTTACCTATTTTCAAAGGAACTCTATAATTTGTTTCTTTTGGAAACCATAATCTTTATAAAATAACTCATTTTATTATTAAAATTCTATTTTACTTCACTTATAATACTATACAAATATTTTTCCAGAAAAAAATCTTATTTTCAAAGTAAAAGGGTTATTTATCTCAAGAATTACTCGAAGATTTTATAAGAGTATCTTCGTCTATTTCAACACTCTTGTTGATTATTATGTATTATTGGGATTAATAGTTCATGGTATCATATAACATATTAAATTTAATGGTTTATGATTATTTTGGATGTGGATGTTCTATTTTAAAACCATTCATCAATTTACTCCAAATGGTTAGTGTTTATGCTTAATGTTCGTGGAAAGTTATTTACATTTAATATATTAGTTTCAATATGAATTTATATGTTGTTTTTATTTATCCTAATTCATATGAGGAATTCATTGGACATATAAAGTGTTGGGTGGTGCCCACTATAGCCCCTCGGTGCATCGGTAGGTCTCGTGAGACAAACTACGGTCTTGGCACAAGGCCTTGAAAAAATGATTATTTATGGTCTTGGCACGAGGCCTTGACGATATGGTTATGTTTTCCCGCATTATGAATTACCTCATTATAAAAATTGTGTTGTCGGTTAATGTGGTTATTGGACTAGTAGAATACCCATTATTATGTTTTATTATGGAATTACTTACTCAACTCTTATTCCTACCATAAGGTGTTCAAGTTTTTGTTTAAAGCATATGTTTTTAGTTATTCAACTTTCCTAAAGTTTATATACATCATTTGCTGTATTTCTTACCCTTACTGAGCGTTTGAGCTCACCATTTTCTTTATTTAATTTTCTCAGGACATGAGGAATTTTATTATGAATTACATGCTGAAATAACCTAGGAGTTATGGAATTTATCTAAGGAGTTTCTATGTTGTTTTTTATTTCAAGTTGTAATGTTGAACTTATGTATGTATCTTGTTTCCAATAATACTAAAATACTAGGTCCTTTGGGATGCTTATTCCTTGTTTATATTCCAATGTAATCAAATAAGGCGCTGACTCTGGGCAACTGGGGTCGAGTCCTTATAGTTGGTATCAGAGGAAGTTTTGTAGAAAACATGGAAACTAGATTAGAAAATGTATATTAAAGAAAATACCTAAGGTATTCTTTGAGGATAAACATGAAATAACATCTTGGTTTTTTTGCAAGGAATAGATTATGTGGAATACATCCATCTATGGATAAAAACAGGTAGATGTGGCTCTGACATAGATGTACCTAGGGGTGAAACTCTGACAAGGAGTTTCAGGCTTGGCCCGGGGTATCCTGGTACATGAAAATGGGCCTTGATTCACTCTTGGTATTTACACTCTTGGGGGATATGCTTAGGATAATTCACATTTTCTTTAAAAGCCATTATAAAGTATTTAAATGTAAATTTTCTCCTCAAAGATACCATGTTTATGATTAAGATATTAGATATGTGTAGAATTTCAATTTATGATAAGTATTTTTCAACATTGAGATTATACATTATGATTTATACCCTAATATAGTGTATGCCATTATTTAGAAATGGCTCCTAGTGGAAGGAATGTAAACTGTACAAACGCGCATGTCCCATATAGGTATTTCCCACTGATGCGAGATAATAATGTTGGCTCTCATGTTGTGTCTGGTTCTAAGAAACTTATAACTATACTAGGAAAACTTACTCAGGTTATGAATACTAACCTTACCTGAATGGAGAATCCAGATCCACCACATAGAGAAGCTATGTTAGATCACTTTATGTGAAAATAGCATCCATCATTCAAAGGGACTACAAACCCGTTTATAGCAGAGTAGTGGATATGTTCCCTAGAGAAGATATATCTTGATTTGGGATGTAACTAAAGAGAGAAGGTTGTCATAACAGTTTATTGTCTATTGGGAGATTTCGATCAATGGAGTTGTTAATTCAAAAAAAGGAGGAAGAAATAGAAGAAATGTAATGAAGGAATTTTAAGGAAATCTTCCAAGAAAAAATTTTCCCTTGTGAATAGTGAGAAGATATGAAGAGGAAATTCTTAAATATGAGGAATATGGAGGATGAAAATGTTTCCAACTATGAATCCAACTTTACAAGGCTGGAAAGGCATGCGGTGGACTATATACGCAATCCAAGGAGCCAAATCAATCGATTATTTTATGGTTTAAAACCATTCCTCTGAAGGGCCTCAGTCTCCCACAGTTTCTCATCATATGAAGATAAAGTCTCAAGTGCTATCAAGATAGAAAAATAATTCTCTAAGTCTTATGAATTTAAATGAAAACAAGAGAATAAGAGGGATGTAGAAAACTCTGGAAAAAGAAAAAAGGAAATGGGGAAGAAATGAATAATTGAGTTTCCATCATGCAGTAATTATGGGAAGAAACACCTTGGAACTTGTCTTAAGGGAATGAGAGTCTGTTACAAGTGTGGAGAAAAATTCCACCTATATCGGAATTGTAATAAGAAGAAACAATCTACCGATGTTTAGTGCTACAATTTTAGGGAGATGGGACATTATTCACATGAATGTCCTAAGCATCAGGGGAACATTCCCCAAAGAAGGCCTAGGGAGAAATACCAAGCTTATGTGATCATAACCGCAGAGTTTGGAGTTCCTAATGAAGTGGTGGAAAGTAAATTGATCATTTTATCAAACTTAAACAATGCTTTATTTTATTGTGTATCGTCTCATTAATTTATATCTTCCCTATTTTCCAGGAAAATTAGACATGTCCAATTTGATTTATTAAAGGAGTTATCAGTCAAAACCCCTAGTGGGTGTATCATTACAACCAAGGCATGTCAATTAGTCCCCCTCAAGACACATAAACATGCTTTACTTTCTTACCTTATCATCATACCAATGACTGAATTTGATATAATTCTTGATATGAATTTTCTGTAAAATTTTTATGTGAAGATCTATTGCAAGAAGAATGAAGTTACAATATTTGATAATGGTTTGGAATTCCTTATCTTTAGGGAAGAAACAACACCATATGATTCTCATATAGATCCACCACAAGTAGCTCTACTAAATTCAATTATTGCATAGAAAGATAACCTAATATCTATGGGCAAGGAAATAAATATTTAAATTAAATATGTGCATGTAGTGCAAGAATATGTTGATGTCTTTCTAGAGGATTTACCTGGTCATCCTCTAGAGCAATAAATTGAGTTTTCCATTGACTTATTTCTTGGTTCCAGGCCCATATCAAGGACCCCTTATAGAATGACCACTTTAGAGTTATTTTAAGTAAAGAAACAACTAGAATAATTGAGTAATAAATGATTTATTATTCCAAGTGTTTCTCTATGGGGAGCCCCAGTTCTTTTTGTTAAGAAGAAAGATAGATCTATGAGGTTGTGCATTGAATACAGGGAGATCAATGCTATAAAAATAAAGAAAAAGTATCTCCTACATCTCATTGATGATTTATTCGATCAACTTCATGGATGCCAATATTTTTCGAAGATTGATCTTCGATCTAGATATCATCAGTTTCTTGTGAGGAAGGAGGACATTCCAAAAACAGCATTCCAAACCAAGTACGGGCATTATGAGTTTACATTAATGCCTTTTGGACTAACTAATGGACCACCAGTTTTCATAGATCTAATGAGTATAGTTTTCAAGGAATATCTTGATGACTTTGTGGTGGTGTTTATTAATTAAATTATGGTATACTATAAAATCTATGAAGATCATGAAAATCACCTGTTCACTATTTTGAAGACTTAGAAGAAATGAATTATATGAGAAGTTTAGCAAGTGTGGTTTTTGGCTCTAATCTGTTTCCTTTCTGAGCCATATTATCTATAAGGATGGAATATTTGTATATCATGCAAAGAAAAAGGCTGTTAATGAATGGAAAACTCTAAGGAACATAACTGAGGTATGCATTTTTACTGGTTTAGTAGGTTATTATCGGTGTTTTGTTTAGAACTTTTCCCATTTAGCTGACCAAATGACCAAGATTACACAAAAAGGGGTTAAGTTCATATGGAAAAAAGAACGTGAAGAATATTTTGAATAATTAAATAGAAGGTTAGTGAATGCTCCAATCTTGACTCCACCATCAAGGAATTATGGATTTGTGATCTTTAGTGATACATCAAAGAAAGGACTTGGTTGTGTCCTTATGCATAATGATAGAGTGATTTCATATGTATCTAGGAAGAAAAAAAATCATGAACAAAACTATCAAACTCATGATCTTGAGTTGGAAGCTGTAATCGTTTCTTTGAAGATATGGAGACACTATCTCTATGGTGAAAATTTTGAGATATATACCGATCACAAGAGTTTGAAGTAGATTTTATCATAGAAATAATTCAACATGAGAAAAGGTGATGACTTGAACTACTCAAAGATTATTATTGCACTATACACTACCTCCCATGGAAGGAAAATAAGGTGGAAGATTCTTTGAGAAGAAAAGATCTTGTATTTCTGAACAAGATGAGAGTTGATAGGGATCCTATGTTCACGGATCTAGTAAATATGGATATGGGAATAATCATGGAAGGTGAACCATCAGTACTTTTTCAAATAGTTTCCAAACTATCTTTACTAGAAAGGATAAAAAGTTCTCATATTGATGATGAGGAGTGTCAAATGAAAATTAAAGCTGTGAATGATGAGAGATTGATTGAATTCATATATGAAGATGGAATTTTGAAATTTGGAAAGAGTATTTGTGTCCCCAATATTCTTGAGATAAAGAGGGAACTATTTAATGATGCTCATAACTCTAATTTATCTATACACCCAAGTAGCATAAATACATATAGAGATATAAAGGAACATTTTTGGTGGGAAAAAATGAAGAGAGAGATTACTGATTATGTGTTGAGATTTTTGGTTTGTCAAAAGGTGAAGGCTAGAAGACAATATCCTAGAGGATTCATGTAACCCCTTCCTATTCCTATGTGGAAATGGGATGATATTACAACGTACTTTGTCATGGGCTACCAAAGACTCCATGAAAGAATGATGCGATACGGTTCATTATTGATCATCTTACAAAATTAGCACATTTCTTTGCTATAAGATAAGATTTACCACTTGAACATTTTGAAAGACTATATATTAATGAAGTTTTAAGGCTCCATGGTGTACCCTTATCAATTGTTTCTGATCATGTTCCATGTTTTACATCACAATTCTAGAAAAGTCTTCAGAAGTCCCTAGATACTAATCTTCATTTGAGCAGTTCCTTCCACCCATAAACTGATTGAAAATCAGAATAGACCATTCAAACTTTGGAAGAAATGTTGAGGTCTTGTTCACTTGACTTTCAAGGTATGTGAGATCAGTATTTACTTATCATAGAATTTTCCTATAACAATTGATTTTATTCAAGTATTTATATGGCACCATATGAATAATTATATGGAAAGAGGTGTTGTAAACCAACTTGTTGGGATGATGTTGGTGAGAGAAAGCTTGTAGGCCCAGAACTTGTTGAGGAAACAACAAAAAAGGTGAAGATTATCCAAACCCATATCAAAACATTTCAAAGTAGGAAAAAGAGCTATACTGATAACCAAAGGAAGGATTTAGAATTTCAAGAAGGAGATCATGTTTTCTTAAAGGTATCTCCATAGAAGGGTATTATACGATTCAGTAAAAAGGGAAAATTAAGTCCCTAGTACATTGGACCTTTGGAAATTATAGACCGAATCAAAGTCGTAGCATACCATTTGGAAATCCCACCACATCTCTTTAAAGTTCACAATGTGTTCCACGTGTCAATGTTAAGGAAATACATGCGAGACCCAACACATGTACTCACCTATGAAGAAATAGAACTTGAGCCCAATCTGTCTTATTGTGAAGAGCCTATCAATATTCTTGATACCAGAGTACAATTATTGAGAAATTAGATGACTCTCATGGTAAAGGTTCTTTGGAAGAACCATAAGATGGAATAAGCAACATCAGAGCCTGAGGATCATATATTGAAGACATACCCAAATATTTTTAGGTAACATTTTTTGAATTTTGAGGACAAAATTTTTTCAAGGAGGGGAGAATGTAACACCCAATGGGTTTGAAGATAAATATTTAATTCATGAAACACTATATCCCTAAAAAATAACACATTTTATAATCTATCCATTAAACATAACTTTTCCCCTTTTATGTTTTGAATTTTGAAAAAAGTCATCTAGAGTTGCGATCAGTAAGTCATTTGGAGTCAGATAGGAAAAACATGATTTTTGTGAATAGTAACATACCCTTATGAATAGAAATATGAATAGTAATATGACCCTTATGAATAGTAAATAATGATATTATTTTATTTTTCAAAGGTAATAATATAACGATGTCTTAATTAATTTTTCAATATGATATAAGACTAATTATACCTTTAAAATTGTTATTTTTTGAATTAAATATGATTTTATTTAAAAATAAATTAATAATATTTAGAAAAATATTTTTGAAAAATGGAGTTCATTTTTTTAATCTACATGTTGAAAAATTGTAGGGGTAAATTTTTGGATTTTTCTAAAATACTTGAATTTCTTGTGAATAGTAAAAATACAGCTTTGAGTTTTCGGTATGTTTATTGACATCATAATGTTATAATAATTAAAATAAATTTATGGTAGACTTTTTTACAGTAAAATGAGATATTAGGTGTCCCAATTGGATAATACCATTGGAAAATACAATGGGAAAACCCATGGTTTTACAAAAACCACTAACGAGGTGTCTTTTTAAATTAATAAAAAATTCTCTCTCTTTTACTATAAATACCCACTCACCCATTCGTTTTCATTCATTAAAAATCCCTCATCCTCTAAGATCTTGTGGTTTTACCTCCCTATTAATCCTCACAAGGTATCCTTAATCCCCAAACATCCCAACCTTCATGTTCTAGGAGTTACTCTACAAGGTAAGGGAACCTTTCTCCCTCCTCTTTTAGCCAACACTTCTTTTATGTTATCTCTTTAAATTTTCATTCTCATATGTTGGGGTTTAATATTATGTATTCCTATTAATTTAATTTTTTATTTCCATATCATAATATTCCCATTTTCTCTCATCAATTCATTTTATGAAATTTTAAGCGACACCATTAGGCTTCCAGTTTTTCATAAGGGGTCTCTCAACATTTCTTTTATTTTCAAGTTCATCTCTTTTCTTTTTCTCTCCTCACCTAATCAGTACAAATGACCATTATAACTCCATTATAATCTATATAATATAATTATATCATGTGAATGGAATAAACATCATCAATATTCTTACTCCCTCCCTTTTATTTTTATAAACAAAATCCACGTCCATGAGGTTCTAATTTATAATCTTCGCGGACGATGAAGTTTGGTTCTTCAATTTATCCTTCATTACTAGTCATGAAACCATTTATATGGTTGAAAAAGACTATGATATATGTATTATAACCTAATTAATATTCAGGAACTAGGATATGTATATATTATTAATTTATATGACAAACTAGTTCATAATAATCCAAATACCGCCAAATAATCGAAGGGGTTGTCATCTAATGATTCATCCTCATTCCAGGTAACAAAATGATAAAAATGAAAAATAAAACTTATGGATATTAAAAAATAATATTTAATTTCAATTCTGGAGATTTTCAACCATTCCACATGAAATCCATTACTTAAAAACAAGTGAACCAATTACGAAAATCAAGAAAACAAACAATCAAGAACGATGAAATTAAATATAATAAATTATCAATAAGAACATAAATTAACTAAACAAAATTATGATAAACTAAATAAATGTATATTAGGTTATGAAATAATTTATTAAAAAATCTAATTTAGTATTCCAGGACTTTATGTTCATGATCATAACACATTCGGACTTAAGGTATGGGTTTTCTCACCTGAACCTCCATTTTCATTCCGGTTACTTTTATTGTCTAATTACCTCAATGAAATTATTGTATATTATTATGTAATCCTCATAAAATATGTGTTAGTGTTATATATATTTTTAACAACCAGAACCATTCCTTATTTTGTGGATAGTTACACATTTTAAAAGGAAATTTCAAAATTATTTCTTAAATACAAGCCTGTTTCAAGGGAGTTTCTCAAATTCTTACCTATTTTCAAGGGAACTCTATAATATATTTTTTTTTTGGAAACCATAATATTTATAAAATCAATCATTTTATTATGAAAATACTATGTTACTTCACTTCTGGTTTTATAAAAATATTTTTCCAGAAAAAATCATATTTTCAAAGTAAAAGGGGTATTTATCTCAAGAATTACTCGAAGATTTTATAAGAGTATCTTCATCTATTTCAACAATATTTTTGATTATTATTAATTAATGGGATTAATATTTCATGGTATAATATACCATATTAAATTTAATGGTTTATGATTATTTTGGATGTGGATGTGCTATCTTAAAACCATTCATCAATTTACTCTGAATGGTTAGTGTTTATGCTTAATGTTCGGGGAAAGTTATTTACATTTCATATATTAGTTTAAATATGAATTTATATGTTTTTTGTATTTATCCCTATTCATATGAAGAATTCATTGGACATAGAAAGTGTCGGGTGGGGCCCTCTATAGCCCCTCGGTTCATCGGTAGGTCTCATGAGACAAACTACAGTCTTGGCACAAGGCCTTGAAAAAATGATTATTTATGATCTTGGAAAGAGGCCTTGATGGTATGGTTATGTTGTCCTGAATTATGCATTCTCTCATTATGAAAATAGTATTGTTGGTTCAGGTGGTTATTCGACCAGTATAATACCCATGATTATTTTTTATTATGGCATTGCTTACTCAGCTCTTATTCATGCCATAACGTGTTCAACTTTTTGTTAAAGGCACATGTTTTTAGTTATTCAACTTTCCTAATGTTTATATATATCTTCCTCTATATTACTTACCCTTACTGAGCATTTGAGATCACCCCTTTCTTACGTTTAATTTTCTTAGGACATGAAGAATTTTATTATGAATGACCTGCTGAAATAACCTAGGATTTATGGAAGTTGTCTAAGGAGTTTCTATGTTGTTTTTCATTTCAAGTTATAATGTTGAACTTATTTATGTATATCATTTAAAATAATACTAAACTAATCGGTCCTTCTGGATGATTATTTCTTATTTATATGCCAATGTAATCAAATAAGGCACTGACTCTGGGAAACTAGGGATGGGTCCTTATAGTTGGTATTAGAAGAAGTTTAGTAGAAAACTTGGAAACAAGATTAGAAAATATAGATTAGGGAACAAATACTTAAGGTAGTATTTGAGGATAAACATGCAAGAACATACTGGTAGTTTGGTAAGGAATAGATTATGTGGATCTTTCTAGAATATTCATCCCTATTTGGATATAAACAGGTAAAGGTGGCTCTGGCATAGATGTACCTAGGGGTGAAAACTACGACAAGGAGTTTTAGGCTTGACCCTGGGTATCCTGATACACGACAATGGGCCTTGCTGCACTATTAGTATTGACACTCCTAGGGGATATGATTAGGATAATTTAAATTTTATTTATAAGACATTATGAAAGATTTAAATGTTAATTTTCTCCTCAAAGACACCATGGTAATGATTAAGAGATTATATATGTGAAGAATCTTGATTTATGCTAAGTATTTTTCTACATTGAGATTATACATTATGATTCATACCCTAATCTAGTGTATGCCATTATTTAGAAATGGATCCCAGTGGAAGGAATGGAAACTACACGAACACGTGTGTCCCCTATAGGTATTTCCCACCGATGCAAGATAATGATGTTGTATTTGGTGTTGTGACTGGTGCTAAGCAACTTATAACTATACTGGGACAACTTACTCATGTTATGAATAATAACCTTACCCGTATGGAGATTCTGGATCCACCACATGGAGGAGCTATGTTAGATCTCTTTATGCGACATCTACCTCCATAATTCAATGGGACTATAAACCCTTTGTAGAAGAGCAATGGATATGTTCCCTAGAGAAGATATTTCTTGATTTGGGATGTAACTAAAGAGAGAAGGTTTCCATGGATGTTTATCATCTATCAGTAGATGTGGATCAGTGGTGGTCGTTAATCCAAAACACAAAGGAGGAGTAAGAAATAGAAGAAATGAAATGGTGGGATTTTAAGGAAATCTTCCCAGAAAAATATTTCCCTCGTGAACTACGAGGAAATATGGAGGGGCAATTCTTTAATCAGAGGAAGAAGGAAGATGAAAATGTTTCCAATTATGAATCCAACATTACAAGGATGGAAAGGCATGTCGCGTACTACATACTAAATCCAAGGAGCAAAATCGATTGATTCTTTGATGGTTTAAAACCATTCCTATTAAGGGCTCTAGTCTCCCAAAGTTTCTCATCATATGAAGATATAGCCTCAAGTTCTATCAAGACAGAAAAGGAATTTTCTAATTCTTATGACTTTAAAGGAAAAAAAGAGAAGAATAGGGTTGTAGAAAACTTTGGAAAAGTAAATAATGAAATGGTGAAGAAGGGAATAATTGAGTTTCCATAATACAATAATTGTGGTAAGAAATACCCTAGAACTTGTTTGAAGGGAATGGGAGTCTGTTACAAGTGCGGAGAAAAAAGCCACCTATCTCGTGATTTTAAAGGGAATAAAGAAGCTACCAATATTCAGTGCTACAATTATAGGGAGATGGGACATTATGCACATGAATTTCCTAAGTGTCAGGGGAACATTCCACAATGAAGGACAAGGGAGAAAGGCCAAGCTTATGTGGTCACAACTGTGGAGGTTGATGTTCCTAATGAAGTGGTAGCAGGTACATTGATCATTTTATCAAACTTAGCCAATGCTTTATTTGATTCTAGATCGTCACATTAATTTATGTATTCCGAGTTTTCCAAGAAAATTAGACATGTCCAATTTGATTTAGTAAAGAAGTTATTAGTCAAAACCCCTAGTGGATGTATCATTGCAATAGAGGCATGTCAATTAGTCCCCCTTATGGAACAAAAATGTGCTTTAGTTGCTAACCTTATCATCATACTAATGACTGAATTTGATATAATTCTTGGTATGAATTGGCTATTAAATTATGATGTGAAGATCTATTTACAGAAGAAGGAAGTTACAATCTTTGATAATGGTGTGGAATCCCTTATCTTTACGGCTGAAACATCACCATCTGATTTACATCTAGATCCACCACCAGTAGCTCTAATGAATTAAATTATTAGAGAGGAAGAGAACCCAATATCTATAGAAGAGGAACGAAATTTTCAAATTGAATATGTGCATGTAGTTCAACAATATGTTGAATTAATTCCTGGTTCAAGGTCAATATGTAGGACCCCTTATATAATGTCCACTATGGAGTTAGTGGAACTAAATAAAAAACTAGAAGAATTTTGTAATAAAGGATTTATTATCCCTAGTGTTTCTCCATGGGGAGACCTTGTTCATTTTGTTATGAAGAAATATGGATCTATGAGGTTGTGCATTGACTATAGGGTGATCAATGCTATAAAAACAAAGAACAAGTATCCCCTACCTCGCATTGATGATTTATTCAATCAACTTTATGGAGCACGATATTTTTTGAAGATTGATCTTCAATCTGGATATCATCAGTTTTTTTGTGAGGAAGGAAGACATTCCAAAAACAGTATTCCAAACCAAGTATGGGCATTACGAGTTTACATTAATTCCTTTTGGACTAACTAATGCACCATCTGTATTCATAGATATAATGAATATTGTTTTCAAGGAATATCTTGATGACTTTGTGGTGGTGTTTATTGATGATATTCTGGGGAAATCTAAAAGCTATGAAGATCATGAAAATCACTTGTGCACTATTCTGAATAATCTTAGAAGAAAATAATTATATGGGAAGTTTAGCAAGTGTGATTTTTGGCTCCAATCTGTTTCCTTTTTGGGCCACATTGTCTCTAAGGATGTAATATTTGTAGATCCTCCGAAGAAAAATGTTGTAAAAGAATGTCCTACTCCAACAAACATAATTGAGGTACATAGTTTTATTGGTTTAACATGTTATTATTGGCGTTTTGTTCAGAACTTCTTCCATTTATCCAACCAAATGACCAAGATTACACAAAAAGGGGTTAAGTTCATATAGAAAACGGAATGTGAAGAATGTTTTGAATAATTGAAGAAAATATTAGTGAATGATCCAATCTTGAATCTACCATCAGGGAATGATGTATTTGTGATCTTTAGCAATGCATCAATAAAAGGACTTGGTTGTGTCCTTATACAGAATGATAGAGTGATTACCTATGCATATAGAAAGCTAAATATTCATGAACAAAACTATGCAACTCATGATATTGAGTTGGAAGCTGTAATATTTTCTTTGAAGATATGGAGACACTATCTCTATGGTGAAAATTTTGATATATATACCAATCACAAGAGTTTGAAGTATGTTTTCTCACAAAAAGAACTCAACATGAGGAAAAGACAATGGATTGAACTAGTCAAGGATTATGATTCCACTATACACTACCACCTGAGGAAGGAAAATAAGGTGGAAAAATATTTGAGTAAAAAGGATCATGGAGTTATGAACAAGACAAGAGTTTATTGGGATCCTATGTTCATAATTCTTGTAAAGGTGTATATGGGAATAATCATGGAAGGTGAAACATCAGTACTTTTTCATATGTTTTCCAAACCATTATTACTAGAAATGATAAAAAGTTATCATATTGATGATGAGGAGTTTCAAATGAAAATTAAATCTGTGAATGATGAGAGATTGATTGACTTCATATATGAAGATGGAATTTTTAAATTTAGAAAGAGGGTTTGTGTTCCCGTTATTCCTAAGATAAAGAGGGAACTATTGGATGATGCTCATAGCTCTAATTTCTCTATACAACCTGGTGGCACAAAGATGTATAGAGATCTAAAGGAATATTTTTGGTGGGAAAAAATGAAGAGGGATATTGATGATTACATGTCGAGATGTTTGGTTTGTCAACAGGTGAAGGATGGAAGACATCATCCTGGAGGAGTCATAAAACCCCTTTTTATTCCTATGTGGAAATGGGATGATATTACAATGGACTTTTTCATGGGGCTACCAAATACTCCAATAAAAAATGATGTGATATGGGTTATTGTTTATCGTCGTAAAAAATTATCACATTTTCTTTCTATAAGAGAATATTTACCACTTGAACTTTTAACCAGACTATATATTAATGAAGTTGTAAGACTTCACGGTGTACCCATATCAATTGTCTCCGATCCTGATCCCCATTTTACATTATAATTATAGAAAAGTTTTTAGAATACCCTAGATACTGATCTTCATTTGAGCACTGCCTACCACCCACAAAATGATGGACAATTAAAACAAACTGTTCAAACTTTGGAAGACATGTTGAGGTCTTGTTCACATGACTTTCAAGGTATATGGTATCAGTATTTACCTCCTGTATAATTTTCCTATAATAATAGATTTCATTCAATTATTCATATGGCACCATATGAAGTGTTATATGGAAAGAGGTGTCGTACACCAACTTTCTGGGATGTTGTTGGGGAGAGAAATCTCGTAGGACCATAACTTGTTGAGGAAGCAACGAAAAAGGTGAAGATTATCCAAACCCATATCAAAACAGCTCAAAGTAGGAAAAATAGCTATACTGATAATCGAATGAAGGATTTTGAATTTCAAGAAGGATATCTTATTTTCTTAAAGGTATCTCCATGGAAGGGTATTATACGATTCAGTAAGAAGGGAAAATTAAGTCTCAGGTACATCGAACCTTTTGAAATTCGGGACCGAATCAGAGTCGTAGCTTACCATTTGGCAATGCTTCCAAGTCTCTCCAAAGTTCACAATGTGTTTCACGTGTCAATGTTAAGGAAATACATGCTAGACCCAACACATGTACTCACCAATGAATAAATAGAACTTGAGTTTGATCTGTCTTATTGTGAAGAGCCTATCAAGATTCTTGATATCAGAGAAAAATTATTGAGAAATCAGACGGATCACATGGTAAAGGTTCTTTAGAGGAACAATAATATGGAAGAAGAAACATGAGATCCTGAGGATCATCTCTTGAAGACATACCCAGATATTTTTAGGTAACATTTTGTGATTTTTGAGGATGAAATTTTTGTAATGAGGGGAGAATGTAACACCCCATGGTTTTGAAAATAAATATTGAATGCCTAAAACACTATTTAACTAAAAAACAACACATTTTATAATCTAGCCATTAAACATAACCTTGCTTCTTCTATGTTTTGAAATTCGAAAAAATAGTCATCTAGAGTTGCGATCAATAACTCATTTGGAGTCTGATAGAATAAACATGATTTTTGGTGAATATTAACATACTCTTATGAATAGTAATATGAATATTAATATCTCCCTTATTAATATTAAATAATGATATTATTTTATTTTCTTAAGGTAATAAGATAATGATGTATTAATTAATTTTTCAATGTGATATAAAACTAATTATACCTTTAAAATTGTCATTTTTCGAATTAAATATGATTTTATTTAAAAATTAAATTAATAATATTTAAAGAAATTTTTTTGAAAAATTGATTTCATTTTTGTAATATACACTTTGAAAAATGGTAGGGGTGAATTTTTGGGATTTTTCTAAAATACGTGAATTTTCCGTGAATAGTAAAAATACAGTTTTGAGTTTTCAGTATGATTAATAACATCATAATTATGAAATAATTAAAATAAAATGATGGTCGACTTTTTTACAGAAAAATAAGATATTAGGTGTCCCAAGTGGATAATAACATGGGCAAATATCATGGGAAATCCCATGGTTTTGCAAAAAACACTAATGAGGTGTCTTTTTAAATTAAAAAAAAATATATCTATCTTTTACAATAAATACTCACTCACCCATTCGTTTTATTTCATTACAAATCCATCATCCTAGAATTTCTATTGGTTTTACCTCCCTATAAATCCTCCCAAGGTGTCCTTAAGCCCCAAAGGTCCCAACCTTCATGTTCTTGGAGTTACTCTACATGGTAAGGTAACCTTTCACCCTCCTTTTTCTGCCAACACTTCTTATATGTTATCTCTTTAAATTTCCATTATCATATGTTGGGGTTTGATATTATGTATTCCTCTTATTTTAATTTTTATTTACATATGGTTATATTATCTTTTTCTCTCGTTAATTCATTTTATGAAATTTTAAGCGATGCCGTTAGGCTGTTAGTTTTTTATAAGGGATCTCTCAACATTTCTTTTATTTTCAAGTTCATCTCTTTTGTTTTTATCTCCTCACCTCCTCAGTAAGAATGACCATGATAACTATATTATCATATATATACTATAATTATATAATTTTAATTGAAGAACCATCATCAATATTCTTACTCCCTCCCTTTATTTTTATAAACGAAATCAACATCCATGAGGTTCCAATTTATAATCTTCATGGATGATGAAGTTTTGTTCTTCAATTTATCCCTCATTACTGGCCATAAAACCATTTATATGGTTGAACCAGAATATAATATATGTATTATAACCTAATTAATATTCAGAAACTAGTATATATATATTATTATTTTATATGACAAGACTAGTTCATAGTAATCCAAATACATCCAAATAATTGAAGTGGTTGTCATCTAATGATTTATCCTCATTACATGTAACCAAATGATATAAATTACCCTTAACAATTCTATATATTCATAAATAATATTTAATTTCAATTCTATATATTCATAAATAATATTTAATTTCAATTTTAGAGATTTAAAACCATTCCACATGTACTTAATTACTTAAAATAGGTGAACCAATTATGAAAATCAAGAAAACAAACACTCCAGAACGACGAAATTCAGCATAATAAATTGTCAATTAGAATATATATGAACTAAAAATAAGTATAATAAAATAAATAAATTTATATTAGGTTCTTAAATAAGTTATTAATAAGTATAATTTCATATCTTAGGACCTTAAGTTCAAGATTAGAACACATTCGGAATTAAGGTAAAGCTTTTGTCACCCAGACCTCCATTTTCATTCGGGTTACTTTTATTTTCTAATTAACTCAGTGAAATTATTGTATATTATTATGTAATCCTCATAAAATACGTTTTTGTGTTCTATATATGTTTACCAACCAAAAACATTACTTATTTTGTGGATAGTTACATGTTTTAAAAGGAACTTTCAAAACTATTTCCCAAATACAAGCCCGTTTCATGGGAGTTTCTCAAATCCTTACCTATTTTACAGGGCACTCTATAATATGTTTTTTTTAAACATAATCCTTATAAAATAACTAATTTTATTATTAAAATACTATGTTACTTCACTTCTAGTTTTATACAAATATTTTTCTAGAAAAACTCTTATTTTCAAAGTAAAAGTGGTATTTATCTCAAGAATTACTCAAATATTTTATAAGAGTATCTTCATCTATTTCAACACTCTTGTTGATTCTTATTTATTATTGGGATTAATATTTAATGGTATCATATACCAAATTAAATTTAATGGTTTATGATTATTTTGGATGTGGATGTGCTATATTAAAATGTTCTATCTTAAAACCATTCATCAATTTACTCTGAATGGTTAGTGTTTATGCTTAATGTTTGGGGAAAGTTATTTACATTTCATATATTAGTTTCAATATGAATGTATATGTTGTTTTTTATCCCTATTCATATGAGGAATGAATTGGACATAGAAAGTGTTAGTTGGGGCTTGCTGTAGCCCCTCAGTGCATCGGTAGGTCTAATGAGACATACTACAGTCTTGGCAGAAGGCCTTAACAAAATGATTATTTATGGTCTTGGAACGAGGCCTTAACAATATGGTTATGTTGTCCCGCATTATGCACTCCCTAATTATGAAAATAGTATTGTTGGTTCATGTGGTTAATTGACTTGTAGAATACACATGATTATGTTTTATTATGGCATTACTTACTCAGCTCTTATTCCTGCCATAATGTGTTCAAGTTTTTGTTAAAGGCCTATGTTTTCAGTTATTCAACTTACCTTATGTTTATATATATCATACACTATATTTCTTACCCTTACTAAGAATTTTAGATCACCCCTTTCTTATGTTTCATTTTCTCAGGACAATAATAATTTTATTATTATGACATGCTAAAATAACCTAGGAGTTATTGAAGTTGTTTAAGGAGTTTCTATGTTGTTTTTCATTTCAAGTTGTAATGTTGAACTTATGTATGTATCTTTTTCCAATAATACTAAACTACTTGGTCCTTTAGGATGATTATTCATGGTTTGTAAGCCAATGTAATCAAATAAGGCACCGACTCTAGGAAACTGGGGTCGAGTCCTTACATAGAAAACACCTCGATTCATCCCAAATCAATCATCAAAATGTTAATCAAAACTCATACATAGATCCCACTTTCCTTACAAGTTGCAACTCAAAAGTGTTTTATCTTATTTATCCATTGAAAAAATTTTATTTTATCCAAACTATTCACTAGAATCACTCCATTATAATAATAATCATGATACATTTCATCTAAAACAATTCCTATGATGTTTCTAATATATCAAACCAGCTCATCCAAACATTTTTTTTACATTTAGATCAATCAAAATTCAGAAATTTTAATAATACCAAAATCCTATACAATTATACATAAAAATTTATCAAAAGTTTCATAGAATATAAACAAAAAAATCAAACACCTTACCAATCAAAAAACAATTTCCTCACACTAATGAATCAAACCAATCAAATAATTCATACATCAAAAATATTTCGAACACTAAAACCCTATAATTAATATTTCACTATATAAGAATTCCAAATAAAATAAGAACAAACCTTATATTTTGAGGTCCAGTGTAAGCAATAGGGTCTAGCGGCGGCAGAGTCGGGGTAGGCGGTGGCAGCAGAGGCCATGGAGGGCAGCAGAAGAGATGGTTCAGTAGCCGCATATGTGTCAATGGTGGTGGTAGTGGTACTAGAGGGAGTAGAGGCAATGAGGGAAGGCATCAGAGTTAAGAGGAAGAGGAGGAAGGAGGGAGTCGCGGCAGAGGTCTGGTTCCATGAGAGCTTGAGCGCGAGTGGTGACAGGGTACTGATAAATTTTATTTTATAATAAAATGAAAGGATTTTATCCGTGTTTGTTGGAAAGAGATTATAAAAGGTTTGTTTTATTAGTGCTAAAATAGAAAGCACTGATAAACCCCACCATTATTAGAACTTTTTTATCACTAATAAAATTCAATCTTTATCAGTGTCAAAAAAGTGCTAATAACGATCTAATGTTAATAAATATATATTTATTTAAATAATTTCAAAATTATAATAAATATATTTACTATATTTTTAATTATACATAATAAATGTATTAGTTATATATATTTAAATGTAGTTGGGGGATTACCTAAGTTGTAAAGATGCCCCATAATTCTGCATCAGACCTAGGTTCAAATTTGGATGGATATATGTACTATAATAGTACTATGCTAGCGGTGTTGTAGTCGATTGTGTAGGTCGGTGGTGATGCAGGCTTAGCGATGCAGGTAGGATGATGCAGGCATGACGCTGCACTGGGCTTTTGGGTCATGTTATGAGCATCATGCCCACTGGACCTATGGGCCATGTGTTAAAGAAATATGTCTTGATTGGTGGGTTATCCCCTTGGGGGGGGGGGTTATGGTCTGCCTTCAAGGCCTATGTGTGGTGTGTGTGTGTGTGTTTGAATGTAATTGTACTCCCAAACACCTAATATATATATAATTATAAATATAATATAGATATTTATTATAAATGTTTAAATGTAAATTTATAGTTATAATTGTAATTAAATATATATTAATTAAATAATAATTAAATTATAATAAATATCTATATTATATTTTTAATTATATAAATATATATGATTAATATATTTATTATAAATTTATATTTATTTAAATATATTTATATTTATTTATAATTATAAGTATAAATATTTTTATATATTTATAATTATAATTATAACTATAAATAAATATATATTTATTATAATTTTTTAATTACAAATCAATATAAATAAATAAATAAATATATATTTATAGTTATAATTATAAATAAATATTTATTTATTTAAATAATTTTAAAATTATAAAAAATATATTTATTATACTTATAATGTTATAAATATATATAATTAAATAAATACATTTTTAAATATATACAAATATTTATAAATAAATAAAAATATTTATAATTATGATTATAAATAAATATAGATATATTTAAATAATGTTGGAACCTAGGATGTTCTTTGTTGTAAATAGAGTATAGTTTGTTTTTGTTGTCTATCCTCACATGGAAGATCATGGAGTTTGCAAGTTAATGGATCTTACAGTTCAAATTGATAGCAGTTTTGAAGGTGGCGTCGTTTCCCAGTATTTTCCAAATTTTTAGGGTCCAAAATTTGAAGAAGGGATATCATTGAGAAACATGGATTTCCTTGTTGGTCTTTTGAAAACATGGAAAATGTGAGAGTTTTGCGAATATAGGCTTCATGAATGATCAAAGAAAACTGACGATGATCTATGCGACAAAGATGAGCATCGTGAACGATGAATAATTGGAGCATCGTAACACACGATAGTTTGATAAAAAGCTCCACGACTATGTCAAATTTCACCGTATTATCGCAAAGGGAGGAGCATCATGAAGATGTTTTTGAAAGATCCGAAAAACATGTTGGAGATGGTGGAGCATCGCGAATGGCCAAGCCTATAAATATGAGGTTTCCCCCACGTCATTTCACAATTTTTTCAAGGAAAATCTATAATTTCTCTAATTTTATGAAGCTAGGGGATCTTCATGAATATGACATTCCATGCAAGCTTGAGCATCTTGAAAAGACAACTTTAGTCTTAAATGATGCCAATTATTTTAAGAAAAGGGTGCTTCACAATGATGGGTTATTCCACATTGACTCAGTGAGCTTCATGAAGACAGTTTGTTTCGTGAAGGTTGGGTGCTTCGTGAAGGAGCTTCGTGAAAGGCAGTTTTGGACATCAGTTTTGAAGTGAACCGTGCTTCTAGAGTGCATCAATTTAGGTCTGTGGTGCAAGCAAAGTCTCATGCTAGATAGGGAAAAAGACTTTTTTTTGTCAATTCATTGAAGCAACATTCAAGTCGATAAACTGAGTTAGACTTCTATCAAAGTATTGAGCAATGTGGAGTCGACAGAGGTGTTTCGAGGGACGTAGTGAGTTATCCCTAAAATATTGTAAAGGCGGTGTGTCTAGCACATAGTGACTGTGTCTAAACATTTTTACTTCACAACTAGTGAAGATTAGTGGATTTTTGTTTAACCGACACACTATCAGCGTATGCTCCTTAGACTAACCCTTAGTGGTGAACCAAGAAAAATTGATGTGTTGTCTCCTTACATGTGATTGTTTGATAGGTTTAACTGGTTCTTACCAACATGGGAGCAAGATCCATCTATTTTGAAGAAAAAGTTGACACCTTGATTCACCCCTCCCCTCTTACGGTGTTCCAGGGTCCTTCAAATAATTACAATAAATATATTAATTATATATATATTAATAAAATTATAAATATAATAAATATATTTCTTATAATTATATAATTATTTAAATAAATAAATATATTCATTTATGATTATAATTATGAATAAATATATATTTATTATAATTTTTTAATTACAAATAAATAAATATTTTTTTATTTAAATAATTATAAAATTATAAAAAATATATTTATTATACTTAAAATGTTATAAATATATATAACTAGATAAATATATTTATAAATATATACATGTATCCTACAAAATCCTGACCCCATGTTTATGTTTATTTTTAATAAATTTTCTAGGGCCATGGTTTTATCCATTTTTCACACTTTTCTGCATATAAATAAATATAGATATATTTAAATAATTATAAAATTATAACAAATATTTTAATTATATATATTAATAAAATTAAAAATATAATAAATATATTTCTTCTAATTTTATAATTATTTAAATATATATGTATATCATTGTAATTATAAATAAATATATTGAAATATATTACAATATAATAGTTTTCTATTTTAGTAAAAAAATAATGAAACCAAATCACATCACACTACATATAAGGAATAAAACTTCTTCCATTCAATGAAAAAAACCATTAAAAAGTCTAATTAGTGATTAAACACATTTGAAACACGAAATGAGGATACTTTCTTTAATGAAAATAAGAAAAAAAACTCATATTTAAAAATATATTTAAAAATATATTTATTTAATTATATATATATATATATTTATAAGTACAATAAATATATTTATTATAATTGTATAATTATTTACAAATATATTTATTTATAATTATAAGATTAAATAAATATTTTTATAAATATTTTTAGGTAATTATAAATATATTTATATATTTATATATATGTAATAGATGTATCTATTGTAATTTTATAATTATGTAAATATATATATATTTAGTTATAATTATAATTATAACTAAATATATTTAAAAATTATTTATATATAACTAAAATTTTATAATTATAAATATAATAAACATATTTATTATTTAAATATATTTATTGTAATTTTATAAGTATTTATGAGAACATTATAGATTCATGGATATAGCATGAATGAATCATATACCTAGTAAAGTATAGATCATAAAAAACGAGTCATCATGTATATGGACAACATGAATAATAATGAGGGTGTAATGTATAAATGAATATTCATAACGAATACATAAGATATGGAATTCAATTATACTCACACATCAATATATTTATTGACCAAATTCATTGAAAACATATATATATATTTATAATTATAATTATAAATATATATTTCAAAAGTATTTATATATAATTATAAATATATAATCAAAAATAATATATATATATATATATATATTTATTTAAATAAATATATATATATATAATTATAATTATAATTATAAATATATATTTAAAAAGTATTTATATATAATTATAAATATATAATTATAAATATATTAATATAAATATATAATTATCAATATATAATTATAAATATATAATCATAAATAATATATATATATATTTATTATTTCATAAAATTTATTATAATCTTATAATTATTTAAATATATATTTATTTAATTATAATCTAATAAATTTTTTTTAAAAAAAAATATTATATATATATATATATTTGAATTGTTTATAAAATATATATTAATTATGAACATGTGTTTTTTATTTAATATATATAAATAAGCATTATTTTTTAATATAAATATAATAATTTTACATAAATTAATAATATTATTTATTAAAAACTTTTATAAGTGCTTTTAGCTAGCACTGATAAAGGTCCCCATTTATCAGTGTCTTTTTCTTAGTGCTGATAAAAGTCAATGCTGCCTTTGCACCGATCTATGGTAGTGTAAAATAATGATGATAAAAGGGCACTCTTATCAATGATTTTTCAGGGCTAATAAAAGGTCCTTTTATCGATTATTTTTTATCACTGATTAAAGTACTCCCTTTATCAGTGCTTTTTTTATTGCTGATAAAGGGTGGTACTGACTAAATCCAATTATTTTGTAGTGTCAGTACTTATTTATCATTCTCATGCATGCATATGCCATGCAGAAATTAAGCATATATGTGTGTTGGCTGAGATTGTTTCCCCTTACCTCTTGGTTATTCTGCAAAAAACTTTACCACTCCAACAAGCTCTTCATGTGGTAAGTAAATAGAATTTAATATACTTATCATATATATATATATAATAAATAATAACATTAAATAATAACAATGAGTAATAAAAAAATTAAAAAACAAATAATACATAATGAATAAATACGAATTAAATGATTAATTATTAATGATTAATGATCAATGATTAATGATTAATGATTAGTGATTAATGATAAATAATTAATAAATAATCAATAACAAACAAACGATTAATAAATATATAAATAAATAATAAATATGGAAAAAATAATGAATAAATAACATATTTATATATGATAAATAAATAATTGTTAATAGATAAGTAATGAATAATAATAAAGTAATATTAAATTAATAATAAATAATGAATAGAAAATTTATAATAATTAAACAATAAATAATACATCAATTATAAATTAATAACAAATAATAATTAAATAATAAATTTTAAATTTTAAATAATATGTAATAATATATAATAAATATGTAGTAAATATTAAAAAATAATTTAATGATAAGTTAATAATAAATAATTCATAATAAATTAATATGTAATAAATAAGTAACAAATAAATAAATAATAAATAATAAATAAATAAATAAATAATTGTATATATTACGTAATAATATGTAATAAATAAATAATAAATATTAAATAATATTAAATATTGATTTAAAAAATAATAAATAGATGATAATATATAATTAATGAACAGATTACAGATAATAAATAATAAGTGATAAATGGATATAAATATCTATAAATATATATACATATAGAAAATTTTATATAAATATACACAAACACACGTATTTTTGTTACATAAATATATATAAACACGTATACCCGAAAAGTTTAGGACTCGAGCATGCTCTGTCCTAAAAATTATTAAAGAAAAAAAAATTACAGCAAAACACAAAAAAACATGAAGCACACAAAGCCCCACCAAACCAGAAAGGTGACAAAATAATGTCACCTTGGATAGAGTCAAACAAAATCAGAATCATTCCTGTGATCATGGACAGAGTCATCATCAACAGTCTTTTACTCTAACTATGAGTTTCTTTGATTAAGGATCACCGCGTACTTCTCCTTGAACTTCTCCTGCTTTGGAGTGAGCTTGGGAGAAGACCCATTAGACACACTTTGGATGCACCATTTTGTCGCAGCCCAATAATCTCATCCACATCCTTTTCCATGTCCTTTTGGATGTCTACCCCATCTCTAGGTTTTGGAAACAATCTGATTAGTCACCCCATCATCAAAATCATCTTAAGTGCAAGAAACCATCAAAGGTTGTATCGTCTTTACTATCTGAACATCTCTTGGCAGGCCAGCCAATAGTAGCATGTTTGGAACAACATCAACCTATGATAAATCAAAGTATTTTTTTTCACTTGAGATGAGGAAATATTTTCTTTCCAAAAATCCTCTCTATGTGATTCAAGAACTCCGTAAAAGTTAGATGTAGACACCTGTTAAGAATCAGTTCCCTCACCCTTTTCCTTATCTAGTATAGGAGGGATCACACCATGAGGAGATCTAGTAGCAGTCACATGTTCCCATTCAATCTAAAGAGTTGGAAGTGCAGTTGTAAGAGTCATAAAATTTTTATTAATGACCAACTAGAATCCCTCCGCATCCACAACCTTAGCCTTCCCCTTCCCTTTTGCAGGTGCAATTAAATCATGCTTCAATTCAAGATCAACTTCTTATAGATTGAAAGCCTCATGAATAAACTGATCATCCTCATCCATATTAGTAGAATCAAACCACTTCTAAGATTCATTAGGTATCCCCTCCTTTATGTAATGGTTCCCCATGAGCAGCCCAAACTCTTTCTGCTGAGCCAACTTTTACTATTGAAACTTCCCCAATAGCTATAACTACCCACGATCTCTTCATAACTTCAGATCTCTAATCAGCATTGAGTTTTTCCTTTGAACTAATTAAAGATAAAAGGACTTGTGTCATGTGCATGACCAAGGTGAAAAAACCCAGATTTTGCATTCTTGAGATCATTAAGATCTCCAGTGGAGACATAAACAAAAACAATCCCAAATAATGATGATATTGTGAAGTAAACCCTTACCTTAAGTTTGACTTCCTTCATATGCGTTTGAACATTTTGAATAAAAAATATAGATTTATTATACTTATATTATAGAACCATACTCATATATATCATACCATATATGATTTACTTAAAATCTTTTATCATCCATTTATTTACTATTCCTTGTTAAAATAATTTTTTGGATAATAACTGAATTGTTTTTCATATATGTTTTGGTTCAGTAGTTTTGGTCCTTGTACTTTCATCATGGTTCCATCATATTAAAAAATTTAACAATGATATAAATATCATATATATTAATTATATATATATATAGAGAGAGAGTAATACATAAAAATTATTGATAGAAAAATTGATTACACTCTTCCTAGAGATGATAAGTTGTACGTACACATGAATATTGTTTTCATTTTCTGAAAGATGAAATGAGAAAAAGTTAAATAACAATTCACCTTTATATAATCATTATCATATCATATATATTCAAAATATATATATTACCCTCCTTGTAAATAGGAAACAAAAAATGAATCACATCACTTCGTGGAGGGGGTAGTCCATTCGTACGCACAAGTGACATAATCATTTTCCAACAGATTGGAAGGTAAGAAGGTAGACACAATATTATAATTTTGGAAGTATAATTTTGTCAAAATATTATATATATTCATTAAATCCATCATTTTATCCAAACATGAGAGGCGGTGGGGGAAAAATAATTACATCAGTTTTCAAGGTAGTAATCTGATGTACACACGATCGATGGTTTCGTTTCCCATTTGATGGAATAAGAGATGAATATAGGTTATGCCATAACATAATAACATCTTAGTATATGAAATATACTAATGTTATTAATTCATCATAGTTTAAGAATATTTAGAAGTAGAATAATAAATAAAACGAAGATGCTCAGTTAAGAATGATATATCATCTTCAGACAACCTCTTTATGTTTGAACAAAAATCCTTCCTAGGGTGATTTTCTAATCAAACCAGGGACTTTAGGTCATTCATTTTATAAGTGATAAGGAATGAAATTTTTTTAAATACTCAAAACTATTCAATAATTAGAAGTCACTTTCAAACCAAGTGAATTCAAAATTAATAAACAATGGAGTGAAGGGTGGATAAGGTTGATCCACATAATCACCATAAAAAAGGAAATATGCTTTAAAATTGTTATTTCCTTTAACTCTAATGTTACTTATTTTTACCATTTTAGTTATCACCATGAAAACTAATTTCTTACCTAGGTAATTTAACCTTTAATACTAAAAATAAAATTGGACTTATTAGATAATTTGGACCCACTTATTCTAAATGTGAAATATAGTTTATCAAATAAAAAACCTATATGTGTGGAAAATTAATTTTAACACATGCGTACTGTCATGAACCAAGACATGTCATCATCCGAATCGGCACCCAAATTGGTATGTGGTATGGCTTGAAGGGCATTCCCGGTCCCCATGGGCTGGAAACAAGTTCTCAGGTATCAACAACACAACATGGGAATGATTTACCTGAATTTATAAACATAAAACAACCAACAATTCAATAAACTGAAACTGAAAATCCATAACCGAACAATCCATAAACAATTTGAAGATTTGAGTTACAAGGTTTATACAAGAACCAAAAAGTCTATAACCAAAAAACGAAACAAAATCTATCTCAAGAACCACCACATGGAAAGAGGAGTAGTTACCTCAATCCACCTCCACAACGTTAGACCAAGGAGAACCTCTAGCAACCCAAACCACCATCACCAAGAGAATTTTACTTACCTGTGTCAAATATAAGTCCACTTACACCCAAAGGTGTAATTAGGGTGTGATCCTAATCCCATTAGGATGCCACCTGACAATATATTCTATACTATAAACATGATAAGATAAATACCTTGCATGCTTTAATAATGAAATATTAGAAATTTTTTATGGGAAACAACTTTAAAAAAACACCTTTAAAAGAAAATATGCTTGGTTTTGAAATAGCCAACAAAGCATACTATATGATGATGATGAGTGCGATATATCCAAAGAGAACTAGTCATGGTAAAACCCTCTATGAACTAGCTAGAAATGGGAAAATTGGTACCTTGTATCTTGGGAAAATGTGGCATAAAAACCATGAAAATCAGTGTTCTCATGCATGATCCACTAGGAGGGAACACCCCATGGGCCTAGTAGTCTCCAATCATCATCAATATTTATTTAGTGTTGTCATTTTCAATCTTGATAAGTGAAACCAGGTCAAATCTGATTCTGTATCACTAGAATACTAGTCCTAGTTGGCCCACCTAATTACCTGGGCTTACCTTTGTGCTCAATCAGGTTCCGCATTTCACATAACACGCCACTTCCATATTTTATAAAACAAACAATGAATTACACCTCAAAATCCACCACTTGAACACCCAAAATCATCTTTTAAAACAAAACATACTTCAAAAACAAATTCAAAACATAGTTTAAACCACTTTAACTATTTAATATACCACTTTATCAATTTATAAAACATTAATAAGTAGCACAACAAGGGTTTACACCAAGAATATACCCCATTTCTTATATAACGAAAATTTTTAAGCCATATACAAACCAAATATTTCTAAAAACCACATTTCACCACACACACAAATCATAGAACATCGAAAAATAATCAAGAAAGTAATATAAATTCATCAAATAATGTTTAAGAAAATAATCACCCACCTTGGGTGTTGAAATCCACAAAATCTGGTGTGAAACTACAACCGCACCTCAACCACACCTTAAAGAAGAAACATAAAACCCTAATCAACAAGAGCGAACACCAAAGATCAAGATTCAACCCTAAAATCATAACCATAGTCATTGGAGAAGAGGAACCCCAAGAAAAAGAAATGAAACCCCTAGAATAGGGGAAGAACCAAAGGAAGGAGGAGACTTAATTGATGAATTGAGGAAGTACTACCCAAATCCGACCAATAAATCAAAGATCCAAGGAGGAGAGGGGGTGGAGGGAGGTGCTTGGAGAGGATAATCACTAATGGGGTGATATAGAGGGGTTCTAGGGCTTTAAAATCTGGGAGAGAGAAACCCAAAACACAATTTTTAATGAGTTGAATTGGGTGTAAGATTAGTCTTCATGGTTTGATAAACCACACAACAACCGTTCTCTACGCTCTTTATAAGGAGGTCCTACCTCATGACTACCTCTCATGGTATGACTGTCCATGTGTTGTCCATGCAGTAGCTACTACCTCAAATGGACAATGACTTCATGAGTACCTGGGCTAAGGCACATGACAATGTGATGGTCATGCAGCAGGTTCTGTCTCACCTAGACACATACTGCGTGATTACCTGGACATGAAACTCGGTTAATACTAAGCGTGCGCCAACCATGTTCCAAGGTATTACCACCCTATTTTTTATAATTTCATCTAGAAACTTAGGGGAGACCTCAAAGAAGAAGGTTAGAATGAAAATAAAAAGATGCCTCAAAAGGAAATCATGTATGTGACAATTCTCCCCACCATGAAAACTTTTTATCCCCAAAAAGTCAACTTGAAACTTGATCAGAAAACAAGAATGGGTTTTCTTGCTCAACCCATGACTTCTACTCACAAGTCTCGTGTATATCATCATCATACTACCAAAGGACATTGAACAATGGGATAGGCTTCCTATAAATCACTTTTTCATGGGAATATATAATCCACACTGTTCATTTAAACACAGACAAATTGGGAGCTATCTCCAATTCCTCCCAATTTAACACATGAGATGGGTCCAAATTATACTTCTTCAATTGGGAGACATGAAATAGATCATGAATTGACATCAAATGAAAAGGTAAAGCTAACCTATATTCCACCTTACCAATCCAGTCTGTGATTTAAAAAGGTTCAACATGCCTCAGTGTTAGCTTTCCCTACTTCCCCAAATGACGATGACCCAAACGAGGTGCCACTTTCAAGAACACCTAGTTACCCACAAAAAATTCAAGATATCGGTTCCATTGATCAACTTAAGATTTTTAGAAACTCTGAGTTGTCAATCATTACCGCCATATTAACTTGACTTTCTCATACGTCTCTTTCACAAGGCTCGGTCCCAACAGTGAGGTCTCAGCTACCTTATCCCAAGACAATGGAGACCAAAAGGATGACCATAGAGAACCTCAAAATGATCTATTAAAATAGAGGTTTTTTTAAATGGTTGGGGATAAAGCCTCAATTTATTATTAAAGCAAAAACCTCTTTAAGAATGGGTAGAGGGAGAACCATTAAATATTCTGAATACCCAAGGCCAAGTGGCCTGAATACAAGGCTTGGAAGCCCATTTTTTGGCCCAAAGGACCCCTCGGTAAACTATACTACTACAACACCCACACTGATATAGTACTGCCACCACTACAGTATCTTATACAGTTCCTCCGTCGCTACAATTCCACTGCTACTACAGTTCCACCGCTACTACAGTGCTGCTACGGTTCCCTCCTACAGTACTGGTATAGTAACCTGAAAATTCATCCCTGCCCAGATTTGATTCTGGGTCTTTTGGATGCTAATAAGAAGCCTATACCACTTGGGTACATGATTGGTAACTATTATTATAAGCAAAATTGACCAATCCCAAATGTTTATCCCATGAAACTCTGAAATCCAAGACACATGCATGAAGCATGTCTTCCAGAATCTGATTCACTTACTCCATATGACAATCTGTTTGAGGATGGTATTCCATGATCATCTTGATCTAAGACCCTAATTCATTTTGAAGGCTTCCCATAATCGAGATTTGAAACATGGGTCTCTATCAGAAACAATTTCTAATGGCACACCATGCATCCTTACCACATCCTAGACATACAACCGCCCCAACTAATCCACTTTTTCTGAATCTTTTATTGGAATGAAATGGGATGATTTGGTAAAATTTTCAATCACCACCCAAATGGTGTTCCTTCCCTGAGGTTTATGAGGAAATCCAATAATAAAATCCATGGTGACCTCGTCCCACTCCCAGGTAGGAATGGGTAATGGTTGAAGAAAACCAGAGGGCCTTTAATTCTCTGCTTTTACCTGGTGATATGTATAACATCTCAATTCAAAATCAGTTATGTCCCTCCTCATACCTGGCAACTAGAACTACCCATGGACATAATAATACATCTTGGTCGCTCCAGGATGAACGAACCACTGAGACTAGTGGCTATCCTGCATCACCACCTTCCTTAGAGATAGTGACACCAAATAATAACCTTTGAAACAAAGAACTCCCTCGGGAGCCAACGACCAATCATGATATGTCTCCCCACCCTCAAGGAACTACATAAACTATTGTAAAAATTTATCACCTTGCTACTCCTGCTAAATTAACTCCAGAAGATAAGGAGAAAACTAAACTCTATCCAAGAACCCACCTCTACTGCGCTTCTTGGTCTCCAAGTGCATCTGGGAAAAGTGCCCCATCAAGGTCCACTCATCACTAGACTTCCTCAATGCCTACACTGGAACTTTTCTTCTCAAGGTGTCTACCACAACATTACACTTTCCTGGGGTATAAATGTTATCAAAATAGAAACCCTATAGATACTCAATCCAACAACGCTGCCTCAAATTCAAATCCTTTTGGGAGAAGATGTAGGCGAGGCTCTTATGATCAGAATAGACCACAAATTTCTTCCTAGAAAGATAATGTCACTATGTCTTCAAGGCATGCATTACCACTAATAACTCCAAATCGTGGGTCAGGTAATTCTTTTCATGTGGCTAGAGTTGGTGAGAGTAATATTCCACCACATGATCATCTCGCATAAGCACACACCTGAGACCCATACCCGACGCATCACAATAAACCACATAACCCTTTCCCGACTCTGGAAAGATCAACATGGGTGCAGTAGTTAACCACCGCTTCAACTCTTCAAAGGAAACCTAAAATTTTGGGGTCCATTCAAACTTCACCCCTTTCTGGGTGAGTGTGTTCATGGATATAGAAAGCTGAGAGAAGTCCTGAAAAAACTGCATGTAATAACCTTCAAGGCCAAGGAAAATTATGATATCGAACACATTCTTAGGGTGCTACCACGAAATAACTATGCTAATATCCTCAGGGTCCACCAAAACCCATTGCTCTGAGAGGAAATGGACCAAAACATCACTTTCCTAATCCCAAATGTTCACATTGAATGATTTTCATAGAAACAATGATCCCAAAGAGTGCCCAACACAATCCTCAAATGATCATCATGCTCCTCCTTGGATCTGGAATAAACCAAAATTTCATCTTCAAATACCACAATAAAAGAGTCAATATATTGGTGGAACACCCTATTCATGAGCGCCATAGAAATTGTTGGATCATTCATCAATCCAAAAGGCATGAACAAATACTCAAAATAGATGTACCTACTTCAGAAGTCCGTCTTCAGAATATCCACCTCTTTCACCCTGACTTGGTGGTAACCAGAATGCAAGTCTATCTTGGAGGACCACTTTTCTCCTTTTAGCTGGTTGAAAAAGTCATCAATTCGGTCCAAAAGATATTTGTTCTTGAAGGATACCTTATTCAGTTTCTGGTAATAGATACACAATTAAAGAGATATTTCATCCTTCTTTGCGAATAAGACTGGGGAAGCCAAATGAGAGACTCTTGAAAAATGAACTCTTTGGATTCCAAGTTGTCCAACTGTATATTTAATTACCTCAGCTCAGTGGAGGCCATACAATATGAGGGAAGAGATATAGGCCTTGTTCCCAATTCCAAATCAATTGAAAACTCCACATCTCATTCCAGGGGTAAACCTAAAAATTCATCGGTGAATACCTATGGGAACTCATCCATTATAGGAGGTAATACACCCTCAGAAGCACCACCATTGTACTATATCACGAGCGACAATAATTGAAGAACAAGATTACCCAATTATGGGAGTATAGGTCCAGTACAACCCGACCGAGGATCTCATTTCCTAAGAAAAACCTGATCACTCTCATCAGGTTCCATGAGAATTACATTCCACCTATAATAATCAATATGCAATTGGAAGCGCACCATCCAATCCATGATAAGGATTACATCAAAGAGGTCCATATCCAAGACCAGGAAATCCCATTCTAGCTCAACCCCAGACACAGATAGTGCATAATATGAGCACTTAAGACCCTGCTCAATCTTCTTATCCTACGACATTACCAACTCTATCGCAAAATTCATAAGCTTGGTTGGAAAATTCAACAGATTTATAAGGCAGGAAGGGATAAATGAAAAAGAAGCACCAATATCAATTAAAATGACTGTTATAGAAGATGAAATCAAAATGGTACCTCGAACTGTCGAGGTCCCTACATCTCGTACCATTGGTTCTTGATCCACAACATGAAAATGTCTGGTCTATGCCTAAGCCTGAACACGACCACTACCATGTGGCTTTGTCCTGAACTAACTCTGAACAGAAGAAGATCTTGTCCCACCACCATGATCACCAAACTGAGATCCCACCATCCTGGATGGCTTGGGTTGATCTGACATTCCCCCAGAGGCTACAAATCCCACCCCACTTTGATATGGTCACATCATTTTGAAAAAACACTGTAGGTTCCCCATAGCTTCACACCGATGGAAAAGTTTGGGAGGAGATGCACACACCGGTCGAATGTGTCCTGCCTTTCCGAACTGATGGAATACTACAAACCTAGCATCAAAGGCCATAGATAAAGACTATTGGGAAGGGTGATCTGAACTACCACTTCCCTTTTCCCCCTGATCATCTCGCTTCCTCTTCTTATCAGATGAACTGCCTCTGTCCAAAACTGATATAGCTCAAGAGGAACCAAATCTACCCTTGTGATAAATCTCTACCATATTGGCTTGATCAAATACTTCAGTATAAGTATTCAATTTGAACAGAAATACCTGAGAATAGATCTCTGGTTGCAAACCCCTTCCGAACCTCTCAGTCTTCATCTTCTCATTGGAAACTATTTCGAGTACATACTGAACTAGCCCGGCAAATAGGTTGGAATACTTCATTACTGATTGGTACCCTTTAATAATTTCCAAAAATTCCCAAGATCAGGTATATTCCAATACATTAGGGAAATAATGGTCATTGAAGACATCCTTGAAGTCTTTCTAGCTCATCTTTTGATTATTCCCAGCTTGAAACACTGAGTCCCACCACCTCCAACTTGGACCTTCTAGTAGGAACAATGCACATTTCACCATGACTTCCTTAGGAGTGTCAAAGAATTCAAACATGTGCTCTATATTTTAAAGCCACTCCTATGATTCCTGAGGCTCTGGGATACCTCAGAAAGAAGAATGTTTTTTCTTTAGGAACTCCCGAGCTTTTTCCTTTCTAGGACCATATTCAGCTTCTCTGACTAGATCAGGGACAGGACCTGCTCCCTATCCTAGAGCCTGAATAGCCCAAACTACATCTTCCACTAACCTATGATCAAGTAGTGAGGGAGAACTCTCCCTGTCCACTTCCTGTGGTTTCAAGGGAACTCTCTAGGGATGCATGTTGCTACAAAAAGAAACAATCACAAGAAAACCATCAAAACATAAAATTTGAAAATTTTCAGTAATAACAAAAAATAAAAATAAATCAAACTCGCCACGACAAAGCGACAACCAAACCACTTACCCACCCCACTTAGCGTCCATGCACATTCTGCATCTTTTACTTCTAACCTGGAGGAGAAGTCCAATAAGAATTCCCAACATCCCATGGAAGCTCAAGATATGTGACGAGGTGTGCTGGCTAAGCACCCTACTCACAACTAGAACTCCAAGCCTCGATAGTCCTAGCTCTAGTCTATCCAGAATAATCCCAAATAACATGACCTAAAAGAGATAACCTACTCTGATACCATTTTGTAATGAACCAATATGGGTCTTCATTTGAACTGGCACACGAACTGGTCCGTGGCATGGACTAAAGGGAGTTCTAGATCCCCAGAGGCTGGAAAAAAGTTCATGGGTATCAACAACACAACATGGGAATGATTTACCTGAATTTTTAAGCATAAAATGAAAAAAAAATCTATAAAATGAAAATGAAAATCCATAACCAAAAGATCCATAAGAAATTTCCAGATTTGAGTTACAAGGTTTATACAAAACCAAAAAGGAAACAAAAACTATCTCAAGAACCACCACATGGAAAGAGGAGCAATTCCCTCAAGCCACCACCACAACGTTGCACCAAGGAGAACCTCTAGAAACCCGAACCACCACCAAGAGCATTTCCCTTACTTGTTTCAAATATTACCAAGTCTACTTACACCCAAATGTGTAAGTAGAATGTGAGCCTAAGCCCTGTAGGATACCACCCAACAATAGATTCCATGCTATAAACATTATAAGATAAATAACATGCAAGTTTTAATAATGAAATACTAGATACATTTTAATGGGAAACAACTTTTAAGGAAAACAACTTTAAAAGAAAATATTTTTTCTTTTGAAATATCCAACAAAGCATACTGTATTCCAACTGTTAGTGCGATATATCCAAAGAGCACTAGTCATGAGAAAACCCTCTAGGCAATAGCTATCAATGGGACACTAGGTACCTCGTATCTTGGTGAAATGTGGAATAAAAACCAAAACAACCAGTGTTATCATGCATGAGCCACTAGGAGGGGAGACCCCATGGGCCTAGTGGTCTCCAATCATCATCAATATTTAGTTAGTGTTGTCATCGTCAATCCCGCTAAGTGAAACTGGGCTGAAGCCACTTTTGTATCACTAGAATACTAGTCCTAGTTGGCCCACCCAGTTACCCAAGCTTCCCTTTGTTCTCAATCAAGTTCCACATTTCACATAACACAACACTTCCACATTTCATAAAACAAACAATGCAATACACCCTATGAGACACCACTTGAACACCCAAAATCCTCTTTTAAAACCAAACACACACAAAAAACCAATTCAAAACATGGTTCACACCACTTGAACTATTTAATAAACCACTTGTAAAATTTAAAAAACATTAACAAGTATCACAACAAGGGTTTAAACCAATAATATACCCCATTTCTTATATAAAAACCATTTTTAGCCATATGCAAACCAACTTTTTCCGAAAACCACTTTCGCACCGCACACACAAATCATAGAACAATTAAAAATACTCAAGAAAGTGATATAAATTCATCACATAATTTTTAAGCATGGAATCACCTACCTTTGGTTTAGAAATCCCCAAAATACAGTGTGAAACTCCAACCACACCTCAAGGAAGCAAGATCAAACCTTAATCAATAAGATCGAACCCCAAAGATCAAGATTCAACCCTAAAATCATAACCCTAGCCTCTGGAGAAGAGGAATCCCATGAAAAAGGAAAGAAAAGACTAGAATAGGGGAAGAATCAAAGGAAAGAGGAGGCTTACTTGATGAATCGAGGAAGAACCACCCAAATTTGGCCAAGAAATCGAAGATCCAAGGAGGAGAGGGACTGGAGGGAGGCGCCTAGAGAGGAGAATCCTCAATGGGGTGAGATAGAGGGGTGCTAGGGATTTAAAATTATGAAGAGAGAAACTTGAAACACAATTTTTAATAAACTGGATAGGGCACATAGTTAGTCCACATGGTTTAATAAAGCGTGCAGTGACCGTGCTGCACGCTCTGTCCAAGGAGGTCCTACTGCACACCTACCTCGCACGGTCTGATTGATCGTGCGTTGGTCGTGCCATTATTGCTACCTAAAACAGCCAGTGACCGCATGAGTACCTGAGCTGAGGTTCACGACTATGCGATGGTCGTGCGGTAGGTTCTGTCTCGCCCAGACACCTACCCTACAATTACTTGGGCAGGGCACATGGTTAATACTAACCATGCGCCAACCTTGCGCCAATGTCAGCACACCATTTTTTTTATAAATTCTTCAAATAAAAAAACTCAAGGGAAACCTCAAAGAATAAGGATAGACTAAAAATAAAAAGAAAAAATACCTCAAAAGGGAATCACAGATATGACACACACGTAATGTGCAAAACCCTATTTTAACCTTAACCGTGGTAATTAATTTTTATTGTTTTTACTATTCATTATGATAGAAAAATAAGTTGACCTTATAAACTATTATTAATTATGTTTATTCTAAATATGGAATCAAGTTTTTAAATTCAATTCAAATAAGTGGCAAAATTTAATTTAAAATTAAACCTGCAAACCTGACAAAAAATGGTTTTCCAAAGAAAATGTATTAGTATAAAAAGTTTTTATATCAAAATTAACACAAAATTGATTCCAATGAACTAAATTGGATTAATAATAATATAATTGAAGTAATATTACCTTTAAAACCATTTTAAAAAAAGAAAACATTATAAATGCTTTAAACGAAAATACAATTTGTAATAAAAATCAGTATTTTCACTATTAATCAGAAAATTAATCTTTTCAGAAAATTCTTAAAAAATCACTCTAAGATAATTTTGGTATGTTTATTTTGAAAATGATGTTCATTTTGTCACATATATTTTCTAAAAGTGGAAAAAATTAATTTTAAAATAAGTGTGGAAAACGCGACAAAACCCCTTTAAAAAATATAGTTTTAAGTATAAAACTAGATTTATTCTTATCTCATGCCTACAAAAATATTAGATTAATGATAAAAATTTGATTGAATATATATTATATAAATTTCATTAAAATCAATTACCAAAAGTGATAAATTTAATTTATTAAAAAAACACATTACAAGTATAAATACAAGTTTTCATAAAAACATTTCTTTTAATTTTAAATGATTTTTATTTTCATTTTTAATCAATTGATAACCAATGAATTTATTTTATATATGTGTAGGCCATATAATTTTCATAACTTATTTATTACTATTCATATCTGCCAATTTAACGACTAGATTATAACAATATACAATATTACGATTCATTTGGACTTGGGGTTGCGTGTATCACAAACTATCAAAAAGATTAAATTTATTTAAAAAGAAATATATCATTAAATATTTGGGTGTTACACCCCATATCGTGACGGCTTGGTTCCGCCCCTCTAATGATCAATACTAGTTTTGGTCGTTTGGTAGTTAACACATGCATTTGAACCTCGGACTTGTAGAGTGCAACAAGCTTTGGTTACAAAATTTCTGGAAAGTATGATTCAGGCCTGGTGACTCTTTGATCGTCTTTTCCCCATACAAATCCTATACTAGCCACTGCATTGGATATGAAGTCAACATTATTAAGCAGGTCACTACATGTATTGTACATGCACTGTAGTAGCTTGGAAGGGGAAACATTTATGCTCCTGATCTTGGGTAACAAAACGGTTTTCTGGGCCGATCCTGCAACTGAGTCCATATGACATCATATCTTCCCCTCACTCGAGTAAATTCCTGGGTTGCCTCGAAGAAATGCCCAACAGGCTCAACAAGATCAGTCTTAAGTAGCCTGCTAGATGTCACCCATGCTGAGTGCTCCACTGAAGTCTACTTATTTTTTATCCCTTTATCAAGTTCAGGGGTCCTTTCCATGTTACTTTTATATTGGAAATTTTTCGTCCGCCATTCGTATAAATACCTTGGTAGGACTGTTGCGACCACAAAGCAACAGATCAGCCAGTTTTTTCCTAAATCCTTAGATATCATCATGTCCCCTTTAAAGAGCTTCACTTCTTTTGTCATACCAGATTTGGGTGGTCACCTTTGTGAAACATATTTCAAATCAAATTGTTCATCATGCCCCATTGCAGCACAAATGGAGGCCTAAGAAGAGTTAGGATCCCCTCTAGAAAATTTAATACTATCAAGGGCTTCAGGTACAAATGGGAAGATGCGGCCATCTCTGCACATGAATGTTGAACTTCCAAGCTTACTTCAACAGTATTCAGACCTTCTTCTTCCATTTCCATTTGTTGAGCATGGTCCAGATAGGCCACTTGAACTGAGAAATTAATCTCAACATGGGAAGTTTCGTCCACTGCTGCACGATCAAAATCCCAGAGCATCTCTTTTTTGAGTTGCGCCCAGGTGAATTCTGCCTTGGATGCTTTTTCCAATAAAAACCAAAGTTCAATATCAAGAAATAAGCCTCGAAACTAACCATGTTTCAGGATCTTTCTTAAAAAATTCCAGCATTATCAATTACCAAGAGCGCTTGTCCCAGAATTTTTCTAGCCTGCCAAAATGAAGTCAGGATTTGCTACAGGGGTAAGAGTAGTGTCATAACAAGAGTTGCATTGCCTTAATTTTTAGGAGGGGATCCATTAAGCTGGATCACCAAATTCGAGGACCATTTCCTGGAAAATCGTACTCAAGAAGACATGAAGTGACATCTGGCACAGTTAAGTATGGAGTACACCGCTCTAAACTAGTTCCTGTCCTGGCTGAGTAAAAAACAAAGATTGGAATGGGTGCAGTTGAAGTCAGCACTAATGGCGAAATATGGGAATTGACAAGGAACATGAGTTTTTCCTACAACATTGTGACAAGCAGCAGTCCTCGCATCCTCTGTACGCGGCAGTAGAGGAGGGGGGCACTGTATAGTGCAATGAACAAGAGAAGAATGATTATAATCAAGATCGTATTAGTAAGGACAGGAAGCTGGACAGAGGGGAATCACTACCGTTTATGGAGACATTGCGGCAATCTAGTTCTGCGGAGGAGCAGTTTGTCTACGAACCAGTTCACTCTAAAGTGGAATCATGACTTCCCGGATACATGGCGAGGCATGTGCAGAGGGCCGACCATGCTGGGTTGTTGTATGTACATTGGAGCTAGGCATGGAGGCAGTGCAGCAACAACCAGGTACAGAGAAAATCGCATTACCTCCTACTCTTTGCGTCATGGAGAATCACTGTTCCTTAGCATGTGAGGCGTGAGGAATGTAATGAGGAGAAGGACGTCTTAGCTCAGCTCCAGGGGTATCGTGTCAGGTGGAAGCAGGGAGTGTTGTCACCTGCACTAGTGAAGGAAGATATGCAGTCAGGCACTATCACACAGATCCAGGTAAGAGAGGCATCGTTGATTCATGTCCTTCTTCCCTCTTGGATCCGATTCCCTTGTTAAACTGTAATTTCCATTTTTCTTAGGATCTCTTTCCCTCGATTCAGCCGAATTTCATTTGATACTTATCTTTTTTAGTGTAGTAATCTAATTCCTATATTTACATATAGAATTCTACTAACCATGTTCATTAGGTCCCACCCACTCATGTGTCTCCTCCATTGGGCTTGGATTCTCCTCAAGATCAGATTTTTCAGTCAGTTGAATCAGCCAACACACTAGCCTTCATGAATCTATTGCAGACAATCACCCTTAACTTCTCAATAAATGAAATAAGAAGAAGAAAACTATATCCTTTTCCCATAATCCATGATGTATGATCACTCGATCAATGCATAATTAAAAAATAAATGTTGATACCTATCATAATTGTGTTTCAAGAACCCACGACTCCACTAGGTCATCTTGATGACCCCTACATTGTTATGGAATTCTAAGTGGATTTGATCCCCATTAAAGATTAAATGCCAGTTCAATGAAATAGGGAGTAATGTCAATTCACAACATAAATTTCTATATCCCATCAATTAATATTGATTATTTGGGTTTTTTCTCAAAAGCATCATATAGATAATAGCTTACATGTTTATCTATATATCTAATTGACATTGTACTTTCAATTTCTTAAATATGTATATATATTTATATCACAAAGTGATTATATTCTGTTTAACAATAATTTTTTAATATCCTTGGAATATAATTCACATTAATAGGTTATAATAGTTTTCCACTATAATGAGAACATGGATAGTCCATAAATATATTCTTAAATCAATATATCATATAGTCTAGATATATCTATCTTACATGACATAGATGATGGTTGACTATCAGGTGATAGAGTCTCATATGAAATTGATACATCTTCTCATGAAGCTCACACTTGGTGATCTCTAAGAAGAATGACCCCAAGGAAAGACCCACTAATAGGAATTTCACATGTTTTATGTGTCATTTGATATCACTATATGAAAAAATGTTGATTTTCCCTAAAACTAGAATTATTTGGTTTTTCTTACAGCTTTATATTTTATAAAATGGTAGTTATTTTTGATTCATGTATCTTTTATAATGTATCTCTCTTGGGATTTATGTCTTTGTGAAAATGCCTAAGTGCCTCTTTTAAAATGATTCAAGTGTTTTGAAAAGTTTCTTAAAAAATTATATGTGTTCAACATACACTTTTTTGGTTTTAAATAGCTTTAAAATTATTTAAACACTTGGCATGGACTTAGGTTGCATGCCAACTATTTGTCAACTCACCCGATTGTCTTTCATAAAGGGATTTGAATGTTTTTAAAGTGTGTTTAATGCTGGTTTTACTTTAACAAGGGGTGTGTAAATTTTTAAATGAAAATTTGTAAAATATAGAGGGTTTTCATTCATTTTAAATGATTAAAACTGTTGGGTCATGAAGTTTCCTTGAATTCTTTAAAAAAGGAATTGTGGTTTTGTAAAATAGTGCTTGGAATTGATTGATTTATTTTTAAAAGGGTGTGTTATTTTAAAGAGGAATTGGTGTAAATGGTTGGTTTTTTAATGGGATTTCAAATGCGATTTTATAAATAGTTTTCAAAGTACATCTGAAATGTAGTTTTCCCATAATCTTTTAAGTTTATATTTTTATAGAATTAGGAATACCAAAACATATTATAGGGAAGACAAGTAGATTGATGATAACCCCATGGAAAGGACATGTCACTAACTCTATCCAACCCATAGGATACCCATTATGACCTCACTCCAGCAAAAGGTAAATTAATTTTTAACCCCATCACAACTGCTAAACCTACTTTTCATCCAACATCACCTGTATGGTTTAAATTAGGGGACCCCTAGTTTGATATGTCTACTGAGGCCTTCCCCCTAGAGGGATGTGATTGATTATTAATATGAAATTCTTGATGCTTATTCATGGATGTGAAAATGGTCCCTTTCTTGTGAGGGTGTTAGAGTTGACATGTGATTTACTACTTATATTATATTTATTTATGTGATGATCATTGACTTGCTGTTTCTCACTTCCACTTGTTTGGATTCATGGGAACCCTAGGAATTCTGAAATAGGTCCAGATCTATACTACACTAGTTATCTCTCACACTGGATAGTTTCTCCTAGTTGTATAGTTTTCTTAGTCTATAAGAGTGTCCCTAATGAGGAATGCGTGGGTAAGTTAGGTGAATTTTATATTTTTTTAGGATTCAACATAGGCCGACTATTAGCCTCACTATAGCGTGAGTACAAAATGAAGGAATAATTGAATTCCCTTTATGATTTTGATACCTTGTAGATAATAGAATTGGAATTAGGAAAGTGGGATCTACAGAACAATTAGATTTATAATCAAAAGGAGAAATTGGGTGATAGGGAATAGTGAAATGTGTCTCTAGTTGTAAATGTATTTCAATAATTAGAAGGATTAGATTTCAGTTACATTTTCTCACTTTCTGTAAAGTATATAATAATTCATATGGTTCTCATCTTGGTTTCCATTGAAGGTTTATTTCTAGAACAAATGGATGTCATGATTATATTCCTTCATGGAGATTATGAGGAAGAGATCTACATAGATCAACTGAAAGGTTTCATGTTAAATGGAATAGAAGGTTTGGTTCCAATCTCAAATGGAGTTTTTCTGGGCTTAACTAGGCACCAAGATATTGTAACTGGATTTTAATGCATTCATGATAGAATTAATGTTCATGTAGTGTAATGTAAATAATTGATACTATATGAAGGTGTATTATGATGGGAGTTTTTTCATTTTTCTTCTTTATGTGGATGAATTTATCTTAGTTGGACTAATGAAGGAAAGGTAGGAAGAGCTGAAGATTGATTTATCTAGAAGATCCCAAATGAAGGAACTTGGTTCTGGAAGGTGGATATTGTGGATAAATATTGATAGACACTTAAAGTATATATTTTTTTTAGCCTTGGTTAATTTTTATATCAATGATTTGTGTATTTATTTTGGTAAATATTAATATTACCGAGTCAAATAAGATGGATATGAATAAAGAATGGATGGATGCTAATCATCTGATAAAAGACTATGAAGATGGAATGAAAGAGTTCATCAAGTTTTCAAAATATCATGCATATGAACCTTTTCAAATCCTTTTCCCATGATTACGTTGTTTTTATTCAAGACAAATTAGTCTAGAGGATTTGTAAGAACAGTTGATATATCACAGAATAGATCGAAGTTATAAATGTTGGAATAAACATGGGAAAAAATAGAATGTAACTAGTGGCTGAGATAGAATTACATTTTACAGATCATCTGATAAGATTACAAGTGTGGACAATGAAGAAGACCGTATTGAGGATGTGATTATAGATGTGAATGGTGATGAAGATCGTATTGAGGAAATACCAATTACAATTGAAGATGAACTACATGATTTCACAAAATTTTTGGAGAAGTTAAAGAGTTTAAAAAAGACTCCATTATATAATGGTTTCACTAAATATACAACATTTTAAGCCATACTGAAATTGTATAATTTGAATGTAGGAAACGAATGGAGTGATACCAATTTTACAGAACTACTTTCTCTCTTGAATGACATACTCCCATAATATAATGAGATCTTGAGCCAAACATATGATGCCAAATGAATTCTAGACTCAATGGTTATGATCTCTAAAAGAATACATGTCATCCCAAATGATTGTATACTATTTAAAAAGGACCAAAAACCACTTACAGAACACCCAAAGTGTGGTGCTTCTCGATACAAGAAAGATGAATCCGATCCAATGAAAGTTTTATGGTACTTTCTAATCATTTGAAGGTTTAGGTGTTTATATAGAAGTGAGTAGACTACATAGAAATTGACATGTCATACAGATACAAGAATTAAATATGGGAAACTATGTCACCTGACCAACTCTCCTCAGTAGAAGAGAATTGATCATGAGTATCTTGAATTTGGAAACGAGTTGAGAAACCTTCATCTTGTGTTATCTACAGATGAAGTGAATCCTTTTGGTTTTCAAAGCATCCCTCATAGTACATAGCCAGTTATGTTGGTTAATTATAATTTTCCACTATGCTTATGACTGAAATGAAAATAAATAATGTTATCTATGCTTATATTAGGACCAAAACAACCAGGTAATGATATTGATGTTTATTTGTCTCCATTAGTCAAGAATTTGAAATTATTGTGGGATTCATGTGCTGCATTGTATGATGCATACAAAAAAAAAGATTCCACATTAAGAGACATGTTTTACAAGAATATAAACGACTTTCTTTCTTATGGAAATTTGTCAGGATATATCATTAAAGGAACTCATGGGTGTCCCATTTTTGAACGAGGTATATAATCGATTAGGTTCAAAAATTCATTGAAAATCGTGTTTCTAGAAAATTACAGATTTCTACGCCAACGTCATAAGTACCAATCTTAGAAGACATCATTAAATGGACAATTAGAAGAATGTACAACACTATCTCCACTAATAGGTGATGAACTGTTTGAGAAAGTAAAATATGTGGACACTGCTTTTGGTAAACCTTTTTCTAAAAACCATATGAAAACCAACTAAAAAAAGAGATCAGTTTTTTAAAATTACCATATTGGAATTGTCTGTACATCCGACATTTTCTTGATGTTATGCATGTTGTAAAGATGTATGTGATAGTGTCACCAACACATTTCCAAATGCACCTGGCAAAACAAAGGATGGAATTAATGCCAGGTTGGACATGGTTGACATGGAAATACGATAAGTGTTGGAACCAGTGAATGGTGAACAATGAAATTTTATTCCTCCATCTTCTTATACTCTTTCCAGGTAGGAGTGATATCAGTTTTTCAACTTCTTGAATGATGTAAAGGTTCTAGAGGGGTATTCATCGAATATCAAGAACATCATGTCATTGAATGATTTAAAGTTAAAGGGTTTGAAATTACATGAAAACCATGTTTTGCTGCAGGATCTAATTCCCAAAGCTTTATATTTCATTTTTTTTTCAAAAATGTCCATCATACATTAACCAGGAACTATTTCTTCTTCAAATATATATGTAGAAAAGTTATAGACTCGACAAAATTGCCGACTATGGAAAGAGAAATTATTGTCATATTTTTTGAATTTGAAATGTTCTTCCAGACAACATTATTTGATATGATGATTCATTAGATGATTCATTTTGTGAGAGAGATTCAACCATGTGGCCTTGTACACTATAGATGGATATACTTCATTGAATGGTATATGAAGATTTTGAAAGGGTATGTTAAAAATCTATTTCTGCCAAAGGGTTGTATTATAAGGTATATATTGTTGAGAAAGCCATTAAATTCTATATTGAATACCTATCTGGTGTGAAAAGCATTGGTCTATTGAAATCTCATCACACTGGGCATCTTGTGGGTGAAGGAATTTCTAGAAGAGATGTTGTCACATTCAATATTACAGATCGGGAGCAGGCCCACCTTTACATTTTTCATAAGATTTTGGAGGTTTACCCATATGTTGAAGCCAAAAATAAATTATTAGGCATTTGAATCCATCAATGGTAGAAATATGGATATCAAATAAAGATAATCAATAGTTTATAGGATGGTTTTGGGACCATATTTTTAAGGAGTCATAGGAAAATCCATATTCAATTTTAGAATGACTTCTATGGCTAGACAAAGGACCAAGTGTGTGTGTATTATCTTACAATAATTATTTAATTAATGGTTATACGTTCTATACAAATGATCTTGATGAAGGAAGTACCATGAAAAATAGTATATTTTCACTTGTGGCTGAAGTGACGCATGTTTCAATTACTAAGGAAAAATTACAATTTATGTGAATATGTCATACTTTGGAATCATAAAACAAATATGAGAGCTGGATTACAAAACATCCCAAGTGACAATTTTTCAATGCAAGTGGGTTGATAATAGGAGTGATGTTAAAATAAATGAATTAGGATTCGAGAAAGTTGATTTTAGTAATGAAGGGTACAAAGAAGAACCATTTATATCGGCATCATAGGTAGTAAAATTATTTTATGTTCCATATCCCGCAAACTGAAAGTGGTCAATTATTCTGTTATCAACAAAAAAATTTGAAGGGATAAATGAAAATTCAACTGAGGATGACCCTTTCATTGAGACATCACAATCATTTCGTTGCAGTCTCAATGTAGATTCTGTTTTTTATGTTATGGGAGACCATAATAAATATATTTGGATAGTTTATAGAGGGTTCAAATCCCTTCAGCCATAAAAAATAGTTCATTAATCAAGTTATATTTTTTGTAATATATATCATGTTACCTCATGTTATTATTCATTTTCAACTACATTTATGTACTCTAAAATAAATGTTAAACCACTTTTGTAGATAATGACTTCTACACGTGCTGGTGCTCCCAGTCCCAAGGAATAATAGGTCTCTCAACTTGCTACTACTCACAGTGCAGAGGAACAATGACCTTCTTCATGTGATGGTGCTCCCAATCCTAATGCACAATAGGTCTCTCAACATACAGTAGCTCGCAGTACAGAAATACAAAGACCATCTACACATGCCGATGTTACCACTCTAGAGGAACATATTGGAGATGTTGATTCTGGGGAAATGGTAGGAGACTACGGACCGACGATGCATAACAAACAAGAGCATTTTAGTTTGACAATGTTAGAAAAAATAATTAAGGTGAAATTCCAAGGCATCAAATATGTGGTTGGATAGAATGCGCGGGGTCATCATGTTAACCCCAACAAGGCCATGTTCAGTAGTTACGTTGGAATCAACACTCATCAACGTGTGCAGATTGATGTAGATTTGTGGCACCATTTTGTGATCGAGACTAAGACACAGATGTGGGAAGAGATTACGTAACATTATTATATCATTTCATTATTTTACTAAAAAATAATATAATGAAACATTGACTTACTCTTCATCATCCATTTTAGAGTGAATTTATAGTAGATGAATCCCACAAGAAATATGTATTAATTCTTGCTGGAAGGTGTTAGTACCACAAGGCCAGATACCCTGAGGGGGGGGGGGGGGTGAATCAGGGTATGACAGATTTAAACCTCTTCCCCTTGTAATCTTGTTTTTCTGTTAAGAAAAACTATTTTCTCTCTCTTTCCCATAGAAAAGTATACATAGAAATTAAATCATTCATAAGACACAATAATTTTTACTTTGTTCACCCTCAATGGGCTACGTTCAAGGAGCATACACCAGTGATGTGTTGATGTACCAAATCCACTATAAGCGCAATTCTTTTTACAATGTTCGAAGTGGACTCACTATCCCTTCTAGTTTACAACCACTCACAATATGAAATCTCACTGCTCTTTCAACTGAAGTGTGCTCATTACTTCTTCAAAATATCCACTCACAGTTTAAAGACATGTAGGTCCAATAATTATCACAAATTAAGGCATATTTCTTTGAATGTAGATGCTTTGTTGACGTCTAACTTTCACCCACAGATGAATCTTGCTTTGCACCGGAGGTACCGGGCAATCTTCCATCTTTCGTGTAGCCCTGTAATGATAGATGCGCTTCTCTAAGCCTCGTGCGCTTCTCCATGATGTGGTGTTATTATCTAAACCCGATGCACAAGTGTCACCTAACCACTTGCGCGACACCCCCTTAGCCAACTTTGAAATTGGGAGTCTCACACCCTTTTACGCCCAAACCAATATTGGCGTGCAACTATCAACTGGTATGCTACTTCTAAATATCTTTATACTTGCGTGACCAAACCACCACTTGCACTCCCAAACCACCTGCATGACTAGAGATCTAATTTTCTCTAAGTGTTGAGATTCTCTGAAAATGAGGAGGGGTATCCCTCTATTTATAGGCATTTTTGGTACCCTGAGAACTGGCACACAAGTCTCCTCCCGACGCGCAAGTCCAGCCGCCCTAGTCTCTGTTTCCCTAGTCACCTTGCACGCCCAAACCAAAACTTAGGCACCCCTATTTCCTTTACCATATTTTTATGTTTTTATCTTGAAAAAAATATGTCATGCAAGTTTTCAAGACTCCACGACACTGGTGTGCAAGTAATTTTTCCAAAAACACTTTTCTCCATTTGTCGATTTTGAGGCCCAAAAATTTGACAAACACTAGAAAACGACACCACCTTGTATCTTCTCTTTTTGTACCACCTCCAGATCATCCATTATTTTTTCTAGGTTCTTCAATCAATCATGGATTATTGACAACATCCATTGAACTCAACAAATCACCATGAAAACCCCCTTTATCAACAAATTTTTACATCAAGGTCTGCTTTTTCAACAAACACAACATAGAGGCCCGCTTTGTCAACAAACACAATCACCTCAAAAAGCTTCAATGATACCTTGAGGGATTTTTGACCAAAAATATCCCCCTTGGGGTTTTTTGAGAACTCCTCTCATAAAATTATCTACACTTTGATACCTTAATAGAGATACCTTGAGGAATTTTTGACCAATAATATTCCCCTTTTTGACTAACACTACCACCATTCTCCTCTTGAGATTCAGATATTGATCAAGGGTTTAATCAATAGATACTCTAAGATCACATGAGAAATGATCAGCGTGAGAAACAAGAGTAAATGAAAAGTTCATCAATGAATCACTTCTTTTTTGACACCAACCGTTGACACCAAACTGATACCAATTGCCAAACTGATACCAATTATTGATCACTGGAAACCTTTAAACACCATTCCAACACCACTCTTATGATTTTATCACAATCCTCAACTATTGTGATATCTATTATTTGATCGATCACTTATAGAATCTTTATATTTAATAATCTCCTTCTTTAATTCTTGAGTTACTGTGTTGTCCAAGATAATCTCTAGTTGATCACTTTGAACACCACATACTCTCATCATGATGCTCCTATCATCTTCTTCACCTATTTTTGTAAACTCCCCCCATCTCGATACACCACCTATCAACTTCTCCCTGTGTATTTGAAAAATACATTGTCTCCCTCCCTTTAGGGTCACTCTTTATCTACCTTTTTCAATGAACCCAAAGGCCACTCCGTTGTGGTCTATAATAGAGTAGGGGAAACAGATTAGTAAAGTAATGAAAACACACCATACCTTGAGGAGAGGGGGTTGGTCCTCTATCCACACTTTTCAAGTGCATGAAGTTGACTGGACTCCCAAATCCAGTCGATGTCTCTCAAAAGCTTCCTTGGGTAAGGGCTTTGTTAGAATGTCTGCAACCTGTAGTTGTGTAGGAACATACTCCAACTTCACAATTCCCTGCTCAACCTTCTCCTTGATAAAATGATACTTTATATTAATATTCTTTGTACTTGATTGATGGATGATATTTTTCCTGAGATTTATAGCACTTGAGTTATCGTACATGATTTCAATCGGAGACTTCACTTCAACTCCCATATCATCAAGTTGTTGCTTCATCCATAATAACTGTGTGAATGCTTGAGTGGATGAAATATACTCAACTTCTTTAGTGCTTAATGAAATGAAATCTTGATTCTTTTTTAGCCAAGAAATACATAGTCCACAAAGATAGAGTGCACCTCTTAACATTGATTTCCTATCATCCACTGAACTAGCCTAATCTGCATCAATATATCCCAATAATTCTGACTGAGATTTTTTATTATATATCAAGTTGAAATCCACCGTTCCCTTGATATATCGAAGTATTATTTTCACTGAATTCATGTAGATTTCCTTGGGATTACTTTGATATCTCACTGCTTGGAATGTGGCGAATACAATGTCAGTCATTGTCGTGGTCAAGTACAGTAAAATTCCAATAATTTGCTTGTATTCTATGATATTGATTGCCTTTCCCTCATCATCTTTTGAAAATTTCGTCCAAGTACCAACTGGAGTCTTCATTTCCTTGTAATTTTCCATCCCAAATCTCTTTAGAACATCCTTGGAATATTTGGATTGAGTGATAAATGTGCCATTCCTTGTGTTACCTATAAACCAAGGAAAAATGTTTTCTCTCCAATCATTGACATTTGAAAATCACTTTTCATGAATTCAGAACAATGTCTGTACTGAGCTTCATATGATCCCCCAAATATTATTTCATCGACATAAACCAACACCATCATCCTCTGACTAATTTTTTTTTGTTGAAATATAGATTGTAATCAACTCCACCATGCTGGAAACTATTCTTCTTCAAATATTGATCAATCCTCGAGTACCATTTTCATGGTGATTGTTTCATCCCATATAGCACTTTCTTCAACCTACACACTTTTTTCTCATATTAATTAATGATAAAACCATCTGGTTACTCGATATACACTTCTTTATCCAAAACCCCATTTAAGAATGCAGATTTGACATCCATCTAGAACACTTTGAACTTTCTTTGGACTATAATGGATAGGGATAATATAATTGTCTTCATCCTTGGAACCGGTGAAAATGTCTCATTAACATATATACCCTCTATCTAGGAGTATTCTTTTCACACTAGTCGTGCTTTGTTTCAAATCACTGTGATATCTTCATTCATCTTGTTGCGATAGACCCATTTAGTCCTGATAACATTCTTATTTGTTGTCCTTGAAATAATCTCCCACATCTGATTTTTCTCAATCTGATCTAGCTCTTCATTCATAGCCTGAAGCTAGTTTTCAACTTCAGCTGCATCATCAAAACATTTAGGCTCAACCTGAGATGAGAAGGATGTATGCTGCATCGATTTAATTATTCTTTTTTGATCAGGTGATGTCTGATCACCAATGATACTATTTATATCAAATTTGGCTCAACTCTTTGGCTTTTTGTAGATACAGACTTAACTTCTTCTTTTTCATCATCAGTATCTTCTACTGAGTCGGAATCTGCTACTTCTGTTCCACCTATGTTACATTCTTCTTCATTACATTCATCAAGAAATTGCTCACTATGATGTTGTGTATTCTCTTCATTTTCCACAACACTGACACCATTTCTCTCAACTACTTTTCCTAGCCCCTTGTTAAAGCATTTATATTCTTTTCTTTTTCCTAAGTAGCCAAGGAATATTCCCTCATCTCCTCATGACTCAAATTTCCAATGTTTTTCTTTGTTGAGAATAAAACACTTACTTCCAATGATTTGAAAGTACTTCACCACTGTATTCTTTTCATACCACATCTCGTATGGAGTTTTACTTCCTTCAGAAACAATAGAGCCCTGTTAGAAATGTAGATCGACATCAATACTGCTTCCTTCCAAAATTTCTCTAGTAGGTATTTTTCTATAAGCATCATTCTGGACATATTGTTGATGATACAATTTATCCTTTCAACCACTCCATTCTGTTGAGGAGTTCTTAATGAAGAAACTTTTTACCTTATCTCATGTTTATCAAGATAGTCTTCCACCCGACTGTTTGTAAATTCCATACCATTATCAGTACGAAAATTCAGAATTTTTTATCTAAGAAACTTTTCGCACTCCCTCCAGTACTTCTTTAAGAATATAAACACACCGGACTTATGGGAAATAAAAAATACCCATGCTATTCTACTATTTTCATCAATGAAAAGAATTTAGTACCTATTTCTGTCAATTTCTCTTTGTGTGATAGGCCCACAAACATCAGTATGCACCAATTTGAGCACTTTTGTTGAATTATTTTCTTTTGACTTATATGTATTTCTGATGATATTTACTTGTTGGCATGAATCACACGTATGATTATGATCTTATGATATCTTAGGGAGGTCTCTAGCTTCATCACACTTTACCAAATCTTCTAGGGATGGCTGGCATAGATGACCAAGTCGTTTATGCCACAACCTTTTTTCTTCCTCTCTGGATAGAAGGCACATATAATCTTCTCCAATTTCCAATTAGAGATTCCCCTTTGTCCTTTTTCCTTGTAGGATCATTGTACCATCTATTCCCTTGATAGAACACATCTTCTTGGTAAACCGTATAGAATGCCCTAAGTCACATAGTTGACTGACGCTATGAAAATTGTGACTGAGACCTTCTACAACCAAAACATCAGCACGCCTTATTTCTTTTCCCCCAAACCCGGCCTTTCCTGATCCAATTATCTTCACGAATTCATCATTTACGAACATGAAAACTCATTCTTTATCATATTTTATACTTATAACCAGATCCTTGTTGCCTATCATGTGTGATGTACATCCACTGTCAAGGATCCAGACACCATAATAGTTTGATGCTTTAAGGGAAATTTTAGCAACCATTGCCTTCTCTTCTCTCTTATTCCTAGTCAATGTTTATGTCTTCACACTCAGTATATATTGAGACTTATGATCTTTCTCAGAGTATGACGGACCAGATTCATCTTGCAAAGCTACAAATCTATTTTTCATTTTCAACTAACCAATTGGTTTATTGATATTCTCCTTGAAAAAAGTTTGATTCTGCTTTGGCACATTCCTCTGTATGGTCGATGTTTAGTATCTAGCCATGTTCCCAAATCCTCTACACGAAAAACAGTTTCCTTTGAAATATGTTCTAGAGAACCATTCTCTGTTAGGATTCCACCTCTATTCTTATACCCTTCGATATCTCTTGGCTATAGAACACACATACTATAAATGTCCAATATTTACAAAACAATAACACCTAGTATAAGGTGCATTCCTTCATGTCACTTCTTCACTACTAGTTTCCCCTTGAGATTTATGAATATTCTTTTTCTAATTTGTGCCCAAAACAACTTTCATTTTCAGAACTAGCGCTTGAGGTATGACTTCAACCATGACTTATTTCTGTTTTTGATCAATCCATAAATCAACCTTAACATATGAGCTCGATTGTTTCTTATTTCTTGCTGAACTTATAGGCTCCTATTTCATCTTTTCTATCTTTTGAATGATATTCTTTCCCAATGTCACATTGGGGGTCAAGATTTTTTTCTTCATCCTTAACCTTTTTCTACAAACCAAAAACTTATCGTCAAGTTCTTCAATACGCTTTATTTGATCTTTCCTTGTTTTATTCAAGCCATTGATCTCCCTTTTTTATTCTTCAACTTTGAGTTTTTATTCACAAACCTTTTCTGAGCTCTCTAGCCTATAAGACTTAAGGTTTTCAATTTATTTTATCAGCTTATACTTTTCTTCCTCCTACTATTTCATGTAGAGTTTGGCATCATGTACCACCTTATTGGATTTCTTTACTTTATCTCTCAAAACATCTATCTCTTCAAGAGTTTCTTCTAATTTAGCTTCCATATCAACTATTCATTTAATTTATCTTTCTTCTTCATCAGCTTTGGTTTCATCCAATTTCTGAGAACTACCGACAACTGCCACCATAACATTCTCTCCATGATCTCTGCGGTTTTTTATCTCTTCAACGCCATCAACCTCAGACTCATTTGAACTGTCACATTCTTTTGAAAGAAGGGTTTTCTTCTTAAAGAAAATTTTCATGAACTGTTTCTTTCCATTCACATAGGCTGAATACTTCTTCATGGGAATTTCAGCTTCATCGACATCATCATCTTTTTGAATATTTTGGGGAACCTTGCTGCAAGATGTCCAACCTTTCCACATAAAAAACAAGCAAGTGGAAGTTTCCCTTTAAATTTTCCTTTTCCTCTTTGAAGGTTTGAGGAGAGGAATGCCATCACCTCATTTGTCTCTTCTTCTTTCTAAGAGTCTTCTTTAGTGAGATTCTTCACGGCTTTGAATTCCACCTATTTGGATTTCCCCTTTTCCAAAGCATCATTATCATCATTTCTCATTTCATATTCTATAAGGGAACTATACAAGTTATCCAATGTCAGCTCTTTTGGATCCTTCTCTTCCAATACTAAAACCTTTGGATTGAAGCGAGGTGGAAGTTTCCTTAGGATTCACTTCACAATCTTTATGTCTTCAATTACTTCACCAAGACCTCACATGTCATCCACTACAACATTTACCCTATCAAAGAATGCATCAAAAGACTCATTAGGGTTCACTCTAATATCTTCATACTTGTTCCATAACACTTTCATCCTTGCTTCTATGACCTTTGAATCTCCTTCATATATGTTAAAAAGTTTTTTCCACAAGGAATGTGATGTTTTTTATGACATCACCTTTGTATATATAACATTGCATAAGGCTCCCCCTAAAGCATTGATTCCATTGGAATCAACATCCAATTCTGCTCGCTCAGCTTTCGATAATGCACCACTGTTAATATCGGTTGTTACACCATGCATTGTTGTTGTGAACACATCCATTCAAAAATATAAGAAGTAGTTTTGTATAAGATTCTTCCATTGCTGAAAATTATTCTAGTCGAAGATCAGAATCGCCTTATGATTAGTGACCTCCATTTGAGAGAGATCCACTGATATTAACCTTTCCCTCTAATACCAATTGTTAGTCCCACAAGGCCAGATACCCTGAGAGGGGGGGGGGTGCATCAGGGTATGAAAAATTTAAACCTATACCCCTTTGGATCTTGTTTTTCTATTAATAAAAACTCTCTTCTATCTCTTTCCTGTAGCAAAGTATAAACTGAAATTAAATCATGCACATGACACAATTTTTTTTTTCTTGGTTCACCCTCACTGGGCTATGTCTAAGGAGTACACACCAGCGATGTGCTAATGTACCAAATCCACTATAAGCGCACTACTGGTTACAATGTTCGAAGCGGACTCACTATCCCTTCTAGTTTACAACCACTCACAATATGAAAGCACACTGCTCTCTCAACTGAAGTGTGCTCACTGCTTATTCAGAAGATCCACTCACAGTTTAAAGACATGTAGGTCCAATAATTATCACAAATGAAGTCATATTTCTTTGTATGTAGATGATCTATTGATGTCCAACTTTCACTCGTAGATGAATCATACTTTACACCGGAGGTACCGGGTAATCTTCCAACTTTAGTGCATCCTTAGAATGATAGGCATACTTCTCTAATCCCGACATGCTTATCCATACTTTGGCGTGCTTCTCCAAACCTGACACACAAGTGTCACTTAAGGACTTTCATGACACTCCCTTCGCCAAGTTAGAACTTGTGAGACTCACACCCTTTTATGCCCAAACCAATATTGGCACGCAACTATCAACCAGTACGCAACTTCTGAATATCTTTATACTTGCGCGAACAAACCACCACTTGTGTGCCCAAACCACCTACGCGATTGGAGCTCTAATTTTCTCTGATTTTTGATCTTCTTTGAAAATGAGGAGGTTTATCCCTCTATTTATAGTCATTTTGGGTACCCTGAGTGTCGGCGTGCAAGTCTCCTCCTAGCACGCAAGTCCAACCACCCTAGTCTTTGTCGCCCTAGTCACCTTGTGTGACCAAACCAAAACTTGGGTGTCCCTATTTCCTTTTCCATATTTTTATGTTTTGATCTTGAAAAACATATGGTGCACATGTATTCAAGGCTCCATGACAATGGCACGCAAGTCCCTTTTCCAAAACACTTTTCTCCATTTGTCGATTTCGAGGCTCAAAAAAGTGGCAAACACTAGAAAACTACGCTGCCTTGTATCTGCTCTTTTTGTACCACATCCAGATCATCCATTCCTTTTTCTAGGTTCTTCAATCAATCATGGATTGTTGAAAACATCCCTTGAACTCAACAACTCACCATGAAAATTCCCTTTTTCAACAAATTTGTACATCGTGGTCTTCTTTGTCAACAAACACAACAGAGAGGCCCATTTTGTCAACAAATACAATAACCAAAAAAATGCTTCAATGATACCTTGAGGGATTTTTTTCCCAACAGAAGGATTCATAGAGGATTTCTCACAATTCTAAAAAGATATCATCTTAATGTCTCTGAAGGGAAAATAAACCCACACCCACCACTTATCAATGAACACCTAATAACCTAAGAATCATGGGATGCGTTTACTAGCCATCGTGATGATGTGTCTTTTCAGGTAAATTGTGTATAGTAATATTTTTTTTGATAATACATGTATTCATCAATTTGATTCAAAATTTTTTATTTATGAAACATCAAATGAGTGTTGGAAATAAGGAATGAGCAGTAAAACCAACATACCCCTACCGTAAAGCTAGGATGGGGGAATAATTCACTTAAAAAATTACTACATATTTTAAATACAATGTAATACTTTTATGTGACATGAAAAAACACAATAATTATTTTCCTCTCTTTATATGCAGATTGATGGCTCCAAATCCAAATTCACTTCCATCCCACTCCCTATTCTATGGAATTAGGCTCATGTAAATAAAGACAATATACTAATAGATGAAAACACACAAAAAGTGTGGGAAACATGTGTAAGTGTTGCATAATAATTTTTTTCTTTAAATACCTATTACATAACAATGAAAACTTATTTTCCTATATTTTCCATCTAAAATAGTCATAAGAATCAGAAAAACCTATACCAGATGAATACATACTATCGGTGACCTTGAAGTGGCCAGAATAGTACATCCACCTTAGAGGTGTGGGTTTTTGGGTGACACCCCAAACATATTTTTAGAAAAAAAAGAGTAAGATCAAAGTGAGTTAATAAAAAAGATGATATAAATAATAAATACCCTTGAAGATGAATTCCAATGGCATAGAGAGATGATGGAAACTTTTATGGGGGGATTAAAAGAGAAAAAGAAACTCAAGAATAGCCACCGTATAGTGATCCCACCCCACCCCCCACCATCTATGAGGATATTCATTCCCATCAATGAAATATCTTAGCTGAGTTAATCAATGTTCTAATAATTTTTCTATTAAATGTGCATTTGACAGACACTAATACCTTTTCTGTATTGATATTCTATAGGGTGATAGTGAATGTGATTTATATCTATCAATACCCACCCATCACCTTATAGTAAGGGATATGGTGTTGAACATCTAAAACAAAATGTTAAATAGTACACCACTTCCAACAGGTCATGTGAGAGTGTCGATTAGCATAGCCCATGAGCCGAGCACTGAGCTACTTGTTCCAATTCATAAGAAAGATATTTATAAGTCAAAAAATATGTTAAAACATTCATCACATGGCCGTTACATCTTGTAAAAAACATGTCAAAATGGAGGTATTCATTTCCAATTTATTTTTCCAGCTAAACCTTTAAAAATTAATGAATAAAGGAATGAAATGATGAATGTTATTATAGATTGAAAAGGGGAAGAGAATGAAATGAAATACTGACTCAAAACCAAATAAAAGATCAACCAATCGATCAAAAAGATCTACCGAAATCACTATTACCCCGCCTATTCTATATCCTCATTTACTATCATTGAAGGTTCATGTGGATAAAAAGTTAAAATATATTCATAATCACATAGTTGACTATAAAGTAAATATTTATGGAGAGAAAGATCATGACTTCATTGGTGTTGAGAGTTCAAGTGAAATCCTCGACTATGATTGGCTATGCGACTCAGTTGTAAATGTATACATGAGATATGTTTTCATGATTTTATTTTCCAAAAGATGATAGAATGTGTTAATTATGAATAAATACATTTCATATTTTTTTTAGGAATATATATGAAAAACAATTGAAGGTATTTACCCATGAAAAAAAACTGGACTCGTTTTTCCTCCCATGACCTCTACAGAACAACCAAAAATAGATACAAAAAAGGATGAAATAGTGGAAGGTCTGATTGAATCGTTTGAAAGAAAAATTTCAGATGATAGAATCTATTTAATACTAATGATGCGGGGGTAAAATTATACAATTTAATCAAATAAAATATCTTCTCATTTCTTTCATTAATTATTATTTTGTTTTTGTTTTTTAGAATCATTGGATGATTATTTCGGTAAATATGGATACTCCAATGATTTATTTAATGTATTAAATGCATGGATATTCAACAAACCATCCTCACATGATAGAGTTTTTCAATTTTTAATACACTACATCCAATGTTTTATAACTAAACATCAAGTTATATAATTTATATTATATTTTAATGAGGATTATTTTGTGATAGTTCAATGCATAAATATCATGAAAAACAAGGAATGTGGCTAAGGGATAATGAAAATAAAGAAGAAAATTTCTATTACTAGATAAGTATCAGGGTATATATAATAATATTTCACTATCCAAACACATATCAAAACAAATTACTTATTCTCCTCAATGTTTTTGTAGTGTCTGAAACAAACCAATGGAAAATATTATGGTTATTATGTTTGTAAATTTATGAAAGAGATCACATTCCATGAACAAACTAGTATCCTAGAAGAGGTATTTTCAAAGATTATTACTATTTCATTTAAAATATTTATTAATCCTTTGTGTATTTATATTTTTATTATACTATGACTGTCAAAAAGACTCATATTCACAAGATGATATAGAGGTTCTCAGAAATGAATGGGAATTATACCTAATGGAAGAATGTATACAAATAGTATGAAGACACGACTTACATAGAAGTAGTAGATTTTTTAATATTTATGTTTAATATAATTCTTTTTAGTATTACTCACAGAAGAATTTTTTTCTTATAGAGGTGGATTCCTCTATTCGAGTTGGGGTGGTTTGTTCAAAACTAATCATACTCGTGAGATATTGGACTTCAAGGCTCCAATTCATATGTCATTGAGAAGGTAAAGTTATTTTTTAATGTACTATGTTTTTCCTAATAATATTATTTTTTCTCTACTATATTAAAATTATTTAAATGAAAATTTTGACTACTCATGCAAACAATTTCTTCCACGGAATCATTCTCCCTTAAAACCTTATCACCCCTGCATTGTCGACATTTATCACTTTCCTTAAAAGATAGTGTAGGGAACTTGAAGTAAAGTGATAAATTTACATAATTCAGTGTTTCCATATTGATAAAGAAATAAAATGGAAAGCATGGTAACACAAACTATGGATGATATAACTCAAAGTGTGTCTTTTTATGTAATTAATTAATGTTGTCATAATTTTATCTACTATTTCTAAGTTAATTTCCTTATCATTTTTATATAATGCTTATTTAGGTTTTTATATAGATATTTTGGGAAGTAATATTTTCTTTTCAACTATTTTCAACAATCAAGAAAAGAGAGAACATGTTCCTTTTGGGTCGAAGAGGAAGCCCCATGTTTCATGAAATGTGAAGTAAATCATAAGGATGCATTTACCAAGGTATTTATTAGTAGTTAAATGAAAAGTATGAATTACTAAAATATCTATCATGAACATTTTTATGAACAATGTAGTAATCAACTGCAGACCAATCAGCCACAGATCAATCAGATGCACCTCAACCTGATACACAGTGTGCTCGATATGACTCGAAGTGTATGTTTTTAGTTTATTATATTATTTGATCCTTTAAGATTAATTTCTTCTAAACTACCATGCTTTTATCCATGACTCATTATTATGATCTATGATATACAGGGTATGAATTTTTAATGTTAATATCACCTTCTAACATCTTTATGATCATGTTATCCTTATATGATCATATATATCTCCCTCGTTTACACTTATTGAGAATATATGAACACCATTTATAATGTTTCATATCCATCAGTTATTAAAAATGGTTTTAGAGATTATATGTCTAATAATGTTTCTAATAAATAATAACTTAATGATAGATTCTTATGAACTAGTTCTTTATGTTTTCATTTTTCCAAAAGCACTAGACCTAAACTATTATGGAATGGATCATTATGTTATGTAATGAATATTAATCTAATAATATGTGATACATATATATGAAATGTTTGGGTCAATATAGTTTGTATCAGAGAAACTAACATACTCAAAACCAAGTAAAATGAACAAGTGACCGGTATCACTCAAAGTGTCTCCTTTTTATTTAAAATTGACATTAGTTTTAGTAAAAATAAAAAATGACATACTAAAATGTCACACCCCGACATTTTAATTTATTTTTATTTTTTATTTCATGGCTTTGGTTAGCCTCATTGAGGTGTGGGTTGAGCGCAGGTCAATAATTGTTGACATATAATGTTTTTAGTGGGTTTCAGACCTGTGCGTGGTTACCGCACAGTTGGCGGTAGCCACATAGCTAGCCCATGTGTCATGAAATTTCTCATTATTTTATTACTATTATTTTTTATAGTTTTTTAAGAAAAATTATTAAAAATTATTATTAAAATTATTATTATTGTATTAAAGGCATTATAATTATTTTCTCATCGTCATTGTTATTTTTATTATTATTGAAATAATTATTATTTTTATTGTTGTTAATTTTTATTATTATTATCTTTATCATTGTTATTTTTATTAATTTTATATTGGGTTTTATTATTATTATTATTATTATGATAAAATGAGAAAAAAGTAATACCTAAATCCTAATCTACCCGCCCCCTTTTCCTTGTTCCGCGCAGTGGGCCGCACCCCACCTTCCCCGATCATGATGCGCGAAGCCCCCCCCTCCCCATGCCTAGTTTCTCCCCTCACGCGGCTACACCAGCTTCACTGCTAGTCTCCCTTCACACCGCCCTTCGCCAACGCCCCCTCAGTGCACCCTGATAGACCACCTGCTCGCGCCCCGGCCTCTGCACAACCATCCCAGCCTCCCCCATTTTCCCTCCTCCTACTCAAGCCACCTACTCACTGCTCCGTAGCTGCCCTCACCCTCAGTGCACCCCGCTCCCACCTCCTCCTCACCTTCCAGCCACCCACGGTCCATTACTCCGAATCCGGCCAAACACCGCACCCGGATCCCGCCATCTGCTCGCCCTCCGGCCACCCGAGGTCCATTGCTCAGACTCCGACCAAACACCGCTCCGACCAGCCACCTCCTTGTCGGTGCTCTATCCTCTTTAGCACACCCAATCTGCACACCTAGTCCAGGACAGCCTCACCCTACTACTCCGAACCATTCTCCCTCACCACGACCTCCTCACCACACCCCTTTGCTTCAGCAACCAGCATCAGAAAACCCAAACCCCTTGTCCAACTTGTTTCCAGCGGTCTTAACCCCTTGCGTGACTTGTTTATGGCTACCCGGACCCCCTGCACCACCCCTCCCAATGCAGACTCCTCTCCTTCGGTATATTTTTATTACAATTTTTGTGTTTTCTTCAATTTAATCAAACTTTGACATTTCGTTTTGTGTTTCATGATTTTTTCGCCATGTACAGAGTATGAAATCGATGTATTGGGACCTGTTGGTCCAAGTTACATCATCCAAATCCAAGGGTGAGGCGGATGGGCTTGTCTCGCTATTCCGCCAATGTTTCAGGTAAGTTTCTAAACCCTCTTTTTGGCATCATACCTTTATTTAAGGGTGGTAAAGTGTTTATGGTTTTTTTAATAAATTTTTGGGTGTGCATTGATCCTTTTCACTGGGTTTTTAATTGTCCGATGTTGATTTTTAGGGTTGATTTGGTTCTTCTCTGGTGCGGTTGAGGTGAGAATGGTGTTTAACACCATTTTTGGGATGTTTTTCATCGGTTGAGGTGGGGTTTCCCTTGCACAAATCTTCTAGATTTAATATTCACTTATTTCATGTATTTCTATTTTTTTGTGACAATTAATTGGAGGCTTGTGATTTTATTAAAATTATTTTATAAACTTTCAACTGGTTTATTAAATATTATATGTGGTGCGAATTATGTTTTGGGAATATTTTTTAGGTGCGCTTGATTTCAAAGGTATACTTTTGGTTTACGGGTTTTTAAGCGGTGTGTTCATGGTTTCAAAATGGGGTTTTGACAAGTGGTGTGTTTTTATTAAGTTATGCAATTAGTTTATTTAATGGTGCAAGTGGTGCGTATTATGCTCCAAAATGTTGAGGATGTACTGTTGATCTTAAAAGAGGTTTTTGAAGAGGTTATTGGGTGTGTAAGTCGTGGGTTACTCTTTGGAAATTGTTTTATAAATTTTAAAGTGGTTTAGTAAATAGTGTGGTTGGTGCAAAGTATGTTTTGAAAACATTTCAAGGTGGTTTTTTCACAGTTTGTTCATTTGGGTTGTTTTAAGTCAGTGGTTATGGGTTTTTATATTGTTTTACCTTTTTCAGTGCATTGGTGAGGTAATTCTACAATTCTACGATCAACGACTTGTGTGTGCTAGTGCGTCTCTTTGAGGCATGTCACACTGTCTTATTTGAGTTGCGAATCGAGGTAGTTCCCCACTACACTTTCCATTATATTTAAAATTTATTAATTTCTTGTTGTTTCATTAATTTTAGATTAATGGTAAATAATATTAAGTAAATAGTCTTAGAAGTAATGTTTGTTGTGAAATATAGTAATTTCCTCTTATGCTTGAATTGTCGGGATTTTTTTTAATGTGCATAATACATGTTGATAAAATTCCCCATTGGCCTTTGTACTTATGCCTTAGTTTCAAAATGGTGGTTTGGGTTTCTAAAATAGATTTCTTAAATGGGGTTTCAAATTGTTTTGAGATTGAAAGTGGTGTTTGTTTGATTCTTTGGAAGTGATTTGGCATGTGTTGGTTCTTCTAAAAATAGGTTGGTGTTGAGTGGTTGGTTAAGGCCCGTTTGGAACATTAGAGAAAATAAATGTTTTCAAAACTCTCTTTGGGGTGACTCAGGGGTGATCATGCTGTGTATGTGGATTGTGTGAGTTGTTGTGTATGGTGGTCATGAATTGTGATTGGTTACTTGATTGAAATTATTGAATCATCTCTTTTTATATCATGTGATGACATGAGAACCAGGAATAGTAAGTGAATCTTCTTAGAACGATTAATGCACTAGTTTGGATTATGCACTAGCTAGTGTCCCTTAGTACATACTTTGATATGCAAGGGGATTAGGCCCCTTGGTTAGGCCAGGTAGGGAAACACCGAGTGTTAGGGCGTTATGATGTCATTGAGAGTAGGCATGCCTTCAGTATGAGTAACATGTATAGTACGTTTCAGATTGTTCACGAGCTCCTAGTTTCGACCAATGTCTTTTTGGATCTCGGTTGTTAGAAGTGATGAATATTGTACTTTTTTGTTTATCTACATTTCCCTTGTTTTGTTCTTACCAATTTTGATTTTTCTGTAATTTTTTATCAGAAAATGGTGAGATGGTTCTGAGTAGTTCTCTAAAAATGGTTCTTAAATGAAAGTGTTTTGTTCTCTTTGTATAAGTCTGAAAATGTAAAAAAAATCACTTTCCCTTTTTAAAATTCTGTTAGCACTATTAAATGAACTTAGTTTTGAAATTAAATAAGGTTAATGGTTCATGGTTTGTTTTAAAGTAAAATATTTATGAAAACAAATTTTTATAAATTATAGCTCAAACATGAAATTAGAGACTTATTTATTTAATAGTATGTTCATTGGGAATAGAATTACTCTGGCCTACCTACTGAGTTTTAATACTCACGCCTATAGTGTTTTCATATTTTTAGTTTCTGTTGTAGGTTTGACTCGAGATTTCTCGCCATGGGCGAGAGTTGGTTTTGGATTGGCGAGAGACTCTCTAAGTCGCGAGGAGTTTTGGTCATGGTCAGGTTAGTTTTCATTATTCTACTTTTTCTGCTAATTTATTTATTTACTTTCATTGGAAAAAATCGTTCCCTCTTGCTCTCTATTGATTCCCTAGCACTTGTCGCTAGCCCGGGAGGATCAGGAATGCCTCTCGGGCCTTGCCGCAGATCATCTCGGGTGACCAGTTCAGGGTCGACCCAGGTTGGTTCATGAAAAAATGACATTATAGAGATCCCTTATTATTTTAGGTGTCTGGTAGATGGATATTAGGACTTTCGGGACTCTAGAGGTAGGTACGAGAAGGATGTCATGATCCCTCACCCGTTACGAACTTCGAGTCTCTAGGGGTAGTCCGAGAATTGAGTCCTTGTCTAGTTCGAATTTGTTTTGGATTGAGGGATGAAAACAGAGGGAAGAAGATGTTATATCGTGACCTCACATGGAGTAGTGACCCACATGGATTCTGATTGCATGGTTGATCTTCTCCTAGACATTTACACTTTCTTGGGGTGTGGCTCACTACCTTGTCACCAAGTTAAGCGTAACTGCTAGTTCCTCGTCCCGATGGTTTGTTGTAAGTTGGGTTTTATTTTGGTTTGGATTTATGTAAGCGTGTTTTGAAAATGAAAAGGGGAAATTATTTTTGGAAAATTGAATTTGGTTTGAAAAGTGGGTTTGGAATTTGGAAAGTGGCCTTGAAAAAAAGCAGTTTTGAAATCTAAAATGGAAAGGGGATTTTGGAAGATGAATTTTTGAGCCGTGTTTGTATTTTCTTATTTCTTTTGAGCATGTTTTTTTGGATGAAGGCACTTTCTTTGATGTCTCTTCGGCTTGATATTAGTTTTGGCACTATGTTTAATATTTTGTTTAGAAAATTCTTCCCAGGAAGGTCACCAAGGTTTCCAATAAGTCATGCCCAGTTTTTGGTCCTTCTCGGACACTGCATATCCTTCATAGTGATCGGGGTCCGTTAGAGATAATAGAGTGGCTTGAAGTGGTTGATTATGTCATCAGGGTATTGGGAACTCCTCAAGATGTCAGAGTGCGTGCCATTTTTGGTTTGTTTGAAGGTCCAGCTATGGATGAATGTGAGTTGGTTTCCCCACCATCAATGCAATTTGAGATGATGTGGGATGTATTTAAATCTATCTTTATCCGATGTTTCATACCTGAAGAGGTGAAGACGAAGAAAAGGGAAGACTTCATGCGTATTCAACAAGGCCAATGGATGGTGAAGGCATATATTGACAATTTCAAGGAACTTGTGTCCTTTTCTCCGAAGTTAGCATCACAAGATTTGACAAATACTTCTCTCTTCATTGGGGGTCTTCGTCTAGAGATAAAGTAGCGGGTCCTCCCTTCCAGGGACCATCATTTTGAGAAGTTGGTGGATGAGGCGTTTTTAGCTGATTTGGTCTCCGGAGTGTAGATGGATGGAAATATTGGGTATCCAGTTGCTTGCAAAGGTTCCCCATCTGGAAAGCAGGGTGTGCCAGAGGAACCTATTTCTAAAGATTCATCTGCAGTGGTTCAGGCTTCCATTTCATCAGACCATTCAGTGGGGTAACACCAGTGTGGCCATTTAGGGCACGTGAATCCGTCATGTCACATCCCTATGAAGACGTGCCATTATTGTGGGTGTCTGGGTCATCTAGAGAAGTTTTGCAGGAAGTGTCGCCTAAAGAAGACGTTGTGACTAAAGGATTCTAGTGCCTGACTGTGAGGTAGGAGATGATTCATCCATCAGAGCCCCTTCCACAAGTCTTCAGGTGAATCTCACGCGTAGTCAAGAGTTTCTGGGGATGTGAAGCCTCAGTTCGGGTTTTTGTTCCGTGTTGGAAGTGAAACATTTAAAGTATTTTCATCCTTTCTTTTTCTATTGTTAAAGTTTTGACACCGTTATAAGTTCATTATTTCATAATGGAGTTATAATAAACATGTTATGTTGTAATCCAATAGTTTTGTTTGTCTGATTATGGTTTTCTGAATCGTACATTTTTCTTAAAAGTGTGTTTGGGCCTTTTATGGGTTGATCTTGGTTTAGCTGTGTTCATTTGGAGATGTAAGTTCCTATGGATGAGTTGATGTTTGTGGTTACGCTCAGGTTTACTGCTTGGGGTAAGTTCTTCTTAGAGGTTTTCTCATAGTGTTGGGGGGGGGGGGTTCTTGGTCTGGGTTAAGAGTTCTAAGTTTCAAAGGAAGTGTTGTTTTTATGATGCTATAGAAGTTAGTTTGGATCGGTTGGGAGTTCCCGCATCACCCCACATATCGGGGTGGTATTTTTGGGTGCTAAATTTCTACCCTGGTTGAGTTCTTGTGGTGGGGAGAACCCCTTTGTGTTCTCCCCTCAACCTCAGGCTTCAGTTTTCTCTTGAATCAGTTGGGTGTGACCTGTGTAGAGTAAGGTCATCCCGAGATTCTCAGTTTTCTTCGGTTCTTCTGGTTCTGTTCGTGAATGGACTCAATTCTTGATCAATGTACGACTTCGAAACTTTTTGGGTGCAGAAAGTGTCTATGGTGGGGAGAATTGTCACACCACGACATTTTAATTTATTTTTATTTTTTTATTTCAGGGCTTTGGTTAACCTCATTGAGGTGCGAGTTGAGAACATGTCAAAAATTGTTGATGTTTAATTTTTTTAGTGGGTTTCAGACCTGTGTGTGGTCACTGCATGGTTGGCGGTATCCACGCAGCTAGCCCAGGTGCCGTGCAATTGCTTATTATTTTATTACTATCATTGTTATAGTTTTTAAATAAAAATGATTAAAAATGATTATTAAAATGATTATTATTGTATTAAAGATATTATAATTATTTTCTCATCATCATTGTTGTTTTTATTATTATTGAAATAATTATTATTTTTCTTTTGTTAATTTTTACTATTGTTATCTTTATCATTGTTATTTTTATTAATTTTATTTTGGGTTTTATTATTATTATTATTATTATTATAATGATAAAATGAAAGAAAATAATACCCAAACCCTAATCTACCCGGACTCCACCCCTTTTCCTTGTTCCACGCCGTGGGCCACACCCCCCTTCTCCTATCGCGCTGCATGAATCCCCCCCTTCTAAATTCTCCCCCCATATGGCCGCACCGGCTTTGCCACCGGTCTCCCTTCCCACCACCCTTCATCGATGCTCCCTCAGCGCACCCTGACTGACCACCTGCTCGTGCCCCGACCTCCGCATAGCCGTCCCATCCTCCCCCGTTTTCCCATACTCCTGCTCGAGCCACCACCTTGACGCTCCCTAGTTGACCACCACCCCTGGTGCACCCAACTCTTGCCTTCTACTCGCCCTCCGACCACCCATGGTCTGTTGCTCCGACTCCGGGCAAACACCGCACCAAGCTCCCGCCTCCTACTCACCCTATGGCCACCTACAGTCCGTTGTTCTAACTCCAAACAAACACCACTCCAGCCAACTGCCTCTTTACCAGAGATCTGTCATCTCTGGTACACCTGATCCACATGCCTAGTCTCGGCTAGACTCGCCCTACCGCTCCGGCCCGTTCGTTCTCTCCACGACCTATTTGCCACACCCCTTTTCTCTGGCGACGAGTAGAGGAAAACCCAAACCCCATGCATTCCTTGTTTCTAGCAGCCTTAACCCCTTGCGCGCCATGTTTCTGGCCGCCCAGACCCCCTGTACAGCCCCTACCGATGCAGACTCCTCTCCTTCAGTATATTTTTATTACAATTTTGGTGTTTTCTTCAATTTAATCAAACTTTTACATTTCAGTTTGTGTTTCGTGATTTTTTCACCATGTCTAGAATATGCGATCGATGTATTGGGACTCGTTGGTCCATGTTCCATCATACACAGCCAAGGGAGAGGTGGATGGGCTTGTCTCGCTATTCCGTCAATGTTTCAGGTAAGGTTCTAAACCCAATTTTGGGTGTCACACCTTTATTTAAGGGTGGTAAAGTGTCCATGGTTTCTTAATAATTTTTTTGGGTGTGCGTTGATCCTTATCGCTGAGTTTTTAATGGTTTGATTTTGATGTTTAGGGTTGATTTGGTTCCTCACTAGTGCGGTTGAGGTGCGAACTATGTTTCGCACCATTTTTGGTATGTTTTTCATCGGTTGAGATGGGGGTTCTCTTGCACAAATATTCTTGATTTAATATTCACTTGTTTCATGTATTTCAATTTGTTTGTGATAATTAATTGGTTATAAAATTTTAACAGGTTTATTAAATATCATATGTGGTGTGGATTATGTTTTGGGAATATTTTTGAGGTGCGCTGGATTTCAAAGGTATACTTTTGGTTTATGGTTATTAAAGTGGTGTATGCATGGTTCAGAAATGGGTTTTTTATGTGTGGTGTGTTTTTATTAAGTTATGCAATTAGTTTATTTAACTGTGAAAGGGGTGAGTATTCTGCTCTAGAATGTTGAAAATGTATGATTGATCTTAAAAATGGTTTTTGAAGGGGTTATTGGGTGTGTAAGCCATGGGTTACTCTTTGGAAATTGTTTTGTAAATTTTGAAGTGATTTAGTAAATAGTGTGGATGGTGCAAAGTATGTTTTGAAAACTTGTCGAGGTGTTTTTTGCACCTTCTTTTCGTTTGGGTTGTTTTAAATCAGTGGTTATGGGTTTTTAGATTGTTTTACATTTGTTGTAGCGCATTGGTGAGGTAATTCCGCGATTCTACGGTCAACGGCTTGTGCATGCTTGTGCGCCTTTGCGAGGTGTGTCACGCTGTCTTATTCGAGCTGCAAATTGAGGTAGGTCCCCACTGCACCTTCCATTATATTTAGAATTTATTAATTTTTTATTGTTTCATTAAATTTATATTAATGGTAAATAATATTAAGTAATTATTCTTAGAAGTAATGTTTGTTGTGAAAGATAGTAATTTATTCTTGTGCTTTAATTGTCTGGAAATGTTTTTTTAATGTGCATAATACGTGTTGATAAAATGCCCCATTAACCTTTGTACTTATTTCTTAGTTTCAAAATGGTGGTTTGGGTTTATAAAATGGATTTATTAAATGAGGTTTCAAATAGTTTTGATATTGAAAGTGGTGTTTCTTTGATTCTGGGGAAGTGAGTTGGCATGTGCTTGTTCTTTTGAAAATATGATGGTGCTGAGTGGTTGGTGAAGGCCCGTTTGGCGCATTAAAGAAATGATTTTTTTGGAAAATCTCTCTACGGTGATCCTACTGTGTACGTGGATTGTGTGAGTTGTTGTGTGTGGTGGTCGTGCAATGTGATTAGTTACTTGATTGAAATTTTTGACTCACCACTTTTTATTCCATTTGTTGACATGGGAACCTAGAATAGTAGGAGAATCTTCTAATAACGATTGATGAACTAGTTTAGATTATGCACTGGCTAGTGGCCATTAGTGAGGACTTCGCTATGCTAGGGGATTGGGCCCATCGGTTAGGCCAGGTAGAGCAACACCAATAATTAGGGCGTTATAACATCATCAAGAGTAGGCATGCCTTCAGGATGAGTCACATGTATAGTACGTTCTGGATTGTTCATGAGCTCCTTGGTTTGAAACTTGTCTTTTTGGCTCTCTATTGCTAGTAGTGATGAATGTTGTACTTGTTTGTGTATCTACATTTTTCTTGTTGTGTACTTACCATTTTTCATTTTTGTGTGATGTTTTCTTGGAAAACGGTGAGCTGGTTTTGATTAGTGTTCTAAAAATGTTTCTCAAATGAAAGTATTTTGTTCTCTTTGTATAAATCTGAAAATGTAAAAAAATCACTTTCCCTTTTTAAAATTCTATTATAACCATGAAAAGAACTTAGTTTTGAAAGTAAATAATGGCAATGTTTCACGGTTTGTTTTCAAGTAAAATATTTATGAAAACCTATTTTTATAAATTTTTGCTCAAACATGAAATTAGAAACTTCTTTATTTAATGGTATGAACATTGGGAATAGAATTAGTCGGGCATACCTACTGATTTTTAATAATAATGCCTATAGTGTTTTTATGTTTTTAGTTTTTGTTGCAGGTTTGACTCGAGATTGCTCACTGTGGGCAAGAGTTGGTTGTGGATTGGTGAGCGACTCTCGAAGTCGTGAGGAGTTTTGGTCATGGTCAGGTTAGATTGTGTTATTCTAATTTTTCTGTTGCATTATTTATTTATTTTAATTGGGATAAAAAGTTCCCTATTTCTCTCTATTGATGCCCTCGTGCTTGTCACCAGCCCTGGAGGATTGGGAATGCCTCTCAGGCCTTGTCGCAGATCAGCTCGGGTGACCGGTTTAGGGTCGACCCGAGTTGGTTCATGACAAAAAAATTGATAAAATTCGTTAATATTATTTTCATACTTTCTGAAAATGATCCATAAGTCATTTTTTATGTATAGGAGTCAAGAGAACCTCAATTTGATGCACGGTGTGGCCGGTATGACTGTAAGTTTGTATTTTTATATTAAATTGGCATTAAATTTAGGAAAAGGTGATATAATGAAAATGGAGAAAACGTATTAAGATTGATTTAATAATTTTGGACAATGATACATGATTCATTTTTGACATTTAGGAACCAACCACAATTCAATCCGATGAATGGTGTGATCTGTTTGATTAAAAGTGTGTGTTATCTATTTAAAATTGACATTTTAGTTTAAAACATGTCACTCATTAAAAACCAAGAAAAAGAATTCTGATTATCTTCATAATTTATAAAATATATTCATAATTCATTTGTGATATTTGTGAAGAATTTACACATTAAACCTATGCACGATGCGATCAGTATGACTAAAAATGTGTGTTTCCAGTTTGAAATGAACTTTTAGTAAAAAAATAAAACTACCATACTAAAAACTAAGAAAATGCAGTCGGATTGTTTTGATACTTTAGAATAATTATATATAAGTCATTTTTTATGTGTAGGAGTCAACTTCACCTCAATATGATGCATAGTGTGGCTAGTATCACTCAAAGTGTCTCTTTTTATTTAAAATTGACATTACTTTTATTAAAAAGTAACAAGTGAAATACTAAAAATGAATAGAATGAATTAGTATTGTTTTTATACTTTAGAAAAATTATCTACAAGTCATTTTTGATTTGTAGGACTAAACCTCACATCAATCCGCTGCACATTGAGACCAGTATTACTTTAAGTGTGTATTTGTATATTAAATTGACATTAAATTTAGCAAAAAGAACAAGTGACATAATGAAAACTAAGAAAATGAATTATTATTATTTTTATAGGAAAATTATCCACGAGTCATTTTTGACATTTAGGAATCAACTAATCCTCAATCTGACGCACGATATGACCAGTATGACTAAAAGTGTCTGTTATCAGTTTAAAATTGACACTTTAGTTCAAAACTTGTCACTCACTAAAAACCCAGAAAATGAACTCCATTTTTATTTGTAATTTAATATAGATATTAATAATTAATTTTTTATGTATATGAAGTAGTATCAAATTAAAATTATGCATGATGTTATCCGTATGACTCAAAATGTGTGTTTCGATTTTGAAATGAAATTTTAGAAAAAAAACAATTGACATACTAAAACCCAATAAGAAACCTTTGGATTGTTTTCATACATTAGTAAAACAATCTAAAAGTAATTTTTATGGGTAATAATAAACCACACCTCAATATGATGCACAATGTGGCTATTATAACTCAAAGTATCTCATTTTATTTTAAATTGACGTTAATTTAAGTAAAAACAAAAAGTGACATACTAAAAACTAAGCAGACATATTCAGATTCTTTTGATATCTTAGTAAAATAATACATGAGTAATTTTTGATGTGTAGAATTCAACCTAACCTCAATATGATGCATAGTGTAACTGGTATGACTCCAAGTGTGCCTTTTTATTTAAAATTGACAATAATTTAAGTAAAAATAATAGGTGAAATATTGAAAAATGAGAAAATTCATTTGGATTGTTTTGATATTTTAGGAAAACGATCCATGAGTCATTTTTAACATATAAAAGACAACCACACCTCAATACGATACACGATGTGATAGGTATTACTCCAAGTGTGTATTTCTATTGAAAATCAACATTAATTTAAGTAAAAATAACAAGTGACATACTGAAAACCATGAAAATACATTCATATTATTTTGATACTTTAGGAAAACAATCCATGTGTCATTTGTGACATGTGGGAATTGACCAAACCACAATCTGACACATAGTGTGACCTATATATCTAAATGTTTTGTTATCAGTTTAAAATTGACATTTTAGTTCAAAATGTGTCACTCACTAAAAACCAAACAAACACACTTTGACTGTCTTGATAATTTAGGAAAATGATTCATAAGTCATTTTTGACATGTATGAAGTATTCTCACGTTAAAATGATGCATCATGCGACTGGTATGACTCATAATGTGTGTTTCTAGTTTGAAATGACATTTTAGTAAAAAACACAACTAGCATATTGAAAACTAAGAAAATATATTTGGGTTGTTTTTATACTCCTGGAAAACGATATAGAAGTCATTTTTTACATTTAAGAATCTTCCAAACCTAAATAAGATGCAAGGTGTGTCCAGTATAACTCAAAGTGTCTCTTTTTATTTAAAATTGACATCAATTTATGAAAAAAACAAGTGACATACTAAAAACCAACCAAACAAATTTGGATTGTTTTGATATTTTGGGAAAATGTTAAATGACTAATTTTTTATATTTTGGAGTCAACCTCACCTCAATAAGACACACGATGTGACCGGTATGACTTCATGTGTTTCTTTTTATATAAAATTGACGTTAATTTATGTAAAAAAGAAGAAGTGACATACTGAAAACTGAGCAAAATCATTTCTATTATTTTGATACTTAATAAAACTGATCCATGAGTCATTTTTGACAAGTAGGAATCAACCAGACCTCAATCCAATGCATGGTATGACCGGTACAAATAAAAGTGTCCATTATCAGTTTTCAATTGACATTTTAGTTCAAAACATGTTAATGATTAAAAAACAAGAAAACATGTTATTATTGTCTTGATAATTTTTTAAAATGATTAATAAGTCATTTATGACTTTTATGAAGTAGTCTTGAATCAAATAGATGCATGATGCTACTGATATGAATCATAATGCATGTTTCCAATTTGAAATGACATTTTCGTAAAATAACACAACTGACATACTGAAAGGTGAGAAAACACATTCAGATTGTTTTGATACTTTATAAAAATGATCTATAAGTAATTTTTGACACGTAAGAGTCATCAAAACCTTAATATGATACAATATGTGGATAGTATAACTCAATGTGTTTCATTTTATTTTAAATTGACAGTAGTTTAAGTAAAAACATCAAGTAGCATACTAAAAACCAAGAAAACACATTGAGATTATTTCTATATCTTAGGAAAAGGATATATATTTATTTGTGACATGTAGGAATCATTCACACCTCAATATAGTGCATAGTGTGGCCGGTATCACTCAAAGTTTCTCGTTTTATTTAAAATTGACATTAATTTAAGTAAAAACAACAAGTGACATACTGAAAACCAATCAAACAAATTTGGATTGTTTTGATACTTTATGAAAATGATACATGAGCCATTTGTGACATATAGAAATTAATCCCACCTTAATATGACACACAATGTTCTTGGTATGACTAAAAGTTCTTGTTATTAGTTTAAAATTGACATTTTAGTTCAAAATGTGTCACTGCCTAAAAACCAAGAAAACACACCCCGACTGTCTTGATAATTTAGGATAGTGTTTCATAAGTCATTTTTGACATGTATGAAATAGTTTCATCTAAAACCAATGAATTATGTGACTGGTATGACTCATAATGCATATTTCCAGTTTTAAATGACATTTTAGTAAAAAAACACAACTGGCATACTGAAAACCGAGAAAACATATTCATATTGTTTTGATACTCTAGGAAAATGATCCAGAAGTCATTTTTGATGTATAAGAATCATCCACACCTCAATACGATACACGATGTGGCCATTATAACTACAAATGTGTGATTATTTAAAATTGACATTAATTTTATTAAAAGAACAAGTGACATAATCAAAACCAAGGAAACACATTCAGACTGTTTTGATATTTTAGTACAATGATCCATAACTCATTTTTGACATGTAGGAATCAACCCCACCTTAATAGGATTCATGGTGTGACCAGTATAACTCCAAATTTTTCATTCTTATTAAATATTGGCATTTTATTGATCTATTCTTTCATATTAATGTTTAATTTATTTCTTTCTTGTATTACTAACATAATATTTTTTTTCTTATATAGGAAGAATCATTTGATCGGGTTGTGTTGATTTGTTTGGTAAATAATACAATGGGTGGACATTTTTAAGAGGGGATCATGATCTTTAAAAGATGAACCATTATTGTTTTTAAATGTTTGTTGGATAATTGTATATGTAATTATATAAAACATTGTTTGAAATGTATATAGAAGTTTTTTTTGTATAAAACATGGTGAACAATTTTGTATTCTTGGTGTAAAATTAAATGTATATATAATTGTTTGAAATTACAGGTTTTTTCTCGGTGTGCGGTTATATTAATAGCACATTACAGAAAACAAGGCCTTTATCATCTCTATTTCAAGCACTAATAAAGGGTACCCCCATCATTGTTGTGATTAACAATGATTTTTAGCACTGTTAAAATCCATTTCTCATGATGTTAAAGGGAATATGTGTAGTAGTAAAGATTTTATGTGCTGATTTCTGCTCTGGTTCCCTTAAAAAGTTTCTATAAGTGGTGTGTATGCATGAGAAATCCACTTGTAATGCCAATTTCTTGGTTCTCATGAAGCCCAAAATCTAAATAGGGCTAGATTTGTAGCGATAAAGGAGATCTATAAACCATTAACATATCATTCTTTCACTCATTTGGAATTTTACATTTCTGGAAGTGGTCTTGTGAATAATACTAGAGATCATGTTGGTGTGAATTATGAGGTTTTACCTAAAGTCAACACTGTATGACCATTTGAGGGAGGTCTAGGTGAAAATATTGTTATTGTATCTGGTCCTCAACACTGTAAAAACTATTGTCTTTGTAGCATTTTCACTATAAGTGTGGTTATTCCTGCAATATTTTTAGGACTGACAACACGTGGTTTTCATTTTGAAGGGGTTGTATTAGAACTATACTATACTCAACTTTCTTTGATTAGAAATGGTGGAGATAATTTATTCATGGAAGCTTTCGAGAATGATTCTAATGTTTTTGAAAAAAATTCAGTATCACTAAGTATGAAATGCCCTCATTTGGTCTTATTTTTCAAAGGGTGGGTAACATCATATATATTGCTTCATAAATCTATTTTTACTCCTCCTCATGTAGAATTTCAATTGGAGGGTGCTCCATTGATTGTGGATCTATTCAGTACCCTAAATCTCACTAGTGGGTTTCTGTCTATTCTGGATGTGTCATCCCTAAAGCCTGAAGTTGAATTTTTTTAAAGATCTAGTCAAGGTACTGGTAGAGTAGGTGGGTTACTTAGCTCAGTGACCCCAATGGTACATAGACCACATCACGTTTCTTCTTCTTTGATAGAGCTTCCAATAAAAAATAATAATAAACCTACCTCTCCAGATAAGATGAATATTTTGGGTTTTGTAGCTTATGTAGTGGTAAATGATTCCCCAGAAGCTTGATCATGGTGGGAACCAAAAGTAAAGGTAATCTTGTGGGTTTTAAATATGTTACATGAAAGTATTGTAAGTAGTGGTATAGGATATTTTTACAACAGATCCATTATGATTGGGGGAGAGACATCTACAATTTCTTGGGTCTGTGTGTGTACACATACATGACACCGAATTTGAAGTTTTTCATTTTAAATATCGAGGGGAAATATACCAAAATCACTATCCAATTTCTCACCTCACATCTAAAACCAGAATTCATCCTGGAACTCATAAATATAGATGGATTTGTCCATGAATGATGGATTCCAGGAACAAAAGTGAAACCATTTTCATGGGAGGGCCCACTGATCTAGTGCTACGGAAGCTGTGCTATGTTTGTGGAAGTCCACCTTAGGGACAAGGTGGTTTTTTAGGTGGGTGAGAATTGTTACTAAATTAGAGTGAGGGAAATTTGTATAGGAACTATCTGTGTGAAGGGATTTAGTAGGTTGGGTGTGTGAGCAGTGGGAACAAGGGTATTATTGTACTTTTCCTTTATTAGTTTTTAGGGGTTTTTTGGAGTTTCTTGTTGGGGGGGTGTTATTGGATGGCTAGGTATCTGGGGTTGTTAATGAGGAGTGATGTTGGAGGGAACGAGTACAAATGACTCTTGGATACAACTAGCTGTTGGGAGTTGGTCCGCATGAGGAATTGTCTTGGCTCTTCAGAAGTGGTCTTTCTATGGAGAACATATTATACCTCATATTCTTCTTTTTTAAGAACTATGCCTTGAAAATAGTTAACCAGCTTTAATTTGTATATAAATTTTATAGAAGTTAACTTACATGGGATCAATGGAGAAGAAGTATGAGAGAGGACGAAAAAATTCTTAGGATACCACCCGGTTCCTCCACCCAAGTCCGAGAGAAAGTCCAAACAAACTAACCTCCTCCTACCTCTCTCAATTTTCTATCTTAAAAAAACGTCCCTATTTTCCCCACATGACCCCATCCCACATACAAACTCACCATCCCCTGAAAATACATTTTTACCCCTCCTTGAGTACACCTTCCAATTGCTTGGTTTCTCCCAAACTCTATTACTCACCTGCCCTTGAAATCTAGTCTTGTATGGGGGAAAAATTAATCCTCCCATGTGTCATATTTAGCTAGCTATACCTTCCACTAGATCAATTATTGTGGATATAAATCCCCCTGGTGTAGGTTTTTATGTCTAGATAACACCTTTTATGGGACTTTCTGATTAGAAAAACCACCTTGCAAGTCCATGGGAAAAAGAGGATGAAGTGGTTATTGACCAATCACTTTATTAAACTAAGAAACATGAAATAATTAGTGAAAATGGGCTAAAGGGGTTATATCTAGTTGATACACAACAAGACTAATCTACTTTAGTATAGTAAAATGCCTGTAAAAATGATGGGATAATTTTTGGTTGATGCACCGAGCTAAGGTGTGCTGTCTCTGTAGCAAAAGATAGAGATAAACCATATCTCCCACCTAAAAGGATACAATTCTATGATGGAGATAATCATACTACCACATAATCTACTAATATTGAGCCAAATGATGCTTAATCTTATTTAATGATCATGTACTAGAAAAGGGTTTGCAACTACTCTTACCTTAATTTTAGAAGGTCAAAAACCTTAAATTGATGGAGGTGTCTGACCATACACAAATTTAAAATGGGTGGAATTAATCAAATAATTCAAAGTGGTTTGGTAACATAATTCATCCTAGGGCAACCAATAAGTCCATTCTTTTGGTTCTTCCCCATAAAAACAATGCAAATAAGTTTCGATGCAATGATTGGATACTTCTGTCCGACCATCAGTCTGTGGGAGGTAAGTAAAACTGAAATTCAGTGTAGTACCTTGCATATTGAACAATTCCATCCCAAAATGTCAGAAAAAATTGGATCTCGATCACTCATAATAGAGTGGGGAAATCCATGGAGACAAATAATCCCTCGCCTGAAAACCTCAGCCACCCCTTCAACCGTACAAGGATGTTTCAAGTGAATAAAATATTCATACTTAGAGAGATGATACACCACCAGAAAAATGATCTCATACCCCCTGTATTTAGGCAATATAGTAATAAAATACATGGAAAATAAACCCAAATCACTTGGTGAATTTGTAAGGGTTGAAGGAGACTAGTCAGATATAGAGTGGTATGCTTGTTGCTCTGACACACCGAATACTATTGTACATAACGTTGAACCTATTTTTTCATGTCCATCCATTATAGTGAAGTAGTAATCTCTTGATAATTTCAGTAAGAACTTGAATTCCCCCCCTAAGGTGTAGCATGAAACTCCTCTAACATCTTTGGAACCCAGGACGAAGAAGCTGGAATAACCAACTGCTATGGTACTGGAGGGTTCCTTGATGAAAAGAAAATCTAGGATAGGAACCTGTTCCAATTTGTAGAGCTTGAAGGACTTTTACAAGATATGGGTCACTGTATAAAAACCATATGTGAGACAAGATGCATCTTTCTAGTCTGGAGTGGAACCAATTTCATGAATTTAGAGTGTGTCCTCACTCCGAGAGAGAGTGTCAGTAGCATAATTTTCTCAACCTGGTTTGAATTTTACCTTAAATAGATAGCCTAAAGGTTTCACTATAAAAACATAATGGTCTTCCGTGGTGATGTGTTGTTGAAGAAAAAACAGGAGGCTGAATTGGTTGGAATAAAATATGAATTCAAGTATGGATAAAAATACTGAATGGATAAAACTAAATCCATGATCTTCTATTCATAGGTCGACTTGAGTAATGTTTTTCTCATTAAGGCCTTGTTAAAGTAGGCTATAGGTCGATGAATCTGCATAATGAAAACCCCAATGTCATGACCCATGTCATGACTACCCCAAGCCCGCCTCCAATAGACTAGGAACTAGTGACTAGCACTGAGTAGGCATATCCCACAAATGGGAGACATTTGACTAGGTACATGTACACACACACACATATCCATGACCCAAATGATGAAATGTAAAAGCACTAAGTAAAAAATGCATGCAAAAAACTATAACACACAACTAGAGTAAAATAGTTAAAGCACTGGAAAGTAAAGAGGGATAAACCAAGTACACCAAAAGAAATGAGTATGCAGCCACAAGTCCAACCTGTAAAGTAAGAGGTACTAGGTATTTCGTAGAAAAAGCTACCGGAACATACCTCACCCTATACAGTCTCACAAGGCACCACCTAGTCCTGGTCTTCCTGGAACTACATCAAAGATTCGATAATCTTCACAAGACATGACACGTGTGGGCAAAGCCCGTGCAAGGGTAAGTAAAACAGTACTCAGTAGGACACCTCAAAACCATAAAAGAATATCACAAGGGAAATACCATAGAGGAAAATCGATGAAGGAAATACCATGATGGAATATCACCAAGGAATACCACAAAGGAAATACCATAAAATAAATACCACCAAGGAATACTACAAAGTAAATACCGCCAAGGAATACCACCAAGGAATACCATAAAGGAATACCACAAAGGAATGCATAGTCAACTCCACATAGATATATTTCAACAAAAAAATATTCCAAGAACATATAGATATAATCAATTCAATAAGACACATAGTCTCAAAAAGAAACATATTATCTATAAGATACACAGTCTCCATAAGACACATAGTCTTGATAAGACACATTGTCTCAAGGTTACATCTAGCCACAGAAATGTTTAATCGAAGTGTGCTTGTTCTGGGAGAACTCACTCATTAATTCATTAGATCGTATGCACACTCCCACAAAAACCCACGTAGGATATATCAAAATGACCATATTGTCATAAGGGTCTCAACGCTGTAGACATATATTTAAATAGACGTTTTGAAAGTTATGGCTGATTAAAAATTTCAGAATGGGGTTCATTGGGCCATGGACCAACCGTGTGGTCGGTCCATAGATTGTGGCGACGACCACCCCATGGAAGCTCTATCTACAGGGACGGTCAACCATGCCCCAACTGTCATGGCTACATAATATCTCTATCGACTGTGGCTCGATCTGACCACCCAGGTTCGACCTGGGTTTTCCCCAACCCAAGGGGTCCAACCCGGCCTGTGGGGTTTGACCAGACTAGCGGGGTTCAACCTGGACCACTTTGGCTGGGCCCGACCCACCTCGCCAGCCTAACCCGGCATGCTGGACCAACCAACTCACCTGACCTGGCCCTATTTCTAGGTTGTTCCACTCATGAGATCACCTTTGGAGACAATCACCACATCTCACGTGGTTCTGTACCACATCTTGCGGCCTCCAATCCTGCTAGCTCCGCCGGCTCGCACATTATCCCCACTGCGTCCCGTGAGCCTCCATTCTTCCACTGATTCTCAAAACTCTAAAATGAAAGAACCTATATGATCATCAGATCCCAATATACACTTATCCAGACTCTGTTTCATCTTTCCTTCAATCAGGTGGTCCAATCACATTCAGAGACTCCCAACAAGTTGAGTTGCAGTCACGAGGATCCAATGACTAAGAATGCCAAGAACGGGGGAGAGAAAAGTAAAAAAGAACACCTGAAGAATAAAACTTGTTATTTGTTCATGTCAACCTCAATTAATTCTCATTAAAGGATAAACGAATAAGATAAACTAATCTCCCAATAATCCTGTATAAATAACCCATCCCGCAACAACGACTAAACCATGGATCAATCTGTTGGTGAATTGACCCGCGTTCTTCATGAAATTTAAGAACATGGAAAAGAAAAAATGAGGTAACCACCCTACCTGGTATATGGATCATTCACTATTAATGGTTTATTGTTGTTAGCGATCTATCTAGAATGATTGATCCTGGTGTTTTTCATCACTGCCGAGAGAATTCTCTAAGGATTCTCTCCAAAGCCTCTAGGGAATTTTTAGGGTTATGATCCTAACCCTAGGTCCCTACTTATCACTTAATTGAAAAGAAACAACATCACTACGTCAATGTAACATTAAACTAAAATAAACCCATATTTTATTTTATTCATTATAAAGTCCAAAATCTATTTTTCACAGCTAACCCGCACTGGTCGATGTTTGGCCTCACTTAGGGAAAACACCACAATAAGAAATCAACTACAGTATCATATTTCCAATATGAGTCACTGTTTATGAGTTATTAGGATGAAAATAAAACAATTTTATTTAATTATTTTATTTATGGTTACATCGTTGGTGAATTTTTCTTTAGATGACCTGCGCTGACCAAAGTTAGGTTGCGCTTAGGGTGAAACCATCATTTCGAGCTCAACGGTACCCTAAAATTTTTGATATGAGTACCCATTTAAATGATATTACACTTTTTCAAGAATGTAATGTGTTTATGCTATTAAAAACATAACATTTTTCAATGAGTTGTTATGGGCTCAGTGGGACGTGGAATTGTATGCCGTCTTAGTGCTTGGTGTCAGAAGTTTTTCAAATAATTTCTAAAAATCAAATTTAGAAATTCCAATTCATTATATTCTCCCCACATTAAGAATTTATGTCCCTGAAAATCCAAAAGAAGGGCTACTAAAACAAATGGGGGTATTGATCATGAATATGAGACTCCCACTCCCATGTGATCTCCTAAAGATTCTCATGATTCCCCCAGACACGCACCAAGGGAATCTAACACCCACGAAGGATCCTCAATTACCGATCCTCAATCTTCATTGGGTACTCATCAAAAGTTACCCCATCCTCTATGTCTATCTCACCATAGTCAATGACATGCGATGGGTCATGCACATACCTGCTCAGATGTGACATGTGGAACACATAATGTACCTGGTATAACTATAAAGGTGGAGACAAGTAGTACACCACCTTTAGAAATCTACGTAGTATTAGGAAAGGTCCGATGAACCTCATAGATAGCTTGTCGACCTGACCAAATCTCCATAATGCACATCGAGGTGATACTTGAAGGAACACATATTCTCCTTCCTCGAACTCCAAAGGCCTCTGTCATCTATGAACATAAGACTTATGAAATATTTGTTTAGTCTTCGTCTACTTCTATATGATCTGTACCTTCTCTGTAGTCACCTACACCAACTCCAAGCCCATGAGTGCTGAATCTCCTGGGTCCATCCTATAAAGTGGTGACCTGCATGGTTTCTCGTACAAGGCCTCAAATGATGCCAGAACAATGATGGAATGGTAGATATTGTTGTATGAAAACTATGCCATGGGTAGTTTTTTTTGATAAAAGCATATAACATTAATGACTAAGATCAGAAGAATTACATGCACAAAGCCATGAAGGGAAATTCTCTAGCCAGAGCTGGTTAGTACTGAATGGGCCTGAGGACGCCAGTTGATGAGCCACATTGTTTTCTTCCCTTTTTTTGAATGAGAAGGTGCACAGTGAGAAACATTGGCGGAGTGAGAGAATTCTCCTGACAATGGTACCAAACGACTGGAGTCCTCCATTGATGTGATTGATAGCATCGATAACGGAAAGACAGTCAAACTCAATGATGATGTCATCCCATCTGCATTCAATAGCGAACATCATACCAGAAAGGATGGCCTTGGCTTCAGTGACTGCCGGTTCCGAGAATGTATGATGTGATTCATACTTAGTAGCAAGGATTTTCCCCAGATGATTTTGGGAAAGGAGGCCGAGGGCAAAAAGCCCATCTTTTGGAAGCGATGCGTCCACATTGATCTTGATAATCCCTTCTATTGGGGGGTTACAGGGAAAAGGAGGGGAGGGGGAGACACCTGGCATAGAACATCCGTTGTGTCCTTCCCAACCTTCAATCTAAGAGGAAGCTTGATCAATACAGAATTTTGGGGGTCTGTGGGCATGATGAAAAATAGCGTCATTGCGCCGGAACCAAATAATCCAGGACAGAGTGCAGAGTGAACAAAAATCAGCTGGGGAAAGAGAGGAGCACCAACACGTCAGAAGATTGGGAAGGTCAGAGGCCAATGCCAGCGAAGCAGTAGAAGTCGAGCCCCATTGATTCCATATTTCCTTAGCTTAAGATACCATTAATATGTAGGGATCCATAGTCTCTTAAGTGATCCTCCCAATTGAGGCCAAAATCTAACATGCAAGCCTATAGCATGTCCTCCAGAACCTATATGGCTTGCTCTGTCTGGCCATCCATCTATGGGTGAAAAACCGTGCTCAAGCGTAAATGAGTCTTAAACACCTCTCATATTTTATTCCACAACCGGGATGTAAATAAAGAATTATAATATGCAACTATTGTCGATATAACTCTATGTATTTGAAATATATCCTCCACATAGATGTGTCCCAAGCTCTCTACTGAACTCTGCTCCAGAATAACTAGAAAGTGGGCTGACTTGGTGAGTCAGTCAATGATCACCCAGATGGTATCATTTCCCCTAGACGTATTTGGTAAACCTATCATAAATTCCATCAATATCCCATCCCACTTCAATTCTGGAACCTCAAGGGGTTGAGTCAAACTCAATTGAACCCGATTCTTGGCCTTCACCTACTGATAAGTGAGGCATTGAGAAAAAAATTCTACAACTCTCTTCTTTATCCTTAACCACAAAAACTGATTTTAGAGGTCATATTAAATCTTCAATACACCTGGATGTATTTACCAAGAGGATGTATGGAACTCCCTTGAAACCTCCTCCCGCAATGCCACTGGTACTACTATGCACCCTCTAAAAAGAACAACATTTTCCCCACCTTTTGAATATCCATCAAGGTTATTCCCTATGGACATCGGAGCATATAAAGTCTCATAGTTGGTTGAAGTTTATCGGTTCACGATCACTTGGTTTTAATTTTACATTGTTTGGGTTGCAAAATCTTAAGATACCATGAATATATAGGGATCCATAGTCTCTTAAGTGACCGTGGAGTGGGGGTGTGGTAGATTAGTTTTTAGAGGCTAGTGGCCGGTTAACTGGACATGAGTGTTATGTTGTCACATAAAGAGGAATCATGGCTACTTGATTTTTTTTCATTTTGTTCTGCTTCCCATGCAATTTTTTTTCATGTGCGATCAGTTCCCATGCAATCATTTGGTGTTTCACATGTGGCCACTTCGAATTTCTAAAGCGTGATCACTTCATGAATTTGATTCCTTTTTAACCGTCATTTCACAAATTATTTTTTTCCAAGTTTTGAATTTTTACTAATCAATTTGAATTACATTTATTATTTTAAATCATATTCATTTTTTGACAATTAAATTTAAAACTCTTTCATTTTTTAACAATTTAAATCATATTTTCTTTAAAACAAGATTCATTATTTAAAATCAAATTTTATCCCAAATAAAAAATTGATATTCACAATTATTTTTTTAAAAACAATTTCAATGTATATATATTTTCAATAAATTTAAAAAAAGAACAAAACATTAAAAATAAAAAATAAATCCATTTAAGAATTTCGATTCCATATTAAAACAACCAATTTTAAATTCATAGTTTAAAGTCAATAATCAAAATATGGCTTCACTATTTAATTTTAATAATTAATTAGTAAATAAAAATGATGATTTGAGTCAATTAAAAATTAAGTCCCAAATTCACATTTTCTAAAAAAAGAACTAATTAACCTGAGAATTGGATTAATATTGGGGTGATAATCAATGAAATACAGACAAAAATTTGAAATTTTTTACTCTCTTCACCATCCAAATCGTCAACGAATATTTCATAGCTCCTACCGCTATTTTTATCCCAATAGAAGATCCCTATGTTTGGTTCTATTTCCCAAAAACATACACATGATGCCTTTCCCCTAGAGATAATTTTATAGATTTTGAATAAGAAGGTCAGATGACAGTGTTTCTTTATTCCAGTAATGTGAGATTTAGGTTTTCCATCCAAAAAACTCATTGACATCAACATCCAATTAGTAAATAAATCAATGAGAGTTTGTAGCCAAGATATTCCCAAAATTAAATCTAGCCTCCCAATTTCTTAAACATGAGCATCAATATGACATCCATATACCCCCATAGATAAAGCAGTGCCTAAAAAATCCATAGGACCTAACTCTATGCCCATCACCACGTTTTATATCCATTGTTTGTGATTTGTGCCCCTCAATTCCAAGTAACTAAACCACTTTGGGGGAAATGAAATTGTGAGTGGCCCCACTACCCTGGAGAATGAGGATAGGGATCCCCTCCATTGTTCCCTCAACCTTCATTAAAGTCAACTTGTTCTATCTAGGTGAAGAATCTATATATCTAGTGTTCAAATTATGATACTCAACCATTTTACATTGAGATTCATTGAAGTCAACTTACTTTTTTGAATCAGTGCCCTGGTGCATGCACTATAAGAAAATCACTACATAGCGGTGGTTTTTTAACTTGGAGGTGGTTTAAACCGTTGCGATATGGTTCTGCGATGGTTTCATGTAATTGCCACTAAAATAGGTGTTAGCATCCAATGCATGTTGGTTTCTTCCATTTAGAAGAGGTTTTTGGGAAGTGTTATAGAAACCATATTTAGTGGCGGTTTTATTGGATTTAGTGGCGGTTTTAGTGGGAAAATTTGGTAAGGATTTAGTAGTGATTAAAATTCCTACAATTTTTTTACATAGACACCACTGATAAAACCAATAAAACCACTGCAAAATAAACCTATGTCATTTTTAGTGGTGGTTTTAGCAATTATTGATAAAAATTTATCAACATATAGTGATATTTTAAACCACCATTATATGTTGATTTACAAATAAAAACCGGCTACAAATTATGTATCCTAGTACCCTGAAAAAAAAAGCATATGCAGAGAATATATAACACGAGGTGTGCACACATCAAATATAATCATAACTAAATATGTCAAGGGAAACTATATTTTACATTATAAAACCACACCATGCCTCTAAAACAAGGAAAACACACAAAAAGTTAAACCTTCTATTAAAACCATATTTGGCTAAAACCCAACGAATAAGCATTTTTTTCAATTAAAACCACCATTAGAATTTTAGAAAACATGTAAAATGCATAAAAACCTATTTAAAAACAACAATATTCCATTTATATATTCCATTTACCAAATTTTACAAGGTAAAATCCAAGAATGGTTTACTAAAGATGTACCAAAACAAGTTCCAACACATCATGGTTCCAGTTGTGTTCAATATAATAATTATAATTTCGAGTGGATCTAATTAAATTTTTCTATTTTTGAATCAATATCCTCTCATAACCGATCTATAAAGTTATTTAACATCATCAGTGGTGACTATGATTTCTAATATGATCCGATGGTTTGAAAAGAATTAATATATGTTGAGAAATGATTGAAAGAATTTGGAATCTTGAATTTTAATTCTAAATTCAAATTTAATTGAGAAGAAGGTGTTGATACTACTGTGTAATATTAATAAGAATAAGGTATTTCATCTTCATGTATCAATTATGTAGATGTTTTAGAGGGAAGAAAAATGATATTATTATGGTATGATTTGAATAAACCTTGTGTTTTATGGAAGGAAGAGGAAGAAATAGGTTTTGTAGTTCAATTTTCACAAAAAGTAGAATATAGAATTTTTAAAAGAACATATGAAGAATAAGTGATTATAGAAACCCTTCCAGGTTTTTTTAAAGAATAAGAAGAATAAGAATTTTTGTTTATGTGTTGTGCATAATAAGTGTAGAAGTTTCTTTCTATTGTTAATGTATATAAGGAAAATATGAATTTGGAACATCAATGGAAAGGAATAGTCTATTCTATTGAATGATTTATTGTTGTTAGAAAAATATATTTTAAACTATTAGGATGGCAGTATAAAGACCCAATGAGATATTGAAAGATTGTGGGATTCACTAAAACATAGTCGGGAAGCATGTAATATAAGTTCAAGGATAAAACTTGATCACTTATACTTATAGTTTGATACTAGTGGGTTGTGTAATATCAGAGGAATCTATATCACAGAAAGGATTGTCATTATCATTTTGAGAGGTCCACCTTGTAAATCTATTATTACACTTATGTTGGTGTGTGTTTAAATTTTTTGTAAGAAAATACTATTCTAACAAGATAGAATGAGAGAACTGTTCACCTTAATAAGTGAAGAGATAAAAGGATAGAGTTTAAATTGTTTTAAATTGGATAAAAAGTCATCAACATTGATTCACCCCCTCTAAGTGTTGAACATATCCCTAATTTCACTTCTAGAAAGTTATTGATTTTTTTTCATTATTATTATTCTTTTTTCTCTTGAAGAGTAGAAAAACTTTTATCCAGTTTTTATGAACATAACATGTACACAATCACTTATTCTCCTCTCTTATTTTTTCCCTTTTCCCCCATATAGAAAATATCTAAGTATTTTCTATTCAATGTATATATAGTCTCTATATTCTCTTATATCTGGCGTTTATCTATATCTTAAACAACAGTAACAAATTAAATAAGTTTATATTCACATTAAAATCTTCAGATTCCTTTAAGTTCTTCTAATCATTCCAAAAACCATGGAATAAAATTCACATAAAATAAATAACCATGAAACACATAATTTTACACATGATTTATATATTAAAAAAAATAAAACACACCAATCATATCCATAGTATCTTATCCTCACTCCTTCCACCATGGGATAAACAATCTTTATTAAGGAACTTGGGCAAAAAATTTTACATAAAAATTATATAAGTATAATACAAAATATTATATAATTCATTGATGTATATATATGTATTAAAAATTATATGTACAAGTATAAATATAACACAATATATATATATATATATATAAAATTATAAAATTATAATGACTATGGAGTATAGATTTGTGAAAGTAATTATTCATATTAAAAATCTAAAAGAAAACCCTAATTAGAATCCAAAATAACACCCATTATCATGAAAAGTACATTTACAAACCATGAATAATAAAAAAATATTACAAGTGAACAATAAAACACTAATTAACATAAAAAAAACTATAAATATATTTTCAAATAGTTAAACACATCAATAATTATATACCTTTGATCTAAAATTTAAAAGATAGGTGGGATTCAGGTTTAAAATTTGGATTTTATAAGGGAGAGTCAATGGTTGGACTGCAAGGTGATAGCTAGAATGATACATGTAGGTGTAGAAATAGTAGGGTGGGGCATGGGGAGATATTATATGGGTGAAACGATCAGATTCCATGGGAATGTGGGAGTCTATGGAAGGCTTTGAGAGGAATAATTAATAAGGATATGCATCATGAATGATGATGAAAAGTGATTAATTTAAAATAGTGAGTTGATGCAGATTAAGGGGATTATGGAACATAAATGATAAAAGGGGTTTGGGGCCTACATTCTATAAGTAACAATAATGTGAATGAGAAACATGCACATGTATAGTATTGAATTAAAAAATCATGCACAAAATTTTTAAATGGGGATAAAATTTATAACCATAATGATTGAACTTTAACTTGTGGGATTCTAACAAGAAAGAAATTCCACTTAGGTATTACTATACTAGACTGGGGAAATGATGTTTTCTACTATTAAAATAAAAGATAATATGGTTTTCACTAAATAACATGGAACCATTGAAATATAGATATTTTAATCATATTCAATCCTATATTTATATGAATGGATGACTATCACTACAACCCTGAAAGGTTTTCAGCCTCTTCAAAAATGGGAAATCATTAAAATGTTAGGTCATGAAAATGTTATGTGAATAATATATTCCACACATGATAAATGAGAAAACCCTCTCTTTCCATATTTTTATAAAACATAAAAAACACCACTAATCACCGTCTGATGATGAACAATGCTCATCACCCTCTCCCTCTTCATCTCAACTTCCCTCTAACGGCACCTGTAAGACAATTATATTGAAAGTTAAATAATTTTGTATATTTATATTTAAACAGAAAACCAATATTTTTTATGAACAAATTGATTTTAAAATTGTGTGATTTATCTGGTCACTACCATTCATTAATGAAATACCACCAGGGATAGATATGGTTGACTTATGATATAAATCAATCACCTCTTTCTACAGGGCAGATATCTGAGCCCCTTATTCCTGAATTGTATTTTTCATAGAAAAAACATTCTCTTAGCATATTGGGGTAGGGAGTTACTACAACATGGAATAAATGTAGCTATAATCCTAGATGTCCTTCTAAATACCTCATATGGTAATGGTCCCAAACCCATCTCACGCAATCTACCATGATACTTCTTACCAAGAATATTACCAACTGGGTCATCCTGGGAGACTGAGTAGGAATGCACAATATCGACATCCCATAGTTATTTAATTTTTACATATAAATCAAATATTATTCATATTAGAATAAATATATATTAACATAGTGACAACTGATAATAAGTTATTATAATGAAAAATAAAACCATACCCCAACTTCTTTGGTAGGATCATTAAAAAAACTCCCATCAGTTTTTTAGGAATATCCAACCATAATTCTATTAGATATTCATGGTGCCCTAAACTCTGTGACTACATTAAAAAAAGATAAATCAAAAATTTAATATATTAAAAATATAATATTGTCTTATAAATTTTTAAACTAATGAAAATATTACCAAATTCGGATAACTTTTAGAAAAATTATTTGACCCTGTAGTATGAGGGATGATTTTCTTATCCTAACTCGATGCATTCTTCTTTTAAAGATCCTGAAATAAATAAAATAAAATTTAATAGTAATTTATGCAATTTCATCTCCTTTTCATATACATGAATAATGTAAAAATGGGATAAGTATAATAATATACATTTAAACACCATGTTCTTCTCATCATGATTCCTATTAATAAAAACATCCTATTTATCTTTAGGTACCACATTGGGTACCTTATCATACATTTGTTGGGTGCTCAATGAAGTATCATTATCTTCGTTCCATAATCTCCTTTTAAAATATTTCAATTTCCTGCCCAAATTTTTCAATTTTAACTTTCATGCCAGCATATCAGAAATGGTAAAGTGGAAAAACATTTGTACACAGAGATTAATTTTGGAAATATTAGCATTTAATAACATAATGACATTAAATTACACCCTAATATATTAAATTCACCATTATTTGTGAATAAAAAAAAATCAATTTTCCATGATGAAGGCATATGTCTCCAATCATCATATGTAATGGGAAGTTTTGTTGTCTCTTCCTCCAGCTATCCTAGAATATGGCCAAGTAATATCACAACATAATCCGTAGGGACCCCATATAAATCAAATGGGACAACTATCTTTAGTCTTGTTAGATTCCATACATCTAAACTTTTCATATTTTTCTCTATAGTGGCATTGTTTCCATATATTATGAAAAAATCTTTAGTAGTATAAAAAAGTGCAATAAATTTATCCATATTAAAATTTGTTCCCATAACAGTCACCCTCCAATATCCTCATGAAGAACTAGGATTGGATCCCTACTCCATCACTACTGAGGCTACTGAATGGGAAGATATTGACTCAGCTACGGATGGGATGCTAACGGAGGGTATAAGAGACGGTTCATGGGGAAAGTGGATGGTATCTTAGATGTTGTATGGATGGAGACATATGGGTCATCATCAATCGATGTGGTCGATGGAACGTCGACTAGGAGTCGACTAGAATCAGTATCACACTTCCTTCTTGTCATTCCTATCATTTAATAAAATATAATTAAGTTTAGAACATATATTTCAAAAAATTCATGCAGAAAAAAATATAAATGATAACAGTTTCACAATACTAACAAATAAAATATACAAAACAATGATAATAAATGACTGAACAAATGACATAAGTGGTTGATAAATGAATGGATAACTAAACATATAATCATTTTCTCCTTCAATGATGCTGGTTTCCTTCTCCATCATTAATTCATCTAATTCATCCACCCTTGCAATACTAATATTTTCAATATCATGATGAAAAAATAAGCCTGCTTCTTGTTGTTGATGGGATTCAATGTTAGAGGTCAAATATTCCACTTCATCACCCATATCATATAAGTCTCTTTGTTTTATGTGATAAAATACACTCCACCCTTCATCCAAAATATCTTTCACATAATATACCATTTTCTCTTGTGATTATAATATATACAGATCATGTAGTTCATGGTCACTAACATCAATCAAGCGAGAGAAATTCATAGAATTAAATTCCAAGGAATATCTTTTAACACCCCTGATAATATCCACCCAATTGAATTTGAATAAAAAAACTGAGAAAATGGCCATGGTAGTTTAAGTTGATAATATCAGTCAACTTTACATAATATCACACTTTAGTAAATGTAAATATACCACTATTATGTGTTTTTAAACCCTCTTCCTGATTGACTGTATGGAATCTAAAGCCATTCACTTTGTAAGAACCATACTTTCTAGCTTGTTTTAGAATACCTCAAACAAGAAACTTCAAATCTACTGACAAATCTACTTGAGTATCATTATTCATGATCTAAAGAATTAATATACATTACTAAATTTAAAAAATATATGTATCAACCTAATACCTGTATTGATTTCAATATTTATGAACTTACACCTCGTGAAAACCATTCTACAATATCTTTATTAGTAGATTTTGTTGTATCTTTCTCATTTCCTGTTTTCCCCTCATTTGACTCTTTTTTTGTATCCTCAAGTCTTCAATAAATGGATATTCAATTTTACTATTCATAAGCACATATCTATGTGCTTGTAATAATTTCATATCTATTAGTTTAACATTTGAGCTCCTCCTATCTAATCAGCCAATAAAAAAAATATTTTTGATTTTCTATGTATTTGAGATTGATTCGATGTGTCATCAATGAATCCAACTTGATTGAATCTTTTCTCAATATCATCCAAGTATCTATAACAAAAGTTAAGACAATCCTCTTCCAAATATCCTTCAGAAATAGAGCCTTCATATTGAGATTTATTTTTCACATATGATTTCAAATGCCCAAGATATCTATGAAATAAAATAAAAAAACATAATTATGTATTTAATGATGTGCCAAGAATTATTTATTGAAATGAAAAAAATATAAATAAAGTACCTTTAAATTGAAAACATCCATTAATAATGTACGATGCCTCTTATTTTATCTTCCTTAACCATATTCATAGTTAAATGCATCCTGACAATAAAAAACAACAAAGGAAAGATAATATTCATTTCATAAAGTGTAAATAAAAATATCTCCATAAGTTTTTCAAGATAAAATTTATGTAGAGTTTTCCCACATAGTTTTCTAAAAAGAGTGCAAAATTGGAGTACAACAGAAGTAACCTTTTTAGGTAATAATATACACAATGCCAATGGTAGTGACTACTATAACAAAATAAGTGAATTTTGGATTTTCAATCCATTTATTCTATGATTATTTAATTCAACACACCTTGATATGTTACTTGAATAACCATAAAATTCCTTCACATGTTTTAAAATTATAAGGAACATAACTTTATCCATATTTTTCATTGCAAAAATTGCTGGAACATACTTTCCATTCTCATCTGGCTAGAGATCATTCTTTATGTTCAGTGCTTGGAAGTATTTCCAGGAATTAAGATGATCCTTTTACTTTTCATGCTCATTAAGCAATGTGAATATCAAATTTTCACAAACATTCTTCTCAATATGCATCACATAAATATTATTCCGCAAAAAATTAAATTCCCAAGACGGAAATTTAAAGAATATACTTTTTTTCTTCTATTGTTGCATTTAATTTCACTTGGTGATAGAATTTTAACTCATTTCCCACTATTATTCAAATGATTCACTTCCCAAATTCTGTTTCAACATTTTCAAGTTGTACCAATATTTCATAACCTATTAAAAAATTTAGAGGTAGTCTATGATCAATGAAACCATTGAATTTTGACTTTTTCAGCCGTAATATGTGAGATGGGTCAAGAAAAATACAATGACATAAGAAGAACCATTTTCTATTTTGAGGTAGTCATTCGGTCTCAAAATCAATGTTACAAAAAGGAAAAATCCAAAACCATGTAAGTGTTCCAGCTAGCTAAATTACCAAGTCTAGGGAAGTCACTAATGTTCTACATTAGAGAATCTTGCATTTTGAACATTATTCTATAAGATGCATCATATGTCTCAACACTGTTGATCCATAACTCCTGTAATTATTCAATTAAAGGCTCAAAGTATACATTAATATCATTTGTAGGCATTTTTTTTCCAGGAATAACCCTCAAAATGATAAAAGATTTTTGTTGCATACACATCCATGGAGGCTGATTGTAAGGGATCAAAACAACCATCCAAATTCTATAACTGGTACCCAAAGTCCCTAATGGGTTGAATATATCAGCATCCAATAATAATAAAACATTCATAGGATCATATGAGAAATATGAATGCAATTAGTCAAATGTCTTCCACATTTTTGAATCTCTTGGATGTCGAATTAACCCATCATTATTATTATCTATAGAATTACACTTCATGTGTTCTTTGGTTTTCGATGACATGAATAATCATTGAAAATTAGGCTTTAAAGGTAAATAATGAAAAAACATTATAGGTGTGTTCCTTTTCTTCTTCTTCATGTTAGTATGTTGATTCAAACTTCCAACATTACCCACTAACTGCCATCTAGAAGAATAATATATTTTTTTCAATATTGTCTACTTGAATCCTCTCCCCAATAAAGTACACAATCATTAGGACACACATGTATTTTTGTATAATTCAGACCAAACTTGTTAACAACTTTGTTCATATCATAAAATTACTCGGGGATCTTTGCTTCAATAAATGAATCACAAACCAATTCCAATATCATGGACATTGCCCTATTTATAATTCCACAAAAGAATTTGATATGGTTAAACTTCAGAAGAATTTTTTTTGAATATTTCAAACACCCAGTATAAAGCTCTTGATTTCCATCATCAACTAAACCATGCAACACATCTATCTACTCAGTGAAGTTCTATCTTACATTATTCTCCACATAATCACAAGGAGGATCTAATGATATGTTACAATCATGATCTGGTTTTCCTACTATCTCAAAAACATCACTTGTCGCATTTATATTTATATCACCCTCAACTGGTTCATCTAATTTTTTCTTATATTGATTTTTGTGTCTTATAATTCTAAATGCATGATTTATAAGGTTTTTAATTTCATTTTCCATTGTCAATGAATTTGGGAGCTCATTCTGTGGATTGACATTGGTGTTAGACCTTTCTGTAATGTTCGATTCTCTGTGCCAAATATAACACAAATGTTGAGCAGGTAATTCCTCCAATATCAAGTGTTCCTAAACATAATCCCTCTTTAACCATCTTATAAATTTACATTTAGGACATGGACTTCTTATTCTACCAATAACAGATTGATTGGAAATTGAAAAATTTAAAAACTCCTCCAAACCCTTAGCATAATGAGATGTGTTCCTCGGTAATGTGATCCATCTTTTATCCATTTATATGAAAATGTTTCTACACATTATTAAAAAAAATTAAAAAACATAACTATTACTAAATAGAAAAATAGATTCATATATACTAGTTGAAAAAATATGAATATGTTAAATAATATTTTCCTATATAAATACATATGGTAAATAATGAATAATTTTAAAAAGGATAATTGAAATCCATAAAGTCTAGTTGTGATCAAAATGATGTGTAAAAGAGATAAATTTTTAATTTAAAAACCATTAAGAAACCTAAGAGGAAAAATACATTTTCAATAAAAATATTATATAAAGATATCATTGAAAAAAGTATCACAATCCAATTCGAATAATTGATTATATGAACAACATAATTCTCAAAACTATTACGCTACTATCATGATACTATTTTTTATTTAATGGATACTTTTTGTAACATTTTTTTCATTGAGTGAATTGGTGGATTGATGGTGATAAAGGATGTGTTATTAAAATTTTTTATATTTTATATATATCTATTATTTTATTTATCTTATTTCTTTTAATTTTCTGAATTTCCTTTTCATGTATGGATGAAGAAACCTTTGACCTTATCAGTGGATGGTGTTAGTGAACATAATGTGAGTGAATGGTTGAGTATTACGTGTGAAACATTGCTACATTGATGAGGATAGGGAAATGATAAATGATGTGTATTATGAATCAATTAACATCATTGATGCCAACATTGAAAATTATTTTGAGAATGATCATGACTTCATGGGACATGCTAATGAGGTGTTCACCCAATGTGTGGTTTTCCAAAATAAATTATTCCAACCTTCCTACAACTAAGATCCTCCAACCTTTGGAAAATTTAGATGTCATATAGACTGATTTATCAATGGACTTCATTTCTAGTTTACCCAATTCTAGTTGTTTTGATGTTATCTATGGTATAGTTGATCACCTCTCAAAGTATGCTCATTTACTGTTATTTAAACACCCATACATGGATGAAAAGTGAAGATTTTTTATTCTGAGAGATCATTTATTTACACCTGATACCTTCTTCGATTGTTAGTGACAAAGATACAATTTTTCTCAGTCACTTCTGGACTAATCTATTTCAGTTACATGGCACTAAACTCTACTTCAGATATTCCTATCACCTACATATATATGGAAAAACTAAAGTGTCTAACTAATGTCTTGATAAATATATTTGTTAATTTTTAGGAGAACAACCAAAATGTTGGTTGTATTGGTTATCATAGGAATAATTATCCTACAACACTAACCAGAACACATCAATACAAATAAACCCTTTAAGGTAGTCTATGATTACAAGACTCTTAAAGTTCTACTCTACCTACCACATGAAATTTGTGTTGTTGTGGTGTCCACTTCCTTAGAAAATTAGGATAATGCTTTGAAATAGTTTAAGCACCACCTAACCTGTACTTATGATATCATGCACCAAAAAGAAAACACCCATATTTTCTTGTCAATTTTCCATTAGGAAAACATGCCTATGGGAAGATCCACAACCACATACAATACAAACTTTCTCATAACATCAATCAAAATTTATCACCTAATTATTATTGACTATTCCCTATCATATGAAAAATTGTCCCAATCAGTTACGAACTAGACTTACCTTTGAAAACCCACATCCATTCAGTATTTCATGATTCAAAACTCAAAAATGAGGTAATACACCAGGAATCCACCACCTCTCTACATACAAATCTTGATAATGATGACTCCCTATGATCATAACCTCAAATGGATTACTGATATAGGATGGTGGTTATCATCCATAGTTTTTAATTCAATGGAAGGTCCAAATAACAGATGTTTCCACATGGGAGGATGAGTTTGTACTCCAAAAATAATCTCCCACTTTTATTCTTATTTAAAAGACTGATTCTCTATAGGTGGACAATAATAAGATCTAGGACCTCCTTGATGAATGGAAGGTTTACTACAGAAAGGGTAAAGTTTTCCATTTATGGGAGAAGTCCGTTTGGACATGTGGGATTATACAAGGTGGGAGACGTTGTTATTAAAGGGGAGTTGGGCACATACTGGGAGGGGGGGGGGTATTTTTTGTTAGAGGGAAGTGTGAGACTGTTTATTAGGAAGGGAAACCATGGGAGTCCTTGAGGGGGTCCTAATTTTTTTGTTCCTATCTTATGTTTTTATCACTATAGTTTTGAATTTCCTCTATTAATATAATTACCAAGGATCACTATTCATAACACTTAAATAGTCTCTTACCAATCATTCTTATATAGTGAATTATAAATGTAATTCACTATTTCCAAACAACCAATTTATTACCGCCTTTAAGTGATTAACTAATTATGAGATGTGATTGTGACATCAAAATGATAGTGGGTATAGTTTTTCATAGTATAACCATCAATCAAGAAGCAACAATATATGAATAATAACATGGAATCTAGTAATGCACATGTGAATAATCCCTTTCCCCTTCAATTTCTCAGATTATTTCATTATATTCCTTAGGATAATTCAAAACATCCACCCATAAAGAATAATATTATGATAACCCCAAAATTAAAAATAAATAAGAAAGATATGTATGAAATCCTCTACCTCGATTGAAGATTTGTAGAATGCAGTGCATGAATAAGTAAAAAATGAGGATCAATCACCTTAAAAACTGAAAGGAACCTCCATAGGCCCTATTATTAAAACCAATCATTAAAAACTCATCCAAAAACTATCCAAGATTCAAATAACCCACTTTTATAACCCCACAAGAAGAAGGAGAACCAAAATATTAATAGAGAAGGGAGAAAGAGGAACCTTGAAACAATGATGAAATCACCACAAGATCAAGGGTCTAGGTAAGGACTGGAAATGAAAGGTAGAATGGTGCTAGGTTAGGACTGGATGAGAGGGGCGGCGAGCCGCTAAGTTGGGATTGATAGTAAGGGGTGGTGAGGGTCGTGGGGTAGGGGTGAGGTTTGGGACTGATAGTGAGGGACGGTGAGGATCAGGACTTGTAGTGCTTCGGGGGGGGGGGGGGGGGTCGGGGGGTGGGGGTGGGGGGTCGGGGGTCGGGGGAGAAGTGTTGGGTGTTTGAAAAAATTAAAAGGTTTAGCAGTGGTTTTTAATAAACCACTGCTAAATTATTTTAAAAAATATCAATGGTTTATTAAACCACTGCTAAAGTATGATTTTGGTATAGTGATGGGAAAGTATGCCGATCCACACCTAAATCATAACCCCATTTCTACATGGCCTGAAATATAGTCTAAGGAGATTGTGTATGGGCACCCAAAAATATATTTCCTCCCATAATTCATTCAAAAAGTACGCCACATACTATTTCTCTGGTTGATGTGACATTAGAGACGACGAATACTAACTGATAGATATAATATTGAACCATTCCCCACTACGGAAGTGTATCGATCTCGTTGTATAGATTCTGGATCTCTAAACCACTGAAATTACCTAGAAGTTCCTCTTTGAAAGCTAGCTAGATCAAGTCTAGATATACAATATAATTGTAATCCAGTGAATTACAGTTCCATTCATATTGATTTGAGTGAGCCAAACATTCAACAGTTCCATTGTCTATTGGATCCAAAAATATGATTCCGATCACATTATCCAACTTATCTGACCCATTCCATCAAATATAGAAAGTTGAATATGTTTGGTAAATGAAAACTGATCAGAACTTAGTACAAGGTTCTATGACATTCAAACCATGGCCATAACATCCAAATAATCTATAGGGAAAGCCTCTAATTTTGAACCAGACATTGTGGTATCCACAATCAATCTCCATTCCTTCCTGGAATTTTATCTAGTCAACACACTACACCAGTGATGTACTTGAAAAACTCCACCTTCTCAGCAAATTATTGCTCCCATTTTTGCCTATCTTGCATGGGGTTGGTTAGGGATGAGGTTATCTCAGACACAGTGGTCTCAACTCTTCCCATATGATGCTCCAATTCCTCATACGGAGATTGATGACGCATCTCCATGCTGGTCTCTCATGACCGACCAATGATTATATGGCAGGCCAGACCAAATGTTTGAAATCACACCTTGTAAACAGGTAACCATCTGTAATTTGTATAGAAATTTTATAGAAATGAACATAAAAAGGATTAATGGAGAAAGATAAGTATGATAGAGGAAGGGAAAATTCTTAGAAGGCCACATAGTTCTCCCACCCATGCCCAAAATCGATTCTAATAAAATTAACCCCTTCCTATATCTCTCTCTCTACTGCCTTAAAAACAATCTCCCTCTAAACCCCACATGCCCCCAACCCGTATACATAATCCCCTTCCTGAAAATAAATTTTTAACCCTCCTTGAGTCCACCTCGCAAGTGCCTGGTGTTAGAATTTGTTATTTTCCAGCTTCCAGGGTAGGTGGCTGGTGCACAAACCCCACCATCCCCTTGTCTTCTTCAACATTGTCTACAACACATGTTAATTTTTTATTCTGCAATATTTGAAGGTAGGTGGGGATTGGTGGGGGATTGGTGGGAGTTGTGTCAATCTTGACATATCCCACCATGCCTATTTAAAGAGGGACATAAGAGCTTCTAGGATCATCAATCTGATCCAAGAGTGCTCATTGTATCCCAACAGATATGGGAGAGATCCATGTGTGAGAGTTAGAGAGGTGTAGGGAGAGAGTTTTGTAAGATTTTTTAAAGTTTAAATAAAGACCATTTTATTCCATTTTATTCCATTTTTACCTCCATTATCTCTATTCGTGGTCAGAGAATAAGAAAAAGTGGTATTAAATGATTTTTAGTGAAGTTCGGTGAGCATTTGAGTTTTTCAGGTGACCGAAAAATCAAGTTGCTCAGAATCCTATTTTGAAGGAAGATTTTGAAAGTGTGTGGTGAGCTGATTCCAATAGCACAAATAGAATCACAAATAGATCTAAAACTAGCTTACTAGGCTTGGTCAAAGGTCGGTCAAACTTCAGGTGCTATAGTAAACCCTTATTGGAGAAAAAGGTACTATTCCAGCACCGACAGCATTTCTGTCAAGTTTCTGGAATCTTCTCTAGCATGACACGTAAACACCATGTCATTTCCACTTCATCGAACAATTTCAGCCATTGACACTATTTTGGTCATATATTGATCAATCGGTGTTCAATTTTGATGATCCAGGTGTTGATTCCACATTTTCAACCATTATGGATGCAATGGTGAGATCCATTTTTCTAGATTCCATACTGAATTTTACATAATTAAAATTAAATGGAGGGATAATCCACATGAGGGATGATCATGTCAACTTCTTCTAATTACTACATTTGGAAGTCTTTATTGGAATATCTCCTCAATTCTGGGGATATTTTTGACCCCAATGAGAATGAGGGAGTAAACCCCAATTCCACCAAGGAAGAATAGTAGAAAAAGATGAATAAGAAGATGATCAATCAATCCTTCAATGAATCAATCACAGTGTTTACCACCATGTTTCTCAAGAGACTGACACATACAAACTTTGGATGAAGTTGAAAAATATGTACCAGTAAAAGAACACTCGAAACAAGATCTTATTTTTGAATCATTTGATCAATATTCAACTATAGAGTGGAATATCTATAGTCAAACACACCAGTGAGTTTCAAATCCTGGTGAACCAATTGGTGGATATAGGTAAGACTCTGAATGATAAAGATCAGGCAAACCACCTTCTCTATACACTTCCAAATAGTTGAGATATTATTTTCTTCTCACTCAACAACTTGGTTCCCATAGGCAAACTTACCATGGTATTGGTAAATGATGCATTTTTCAACGAGGGGGGATGAAGGAAGGATACTAGTTACAACCAAATGAAAGATCTGATTATGGATAAGTGGGGGGAGAAAACAAGGAAGGTGTCGAGGGGTAGGAACTAGAGGTCAAACCAAGAGCATAGGAAGGTCCACAGATGGAATGAGTCCATCATAAAAATCCTACCATTATGGCATGGATGGACACATTAAAAAGAACTGTCAAATGTTTTTATAAGAAAATGGTCAAAGGAGAAATCAACAAAGAATAAATAAAGATACACATGTGAGAATCACTAGAGAATTTGTTCTTTGATCCAAAGATAAAGAAGAGATTTACTTTCATACATCAAGTAGAGACCTAGAATGGGTGGTCGATACTACAACATCGTACCACATCACTCTGTATCATGATTATTTCTTGACATATTAAGCTGGTGAATTTGGTGTAGTCAGGATGGGGAATACTAGTTTGGAAGATATTATTGGAATGGGTGATATTTTTTGGACCCATGAAGCTCCTGAAATGGACCAAGATACTCCCCATTCCCTACACTTAGGTTACTGGACTCTTAAACGGGCCACACAATTGGGACAAGTATCATGGATATCTCCCCTAGCCAACTTGGGATTTATTTCACCTCCCTAGAGAATCGAACCCAAGGATGGCTAGAATTTAACCATCTAGGGATATTATCTAGTATGACTACTAACTGGGCCATATTACTTTCTATGACTTGCCCCTAATAACTTGTGAACCAAGCCACTGGGGAGGTACGCCTCCACGTGGAAGGTACTGTCCCCGGGCCCCACCATGATTTCTCTTGCCACCCCCATGATTTGAACCTGGGACCTGAGGCATAAAAACCACCAGGGAGTGTCACAAGTATCAATACACATATGGATTAGTGGTACCAAACAAGATCCTCGGTTTTTTAAATGCCAGTCATACCCTGGTTCGATTCTCTAGGGAGGAGAAATAAATCCCCAACTGGATAGGGGAGATATCTATGATACTCTACCCAGTTGAGTTTCCTAGTTAAGATCCCAGTAACTAGAGTGTAGGGTTTGGGGAGTATCTTGGTCCATTTCAGGAGTTCCACGAGTCTGTTGGAACCATGACACTCCTGAAATGGGCCAAGATACTCTGTGACTCTATCGAAATGGACCAAGAAACTCCCTATCCCATAAACTCGGGTTACTAGGATCTTAACATTGATGAGTATCATGGATATCTCTCAAATATAGTTGGGGATTTATTTCCCCTCCCTAGAGAATCCAACACAGGGTTGACTAGCATATAACCAACTAGAGAGTTTCTCTAGTACCACTACGCCATATTGCATAGTGTTACTAGAGAAGCTCCTTGAATGTTTATATGCTAGTCAGCCCCATGTTTGATTCTCTAGGGAGGCCAAAAAAATCCTTAGCTAGCTAGAAGATATATCCAGATACCTATCCCAAGTTGGGGTTTAGAGCATGGAGCCCAAAAGTCATGGGATATGGGGTATATGGTTTGTTTTTGGGAGGGTCATGGGTCCAAAAAAGCACCTTTTTTTGGAGCTGTGAGGCTCCCAAAACGGACCAATATAATCCTCATCCCCTATACTCAAGTTACTGGGCTCTTAAATGGGCCACTCAACTGGGTCGATTATCATGGATATCTCCCCTAGCTAGATGGGGATTTTATTTTTCCTCCCTGGAGAATCAAACCCCAGTTTTATTGGACTTTAACCAATAAGGGAGCTTCTATGGTTCCACTACGCCATATAGTGTAATAGTACCAGAGAATCTCCCTAGTTGGTTAAATTCCAATCAGCCCCGAGTTCAATTCTATGGGGAGGAAAAATAAAATCCCCATCTAGCTAGGGGAGATATCCATGATACTAGGCCCAGTTAAGAGCCCAGACACTCGAGTGTAGGGGTTAGAGAGTATACTTGTTTGTTTTGAAAGCGTCATGGGTCCAAAAACTTTTTTTTTGTACCCATGACGCTCCTAAAAATGGACCAAGACACTCCCCATCCCATACACTCAGGTCACTGGATCTAAACTAGGACACTCAATTGGGTTGAGTATCATGGATATCCCCCCTAGACAGTTGGAGATTTATTTTTCCTCCTCAGATATTAGAACTCAAGGATGAATGGTATTTAACCAACCATGAATCATCTCTGGTACAACTACTCCATATAGTGTAGTGGTACTAGAGAAGCTCCATGGTTGGTTAAATGCCACCCTGGGGTTTGATTATCTAGGGAGGCGGAATAGATCCCCAACTAGTTAGGGGAGATATCCATGATACTCAGCCTGGTTAAGAGCCTAGTCCCCCATGTGTAGGGGATGTGGAGTATCTTGGTCTGTTTTGGGAGTGTCATGGGTCCAACTAAATTGTAGTGGTGCTCGTGACACTCCCTTGTGGCTATTATTCCTCAGGTCCTAGGTATGAATCATGGGGGAGGCGTAATATATCCCGGTGGGGCCCAGAGATAGTACCTTCCATGTGGAGGCGTAACTACCCAGTGGTCCGATCTGTGATTTAGTGGTCATAAGGCATGGTAGGGACTATGACCTAGTTAGTGGCATAGGTCCGTTAAAAAATGAACTTTTTGTTGGACCCATGATGCTCCTGACAATGTACCGAGATACTCCCCATCCCCTACACTCTGGTTACTGGTCTCTTAACGGGGCCACTCAACTCAGCTGAATAACATGGATATCTCCCCTATCAGGTTGGGGATTTATTTCTCCTCCTTAGAGAATCAAACCTCGGGCTGACTGGCATTTAACCAACTAGGGAGATTCTCTGGTACCACTACACATATGGCGTAGTGCTACCAAAGATGCTCCTTGATTGGTTAAATGCCAATATTCCATGGGTTAGATTATCTATGGAGGAAAAATAAATCCCCAAATGGTTAGGGTAGATATCTACGATACTCAACCCAGTTGATTGGCCCAATTAAGAGCCCAGCTACCCGAGTGTAGGGGCTAGAGAGTATCTTGGTCTATTATCAGGAGCATCACAGGTCCAAAAATATCCAATTCAATAGGAACATTGGATACCCAATCACCCTGAAGGATGTTCGACATGTTCTAAGACTTCGACTCAACCTGTTATCATGTATAGTCTTTAATCGTCAAGGCTATTAAAATATCTTCATCAATAGAGCATGAATGATGACAAAATGATCCATCGTAATTTCTCAAGGCCACATATGTGGTATTTTGTAAAAAAATAATGTGAAGATATGTAAAGATATCCTCAATATGGTGGAAGGAGATACATCTAATATGTGGTACAGGGGACTCAGCCACATGAGTGAAAGAGGGTTATCTACCCTGATAAAGAAGAAGTACATCAGTATTAACAAGGATACATCACTTGATCCTTATAAATATTACTTGTATGGGATGTAACATAGAGTCTCATTCAATAATGCTTCATCAAGGATATCATAGTTTCTGTATCTAGTGCACTCTGATGTATGCAGACCCATGGAGGTGTATTTTCTAGGAGGTAACAAATATTTCCAATCCTTTATCGATGATGCATCTCGAAGGGTGTGGGTGTTCTCCTTGAGGAACAAGGACAAAGTACTAGACTAATTCATGATGTTCCATTCCATGGTGGAGCATGAAACTAGAAGGAGGCCAAACTATCTTCATTCAGACAATGGAGGAGAGTATATATCCAGAGAATTTGATACCAATTTCAAGAGTTAGGGAATCTGACATTAGAGGATGTTCCCACGCACCCCACAAGACAATGAAGTTGTATAAAGTATGAATACAACCATCATGGAGAAGGTCATAAGCATGATGAGTTTGTCTAAGTTCCCTAATTCATTCTGGGGTGAAGATGTTCAGGTTTCATGCTACCTCATCAAAAAATCACCATTAGTCCCACTGAATTTTGAGATTCTAAAAAATAGATAGTCTGTTAAACATCCCTCTTACTATCATTTACAAGTATTTGGATGTTTGGAATTTTAACATGCATCCAAGGAGATCAGGAAGAAGCTATATGAGAGATCCACTCCATGCATCTTTATCGACTTTGGAGATGAGGAGTTTGGATACATGCTTTGGGACCCAAAAGAGAATAAGGTAATCAAAATCATATATTTCATGTTCCATGAGAACCAGATGATCGAGGACATTAAAAATACAAGAATGAATCGAAAGGAAATATTATAGGAATCAATTATTGATCCAACACTTGTACCAGCACCACCTGCCAATGAAGAGGAGGAGGTGCAAGAAGACTCATTGGCAGTGGACAATGAGGTAGTGGAAGAGGATATTGAGTAGGGGGAGAGTCAATCCTCTCCAAAAGAAGTTACAGAACCATCACATGAGCTAGGTGATGTTGTGCCTTATAAACCTAACATTTCACAGGCTTGAAGAACTTCTAGATGAAGAATTACATCAAAAAAATATTCAGAGTTGGAGTACCTGTTGTTGAATGATGAGGGGGAACTATAAAGGTATCAAGAAGAATATTGACATTCGCTATTATTGGATACAAAAAGTGATGGATCAACAGCTGTTGTGACTTGTGAAGATCCGCATGAAGGAGAACCCAATGGATATGTTGACAAAGGTGGATGATAAGGAGAAGATGGACCTTTACATATTATCTAGTGGATTACTGCTATAGGGGGAGAATTATTGGAGTTTTTTCTTTTCTAGTTACCATGGTAGGTGGTTGGTGCACCAACCCCACCACCCCTTGGCTACTTCAAAATTGGCCACTGCATATATTAATTGTGCACGCTACCATGTTTTATGATAGGTGGAGATTTGTAGGGTATTGGTGGGAGTTGTGTAAAACTTGACACCTCCCACCATGACTATTTAATGAGGGCCATGAGAGATTCTAGGATCACCAATATAAGCTAAGAGATCTCATTATATCCAAATAGAGTCAGGAGAGCTCCATGTGTGAGAGATAGAGAGGTGTAGAGAGAGAGTTTTGTAAGATTTTTTTCCAGATGACATAAAGACAATTTTCTTGAATTTTTATTCCTCCATTACCTCTCTTCATGGTCGGAAAATCACGACACCTGGTTTCTTCCAAACCCTATTATTCTTATACTATTTTATTCTCATACTAATTTTCTCCTACTATAATTATTGATTCTGTGTGAATCATATTGTTTCATCCTCTTAATTTCTCTCTCTCACATAACATATTTTTTCAAAAAAATACAACACAACATAAATTATAAATTGATGAACAATTATAAATTTCAAAAGATACACCTTATTTAATAATTTGAGGCTTCATATTATACTTTTTTATTCGTTTATATAATATGATATTTTTTATTTTATGAGTGACAACTTTTTTTTTCAAGTTATGGAAATTTGATGTTAAAATAGGTTGAAGTTCATTTTTAATCTCAAAATTGAATTATAAAATGTTTTATTTTATTGTTTTATTTTCTTTCTTTTTTACAGGAAGATGGTCCAAAAAATATTTCACTAAATCCTGGGTCCCATATGAAGTATGATAAAAATATAGAGCTTTCTACATTTCATTCATTATTCCATTTATTTCTATATCCTCTAGCATAAATTTCTTCTATTTTCCAATCTTTTCTATAGCTATGTATTGTTTAGATGCACAAAAACTACTTTGAATATTCTTTTCAATTAGTCTGATTCATAAGAAGTTTCTTCATTTCAATATAGTTTGGGGATGTGATGGTCAGATTTGATCGACATTTCAATTACTACAAAGTTTAGTGAGTACTCTAGATTATATTTTTCTTTCAAATAAAATTTATTAAAAATGTAATTTTTCTACTATATTACCTAAAATATTTTTTATTTTAATTTTTTTAGGGTGTTGGTTTCATGAAAAAAAATGAATAAAAACAAAAAAAATGAAAGAAGAATGAAGTGGTTGTGTTTTAGAAAAAGAAGTAGAAAATGTTATTAGTTTGGAAATTTTTTATTTTTTTCCTATTTGTTTTAATTTTAGATACGAAACACTCTGTATATGAGAGAATATTGGGTTATTCTTCATTGAAAAAAATTGTGATGCTTTCACTCATCTCACAAATGCTTAAGAGTGGGCTGGTTTTCTTCTCTCATCTATCGTTTAGTGTCTGTGTTCTTCACATAATTCTCCTTTCATTATTATCTTTTATTCACTTATTCCATTGAAAGAATTTATAATATGGTTGATGTATGATCAGGATTGATTGGTTGCTTTTGTGATATTTATCTTTACTAGTCTAGGAAAAAGGTTAAGCCTTTCATTTGTCAAATTTTAAAAAAATTATTTTTCAATACTTATTATTCACTAGTTGGGGATGAACTTGTGGGTGTGTGTGCACGTGTGTATTATTTGTAACTTGTATCAATAAATATTGTCCTATACAATTCTATATGTGGAATGTTTACCTTTTAAGGATCAAATTATTCTTGTTTTATTTGGGGAAATATTTTTTTCTAGACTAATTTGGGTTTAGCCAGGTGGAACATGAAGTTCCTTAGGATTATAAGAACCAATTGGGGGGGGGGTGAATAAGTGGTGATCTTTTAGAATTTCAATTCTCTATAAATTAACCCTTGAAACTTTTTAGAGTAATTATACTTACCAACATTATATAACAATATCCAATAACGTGATGATAAGAAAGTGAAGAAAGGCAAGCAAGATTTACAAGGTTTGCCCCCAGTTTGAGTGAACACATCCTTGCCAAGAAATCTCCCATTAGTTTATGAAAATTCACTATATTAGATAAGTGAATACAATGAAACAAAACCCATTAATACTTCTATTTCCTTATATCTATGTTTATACCGACTCCCGTTAGTTACAAAATTTATACAGAATCCCATCAATTACAAAAATTTTGTTTATGATCACAAGCCAAAACTAGATCAAAGGATTTTCTACACTTCTCACTTAAAATTCTTCCCGAATTTATCCATCTGATGTGTTTGTATGATATCTCTATTAGGTTCTATTTCTGACTCCATCTGGTATGCTCCACCCAGCGTTCCTCACTAAACTGCACCTCTGATTCTTCATTTTGTTCGGTGAATAAAACCACTATGCCCCACAACCTACTCAGAAAATCTGTCTGATACATTCTCTGTCTAGGTAGCTCTGACCAAAAACTCTGTCTCATATCTCTATCTGGAAACTCTATCGAGTAACACTACTCTACACTACTCTACAACTCTGTCTGGTGTACTACAAAATCAACCACATGAAACCCTAGTTGGAAACTCACTTTGTTCAAACTTCAGCCTTTGGAACTTCATTCAGTATCTCTATTCGATACTTTTTATAAAACCCTTAATCTTAATAATTTTGTAAACAATACACTTTTTTATATTGTACTTGCACCCCTATTTATAGGTGGGATCGAAAAAGAATTGGTGGGAAACCAAATTCATTCTCCTACTCATCTGAAATCCATTGGATGCTTCTCAACACTTACATAATATTCATGAATATTATTGAAAACTCTAGCCTCTATAACCCTATTTAAACTTTCTTAACCTCATCATTAAAAAACTTCTTGGAACTTCCTTATCTTAGTGAGATAATGAAACTTGATAGATAAACTCAACATTATTATTGTAATGTATTTTACAAAGTTATGTAAATCTCAAAAAATCTATCTGGTAGATGTGTGACCAGTGACTTTATAAGATCATTTTGTTTGAATCTTCTTTCTATGACTTCCTTCTGTATAATCTACTTCAATTGATTTGTTGGTATGTTTCTGTTCGGTGCATCCTTCCTTCACACAAACTCTATGTGGAACATGGATCACAAAAATTAGTCCAATGTCATTTTGATTGTTTGTCCGATGATCATTCATTTGATGAAACCTTCAACACCCATTTTACCTCCTTACATCTATTAATATTTCCCGTTTTCGATGGATTTGTTAATCCATCCTCTATTGACTTCTCTGTCTGATGGTTCATAGTCTGATGGACTCAAACCAAAGCCTTCATAATTTCAAACTTCATATAGCTTGTAACATATCCTTTTAAACTTGAAATTCATACAAACTCCATGTGGAACATGGAAACATTGTTGCAACGTCTAAAAAATTCTATCACGACAAAATTTCCCCCTTTGTTTGGTTATAATGTCCCTACTTCATCCACTTCAGACTTCTTGTAGTTCTCCATTAACTCACAATGTACCTAGTTCATCTGGTGATATTTTTATACTTATTTCCATGATCTGAATGCTTTATACACACCATAAATGGATCTTTTCAATTTTCATACCTTACTGACATCCTTTGGAGTTGAAAACCCTTCTGGCCATGTCATATAAACATCTTCTTCAAGGTTCCTTCTATGTAATATTTTTTTGAAATTCATTTGCCAAATCTCATAATCATGGCATGAAACTATGATAGACATAATTTGAATGGATTTTAGTATATAATATGATGTTTCTTAAACCTTTTAGTAACTAGTCATTCCTTATAGATATTGATTTTACCATTCATGTCTAGTTTTTCTTGAATACTATTAAATCCAATTAATTGTATTTCCAGGTTAAGGTTATTTATGAGCCCCACATCCGATTATTCCAACTTGTAAGTGTATTATTATATCTATAAATGAATTTATCCACCTCTCCTTTAGGTAGGGACTTCACTATTATACAAGGTATAAAAGTTAGGTTACATTCAATAACCTTCCCCATTCTCTACTTCTCCATGTCTTTCCAGACGCCCCGTTGACAGGCCTAACATGTGTGGCTATCTTGGCACTACATCGGTCGGCCCTACTTGTGCCGAATTTCCCAAAACCCCATCATTCTCCTTCCCGATGACCCTCTTCGATGACTCTCCTACGGCCCCATATTCCTTCATGCAATGACCAGCTACGACCCCACCTTCCGTGCAATGGCTCCTCTGTAGTGGATTCTCATCTGATGCCTCCAGCACTACTCTCTCGTCCAACGCCTCCAATGTGATAGCCCTCTGTGCGCCGACCTGTCCCATCCTGCACGACATAACTCCCTACGAGCAATGACCCCACCTCCCTTCTTGTCATCCACACTATCTCCGAGGTGGAGGCCTTCACTCTTAGCGCCTACCAACCACCAATGACGGTCAGTTGTGTTTCTTCTAGAGCTTCTAGATTGGGCTTGTTTTTTTATACGATGAGGAGCTCCTCACCTAGGGCCTTAAACCTCGTCCTCCAGTTTCCATCCCCTCCTACAGATGCCCCACCTCTCGATACTGATGCCTCTTGAGAGATCCACCTTCTAACGCTAGCACCCCCTACAAGCTCCGCCTCCCATCGCCAGCGTCTCCTACGGCTTCCCCACACAATATCACCGACTCACTTGTGTAGTAGTTACAATGCTGCATCAACACCTCCATGGTTGGCCCCTCCCCGATCGACGAATCCTATGTGACAATGCAACCACATAAACACATTCCAGTCCCACGCAGCCTCCTAAGTCGTGCATCCCAACCGCGCGCTACACCTACACACAACCCAAGTGCTTTCTCTAGCTACATACACTCCAAGTACCCACTCCAGACATCACAACATCTAACATCAATCAAAAAATGACACTCTCAATGGAGGATATTACACTTGTAAAATCTCATCAGGATGATTTTCCAACTATTTATTCTTCTACATCCATTGCTCATACTAACATACCTATTGTTTATGTCTCTAATTGAAAAATAGTTTGGATACTTGATTTTGTTTCTTTTGGTTATATCACAAGTGATTTAGGTTTTCTTACTACTTATCATCTGTATACCGATGCCACTACAATTATTATTGCTGATGGATATTCAATCCCAATTGAAAAATTTGTCACATGCTTCTTGACTATGACTATTCACCTAGTTTCAGTGGTTCATGTTCCTCACTATCATTTTAATATTCTCACCATCAATAAACTCAAAAAGTATCTATATTGTGTTGCTATTTTTACATATTTTGGTGTTTTTTTAGGAGAGGTGAAGAAATAGGGAACTTGATAGAGGTTGTCTTAGTGATTGGTGTACATTTTTGATACCCCACCATCCCTTTCTTACCCATACACGTCTTCTCATTCCCTCAACCTACATTTTCTCTATGGTCATCCACCATATTTTGTCTTATATAAACATTTCACCCATTTTATTCCATACCTTTCCTTAAATTTTTAATCCATTATGTTTTCTAAACATCATTGGGGGACATATGTTCCTACATTGGAAATTCATGCAACAAATCATTTTTACCAAGTTCATTCTGATGTATGGGATTGTGGTAGGGTTCCTAGTCAGTCAAGGTACCATTATTATGTATCCTTTATTGATGACTTCTCTGGGATGACATGGCCATACCCCCTTCATGATCATTCCAAGGTGTGTGATATTTTCAAAACTTTTTACCATGAAATTGACACTCAATTATCCAGACCTATTAAATGTACCCTCTCAGATAATGACAAAGAATAATTATCCACTCCACTTTAGTAATTTCTCAAGGATCACAAAAATCCTTCATCAAACATCATGGCTTGATATAGCTTAGTAGAATGGAGTGACCGAGCATTAACATCATCATATTCTAGATATTGCTCATTCCCTCTTATTTTGGATGCAGGAACATCTTTGTTTTATGAGGATTCTATCCTTACTGCTATCTACCTTATAAACCACCTTCCTTATTCTATCTTTTAAGGGGAGACTCCTTTTTAGGATTTCTTCTCCTATCACACCTCACCCGATTCCAATTTGTGTGTTTGGGTGTCTTTTTTATATATGTGGCACTCGTCCCAACCTCTCAAAAATTTCTCCAAAATCCCCCAGTTGCATATTCCTTAGATATTCCCACAATCACCAGGAATACCGATGTTTCTCTCCAGAATTACGGTGGTATATTATATCTACTGATGTCTATTTTGTTGAGAGTTATCCATTCTCTCCTCCCTCTTCCCACTCAGACACCATGATCGATGATTTTATTCCTCTCACCATACACCCACCTCTTCCTTAGGTGTCTCACTTTTCTGATCCCAATTTTGGCATCGTCTACTCTTATCTACCATTGAATTTGTCCCCCGTCTAGGCTGAGGACACCCTTTCCCTAGTTTCATCAAACGCTCCTACTTTGGCAATAGAAAATTTGCCAATTGCATTATGGAAATGTACTATCCCTTTCCATAATAATCCTCTTTACAAAACACAATATAGTGGAATCTTTTATCTGGAGATGATATATGTTCCTCGCATAGTTAGTGAAGCCAAATCACACCCTGGGTGGATTCAAGAAATGAGAGAAGAATTGCAGGTTCTAGAAAAAAATCATAAATATAACCTAGTCTACCTTATACCAGGTAAATAGGTGGAAAAAAATAAATGGATTTATATGGTACACTTAAATAAATATGAAACTCTTCATCAACTTAAATATAGACTTGTGTCAAAAGGATTTTCCCATACACATGGTGTTGATTATTTGGATGTATTCTCTCCAACCGTGAAGATGACATCTATATGATTATGCATCTATATTTTCACTACTCATCATTGACCTCTTCATCAACTTTACGTTAATAATTCCATTCTACATGATTTTCTTAACGAATAAGTATATATTCATCAAACTCTTATCTTCCTTACCTTAGAAGCCAATTCTCATGTCTGTCAACTTCATCGCTTTCTTTATGTACTTAAGAAGTCTTATCATGCATGGTTTGGAAGATTCTACATAGTCATCACTACATTTTTTCTATCTTAGAGTATGAAGGATCACACTATTTTATACTACATGATATATTCTGGATGTGTCCTACTGGTTTTCTATGTTGATGATATCATTATCACTTAGAGTGACTAACATGGCATTTCCCATCTAAAGGTTTATCTTCAACAACAATTTTAAACCAAAGATCTGGTGCCTTTTACATACTTCCTTGGAATTGAAGCCTCCCGTTCTCTAAACACCATCTTTCTTTCCCAATAGAAATATGCTTTGGATATCTTGTAGGATGATGGTTTGTCTCAAGGAACTATCATTGACACTCCTATTGAACTCAGGGAATGATATCTATATGATAGAATAAAACCATATTCTCACCCAGAGAGGTACCATTGTCATGGGGGAAAATCAATTATCTCACCATGACTTGTCCAGATATTGTCTACATGGTTAGCAAGGGTATCCAATTCAACCAACATCCGAAAAAATCTCAGTAGGATATTGTCCTTCGCATTGTCAAGTACATTAAGAAAGTCCCGGCCTGTGGTCTTCGGTATTCACATTATGATAATTTATATATTGAGTCCTTCTGTGATAATAACATTTCCAGCTGCTTAGCTACCTAGAAGTTTACTTATGAGTTTTTCATTTTCCCGGCAGGTGATTTAATCTCATGGAGAAGTAAGAAACATACTTTTGTCTCCATGTCCAATGCTGAACAATAATACCGTGTGATGAACATGGTCACTACTAAAATTATTTGGATTTTCATCTTCTCTTTGAGATATGTTTCTCGCCATAGGAATCTGCTCATATTTTCTTTGATAATAAGGAAACCAAGAAGATTACTTCCAATCTAGTATTCCATGAACGTCGAAGCATTTCAAGGTGGACTAAAACTTTATTCATTATCACCTCAAGCATCATCATGTTAGTTTAAACTACATTATAATGTCTGATCATCTTTCCAACATATTCACCAAAGTCTTCCCAAGAGATCGACTGAACTCTCTTTGTACCATGCTGGGCATCTACAACATCAGTTACCCAGCTTGAGGGGGAGTATGTGTGGTCTTTTTTGGTGTATTCTTTCTTTTTTTTGTGCGATTATTTTTTCAAGTTATAATGTAATAGCTTGAGGGGGATTGTTAAAACCAATTAATTTTATTTTCAGGTTAAAGGTATTTCTGAGTCCTACATCAAATTATTCAAACTTGTAATTCTTTTCCTCTATCTATAAAAGAGTCTCCCCACCTATCCTTGAGGTAGGGTCTTCACCATTATACAAATTCCATTTTCACCCAACATACTTTACAACCATTGGAGGATTTATCAAAACTTAAACTTGGTTCTGGTATATGGAATCCATTTCATAATTCATAGTTTTTATCACATTGGATCTTCTGAGCTACTTATTTCTTCCATACAGGAAAAAAATTTATCATCATCAACTGATAATGAGTCACCATACTATATTACTATAAAACTATATCTATATTGTTCTCTACACTATTTTTTGTTTGTATGTAGTATTTATGTATTTGGAACAACCTTTTCTATAGAGATTTGTGGAATTTTTGTGTGTGACAACTTTGGTGTATCTTGAGACTCAACTTCATTAAAGTCGATATTACTCACACTGTATATTTTGAAGATATAATCCCTCTAAAAGAATATGACTTTTCTGCCCTCTATCACCTTTTTTTAGGGAGATAATCTTAAAAAACACTCTACATCCACATACATGTTCACATGACAACATGAGTTTATTTCCACTCCATAACTCGAATGTAATTCCATTTTCCACTTTAGCTCACACTCAATTTAGTGTATACAATGAAATTTGTAATGCATATCAACAAAAGGATAATGGGAGACTTGTATGGTTCATCATTTATCTCACCATATCCAATAATTTGGGGTTCCTACTTTCACTGACACCATTCCAATATTGTGTATAAGGAGGAGTGAGCTGAGATTGAATCCAAACCCATATAGATGATCAATGAACTATTTCTTAAGATATTATTTTCCATAGTTTAAGTGAAGTTTCTTTATCTTCTTACCAAGTTGATTCTACACTTAATTCTTGAACTCTTTAAATTTATCAAAGGATTCATATTTAACTTCATTAAGTAGAAATATCCATCTCTACTAAAGTCCTTAGTAAAATTTATAAATTACGGACATCCATACCTTGCTTCAACTGAAAATGGTCCACACACATCCATATAATTTTTTTTGAGAATCTCTATGGCCCTTTAAACCACTCCACTAAATGAATATTTGATCATTTTTTATTGAAAAAAAGTGTGACATATAACCAAGTGTTTTACTTCAAAAGAATCTAAATATCCATGTTGACATAGTTATGTCAATAGGTTATGGTTTACATGCCTGACAGAAGCCATTAATTCATTATATTTTATTAAAATCTCACTCATCTTAGTCCATTAATATCATCAATTTTTTGAGTTTTAGGTTGTTTTTGAATTAAAGAGTCATTTTGTAACACCCCAAGGTTTTGAAAATAAATATAGAATGAAATTTTATAATATATCCATTAAAACACAACTTTTCCTCTTCTATGTTTTGAATTTTGAAAAATGGCCATCTAGAGTTGTGTTCAGTAAGTCATTTGGAGTCCGATAGAACAAACGTGATTTTTTAGTAAATAGTAACATACCCTTATGAATAGTAATATGACCCTAATGAATAGTAATTATTATTATTATTTTATTTTCTTAAGGCTAGAAAATAATAGAATCTTGGTTAATTTTTCATTGTGATAAAGAAGTAGTTGTAGAATTAGAACTGTTAATTTTTGAATTAAGTATGATTTTATTTACAAGTTAAATTAATTATATTTAGAAAATTATTTTTCAAAAATGGACTTCACTTTTTAATTATACACATCGAAAAATGGTAGGGGTAAATTTGTAGGATTTTTCGGAAATTCTTGAATTTTTGATGAATAGTAAAATATGATAAAATACAATAAATGTTAAATACTTGATTTACTGCATCATAGGTGATGCAAGGATGATGTAAGAAAACTTGGTTCAAACTAACATGCCATTATTACTATTAAGGGTCACATTAAACAATACTATTGGTTGTCTTGAGGGAAATAATAAAATAATGAATTAAATATTCAAAACTTACTCCTCTCCTCCACTATAAACCCCCCCACCACTACCTCTTCTTTTCACACTTCTATGACTTGAATATCCTCAAAGCTCTGCCCAATTACCCTTCCCTAGTCACTCCCCACGACCAGGAATCTATTAGTCTTTCCAAAAGACCAAAACCCTTCCCTTAAGGAGTTTCTCAAGGAGGTTATTTCAAGAGGTAAATCACCCTTCTTTCTCATTTGGTTTTATTTCAATTTATCTACTTTTGTTATCCTCTCCTCACCTACTTTGTCCAAATGATCATGATAAATCTAGTAAAATATTTATACTGGATTTATATCATGTTAATGGAAGAACCATCATAAATATTCTTACTCCCTCCCTTTTATTTTATAAACGAAATCGACGTCCATGAGGTTCCGATTTATAACCTTTGTGGATGACGAAGTTTCGTTCTTCAATTTCTTATTCATTACTGGTCATGAAACCATATTAATGGTTTAAAAAGAATATAATATATGTTTTATAACATAATTAATATTCAGGAACCAGAATATGTACATATAATTAATTTATATGACAAAACTAGTTCATAATATTCCAAATACCACCGAATAATCGAATTGGTGGTCATCTAATGATTCATCCTCATTCCATGTAAAAAAATGATAGAAATGACCATTATCAATTATTTATTTTCATTAATAATATATAATTCCAATCCTAGATATTTATAACCATTCCACACAAACATCATTACATAAAAACAAGTGAACCGAATATGAAAATAAAGGAAACAAACACTCTAGAACGACGAAATTCAATACAATAACTTATCAATAAAGACATAAATGAACTAACCAGAATTATGGTAACTAAATACATGTCTAATAGGTTCTGAAATAATTTATTAACAAGTATAATTTCATATTCCAGGATCTTAAGTACAAGAGCGGAACACGGTTGCAGTTAAGGTAAGGGGTTTCCACCCGAACTTCCATTTTCATTCGGGTTACTTTTATTATCTCATTTCCTCGATGAAATCCTTATGTATTGTTATTTTCTCTTCATAAATTATGTGTGAGTATTATATATATGTACAAAAACCAGAATCCTTTCTTATTTTATGGATAGTTACACGTTTTAAAATGAACTTTCAAAATTGTTTAAAAAATACAAGCCCAATTCGAGGGAATTTCTCGAATTCTTACCTATTTACAAGGGCACTCTATAATCTATTTTTGGAAAAAAAAATTCTTCATAAAATCACTCATTTTATTATGAAAATAATATCTTACTTCACTTATGGTTTTATACAAAGATTTTTTCAAAAGAACTCTTCTTTTCAAAATAAAAGTGTATTTATCTCTAGAATTGCTTAATGATTTTATAAGAGTGTTTTCATCTAATTCAACACTCTTGTTGATTCCATGGTATTATTGGGTTTAATAATTTATGAATTTATCTACCATATCGTATTTAATGGTTTGTGACTAACTCTATTGTGGATAATCTATCCTAAAACCATTCACCATATTATTCCGAATGGTTAGTGTTTATGGTTAATGATTGGGGAAAGATAGTTACATTTCATATGATAGTTTCAATATGAATGTATATGTTGTTTAGGTTTATACCCATTCATATGAGTAATGAATTGGACTTATTATGTGATGGGTGGGGCCCGCTATATCCCCTCGATGCATCGGTAGGTCTCATGAGACAAATAGATGTGGAATTGGCCGAGGCCTTTCCTAATGTGATATGGATTTTGGCCGAGGCCTTAATCACTAGATGTCTTGGCCGAGGCCATGAAAAAATGATTCATAATGTCAAGAATATGCACTTCCCTTATTATGAAGCTAGTAATTGAAAGTTCATGTGGTTATTTGACTAGTAGAATACCCAAGATTATGTTTTATTATGGCATTATTTACTCAGTTCATTTTCCTACCATAATGTGTTCATATTTATTATTAAGGGAATGTGTTTTCAATTATTCACCATGTCTAATGTTTATATTATCTTTTTTTGTATTGCTTACTCTTACTGAGCGTTTGATCTCACCCCTTTCTTATGTTTCATTTTCTTAGAATATGAAGAAGTAATTTATGAATGACATTCAAGCATAATCTAGGATACATGATGTTTCTAGTGGAATAAAATAGTGTTTTTGTTTTCTTTCATGTTGTAATGATAAAATTATGTATGTAACTTGTTTCAAATAATACTAAACTACTCGGTCTTTCGAGATTCATATTCCTTGTATGTTTTCCAACGTAATCAAATAAGGCACCCACTATAGGCAACTGGGGTCGGGTCCTTATAGTTGGTATCAGAAGAAGTTTAGTAGAATATTTGGAAACTATATTTAGAAAACTTAGAATTAGGGAATAGTCCCTAAGTTATTCTTACAGGATATACATACAATAATGTCCTGGTATTTTGGTAAAGAATAGATTATGTGGATCTTTCAAGCAATACATCTCTGTCTGGATCCGAGCAGGTAGAGGCGGCTCTGGCATAGATGAATCTAGGGGTAAAACCCGAAAACACTGCTTTGAGCTAGAATTAAATGGGAACTGGTGCATGACAATGGGCCTTGATTCACTTTTGGTTACGACACTCCTAGAGGTTATTCTTAGGATAATTCACATTTTATTTATAAACCATTATAAAGGAGTTTAATATAAATATTCCTCAAAGAAACCATTTTTGTGAATATGGGATTAGCCATGCATAGGATCTCAATTTTTCTGAGTATTTTTAAGTTAAGATTATACATTTTGATTCATAACATAATATAGTGTATGTCATTATCTAGATATGTTACCCAGTGGATGTAATGGAAATCACATGAATGCACGTGTCCCCTATAGGGATTTTCCTCTAACGCAAGACAATGATGTTTCCTCTGGTGCTGTGACTGGTGCTGAGCAACTCATAACTATACTGGGACAACTTACTCAGGTTATGAATAACAAACTTACCCGTATTGAGCATCCATATCCACCACATAGAGGATCCATGCTAGATCACTTTATGTGACAACAACCTCCGTCATTCAACGGGACTACAAACCTGTTTGTAGCAGAGCAGTGGATATGTTCCCTTGAGAAGATATTTCCTGCTTTGGGACGTAATGAAAGAGAGAAGGTTTTCATGGTAGTACATCTTATATCGGGAGATGCGGATCAGTGGTGGTCATTAATCCAAAACACAAAGGAGGAGGTAGAGATAGAAGATATGGAATGGATGGATTTTAAGGAAATCTTCTCAGAAAAATATTTCCCTCGTGAGCAGCGAGCAGATATGGAGAGACAATTATTGAATCTGAGGTAGAAGGAAGATGAGAATGTTGCAATGTATGAAGATAACTTAACAATATTATACATCCATACTGTAGACTACATACGAAATCCAAGGAGAAAAATTGATCGATTCTTTGATGGCCTAAATCCATTCCTCCGACGGGCACTGGTCTCCCAATGTTTTTCATCATATGAGGATATAGCTTCATGTGCCATCAAGAAAGAAAAAGAAATCTCTAAGTCTTATGACTTTAAGGGAAATCAATAAAAGAAGAGGGCTATTGAAAACCCTGGGAAAGGAAATGAGGAAACAGGGAAGAAGAGAAGAGTCGAATTTCCACCATGTGACAATTATGGAAGGAAACACCCTAGTGCATGCTTAAAAGGAAAAAGAGTATGCTACAAATGTGGTCAGAAAGTCCATCTTGCTGGTGATTGCAAAGGGAAGAAGGAATGCAATGATGTTCAATTATATAGTTATCAGGAGATGGGACACTATGCTAATGATTGTCTGAAACGTCAAGGAAATATGCAACAGAAAAGGACAAGGGATCAGGGACAAGCTTATGAAATCACAACTGCAGAGGTTGAAGTTTCTAATGATGTGGTGGCATGTACTTTAATTGTTTCTTCAAGTTTATCCAATGCTTTATTTGATTCTGGATCATCGTATTGTTTCACATCTTCCCATTTTTCTAAGAAAATTAGATATTTCCAATTTGATTTAACAAGGGAGTTGTCAGTAAAAACTCTTAAGGGAAGTATAATTTCTACAAAGTTCTATCAATCAGTTACCATTAGGGCATATAAATGTTCTTTATCTACTGATCTCATCGTCAAACCCATGATTGAATCTGATATAATCCTCGGTATGGATTGTCTTTCAGATCATGATTCAAAAATTTATTCTAAGAAGAAGGAGGTTACGATTTTTTATGACGATGATAAAGAACACCTTATCTTTAGAGAAGAATCGTTACCACCTGATTCTTATCTAGATCTACCCCCAGTAGCTCAACTAAATTAAATTATTTGGGAGGAAGAGAATGAAATAACTATGGGTGTGGGAAGGAATGTTCAAAAAGAGGATGTAACTATTGTGAGAGAATATGTTGATGTGTTTCTAGAAGATTTACCTAGACATCCTCCAGAAAGAGAAATTGAGTTTTCCATTGATTTAATTCTTGGTTCAAGTCCCATATCGAAGACCCCTTATAGAATGACCACTTTGTAATTAGTGGAACTAAAGAAACAACTAGAGGAATTGAGTAATAAGTTATTTTCCCTCCCTAGTGTTTCTCCATGGGGAGCCCCTGTCCGTTTTGTTAAGAAGAAAGATGGATCTATGAGGTTATGTATCGACTACAGGGAGATCAATGCTATAACAATAAAGAACAAGTATCCCCTACCTCGCATTGATGATTTATTTGACCAAATGCATGGATCTCAATACTTTTCAAAGATTTACCTTCGATCTGGATATCATCAGTTGAGTATGAAGAAGGAAGATATTCCAAAAACAGCATTTCGAACCAGGTACGGGCATTACGAGTTTACAATAATGCCTTTGGATTGAATAATTCACCCTCTGTCTTCATGGATCTAATGAATAGAGTTTTCAAGTAATATCTCAATAATTTTGTAGTGGTATTTATTGATGATATCTTTGTATACTCCAAAAGCTACGAATATCATGAAAATCACTTGCGCATTATCCTGAAGACTCTTAGAAGACATGAATTATATGGGATGTTTAGAAAGTGTGAATTCTGGCTTCAGGAGATTTCTTATCTTGTCCATATTGTCTCTAAGGATGTAATCCTAGTTGATCCTGCAAAGACAAAGGAAATCCAAGATTTTCCCACACCAACAAACATAACTGAGGTACGCAATTTTATTGGCTTAGCAGCTTATTATCGACGTTTGGTATAGAATTTTTCCTGACTGGCTAACCTGCTAACGAAGCTCACACGTAAAGGGGTTAAATTTGTTTGGACAAAATATTGTGAAGAATGTTTTGATGAACTTAAGAGAAGATTAGTCAATGCTCCTATATTGAATCTACCATCGTGGAATGATGAGTTTGTTATTTATAGTGACGCTTCAAAGAAAGGACTTGGTTGAGTCCTTATGAAAAATGATAGGGTTATTGCTTATGCATCACGACAGCTAAAAATTAATGAGAAAAACTATCCTACTCATGATCTTGAGTTAGATACTGTAATATTTTCTTTGAAGATATGGAGACATTATCTCTATGGTGAAAAATGTGATATTTATACCGATCACAAGAGTTTGAAGTATATTTTCTCACAGAAAGAACTCAACATGAGGCAAAGGATATGGCTTGACCTACTAAAGTATTATGATTTCATGATACAATACCAACCAGGGAAGGAAAATAATGTGGTAGATGCTTTGAGTAGGAAGGATCATGGAGTTTTGAACAAGATGAGAGTTGAAAGGGATCTTATTTTCATGGATATAGTAAATATGGATATGGGAATAACCATGGAAGGTGAAACATAAATGATTTTTCAAATTGTTGCCAAACCATCTTTACTATAAACGATAAAAAGTTGTTAGGCTGATGATGAGGAGTTTCAAAAGAAGATTAAAGCTGTAAATGATGGGAGATTGAGTGACTTCATATATGAAGATGGAATTTTGAAATTTGGGAAGAGACATTGTGTTCCCAATATGCCTAATATAAAAAGGGAATTTTTGGATGATTCTCATAGTTCCAATTTCTCTATACACCCTGGTAGCACTAATATGTATAGAGATTTGAAGGAACATTTTTGGTGGGACAACATGAAGAGGGAGATTGCTGATTTTCTGTCAAGATGTATGATTTTTCAACAAGTGAAAGCTGGAAGGCAACAGCCTGGAGGAGTATTGCAACCTCTTCCCATACCTAAGTGGAAATGGGATAATTTCAAAATGAACTTTGTCACGAGACTACCAAATAATCCTAGAAGGAATGATGAAATATGGGTCATTATTGATCGACTTACCAAGTGAGCACATTTTCTTGCTATAAGAGAAGATCTACCACTTGAATGTCGAGCAAGAATATATATTAATGAAGTTTTGAGACTTCATAGAGTACCCCTATCAATTTTTTCTGATGGTGATCCATGTTTTACATCAAGATTCTGGAAAAGTCTTCAAAAGACCTTAAATACTGATCTTCATTTGAGCACTGCCTACCACCCACAAACTGATGGACAATTAGAACAGACTATTCAAACATTGGAAGACATGTTGAGGTTTTTTTCACTTGATTTTCAAGGAATGTGGTATTATTATTTACCTCTCTCAGAATTTTCCTACAACAATAGCTTCCATTTAAGTATACAGATGGCGCCCTATGAAGCATTATATGGGAGGTGATGTCGTACACCAACTTGCTGGTATGATGTTGGTGAAAGAAATCTATTGGGCCCAGAACTTGTTGAATAAACAATGGAAAAGGTGAAGATTATCCAGAACCATATCAGGATAGCTCAAAGTAGGCAAAAGAGTAATGCAGATAACCAAAGGAAGGATTTTGAGTTTCAAGAAGGTGTTCATGTTTTCTTAAAGATATCTCCATGGAAGGGTATTATACGATTCGGTAAGAAGGGAAAGTTAAGTCCCAGGTACATCGGACCTTTTGAAATTCTGGACCGAATTGGATCCATAGCTTACCATTTGGAAATGCCTCCAAGTCTCTCCAAGGTTCACAATGTGTTCCACGTGTCAATGTTAAGAAAGTACATGCCAAACCCAACACATGTACTCACTTATCAAGAAGTGGAACTTGAGCCCGATCTATCTTACTATGAAAAGCCTATCAATATTCTTGATACTAGAGAACAAGTATTGAGAAATCGGATGACTTGTCTGGTAAAGGTTCTATGTAGGAACCATAATATGGAGGAAGCAACATGGGAGCCTGAGGAGCTTATGTTAAAGACATACCCGAATATTTTTAGGTAATATTCTGTGAATTTCGAGGACGAAATTTTTGTAAGGAGGGGAGAATGTAACACCCCAAGGTTTTGAAAATAAATATATAATGAAATATTATAATATATCCATTAAAACACAACTTTTCCTATTCTATGTTTTGAATTTCAAAAAATGGTCATTTAGAGTTGTGTTCAGTAAGTCATTTGGAGTCCGATAGAACAAACTTTATTTTTTAGTAAATAGTAACATACCCATATGAATAGTAATATGACCCTAATGAATAGTAAATTTTATTATTATTTTATTTTCTTAAGCCTAGAAGATAATAACATCTTGGTTAATTTTTCATTGTGATAAAGAAGTAGTGGTAGAATTAGAACTTTTAATTTTTGAATTAAGTATGATTTTATTTAAAAGATAAATTAATAATATTTAGAAAATTATTTTTCAAAAATGGACTTCACTTTTTAATTCTACACATCGAAAAATGGTAAGGGTGAATTTTTAGTATTTTTCGGAAATTCTTAAATTTTTTATGAATAGTAAAATACGATAAAATATGATAAATGCTAAATACTTGATTTACTGCATCATAGGTGATTCAAGGATGATTTAAGCCCACTTGGTTCGACATCACATGCCATTATTACTATTATGGGCCACATGAAACAATACTATTGGTTGTCTTGAGGGAAATAATAAAATAATGAATTAAATATTCAAAAATTACTCCTCTCCTCCACTATAAAAACCTCCCACCACTACCTCTTCTCTTCACACCTCTAAGCCTTGATGCTCCTAAAAGTTCTGCCCAATTACCCTTACCTAGCCACTCCCCATAACTGGGAAGCTATTAGTCTTTCCAAAATACGAAAACCCCTTCCCTTAAGAAGTTTCTCAAGGAGGTTATTTCAAGAGGTAAAACACCCTTCTTTCTCATTTGGTTTTACTTCAATTTATCTACTTTTATTATCCTCTCCTCACATCCTCTGTCCAAATTATCATGATAAATCTAGTAAAATCTATATACTGGATTTATATCATGTGAATGGAAGAACCATCATAAATTTTATTACTCCCTCCCTTTTATTTTATAAACGAAATCGACATCTATGTGGTTCCGATTTATAACCTTCATGGACGATGAAGTTTCGTTATTCAATTTATTCTTCATTACTGGACATGAAATCATATTCATGGTTGAAACAGACTATAATATATGTTTTATAACCTAATTAATATTCAGGAACCAGAATATGTACATATAATTAAGTTATATGACAAAACTAGTTCATAATATTCCAAATACTGCCGAATAACTAAATTGGTGGTCATCTAATGATTCATCCTCATTCCTTGTAAAAAAGTGATATAAATGACCATTATCAATTATTTATGTTCATTAATAATATATAATTCTAATCCTGGATATTTATAACCATTCCACATGAACTTCATTACATAAAAACAAGTGAACCGAATATGAAAATAAAGGAAACAAACACTCCAGAACGACGAAATTCAATAAAATAACTTATCAATAAAGACATAAATGAACTATCCAGAATTATGGTAACTAAATAAATTTCTAATAGGTTCTGAAATAAGTTATTAACAAGTATAATTTCATATTCCAAGATCTTAAGTACAAGAGCGGAACACATTTGGAGTTAAGGTAAGGGTTTTCCACCCGAACTTCCATTTTCATTCAGGTTACTTTTATTGTCTAATTTCCTTGATGAAATCCTTATGTATTGTTATGTACTAATCATAAATTCTGTGTAAGTATTATATATATGTACACCAACCAGAATCCTTCCTTATTTTATGGATAGTTATAAGTTTTAAAAGGAACTTTCAAAATTGTTTCAAAAATATAAGCCCAATTCAAGGGAATTTCTCAAATTCTTACCTATTTACAAGGGCACTCAATAATCTGTTTTTGGAAACCATTTTATTTATAAAATAAATAATTTTATTATGAAAATACTATATTACTTAACTTCTTGTTTTATACAAATATTTTTCCAAAAGAACTCTTCTTTTCAAAATACAAGAGTATTTATCTCCAGAATTGCTTAATGATTTTATAAGAGTATTTTCATCTAATTCAACACTCTTGTTGATTCCATGGTATTATTGGGTTTAATAATTTATGAAGTCATATACCATATTGGATATAAAGGTTTGTGACAAACTCTATTGTGGATAATCTATCCTAAAACCATTCACCATATTATTCTGAATGGTAAGTGGTTTATGTTTAATGATTGGGGAAAGATAGTTACATTTCATATGATAGTTTAAATATAAATGTATATGTTTTTTATGTTTATCCCCACTCATATGAGGAATGCATTGGACTTATTATGTGATGGGTGGGGTCCATTATAGCCCCTAGATGCATCAGTAGGTATCATGAGACAAATAGACGTGGAATTGGCCGAGGCCTTTCCCAATGTGATATGGATTTTTGCCGAGGCATTAATCACTAGATGTCTTGGCCGAGGCCATGAAAAAATGATTCAGAATGTCTAACATATTCACTTCCCTCATTATAAAGCTAGTAATTGAAAGTTAATGTGGTTATTCTACTAGTTGAATACCCATGATTATGTTTTATTATGGCATTATTTACTCAGCTCATTTTCATACCATAATGTGGTCATATTTATTAAAGGCGTGCATTTTCAATTATTCACCATGTCTAATGTTTATATTATCTTCCGCTGTATTTTGTACTCTTACTGAGAGATTGAGATCACCACTTTCTTATGTTTCATTTTCTCAGGATATGAAGAAGCAATTTATGAATGACTGGCAAGCATAATCTAGGAGTCGTGATGTTTCTAGTGGAATAAAATAGTGTTTTTGTTTCCCTTCATGTTGTAATGATAAAATTATGTATGTAACTTGTTTCCAATAATACTAAACTACTCGGTCTTTCGAGATTCGTATTCCTTGTAAGTATTCTAACTTAATCAAATGATGCACCAACTTTGGGCAACTGGGGTTGGGTCCTTACAAATTTCATTAGAAGGAAATGCAGTAAAGGCATGGAGTAGTTCCTAGTGCATAGAAGGTTGAGTTACCCTAAGAATGGAATATTTGACAAAAAAACTCTTTTTGGAAGGTCAACCTATCATGGAAGGTTAGAAGAGATTTCTAAAGATTAAAAAATGGTAAAGGCAATCTTAGAAGGTTAACTTTATAGCCACAAAATTTTATCCTTATGCCATGGAAGGTTAACAAACTTATGGAATGTTAGCATACTTTTTCGCAAGGTTCCCATAGTTTGTGAAATCTGAGCACAAGGAGCCTTAAAATGATAAAGCATAGTTGCAAATTGTTCAATTACTTTGAGAATTTGGAATTTAGGGGGTAGCTCGAGGAAAGATCATATGGATCGTCCGTGCGATGACCTAGCTCCCTATAGTGCCACATCATTATTCATGTAGCCCAATCACAGTCGACAATGTAATTAAATAAAGTTTTTTTAAATGTGTTTTTGAATTTTTTTATATGTGTTTAGGTTAATTTTAAAAAAAATGCATGACAGGAGGCATCCCCACTTCCTCCTTTCATCCATAATTAAAAAATTATTATTTTTTATATTTAATATATATATATATATATAAATTTTTCAATAGAATTTACCTTTTATTTAATATCTAGCGGTACTGCCATTACAACAGTTTGGATTCTAATAGAAACCCTCACTTAGGGATCTCTTTTATAAGAGGACTTGTCCTAGAAATCAATATGGATTTCCGATGTGGGGTTTGAGTTCTCCATTTTCTGCACAAAACATTCTGTATTTCTGATATGATATTCAAAAATTTATCAAGTATGTGGTTTCGACGGAATATAAAATATAAACTAAAATTCCAATATAAAAGAAACTTAAAACATGGATTAAACATATAAGAAATAGTCAAAAATAAAAACAATTTTGTAAAAAATGTTGATGAAAAATAATTTATAATCTTCCAAAACCACCAAATTGAAACTTAAAAATGTTTCAAGTATGTGACTTTGAATGCCAATAAAATATAAACTATACAACCAATATAAATTAAAAGTAAAACATGGATTAAACATATAATAAATAGCTGAAAATAAAAATAATTTTTGTAAAAAATGTTGATGAAAAATATTTTATAAGATTTCAAAACCACCTACTTGAAACTAAAAATGTTTTAAGTATATGACTTTAAAAGACTATAAAATATAAACTATCAGATGAATATAAATGAAACTTAAAATATAAATTAAACATATAAGAAATAGTAAATAATTAATTAGTTAATTAGTAATATAATTATTTATTATATAATTAATAATTAATAATTAATAATTATATAATAATTAATTAGTTAATTAGTAATATAATCATAAATTATTAATTATTAATTATTAATTATACAGTTAATTAATTAATTAGTAATATCATTATTAAATATTTAATATTTAATTATTAATATAGTTATTAATATTATAATTATTAATTATATAATAATTGATTAGTTAATTAGTAAAATAACTATTAATTAACAAATTAATTATTATATAAATAATAATTATATTACTAAGAAATTAATTATATTACTATTAATTAGTAATATAATTATTAATTAACTAATTAATTATTATATAATTAATAATTATATTACTAATTAACTAATTAATTATTATATAATTAAAAATTATTCTTTAATGAACTATTATATAATTAATAATTATATTACTAATTAAACAATTAATTATTATAGAATTAATTATTAATAATTATAATTAATAATTATTATTAATAATTATATTACTAATTAACCAAGTAACTATTATATAATTAATAATTATATTACTACTTAACTAACTAATTATTATATTACTAATTAACTAATTAATCATTATATAATTTATAACTATATTAATAATTATTAGTAATATAATTAATAATTAGTAATATAATTATTAATTATATAATTAATTATTAATTAGAAATATAATTATTAATTAGTAATATAATTATTAATTAGTAATATAATAATAAATCAATAATATAATTATTAATTTGTGGTATAATTATTAATTAGTAATATAATTATTAATTATTAATTTAATTATTAATTATATAATTAATTAGTAATTAGTAATAAAATTATTAATTGGTAATATAATTATTAATTTTTAATATAATTATCAATTAGTAATATAATTATTCATTAGTAATATAATTATTAATTAGTAATATAATTATTAATTAGTTATATAATTATTAATTAGTAATATAATTATCAATTATTTAATTAATTATTATATAATTAATAATTATATTACTAATTAATAATAATATAAATAGTTAATTATTAATATAATTATTAATTATATTACTAATTCAATATTTTATAATTAAAAATGATATTACTAATTAACTAATTAATTATAAAATTAATAATTAAAAATTAGTAATTATATTACTAAATAACAAATAAATTATTATATAATTAGTAATTATATACTTAATAATTATATTACAAATTAACTAATTAATTATTAACTATTTATTATATGTTTAATCCATGTTTTAAGTTTCGTTTATATTTGTCTTATAGTTTATATTTTATAGTCTTTCAAAGCCACATACTTGAAACATTTTTAAGTTTAAACTATGTGGTTTTGAAATCTTATAAATTATCTTTCATTAAATTTTTTTAAAAAATTCTATTTTTTCAACTATTTATTATATTTTTAATCCATTTTTTAAATTTCATTTATTTTGGTATTATAGTTTATATTTAATAGACTTTTAAAGTTACATACTTGAAACATTTTTAAGTTTCAAGTTGGTGGTTTTAAAAGCTTATAAATTATTTTTCATTAATTTTTTTTTAAAAAAATATTTTTATTTTAGACTATTTCTTATGTGTTTAATCCATATCTTAATTTTCATTTATATTGGCCATATAGTTTATATTTTATAGGCTTTCAAAGTCACATACTTGAAACATCATTTAGTTTCAAGTAGGTGGCTTTGAAAGAATATAAATTATTTTTCATCCACATATGTTTTGAAATTATTTTTATTTTCAAATATCTCTTATATGTTTAATCCATGTTTTAATTTCCATTTATATTAGTCTTATAGTTTATATTTTATAGTATTTCAAAGCCACTTACTTGAAATATCTTTTAACCCCACATCGAAAAAGCAGAATGTTCTGTACAGGAAATGGAGAACCTGAATCTCACAATAGAAATGCAGAATGATTTCCAGGGCAAGCCCTCCTATAAAAGGGAGTCTGGTTAAGGGTTTCTATCAGAATCCAGACAGCTGTAGTGGCAGTACTGCTGAATATTAAATTGCAGATAAATTATGCTGGGAAATTTTGTTATATATATTTATATAAACAGAACAGAAAAAAACAAAAATATAAAATTTAAATATAAAAAATAGTATTTTTTTTAATTCTAGATGAAAGGTGGTAGAGCTGCTGCTGCCTTTCACGCAGTTTTTTAAAAAGTTAACCTGCACACATTTAAAAAAAATTAACAACACATTAAAAAACTCTTAATTAATATCAATCACAATTAATGATTGGTGCTTCAACCAAAATAAAGAAAGATATAGCAGTAAAAAGGAAAGCTGTAGATTTTATGGGGAATTAAATATTGATTCAAGGAGAGATATTCCAAAATGAAAAAGTAATAATCCTGGAGGGGTTGACTAACCAAAGATGGATGGAAGGAAAAATCGTCAAAAGGATAATAGTTGGGAAGGAAATGAGTTTGTCGTTAGGCACTGCTGCTACCATTGATATTTTTTTGTGCTTTATTTTTCTATTTCCTTCCATGTTAATACTTATCTCTTCCCCTATCATGGATGTTATCCCTCGCATAAAAGGATAAAAACCTTTTGTAATCAGGGAATGGGAGGAGACACGATTGTGATACTTGAATCTTGCACATAATGAATAAAACCATCTCTTCCGTTAATTGACTTTGGTATTTAATGGTTTAATATTTTTAACGTGATTGTGTTTGAGGTTTTGAACTTGTTCAATGTTTAATTCCTTGGTTAATAATCTATATTTTCACTCCAATTAAATTAGTTAACATACGATGAAATAGGATAGGTTGAGTGGTGAGTGTATAGTTATTTGTAACACATGTGTAAAGAGTAGAAAATTGTTCTTTGATTGTTTAAGAGTATCGAGGCCCGATCAGGCCTTGCTTGGGTAATTGAGTAGTGAACTGTTTTGGTATCTTAGATACTTTTCACATGTACTTTGAGGGAGATGAACCATGTAATGATCACTATTAGGTTAGTCTTCACAATAACCATCAACTGTTGGTGAATGAGGAATCGATTGATGACTGTTCTATTTATTAACTAATATAAAGAGTGGAATTATTTTAAAAACCATGATAGCACTGCAATCTAAGAACTAGAATGAAACCCATCACCTTTCACTATTCTTGATTTCAACCTACTGTTTTTAACTCTTTAAATTTCCATTAAATATTAAGCAACAAAACCTACCCCTTTAATAAACAATTTTCACAATTAATTTCCTACACCCCTATCTGGATATAGCCCAAAGGATTCCATTATACTATATTTATCATAATTTGGGGTTTATAAATAGATTTTTGTACCATCCTGTGACAAGTGTTTGAATGATCAAATTGATCATGCCATAACTATTTGTGATACAAGTCACATGAACTTGATGCCAACTCTTGGTTTTCATATTCGAGTATATAAAGACCTTTTTCATATGTTCCATACCATAACATATGTTTTCTTTATAGAAGTAGTGTCTATTATTTTCAAACTTGAAAATAAAGCATCCATGTCTGACTGGACATAGAAATAATGTTTTTGGTAAACTGAACACATAATAATAATTCCTTAAAACTAAAATTAAACCTATCGACAAAGTAAGATGGAAGTCTCTGATATCCAGTGTAGCCAGTCTTGCTCCGTTGGTAGATCAAAGATCTACCTCAACTTTGACAACCTTTTCGAATGTACTTAGTTATTGTATTTGGTTATAAATGTGAGCATTAAGGTGTATCTAATACCTAATTTTTGGAAATAGATTGATTACATTTTATAATGTACTCACATGAAGCTTCCCTTTGCTTATTCTCCGTGGTGTGGTTTTTTTTCAATGAACCTTCTTGCCACATGAAAAACATACCACACTTATTCCTTAACCCACTGTTCCTCTTGGTTGGGAGGTGAAAATGTGACTTATACTTGGAGTTAGTATTTGGGCCTTTCACCTTGACTTTTCTCTTGTTTACCATAACAACCAAAAAAATTTCATGCATTTTATCCTTTTCCACCTAGTGGATTAGAGTAAGGAGTTTCAGGAGAAACTTTTCAATATTTTTCATATTAAAATTTACAATAAAACTGGAGAATCTCTAAGGAAGTGAGGTGAGCATGTGGTCAGTGCACAATTCCTCACATAAATTGAAACAAAAAATGTCCAAATATTCAATATAGACAATCATCATGACCACATGAGGTCTGTTTAACACACATTCTCCAAAATTTCACATAAATAGTGACTTCAAAACCTCATATCTCGACCGTCTCACCTTCTCTTGATAAAGATCTAATTGATGGAAAACATAGTGTATGCTTCCATGTTTTCATGCGGATTTTGGTGATCACTAGTCATGAATGATAGCATGATGCATTGTAAATCCAATTCTTTATCCAAGTGTCTTAGGCAGACAAAAATATCCTCCTTACTTTCCTCATTACAAGGCTCATTAGGAATTGGGGACTTCAGCATGTAAGACTTCCACTCTTGGAGTAGTACAATGCACAAGTGCCTATACCACTCCTAAAAGTTACTACCAACTAGAAGATTATCTTTCTCTAATATCAATCATAGGGATAATGTCAACGTTTTATAATTTTCCATTTTCTACAACAAAAATAATATTTAGTACTTTATCTTAATTACCAAAAGTTATGAAATAAATTATATTTTATTAGTTTCCCACAATTTTATCAATCCCAATAGATATTACCATTGTATTTGGAATGTCCTAACATATGACTATTCTAGTGGAAAATATCCATATTTCCATCCTCATAATCCAGGCTTGGGTCTGACAAATTATTCAAAGGTATTTAGATAGGTGGGCTTTCCAATTATATTAATTGGTAGCTCCTTGATTCATTGAGCAGACTTTCCAATCATGAAATCTTTGACTCATATTTACTCAACACTTGCCTCATAGTCACACCAATTCCTACTTGGGAAGACAATTCTTGATGTTAACTTGGTTAAGTCGACCCAAACTTACTTCTCGATAATTGAAAACACCTTGACTTGGGTAAAAAAATAACTTTGAACTATGATTTCATTCTTATCATAAATAATGGAAGAATTTTATGACTTAATATTTCCTTGAGAGATTTTGTTTACTTTTCATAAATTCTCTTTATTTTATATTTTACATGTCATTAATATTATGTAGATTTTATATAATTAATTAACCATGTCTAATATGCATAATTCATTTTTTTATTCAATCTTAGCATGTTTTTTATTTCATTTACTGTATGTGATTGTCTTTAAACATCAAATAAACACACATCTGAAAAATAAACAAATTATTATGCACTAGACATAACAAAATAAACATGTGGAATGATCATGAGATTTTACTACTGGTTCGTTTATTGAGAGGATGATAAACCAACCTTTAACCCTAGAGGAATAACTCCTTGAGCTGGGCTTGACTCCGGTTGCAACATTCCACCTTGGACCTTTGTATTTCCTTGGTTAGTTTCACCTCAGTTCTTGAATTGTCTCCTGTAGTCGAGTGATCCTTTCTTTACATGTGGTTACTCATACACATGTGAGGGAAAATAGAGATTTTGGGTTATATATATAAACTGTGGAGACGCAGACCCGTACATAATAAGGAAGAATGAATAATACATATATCATCATATTTAATTTAATAATAAATTTATCACAAAAACCCATGAAATAAATGATTATATTAAAAAAACCAACACACACATTGTTCTGTAAAGCTCATAATCATCCTTGAATATAATGAATATTCATTTAAACTACCTAATATTATTTTTAATTAATTATTTATTAAGATAAAATCCATCATGTTAATAGTTATTCATCTCATGAGTTAATTAATTAATTATTTTATCTTAATTGTACATCCAAACAATCCTTCTGATATCCATCCTATAGAGGCAACACGTTATGTTCCATTTTTCTTTACTTACATGATGTGTACTATCACTAGACACTATGTGACATATGTGGATAGTTCTGGTCTTATAAAATGTATTTAAACAACATGAAATCATATAGGAAGTGTCATGATATTTCACAACCTATTGTTTCATGGGCCATCTCTTGGAGTCTCCATTGTGTGTATAACCACATGACATACCATTAATACACATGGTGTATACTGATAGCTCTGATCGTGAAGTATAAATTATATAAACTAACTATACATGATGTGTAATTTCAAAATATCATGGAAAATAATTAATAAAACATTTAATATCGCACATGACCAACCGAAGTCACTCAGTGTCTGATCAGTGAGAAGAACCCTATCACACAAACTGTACATCCAGATACACTCTAGGTAGTTCAGTTCCTTATTTAATTAATTATTTTTCCTCTACATGTTTGACTCACATGATAAGTCTTACTCGACTTGTACTTGTTGTTATCTGGCCTAAATTACACACTGTGTACAACTAGCTACATGGTGTATAATTCATTTTTGACCTACTACCTGCATTAAATGGATGGAGACTTAATCTATTTTTCATGCCATTAATAAAGGGTTCCATGATGTGTACAACCAGATACATGTCATGTAATTTCTTTTTGACCATTTTTTTGGATGATAGTCAATACGTGATGTGTGTATTAATTACATGATTAAATACATGACACAAAATTTGACCGCATGACTTCTGTGATGTGTGTTGGGTCAAACCGTTTGAGGTTACATGACATGTATACCCACTACATGTCATGTAATCCTTTTAAGACATGTTCTATCTGGTAGTCAATATGTGGCTTTTATTAACAAATGTCACATAACAAACCATAGATGAAGTGTCATGATTACCACATTTCATCCTGGTGTGGCATGAAATTTCGGTTGCATGGTGTGTAATAGTGTCATTTCCCAAAAAATTCTGACACCTCGAAAAGGGATCTTTGATCATTATTAATATATTATTGATCTGTTCTTGGTTATATGAAATCAAACAATCATGTTATCTTGATTTTTGAATTAACAAAAAAATGGAAATTAAAAATAAATAATAAAAGGACTAATTGGTCAAATAATTAATAAATAATTATAAATTGACATGTGACTTCTCTAATACTATATGACAATTATGGGGTGTGTCGAAAGCGATTGAGCCCATTTTCATCAATATTTTTTGTATAAGTTTCTTCATATAAATCCTTAGAATTTTTTGATTAGAAACCCTGGAAGAGTCAAAGAGTGGATCTTTTCACATATAATTTGTAATTAATTTGTATACAATTAATACCTTGTCTTGGTTTTCTTTCTTCATTAATGAATCTGGTTCCATAGTAGAATATCACTATCGGTATCCAGATGTGCTCCATGAACCTCAAAATTTCATTGATGAAACTCAGGGTGCTAGTGAAAAAGTTCTGATTATCTTGTGTAGTTCATTGTTGATCGTAATAAGAATCCCTTTAGGGTTGAAGGACTATTTTCTTGTTCTCTCTGTTTTGAGTGAGGAGGATTCATTCTAACATTCTTGATATAATTATTTCAAGAGAGTTTTTTGTGCACAAAAAATTCTGAATTAATTGAAAATAATATAATCTTGGTTATATAGTTAGGGTTAGAAAATTGGTTATTTCGTATAGACCCTTAACTAATTTGTATATTACATGAAAACCCCATTTATATTATTATTCTACTAATGCGTGATAACTTGAGAATATTTAAATATCATTAATTTAATAAATAAATCAATATTTATTTAAATGATATTAAATAAAATATACCTTTTCCATCTGATCCCTGAACTCTACCTATTAATATTTCTCCGAATTTATTGAACCTTGAATAAAAAATATTTATTCAATTAATAAGTATCTTTATTTTATTCATTCAGTAAATAAATAAATAAAAATTATATTAAAAAATGGGTGAATAACTATTTATTAGATATTCAGAACACATATATTCTAACTTGAATAACTAGTGATTGAATTTATGTGATCAATATAACCTAAATAAATATTATTCCTTGGCATAGGGAATAATATTTATCCTACTATTAAATTCTGATAGAATTTAACTAAGATTCGAGGATATACTTAATATGTGACAATTTAGTACTTTTTCTCAGTGATATCAACAAATCCAGTCTAAATTCCAAGATTAGCATCTAGTTACACATCAATAAATCAATAGAGAAAGATGTTAATGTCACAACAACAACAACTTCTTATGAATGTTAACTATGTATATAATCATTTTTTCTCAATATATATTGAGCATGCTCCATTACATGTGTCATAAATCTATATTATAGATATATCTTTCTTTGAATGTCTGAAATAAACTTTTTAATAAACTATTATGGCCATTGACTTAATTCGAAAAATCCATTTCCATCAAAGGGCCTCAGATATCATCCTCCCATCTTGGAGGAGAAACATCCTTTATTGAGTTATTCATTAATGTCATATCACTTGTGACACATCAAATGTAACACCATGACCCCAGTAACCCTGAGCCTGTGCTTTATTATATGACACTGGCATGATACAAGGAATCATTTCTTGAAATACCAATTAGTTTAGTGTTATTGGAAACAAGATACATACATAAGTTCAACATTACAACTTGAAAAGAAATACAACAATAATTTATTCCATTACAAACATCCAAGCCTCCTAGATTATGCCTGCAAGTCACTCATAACTAACTTCTTTATATCTTGGGAAAATTAAACATAAGAAAGGGGTGAGCTCAAATTCTCAGTAAGGGTAAGCAATGTTGGATCAAATATATAGATATGTATGTCTATTAGATGGAACAATACAAGAGGGGGGGGGGGTGAATTGTATTTTTAAAAACCTTTGAGTTTTAGCGACTAATAGATTAGTTTAAATGATCTTAAACTAATACAAATACAAACACCCACAATTGTATTGAATATGAAAAAGGTATGATGTATTGTAATACTAATGTAATATAAAATAATTGTATTCAAGATGAACACATTAATCAGAGTAATACAAAGATGAATGATTCTAACTTAAAGAGTATAGAATCAATCAATACAAAATGTAATAGAATGATTTTAATTGAAACAATTACAATTGAATATGTAAAGAAGAAAGGAAATAATACAAATTCCTTTCTAATACAAGTAACATCGGAAATGTAAAAGTATTAAAATTATTTTAACCCAAAGAGAAGGGTTATCCTTTCACCTAGGATAAAAGGTATGTCTCAACAACACCTTGGTGATCCCTTGATACGATGATCGGCACGTCTGTCTGCTTATCCCCGGCAGCCCTCGATACGATGATCGACACGTCTGTCTGCCTATCCCCGGCAGCCCTCGATTTTATAGGTAATCGACACCTCTGTCTTTCAATCACTTGAAAGCCCTCGATACGAAGATCGGACGCACAAGGCAGATGAGAGAAGTCACAGTTTCTCTCTCTAGAATCTTGGTAGTTCACAAAGTCTCTTCATTAATTTCTTTATATCCTCAGCTTCAAATGACCTCCTATTTATAGGCCTCGGTTTCCAACGGTCATATTGCCTCCAACGGTCATATTGAAACAGAAAGTACAACATCGTTTTGATTAGTTTGTAACTAACTCAACGACATCGTTTTTGTTAGGACATAAGATATATAGAAATGAAAAACATGGGTACGATTCAAATGTATTAAGTTTTTTTTACTAAGTATTGAAACAAGCATGTAATAAAAGTTATGAGTAACCGAGTCAATACAATTTACATATTCAGTATGATTAGCATTGTACGATTGGAATGGTAAGTACGATCAATATTGTACGATATGATATGGTCTGTACGATCAGCATGATCAGTACGATCAGCATGGTCAGTACGATCAGCATGATTAGTACGATTAGCATGATCATTACGATCAGTTCGATGAGTATTGTATGGTACGATATGGTTAGTACGATCATCATTGTACAATACGATAAACATGATAGAAGACAATTGTAATTTCCAAAATATGATAGAATACATTTGTGATTTCCAAAACATGATATAGAAGTCAAAAGTGGAATTTTGACTCAACAATCTCCCCCTTTTTGGAAAGCACAACACAAAAAGTAAATGTAACAAAAAATACTTATCTCCCCCTGAGTTATTTGAAACTCTTCTGAATAAGAAATTGAATACAACTAACTCCCCCTTAGGTATGGATTTTCCTAAGGATTGTATTCGTAGATTTTTCTTAAGAATGTTGTAAAGCATTCTCCCCCTTGATGAAACAATCTCCTTTTTAAACATTCTCCCCCTTTGTGACACATTCTCCCCCTTTGTGATTTACAAAAAGAGGGGTAATCTTGGATTGTCTGAAGAAGTTAGTAAAACAATACAATACAATAGAAAAAGATAACAATTATTACAATAACAAACATTTCTAGTCTTGTAAACAAATACAGATCACTTGTTTTCTATTTCTTTCTCCTTTTTGATTAACTCATGAAGAACTGCCTTCATCTTTTTTATCTCCTTCTTGTATTCAGAAATTGATTCACCCTGAGTTCTGAGAAGCTCTTATTGGTCTGCAAAAATCTGATCTTGGTTTCTGATAGTCTCCTCCTGGACTCTGATTACTTCTTCAGGGGTATCAATTCTATTTTGTAGATTCTTGTTGTCTTTCGATAACACAGAATTTTGTTTCTTCAACAAAAGCATTTCATCCTTGAAAGATTAAACCTTCGAGAATTCAGATTGGAAAGCATTCATTCTCTCTTGCAAATCTTTCACTGAAGGAACATCGGCTCTTTGAGAAGACAAAAGATTCAACCTTTCAACCGTTTCTCTTTCAAGCATATTGAAAGCAATTTCAAGCTCATTTTACAACCTCCTTATATATTCAATTTCTATTTCATGGTCATTGATTGAGCTTTCTGTTTTGTACGACCACTTGGCCATCTTGTTATAGGCCTTCTTATGAGCAACCAAACTTTCTGAAAGAACTTTCAAATCGGCTTCAACTGACAAAAATTTCTTTCTTAATTCTTTTACAGAGCCAAACTTCTTCTTTTGATTTTCAGTAATAAAATCAATCTTCCCTTCCAACCTCGGGAAATAAGGAATAGTCTTCTCAACCCTTCTCAAAACGTGGACAATGTAATCAATCTTCTTGAGAGAGATAGTATGTTCTGAATCAGTATCTTCATCGTACGATGCCAGTTCATTTGATCGGCTCGAATCTACAACTGGTTGTTTTCATTTTGATTTTTCTTTCTGCTTTCTTTCTTCTTCCACTTTGTCACTAATGACAACAACTTTATCTGTGTGAGAGGATTGAGAACCTTGCTTTTCTTGAGATGACATTCTGTCAGGAGTTCGTGCTTGATCGGCATGAGGAGTTTGTTGAACACCTTCACTCAGCTTTTGAACTGATTCCTCTTTACTCTTCTTCGAACTTTGAAGAAATTCTAAAAGACAATATCCTTCTTCTTCTTCCACTTCTTCTATCTCTTCCATCACTTGTTTTTGTTTTCCTTTCTCAGAGAGACTCTGTACGATGGGCTCTTGGTGCACTTCTTCCATCAGTTGAGCACTAGAATCCTCAACCATTTTAAAAACTTTAGAGATATCAAAGTCTTGATCCTTTCTTTTCAAAATAGTTTTCTTTTTCTTTTCAGCCTTAAGGGTCTCTTCTACCCTTATTCTTTCTGCAAAAGCCTCAGCCGGGTCAAGACCGAACTTTGGATCACCTTCCTTTCTCTGTTCCTTATCCTTTCTCCATTTGGCTACAACCTCTTTACTGTACCTCGGCATCTTCTTGGGCTTTGAACTAGTTTGCAGTTCATACTTTTGAGTAACACCAGTAGATTGAATGTCTTTGGCTAGCATAGGTGCCGATTGATTCTGAGCCAATTCAGCTTCTATATCTCTGACAAAAAGTTTTGAATTTTGATCAAAACAAACATTCAACTTCTTCATAGTACTTTTTCTAATCTAGGAGTGCTTCAAATCTATCGGGTTTCCTTTCAAAGGAATGTTACAAAACTTCATACTTTCAAGAATGAACTTTGTAAGGATGGCTGGATACATAATCCTTTGGGACTTAATCCCTCCTGTCTTGACATTCTTAATGGTTTCAAAAACATACCCCATGAGATTTACTTTTCTCATATTTACAAGATAGCCAGGAATAAATATATCAGAAACTTTTAGAGTTTCTCTATCCCCTTTCTTTGGAATAAGAAAACCTTGCATCCATAAAGTGACAAACCGATTGTCCGGAGAAAGATGAGACACTTTCCTTTTCTCTTCATTAATAACAAACAAAGACTTATCAACACTTTCTCTATTAAATGCACCAACTTCCTCTGGTAGTTTATGAGATGGACAGAAATAATCCCCTTCTATTGGGACATTCAGAAAATGAGCCGCTTGTTTCACAGACATAGAGATCTTTCTATCGTACACAACAAATTTGATTGTCATGTCTTTGTCGAAAGATACAGTTTTTTAAAATTGAAAAACTTCATCAAAGAGAACCGGATCTTGAGAAACTGGTCTTTCAACACATAGATGTTCCCATCCTTGAAAGAGAATGATTCTTCTGATTGTGGAATCATACGAATCAAAAAAGTCTCGAGAAACTAACCTTTCTCTATTAAAGTCTTTTTCTGTAAAAGTATTTGAAGACATTTCGACGGGAGTGTTAGCAGAGGATTGAGACATAAAGATGATGCCGATGATAGATCGTACGATGATTTATAACCAGTGGAGCAGAGATTCGCCTCAAAACCTGAAAAACCAATGTGGGTTTGGGGAGAGGGGCTATTTATAGACAAAAAAGTGGTGATTGTTGATCTTCTACGGTTAGGATTAGAGAAAAACAGATCAATGGTTAGGATTAAAAGAGAAAAAGGGAAAAAATAATAAAAAAATGGAAAGTACCTGCTGGAGAACGTAAGGAGGTTGTTGGTTTTTAGGATAAAAGAATACACAACCATATGAAATAAAATAAAATAAAAGCATCAATCGACATGCCGATGGAAAACAATCTTGTTACCATGAACTGACAAGCCGATGAAAAAAAATCTCATTACCATGAGCTGACAAGCCGATGGAAAACAATCACATTACCATCATCGGTTGATATGATGGAAAAGAAATTCATTACCATCATAGGTCGATACGATGGAAACGAAAATCATTACCATCATCAGTCGATACGATGGAAAAGAAAATAATTACCATCATAGGTTGATACGATGGAAAAGAAAATCATTACCATCATCGGTCGATACGATGGAAAAAAAATTCATTACCATCATAGGTCGGTATGATGGAAAAGAAAATCATTACCATCATCGTTCGATACGATGGAAAAGAAATTCATTACCATCATAGGTTGATACGATGGAAAAGAAAATCATTACCATCATCGGTCGATACGATGGAAAAGAAAATCATTACCATCATAGGTTGATACGATGGAAAAGAAAATCATTACCATCATCGGTCGATACGATGGAAAAGAAATTCATTACGATCATAGGTCGGTACGATGGAAAAGAAAATTATTACCATCATCGGTCGATACGATGGAAAAGAAATTCATTACCATCATAGGTCGGTACGATGGAAAAGAAAATTATTACCATCATCGGTCGATACGATGGAAAAGAAAATCGTTACTATCATCGGTCGATACACGATGGAAAAGAAATTCATTTCCATCATCGGTCAATATGATGGAAAAGAAATTCATTACCATCATCGGTCGATACGATGAAGTAAATAATAAGATTGTCAAGACGATAAACAGAAAAATGAATGATACGATAAAACTGTCAACACGATAAACAGAGAAAAAAATGAATGATACGATAAAACTTTCAATACGATAAACAGAAAAATGAATACACATATCCAGAGAGTAAATAGTTAAAGAACACAAGATAAGAATAAACATAAAGACATAGAAAGAAATGTACTCCCCCTTTCAAAGGGAGTTTTTTAATGTTAGGATAATTGTAAAAAATGAAGTAGATATGAATGATTATTTTAATGTAATCATTCCTAGCTTCTGTTTTATAAACTCAAATCTATCGGATGGTAATGGCTTTGTAAAAATTTCAGCAAGTTGTTCTTGCGTTCCGATAAATTGTAAAATAATATCTCATTTTTGTGTGTGATCCCTAAGAAAGTGATGCCTAACATCTATGTGTTTTGCACGAGAGTGGTGTGCTGGGTTTTTACCAAGAGATATGGTACTTGTATTATCACAAAGAATTTGAGTTTTAGAGAAACTCAATCCAGAGTCAGTGAGTGTGTGTTGCATCCATAATACTTGAGCACATCAACTTCCAGCTGCTACATATCCAGCTTCAGCAGTGGATAGTGCTACTGAGTGTTGTTTCTTGTAGGACCAAGAAACCAGAGAATCTCCTAAGAAATGAAATGTTCCAGATGTACTTTTTCTATCCATTCTACAACCACCAAAGTCAGCATCAGAAAAAAAATTTAAAACAAAATCATTCCCAGAAGAGTAAAAAAGACCTAAATCCTTAGTGCCTTTTAAATACCGAAATATTCTCTTTACATCTTTTAAATGAGACTCTTTTGGATTAGATTGATATCTTGCACATAAGCAGGGTAAGTTTTGGCTCCTAAGGTCTTCTAAGTTAATAGTGTAAACATTCTCTTGCCTATGGGCAGATAGAATGAACTCATCCTTGGAATTGTGTACTAGAAACTTATCATTTATGAAATTCACAAGGTAACCTTCATCACATAATTGACTTATGCTGATGAGATTGTGCCTAAGACCTTTAACAAACAAAAAATTTGAGATAAGAACTTTTCCAAGAAAAACAATATTACCTATACGAACAATCTTTCCTTGAGCATTATCTCCGAAGGTAACTTTTCCAAATTTTTTTTGATAACCTTTTCAATGAGATCTTTGTTTCCAGTCATGTGTCGAGAACAACCACTATCCATGTACCAAATGTTCTTATTGGTACATTTCTCATTTTCCTGAAAAAGAAACAATTAGATTTTCAAAATCCAAACTTGTTTGGATCTAGAAGGGTTAGATAAAAGAATTTTAGGAATCCACATTTGTTTTGCGAAATGAGCTTTATGAAATCCTAAAGATTGAGTTTTGTTAAGAGAACAATCTCTTCTCCAGTGTCCACCACATTGACACTTAGAACAGAAAGTGGTTTTTTGAGGAACAAAATAGTTATTGCTAAAAACAGGTTTGGAATAAGTATAACCAAGACCAGAACGATTTCTTAAAGGTCTAATTTGAGAAAACATCCTGTAAAAGTTTTCTTTTCCATGAGTAAAGTTTGACAAACATTTCTTCAAAGATAAAATCTCTGACTTTAGTTTTAAATCCAAATTCTTATTTTCCAAAACATTTGAATTTGAACTAGAGTTAGGCTCTAAAATATTTTTCTTTGAAATTACAGTTTCAAGATCCTTAGAAAGTTTATCCTTATTAGTTTTAACTTTCTCAAGGGTTTTTAAAATACATCCTAAATCAGAAGTTTTCACATCAAGATCTTTAGAAAGATCTGATATTTCTTTAGTCAATATTGAAATTCTAGAATATGCTTTCTCGAGTTTCTTTTTCAGCTTTGAATTTTCCTTTTCAAGTAATTTAGAAAATCTAGATACTTCTTCAAAAGTAGGTAATGTATCATCTTCTGATGATGAAGATTCATCATTTGAAGATTCATAATATCTATTATCAGTATAATTTTCATTCAAAGAGACATTTGTAATAGTTTTAGAATTATGTACCTTAGCCACGAGACAATGATCTTCAATTGGTAATCTGGCTAAGAGTCCGATATTCCTCTGTCCCGATGTCTCATATTCTGAAGAATCATCTGAGGAATCACTACCACTTGCACTCCACGTATCATTTGCCTTCAGAACTTTCTTTGTCTTATAAAACCTTTTCTTGTTTCTTTGAGAGTGTTTCTCTTTTCTATCTTTCCTTTTCAGTAAAGGACAATCAGGCCTTATATGTCCTACTTTCCTACATTCATAACAAGTTACCTCTGAATCTTTCCTATCTTTCCTATCTTTATTTTTGAATCTATATTGGAAATATTTATTCCCAACAATCTTGTTCATCCTTCAAGAAAGATTGGATAATTCATTATCTGAAATATCACAATCACTTGAATCAGATATAACTTTCTTGGATTTAGATCTTGTAAGCCTTTCAGGTGTTTTAGCTTTAGATGCAAAGGCTACACTTCCATTTCCATTCTTCTTTTTGTTGAAATCAGCATCTCTCTTCATTCATGTTTCGTGTTGTAAAAGAGTTCCAAAAAGTTCATCAAGAGTAATCTGGGAAACTTTTCTATTCTCATCAATAGTTTTCCTTTTTGACTCCCATTCATTCGGCATTATATCTATGATCTTATCAACTAGAGATTCATCATCAAGGCCTTTTTCTCCCATAGATTGTAGGCTGTTGACAATTGTCATAAACCTTTGTTGCACTTTACATACTGGCTCTCCATAAGGAAAAACAAATCCATGATACTCTGCTCGAAGCATTGCTCTCCTTGTTTCTATAACCTTTAATGTACCAAAATGAGTGACTTCTAATTTCTTCCAGATACAGTTGGCTGCTTCACATGAAGATATCTGACTGTATATATTCTTGGTCATAGAGCATAGTAAATTATTGCGTACCTTGTAATTTAGTTTATATTCTTGCTTTTCTTGGTTGGTGAAAGTACTGACTTCTTTATCAGGAATTTTGTAACCTCCAGTAAGCATTATAAAATTGTCTACACCAGTATTAATAACAAAAGTCTTCATACATTCTCTCTAATACTCATAGTCATTCCCATCAAAGATTGGTGGTCTAGAAGGATTCAGATTGTCTATTCACCCAATATTCATTCCTGCCATCTATTATAACAAAAACTTTTCCACTCCACACGTTAGTGTAGTAAGTATTTAAGATGGTAATATGAAATAAATAAAGCTAGTAATACAAATCTGTGGAAAACCTCCTCTGATAATAATTGTTGGATCGAATATATAGATATGTATGTCTATTAGATGGAACAATACAAGAGGGGGGGTGAATTTTATTTTTAAAAACCTTTGAGTTTTAGAAACTAAGAGATTAGTTTAAATGATCTTAAACTAATACAAATACAAACACCCACAATTGTATTGAATATGAAAAAGGTATGATGTATTGTAATACTAATGTAATATAAAACAATTGTATTCAAGATGAACACATTAATCAGAGTAATACAAAGATGAATGATTCTACCTTAAAGCGTATAGAATCAATCAATACAAAATGTAATAGAATGATTGTAATTGAAACAATTACTATTGAATATGTAAAGAAGAAAGGAAACAATACAAATTACTTTCTAATACAAGTAACAGCGGAAAAGTAAAAGTATTACAATTCTTTTAACCCAAAGAGAAGGGTTATCCTTTCACCTAGGATAAAAGGTCTATCTCACCAACACCTTGGTGAGCCCTTGATACGATGATCGACACGTCTGTCTGCCTATCCCTGGAAGCCCTCGATATGATGATCGACACGTCTGTCTGCCTATCCCCGGCAGCCCTCGATTTTATAGTTAATCAACACCTCTGTCTTTCAATCACTTGAAATCCCTCGATACGAAGATCGGACGCACAAGGCAGATGAGAGAAGTCATAGTTTCTCTCTCTAGAATCTTGGTAGTTCATGAAGTCTCTTCATTCATTTCTTTATATCCTCATCTTAAAATGACCTCCTATTTATAGGCCTCGTGTTCCAACGGTAATATTGCCTCCAACGGTCATATTGAAACAGAAAGTACGACATCGTTTTGATTAGTTTGTAACTAACTCAACGACATCATTTTTGTTAGGACATAATATATATAGAAATGACAAACATGGGTACGATTCAAATGTAATAAGTGTTTTTGACTAAGTATTGAAACAAGCATGTAATAAAAGTTATGAGTAACAGAGTCAATACGATTTTCATATTCAGTATGATTAGCATTGTACGATTGGCATGGTAAGTATGATCAGTATTGTACGATACGATATGGTCAGTATGATCAGCATGATCAGTACGATCAGCATGGTCAGTACGATCAACATGATTAGTATGATCATCATGATCAATACGATTAGTTCGATCAGTATCGTACGGTACGATATGGTTAGTACGATCATCATAGTACGATACGATAAACATGATAGAAGACAATTGTAATTTTCAAAATATGATAGAATACATTTGTGATTTCCAAAACATGATATAGAAGTCAAAAGAGGACTTTTGACTCAACAAGCAATACAGTAGAAGATAACAAAAACATTAGGCATGGGAAATAATTCAAAACACATGCCTTTAAAAATAATAAACATGTAAACTTTATTGAAGGAATATGAGCTGAGTAAATAATTCCATAATAAAACATAGTTATGGGTATTCTACAAGTCACATAACCACACGAACCATCATTATTATTTTCATAATGAGGGAATGTATAATATCGGGAATTCTGAAACATTTTGTCAAGGCCTCGACCAAGACGTCTAAAAATGATTAAGGCCTCAGCCAAAACCATATATAAAATTGTAAAAGGACTTATCCAATTCCACGTAAAATTGTCTCATGAGACCTACCGATGCACCGAGGAGCTATAACAGGCTCCACGAGTCACATACTAAGTCCAATACATTCTTCATATGAAATGGTTGAAATATAACATAAACATTCATATTAAAACTAGTATACAAAATGTCAATACTTTAACCATAAACCAGGAATGGTATAAAAATAACACATCCTCAATCAAACATATCACAAAACATTCAATACAATATGGAATATTTGTATCATAATAAATCAACTTCAAATAAGTTTAAAATCCATCAAAGGATTTTGACATAGATGAAATGAAAACTATTGGAAAGAAATAACTCTTTCTATTTTGAAACAATTTAAGAGTAAAATAATTATAAACGAGAACAATTATTTTGAAAATATTTTTATAAGCTTGTAAGGGAAGCTTCAATGATGTTATAATGGTGGAAAATAGCTGCACCCGCTGTATAAGTTAAAAAAACATTCTTACCTTAATTTTGTTGAAAAGGTCATAAAGTACCTTGTTTGGAAGACGTCGGATAATTATTTTCAAAACATATAAGGTAAAATATGGGTATAAATGAATTTAAACCATATTCTAGTAAATAGTATTTTTTTTGAAATACATTTTTAAGAAAACATGGATGTGGATGATAAAGAGGTCCATGTAGGTACTTACGTAAAAATAACCTCAGATAATAAAGAGATTGTAAAATTAAACCTTACATTGTAGTTTTACTTAGTAGATGGTATGTTAAACTCCCATATAATAGTTAGGAAATTGTAATTAAATTATAAAATAACTATATACATAAATATGATATCATATATGATCCTCTAATATTGCTTTGTTAATAATATTTCAGTAGTATCATCATTTTGCGTGTTAACTGATTCGTTTTCCTTTATATGATTGGTTATGTAAGCCATGTTTGTTATGTATAGGATGTATTTGATCCATATACAGAATGATATTATGTTTATAAAAAATATTTTTAATCATAAAATGAAAATTATTCTTGAATGATTACGATGGGGAATGAATCTCATCACGTTCGTGGAGACGGTAATCCGTACGTATGCACGAGCGAAAATATCATTATATTGATGGTGAAATCATATTTAATTGGATGGTATATCATATATAATGAATAATTAACATGTTATACTTATTATTTACATTAGTTATACTCATTATTAAACCCATCCAAATAATGAAGTGTTTGAATAACAAACTACACCATGACGTGGAGACGGTAAGCCGTACGTACACACGTATATTGACTTTTTCATTCATATGATGAATAGGATAATGAATATGGTTGTAAAATTTTTATAATAACATAATATTATATATAATATACCAGATTTATTATTTTAGAATGGGAAAAACAAAGAAATAGTAAGTGGAAGATGAAAAGAACTTAAAAGAGGTGTTGAAATATTTACGTCTTCTTCGGGTTCTTCCTTTTTATTTGATCAAAAGGGCTCCTTAGGTTGGCTTTCTGACCAAAATAAGGCCTCTAGGATTAAGGGAGGAAAGTTGGGAGGATATTTGGGCAGATTTTGCCCCATCAAAATGGCTTTGGAGGTGTGAAATTAAGATAAGGGGAAGTGCCCTTTTATAAGAGAGGTGAGGGTCACTTTTGGAAAATCTTGAAATATTATTTTATAATAAAATAATTTTCGGTTTCTAAAGGATGAAAAATGATTTATTTAGAATATAAGGTGGGTATGGGTCGAAAAAGTTCAACCAATAGGTTTTAGATATGTTTAGGTCACCATATTAACCTTATCTTTTAGATTTAACTCTTAGTTAAATAGTTTGACATTTACCATGTGTCTTTGTATTTTTATATTATATGGTAAATAAACTTACTATAAACAACCAAGAGAACCCCAAGTGGTTCATTATTAATATATATAACCTTATCTAAGTTCTTTTTCCAAACCTTATATTTTTATAAATATTATATCAATTAATAATATAGTATTTTTTTTAAAAAAATCAATTATGGAAATTTTGACACTATTTAGTATTTGATTTTTTTAAAGAAAATAAAACATTATCACTTCGAATAAAATTTATTTAACCAAACATAACATGTCATATTAACCTATAAAATTAGTTTAATTCATAATAAGTCTCAATTTACATTTATTTGGATATTTATAATATCAATTATTTTAATATTTCATTAACAAGGTAATTACTGTATCATCATTGTGTCATAAATAAATTAAATTATCTAATGTATAAAAATTATAAATAAAATACCATTATGTAGGAAATAATTTTACCTTTACAAATAATATTTATATTATAATTTATATTGCGTGTAACCCTATATTAAAAATGGTTTAGTTATTAAACTTTGAATTTAACTCTTTTAAATCTTCTTTAAATAAAATAATAATAAATATCCTAATCTAATCCAAGTGGACTAAATAGGATAATATTTTATTAATAAGATTTTCTTTGTAGAATTAAACTTATCAAATAGAATTAGGACATGTTTTAGGGTAGTTATGATATCATTTTTACCTTTAATTATCCTATTTACTTTTAACCGTGGTAAATAAAAGCCCAAAGTTACTATTCACCAAAAATTATTTTCATCTTATTGAACCACATTTTACTTATTGATATTAACCGTGTCTCTAATTTTTTTTTAATTAAACTCAGATAACCAGTGAAATTAAGTTTTATGCAAATTTGCAAATGCTCTTAGGAGGTTAGTAAAAGACGGTAAAAAGTTCAATAAAATTTTTATATGCCTAAAATTATTATAAAATCACTCAAATAAATTAAATTGAACTTATATAGGTATTATGTATCTATTTTTACCTAAAATAAATTTAAATAAAATAAATAATTATTTAAATAAAAATTCGGTTTTAACCAATAACGTCGTGTTTTTCACTATTCATCAAAAATTGAAAGTTTTTAGCAAAATACCAAAAATTCACCCTAAGAAAATTTTGATATTCTGAATTCAAAAATGAATTCCTTTTTGAAAAATAAATTTTATAAAATATCCAAAAGTGGGTATTACTATTCATAACTGCTAGTTTGATTGGTCGCGGTGTGTTAGAATCTCGAAGTTGCGTACAATGCAATATATATCATTATTTAAAGGGAAATGTATTGTGGAAGCTTGGGGTGTTACATTCATCTCTCCTTAAAATAATTTCATCCTCAAAATTTCTAGAATACAACTATACAAAAAGATTCGGGTGGTTCTTCATCATAAGATCCTATGGTTTCCACGTTGCCTCTTCCATTTTATGGTTTCTCCATAGAACTTTTACCAGACGAGTCGTCCGATTTCTCAACACTTGTTCTATCATATCAAGAATCTTGATAGTCTCTTCACAATAAGAAAAATCAGGTTCCAGTTCAATTTCCTCATAGGTGAGTACATTCATTGGGTCAGGCATGTATTTTCACAATAGTGATACGTGAAACACATCATGAACTTTGGAGAGACTTGGTGGCATTTCCAAACGGTAAGATAAAACCCCAATTCGTTCTAGAATTTCAAAAGTTTTGATGTATCAGGGACTCAATTTACCCTTCCCACCAAAACGTATAGCACCCTTCCATGAAGATACCTTCAAGAAAACATGATCTCCTACTTGAAATTCCAAATCCTTCCTTCGGTTATCACTATAGCTCTTTTGAATACTTTTAGCTTCTTTTATGTGGGTTTGGATAACCTTCACCTTTTACATTGTTTCCTCAACAAGTTCTCGGACTATGAGTTTTCTTTCACCAACATCATCCCAATAAGTTGGTGTGCAACATCTCTTTCCACATAACACTTCATATGGTTCCATCTGAAAACTTGAATGGAAGCTATTGTTATAAGAAAATTCTACCAAAGGTAAATATTCATCCCACATACCTTGAAAGTCAAGTGAGTAAGATATCAACATGTGTTATAAGGTTTGAATAGTTCTTTCTAGTTGTCCATCAATTTGATGGTGGTAGGAAGTGCTCAAACTAAGTTCAGTATCTAGGGCTTTCTGAAGACTTTTCCAGAATCTTGATGTAAAATGGGTATCACGATCAGAAACACTCGATAGGGGTACTCCATGAGGTCTTACAACTTAATTAATATACAGTCTTTCTAAACATTTAAGTGGTAAATCTTCTCTTATAACAAGAAAATGTGCTGACTTGGTAAGATGATCAACAATGACCCATATTCCATCACTCCTTCTATGAGCATTTGGTATCCCCATGAAAAAGTCCATAGTAATATCATCCCATTTCCACTTAGGTATGGGAAGAGGTTTCATGACTCCTCTAGGATGTTGTCTTCCAGCTTTCACTTGTTGGTAAACCATACATCTTGACACAAAATCATAAATCTCTCTTTTCATGTAGTCCCACCAAAAATGTTCCTTCAAATATCTATACATCTTAGTTCTCCCAGGGTGTATAGAGAAATTATATCTATGATAATCATCCAAAAATCCCCTTTTTAGATCAGGTATATTGGGAACATAAAGTCTCTTCCCAAATTTCAAAATTTCATCTTCATATATGAAGTCACTCAATCGCCCATCATTTATTTCCATAATCTTCTTTTGAAACTCCTCATCATCAGTCTGAGAACTCTTTATCCTTTCTAGTAAATATGGTTTGGAAAACATTTGAAAAAGTATTTATGTTTCACCTTCCATGTTTATTCCCATATCCATCTTTACAAGATCCATGAAAATAGGATCCCTTTCAACTCTCATTTTTTTCAAAACTCCATGATCCTTTCTGGTCAAAGCATCTTCCACCTTATTTTCCTTCCTCGGGTGGTAGTGTATAGTGCAATCATAACTCTTGAGTAGTTAGAGCCATCATATTTACCTCATGTTGAGTTCTTTCTGTTAGAAAATATACTTCAAACTCTTGTGATCAGTATAAATCTCACATTTTTCTCTATATAGATAGTGTCTCTATATCTTCAGAGCAAAGATTATAGCTTCTAACTCAATATCATGAGTGTTATAGTTTTTCTCGTGAATTTTTATCTATCGTGATTTATAGGAAATAACTCTATCATTTTTAATAAGGACACAACCAAGTCCTTTCTTTGAAGCATCACTATAAGTAACAAACCCATCATTCCCCGATGGTATATTCATGATAGGATCACTAAATAATATTCGCTTAAGTTCTTCAAAACATTCTTCACACTCATTTGTCCAAAAAAATTAACCCACTACGTGTGAGATTGGTTAATGGTTTAGCTAACCGGGAAAAATTCAGGATGATATGCCGATAATAACCTGCTAAACCAGTAAAACTGCGTACCTCAGTTATACTCGTCAATGCTGGACATTCTTGGATTTCCTTGGTCTTTGAAGGATCAGCAGAGATTCTATGATTAGAGATAATATGGCTAAGAAACGAAATCTCCTGTAGCTAGAATTCACACTTGCTAAACATCCCATATAATTCATTTCTTCTAAGAGTCCTTAGAATAATGCGCAAGTGATTTTCATGATCTTCATAGATTTTGGAGTATACCAAGATATTATCAATAAATACCACTAAAAAGTAATCAATATATTCCTTGAAAACTCTATTCATTATATCCATGAAGACAGAGGGTGCATTAGTCAATCCAAAAGTCATTACTGTAAACTCGTAATGCCCGTACCTAGTTCGAAATGCTATTTTTGGAATGTCTTCCTTCTTCACACACAACTTATGATATCCAAATCGAAGGTCAATCTTTGAAAAATATTGATCTCCATGAAGTTTTTTTAAATAAATCATCAATGTGAGGTAGGGGATACTTGTTCTTTATTGTTATAACATTGATCTCCCTATATTCAATGCACAACCTCATAGATCCATCTTTCTTCTAAACAAAAAGGACAGGGGCTCCCCTCGGCCAAAACCATATATCAAATTGGGAAATGTCTCATCCAATTCCATGTCTAATTGTCTCATGAGACCTACCGATGCACCTAATAGCTATAGCAGGCTCCACTTGTCACATACTAAGTCCAATACATTCCTTATATGAAAAGGTTGAAACATAACATAAACATTTGTATTAAAACTATCGTACAAAATGTCTATACTTTAACCATAAAACATTAAAGGTATAGAAATAACACATCTATAGTAAAAAATATCACAAAATCTTAAATACAATATGGAAGATTTGTATCATAATAAATCAACTTCAAACAAGTTTAAAATCTATCAAAGGATGTTGACATAGATGAAATGAAAACTATTTGAAAGAAATACCTCTTTCTATTTTGAAACCATTTAAGAGTCACATAATTTTAAAAGAGAACATTTATTTTGAAAATATTATTATAATCTTGTAAGGGAAGCTTCGATGATGTTATAATGGTGGAAAATAGCTGCACCTGCCGTATAAGTTAAAAAAAATTCATACCAAAATTTTGTCGAAAAGGTCATAAAGTACCTTGTTTGGAAAACGACAGAAATATTCCTTTCAAAACATATAAGTTCAAATAAGGGTATAAATTACTTTAAACCATAGTCTAGTAAATAGTAAAAATATTTTGAAATAAATTTTTAAGAAAACATGGATATGGATGATAAAGAGGTCTCGATAGATACTTATGTAAAAGAAATTTTAGATATTAAAGAGTTTGTGAAATTAACCCTTACCTTGTACTTTTCCTTAGTCGATGGTATGTTAACCTCTTGTATAATAGTTAAAACATTTTTATTAAATTATAAAATAACTATATACATAAATATGATATCATATATGATCCTATAATATTGATTTGTTAATAATATTTCAGTAGTATCATCATTTCGAGTGTTAACTGATTCATTTTCCTTTATATTCCTGGCTTCATAAGCCATGTTTTTTATGGATAGTATGTATTTGATTCATATATAGAATCATATTATGTTCATAAAAATTATTTTTAATCATAAAATTAAAACTATTGTTGAATGATTATGATGGGGAATGAATCTCATCGCATTCGTGGAGACGGTAATCCGTAAGTACGCACGAGTGACAATATCATTATATTGATGGTGAAATTGTATGTAATTGGATGGTATATAAAATATACAGAATAATTAACATTTTATATTTATTATTTACATCAGTTATACTCATTATTATACCCATCCAAATAATGAATTTTTTGAATAACAAACTACACCCCGACATGGAGATGGTAAGCCGTACATACGCACGTATGGTGACTTTTTCATTCATATGATGGATTGAATAATGAATATTGTTGTACCATTTTTATACTAAAATCAAAGTATATAGAATATACTGGAGTTATTATTTTATAATGTGAAAAACAAAGAAAGAGGAAGTGGAAGAAGAAAAGAACTTAAAAGAGGTGATGAAATATTTACCTCTTCTTTGGGTTCTTCTTTTTGATTTGATCAAAAGGGATTCTTAGGTTGGCTTTCTGACCAAAGGAAGGCATATATAATGAAGGGAGTAAAGTTGGGAGGATATTTGGGAAGGTTTTTTCCGAGAAAAATGGCTTTGGAGGTGTAAAATTAAGAGAAGGGGAAGTGCCTTTTTATAAGAGCGGTGAGGGTCACTTTTAGAAAATCTTGAAATATTATTTTATAATAAAATAATTCTCAGTTTATAATGGTTCCAAAATGATTTATTTAGAGTATAAGGTGGGTATGAGTCTAATACCTTTCATCCAATAGGTTTTAGATAGGGCTAGGTCAGTATATTAATGTTATCTTTTAGATTTAACTCTTAGTTAAATAGTTTGACATTTACCATGTATCTTTTTATTTTCATATTATATGGTTGATAAAATTACTATAAATTTCCAAGAGGACCCAAATTGGTTCATTATTAATATATATAACCTTATATAAGTCCTTTTTCTGATCCTTATATTTTTATGAATATTATATCAATTAATAATATAGTATTTTTTTTAAACTCAATTTTGTCAATTTTGACACTATTTAGTATTTGTTTTTTTTAAAAGCCATTAAAACTTTATAACTTAGAATAAAATTTATTTAACCAAACATAAAATGTAATATTAACCTATAAAATTAGTTTAATTCATCATAATTCTCAATTTATATTTATTTGGATATTTATAATATCAATTATTTTAATATTTCATTAATAAGGTAATTACTACATCATCATTGTGTCATAAATAAATTAAATTATTTAATATCTAAAACCTGTAAATAAAATACCATTATATAGTAAATATTTTTATCTTTCTAAATAATATTTATAGTCTAATTTATATTGTGTGTAACCCTATATTAAAAATGTTTTAGTTATTAAACATTGAATATAACTCTTTTAACTCTTATTTAAATAAAATAATAATAAAGGTCCTAATCTAATCCAAGTGGAACAAATAGGATCATATTTTATTCCTAAGTTTTTTTGTTCAAATTAAACTTATCCAATAGAATTAGGAAATGTGTTAGGGTAATTATGATATCATTATTACCCTTAAATACCCTATTTACTTTTAACTGTGGTAAATAAAAGTCAAAAGTTACTATTCCCCAAAAATTATATTCATCTTATTGAACCACATTTTACTTAATGATATTAACCGTGTCTCTCATATTTTTTTTTGAAATTAAACTCACAAAAGAGGTAAAATTAAGTTTTATCCAAATTTGCAAATTCTCCTAGGAGGTTAGTAAAAGGCGGTAAAAAGTTCAATAAATTTTTATATATCTAAACTTATTATAAAATGACTCCAATGAATTACATTGAAATTATATAGGTATTATTTACACATTTTTAACAAAAATAAATTTAAATAAAATAAATAATTATTTAAGTAAAAAGTTGGTTTTAACCAATAACACAATGTTTTTCATTATTCATAAAAAATTTTAAAGTTTTCAGAAAAATACCAAAAATTCACCCTAAGGTAATTTTGATATTCCAAATTTAAAAATGAAGTTAATTTAGAAAATTAAAATTTATAAAATCTCAAAACGTGGGTATTACTATTCATAACAACTATTTTTATTGGTCTTAGTGTGTTAGAATCTCAAAGTTGTTTAAAATTCATGCTATTGTATTATTCAAAGGGAAACATACCATGGAAGCTTGGGGTGTTAAATAAAACATGTTCTACCACACCATGAGAATATTTCATCATAATATTAACCAATACATCAAAGTATGTGACTCATGATATGCATTACACTTTTGTAGATAGAGATATCAAATGATATGTGTAACATTTGGAATTCATATTGGCATGTTTTTCCTCATTACCTCCTGTCTTGGTGATTACCATATGTAAATTTAAAAATAAGAAGTTTTAATCTCTCATGTCCCCCTAACACTTTACAATAAAACATAATCTATGTACCATAAAATAGATGTTGTCCTACCACATGACATATGTTTAATAATATTTTCATAGAACTTTAAGGTTCTCATTATAGTGGGGACTGCTATAACAGTTTGATGCAACAAATACTCCAAATAATATTATCACATTAATTTAATAAAAAACAATCATCATGTGATAATATATTTATTAATATTAAAATTTCTGAAAAAAAATATGGAAGACCAACTATCACATGGTAAATTGGTTTTGAGATGAACATTTTATAATGTTTTAATATTTAAGTTTTTGGGATATAAGTGTATTTCGGTTTAGTCAAATTAATTAGTTCTATCCTATCCCCTTTTTCTTAGGGATTGATTTATTTATTTCACATATCTCTTATGTATCACATTATATCCCTCTAAATAATGTTTTCCAATCTCATTCAAGATTAACAGTTTCTAGGAATACTCTTTGTTGTGCCCAGGGTCATGCAGCGCTCTCCTCAGGTGTCCGTGACAAAACCCTAACTGCCTTCTTTCTAGGGTACGACTGTTAGCAAGCTATGAGTCCCACATTTTTTTGGGTCATGGGGAGTTCATGTAAAGCCTAGTAATAAGGGTGTAAGATCCCTGAGACAAGGCCTTTTTCCTAAGTGAGAGCGTGTGATTCCCTATGGAAGAATATATTGATAATGGGACTTGTACCAAGGGTTATTAGAGACTTGGATTTCTTAGAATTGGATTCGATTTTTTTGAAGGTTTATCAGAGAAAATATCCTCTCTGATTGGATTTTTTTATTTTTCCTATTTTTTATACATGAAGTGCAGATTGGAAGTGAATTTTGAAGGGTCTCAAATAGAAGAAATAGTTTTCATTCCTATCAAGACAGAATTGGTGGTCTCAACAATGACCTTGGAAAACAAGAAGAAGAAGGAGGCTATAAAAAAGAGAAAATATTCAAAGTTGGAGGAACCACCATTTGCTGAGAATAGTCAGAATGGTGAGTGTTATATTGATATATATGTTTTAAATTATTCCTTATGTGAAGAAAGGTCATGATATGAGGACGATTTCATTAAATTTTCTAAATATATATTACTAAAGGTTAAATATTACTTGAATAATGTCCCCATTGAAGTAGTGAAATATATATATTTAGATTTATCAAGGGTCTTCATGATGAGATGTTACATCCAGAAGAAGTGGATGATGAAATGGAAGAAACATGGGTAAAAAAGATGAGTTGCTAAAACACTCTCACAATGCTAGTGAAATCCAATGAAGAAACTATTACCCTCTACAATAAAATATTTTCTCATATTGAAGAAGAGTTGTAGTGAAGTGCTTGTGAGAAGTGTTCAAATTTGTTGTAAGAGAAGTGTTCCATGCATTGAAAAAACTATATCATGTCACTTTTAATGTAAAATAAGATTAGCGAGTGGTCAAAGAAAAAAGTCAAAGAGATGGAAAATTTGGGTTTAGAGACAAATGAAAGGCATGAGGAACTAGTTAAATTGAGGCTGATAAGAATATTATTAATATGAAATTCCTAGATCTAGAAGTGAAGTTAATAAATATGGATTTTTCTCAAGATGGAACTCCCAAACTATAGTGAAAAAGTGTGCAGCCACACAAAAATTTGATGGGATTCTTGTATTAAAGAAGACTCTAAATGGTGAAAAGAGAGGCTGAGATTATATAGAGAAACATCCACCTCAAGCTGATGGAAAAAGGTATCCATAACCTAGTTCATTCAATTAATACTAAATCTATTTTTTGGAAATGTCGAAAAAATTAAAAAAAATTGATGAATTTGGAAGGAGATAAATGCCAAAAAAAATCACCAATGTGTCAATGGTGAACATGATCATATCCAAGAAGTGCATCTCCCATGATCAACCTGAAAAAGTAAATAAGAAATCTGGAAAACAAAAAGCTATCAAATTTGGAAAAAATTAATTAATTGATAAATTTTTATGCTATCAGAGGTTTGGACATAGAGTCGTTGATTACTGACACAATGTCTATTTATGGAAGAAGTAGAAGACCCGAATTAAGGGGGATCAGAGCTAAAACTAGGATATTATAATAGAAAAACTTGGGTCAACCTATAATGTCACCTGAAATGGATTTCCAAAAGTCTCAAAGCACATTCCTGATCTCCACGGGCTGGCACCAAGCATGAAAGTGTTATAAAAAAGAATGTGGGAATGATTTCACCCTCTACAGACATAATAAAATAGAAACAAACAGGGTATCACAACGGATATCCAAAATACATCATACGAAAAAAACATCAAAACCAAAATGGTAGCATCCAAAATCTTTATAACAAGGTCTTGATGAACTGGCTACAAAACTTACAACATGGAACCCGAATCAACCAATGGGTTCATCTCTATGTGAGCGTATATCACCACCATCCCAACCCATCAAAAGGAAACATAAAAAATGAGTGTGATCCTCAACATGACACTCTTCCCTTTTATCTGTATCCTATAAAACCAGGGCTACAAATTCTTAGAGAAAAAAGTAGGGTGTGATCACTAAATCTCAGTAAGATTCCATCAAGAATCTACCCAATGTCTATCCATGTGCATCTATTGGTTCTTGAGCAGATCTCTCAAATAGAGAAATCATTTCTGGTCTATATAATTCCATCTTTTCTTTCCTTTTAAAAAACATGTAATATTCAAATAAATAATGCAATATAACATAATATTTATCC